>JANAVB010002199.1:12898416-13598416 GCA_029216955.1 Iris pallida
AAAACCCAACGACACCAAACAAACTCGGGACGAGTTCGGACCGAACTCGGGCCGAACTCTGTTGATGTCCAAAGAATGATTTTTGGGGAATTTTGTAAATCGAATTTTGAGTTTTGGGCTTTTGAAAAGTTTTAGCAGTTAGGAGCTTTTTGTAAAATGGGATATTTTTAAAATCATAGGATATTTTGCAAAACGTTTTGGGGTAGCCTATTTGCCAGTACGACTCGGTGTACAAAGTATTCCTAGACTCAATAAATATAAAAATTACATTGAATATTGAAATACAGACTCATGTGGCAAAATAGCTTCAGCCTTGAACAATATGGTAGAAGTTCTCAGCAAATGTCCAAGTAGCCCTTATATCGAGACATGATTAGATCAATTATTAAAATCAGATTCGACCATGACCAATGGGCCAACAATCTCTCTCATTTTGATAATTGACAAACCTTGACCGATATAACATCTCGATCTTTGATTTAACGAGAAATCAATATTGTACTTGTTCAGCAATGATACTGTATTGTATCCTCAAAAAAAATTTGTATCCTGCAAAAGATGTTTGATCTATTTCTCTTCCGTTGTCACTTAGCAAAATAATTGCAAAAGAGATATGCTAAGAATCCAACGTTGAAGAAATACAAAAAATATACAACAATAAACATGTATTTCACAGGCAGTTTATATGTAGAAGCATAAGCTAAGAGAGATAATGCTACGCATAAACAAAATATAAAAATAATAGAGAACAGTACAAACTGAAATATAAAAACATGCTAATGAGAGCATAATAGATGTTCCAAAATGTATCAATCTCAGCAAATAAAGTCTTAGTGCTAAATTAATAATAATAGAGTACTATCTTGGTATGTCGGAGCATTTTCAAGTAAACATAGACAATAAAAAGTCTAACAAGATAACATCTAGACAAAATGCATCACGTCTAGATTAAAAGTCCTCAGAGTCATTATCATCATCAGCGCCAGCAGTGCCACCATGTCCAGATGGACCAGCTCCAGAAGTGCCAGCTCCAAAAGGGTATGGAGTAACCATGGTACCAGTCATACGTTACTGGGCTGAAAGAAGTGACGAACCATCTCATCCTCATAGCGGTAGCCCGATACAGCTGGATCTCGGGGAAAAGAATTGACAGAATGACCAGTCTGAGCAAAACGTAGATCCGCAAAAGAATTTGCAAGAGCCTGAAACCGACTGGCATCACGGAACTCGCGTTCCCTAGATGTGTTAGTGATAAAAGCTCACAAATCAAAGAGATGCTGGTGGATACCCTCATAAGTCATAGGGTATGTCTGAGGAGGTGGAGCAGGAGCAGTAGGAGGAGCAAGAGGGACGACTGTACTGCAATGAGACAACTGAAGATACTTGGGCACAGAGTTAAGAGCGCAAGTGGATAAGTCAATCTCAAAATACTGAAAGATGATCGGGATAATCATCGCGTAAGCAAGGTTTCTGTTCCTTTCACGACAACGTCCCATCATCTGGATAATAGTTTTGGGGACAGAAAAATGAATACCCTTATGAATGTGATAAAAGGAAGACAACTCAAGGGTGGTAACATCATCTTTTGAAGTAGATTTAGGCAAAATGGTGGAATAGACGATGGGATGCAATTCATAGTTGAATAAATTTATGTTGGCAGCTTTGAACTTAGTAGAACGAACACGGTCAGGAGAACAAAGTTCGTTCTTAAAACTGCTCAAAGTTGTGCATGCGGGAAATTCAAATTCTGTGATATCATCTAGCAGAGCACCTTCGTTAGGAATACCAAGGATTTTCGCTAAGAGGACATCATTGAATTCGATATTAAATCTACCGACATGACTTCTAACAGTAAAGTGTTCAAAGTGAAATTGTAATAAAACAGACGAATAACATTAGTTGCAATAGGATATTGGTGGGTGACAAGTTCATGCAACCCTAATGCTTCAAAGTATGGATGATGCTTAGGAAATATGGTTCATTTAATCGGTACGCTGGTGCATATTTTACGAACAGAGAAATCCGCATACCATAATAGGGATTGGTCATGAGTTTCAAAGTAAAACTCATTGTATGCTCCACCGGCCGATTGAACCGGAGAAAAAAGTGATCTTTGAATAGGATCCGAAGACGATGCCTCTTCAATAGGTGTCGGATTCTTCCTCTTAAAGTGGTTCGAAAACCTAGGTATTGTTTCTATGGAAAGATTGAAAACTATGAATTTGAAAGAGAGGGAAGGAGAAGGTTATACCTTCCAAGAACTGAGTATGTTGTAGAGGACGAGAATCTCCGCATGAATCCAAAATTTGGATTAAAATCTCCAAGAGGATTGGAAGCAATGGCTTAGAGAAAAGTTAGGGTTTGGAGGGCTCGGGCGTGGCTGTTGCTGTGATTTGAGGATTTGGAGAAGATGAATAGGAAGGGGGCCACTCGTTTCTGACTTAAAAACATATACCACCAACAGAACTCGGGCCGAATTCGGTACGAGTTCGCCTGGGGTTCTGCTGAGGTATTTTTCAACAGAAATAAATGCAGGCCACTTTCTATTCATCAATCCCTTTTCAATTATTTAATTCCGAGTTTAGTTATTTTAAATTTTAATTAATATCATTAATATTATTTTATAAATTATTTTTTGTTACACGGCGACTGTCTCAGATTAGCTGTAGGGGTACTGTCCCAGCTAACGGAGGTTCACCGGGAAATACTTAAATACCGTTTCGCTTTAGCCGTAACCGTGGTGGCAGACAGACCCTTTGTAGGCTTGTATCAAAAACAGTGTTTGCATATTGAAAGATAATTGATAAAACAAAATTAATTAATATTATTGGCATCTAAAATTTCTAATTCTCGACGTAAATAATTAAAACGATCTTCCGCTAATGGTTTTGTAAAGATATCATCCAGTTGGTTCTCTGTGTCTACATATACAAGGTCTATATCTCTATTTGTTTGATGATCTCTAAGAAAATGATGTCGAATCTCAATATGCTTAGTGCGAGAGTGACATACATGATTCTTAGTCAAATTAATAGTGTTAGTATTATCACAAAAAATGGGTATATGTGTGTAAAGTAAACCAAAGTCTTCTAAGGTTTGTTTCATCCACAAAATTTGTGCACAACAACGTCCTGCGGCGATATACTCAGCCTCGATAGTTGATAATGCGATAGAATTTTGTTTTTTGCTAAACTAAGAGACTAAAGCCTTACCTCGGAAATGACATGTACCGCTAGTACTTTTTCTATCCACTTTGCATTCAGCGAAATCAGCATCCGAGTAGCCAGTTAGGTTAAATGATGTGGTTTTGGGATACCATAAGCCGACAGAAAAGTGCCTTTAAGGTATCGAAAGATACACTTAACCGCGCACAAATGTGATTCCTTAGGGTTAGCTTGAAAACGTACACATAGGCAAACACGAAATATTATATCTGGACGACTAGCAATTAAATAAAGTAAACTACCAATCATACTTCGATACTTACGTATGTCGACCGGTTTGTCTTGTTCATTAATATCAAGCTTGGTTGAAGTCGACATTGAAGTGCCAAGTGGTTTGACAATTTCCAGGTCGAACTTATTTAATAAGTCTTTTGTGTACTTGGCTTGATTAATGAACGTCATATTGTTGGTTTGTTTGATTTGCAGTCCAAGAAAGAATTTTAGTTCTTCCATCATGCTCATCTCAAACTCATTCTGTATACAATTTGAAAATTTTTGACATAGAGATTGATCAGTAGATCTAAAGATAATATTATCTACATAAATTTGAATTAAAAGAAGATTTTTATTAAAAGATTTTATAAAAAGTAGTATCAACCTTGCCTTTTGTAAAACCATTATCAAGTAGAAAAGAGCTTAAACGATCATACCAAGCACGAGGGGCTTATTTTAAAACGTATAAGGCTTTCTTCAACTTGAAAACATAATCAGGGTTTTTGAAATCAGTAAAACCTAAAGGTTGAGCTACATAAACTTCTTCTTTGAAAAAAATCGTTCAAAAATGCACTCTTAACATCCATTTGAAATAGTTTAAAATTATGAAAATATGCAAATGCACATAACATGCGAATGGATTCTAATCTCGCAACTGGAACATAGGTCTCATCGTAGTCGATACCTTCCTCTTGGTTGTATCCTTGAGCTACGAGTCAAGCCTTGTTACGAGTAACTAAACCATTCTCATTAAGTTTATTTCGGAATACCCAACGGGTGCCAATGACCGGATGATCAATGGGCTTGAAAACAAGTTCCCAAACTTGATTTCGTTCAAACTGGTTTAATTCCTCTTATATAGCATCTAACCAAGAATTATTGTTACATGCTTCTTCAATAGTTTTAGGTTCAAGCTGTGAAATAAATGCAACACAGAAACTATATCTTTGCTAGAGGAAAGAGTACTTACACCCCTGGTAATCTCACCTATTACCAAGTCCTTAGGATGGTCAGCCAAAAACTTCATTCTTTTTGGCAAACTCTCAAGGTAGCTAGTTCCGGCTTCTGGTTCTGTACGTGATCTGCCTGGAGGATCAGCTGGTACTATGCTTGAAGGTTCTACAGTTGCTATACTTGGTGTACTAATGTCTTCATCATCATCATCGATTGTCTGTTGATTCAGTTTGTCAAAAGTGACATTTATTGACTTTTCGATGATCATGGTTCTTTTGTTGAAGACTCGGTACCCTTTGCTTTTGGCCGCATAACCTAAAAATATACTTTCATAAGCCTTTTCGTCAAACTTTCCCAAATTGCCTTTAGTATTGAGAATAAAATATTTGCAACCAAATATCTTGAAATATGAAACTGATTGTGTCCTATCAAACCATAACTCATAGGAAGTCTTCTTCAATATAGGTCGAATTAGAATCCTATTAAGAACATAGCAAGCTGTATTGACAGCTTCAGCCAAAAAGTATTTAGGTAGACTAAACTGGTTTAATATTACTCTAGCCATTTCAGATAGAGTCATGTCCTTACGTTCCACAACTCTATTTTGTTGTGGAGTCCTAGGACAAGATAACTCATGCAGATAACCGTGTGTGTGTCACAAAATTACTTAAACTCTGTATTCTCAAATTCGCCGCCATGATCGCTTCGAATACGAGTGATCATGAATCCTTTCTTGTTTTGAACTTTCTTGCAAAATAAGACGAATTCAGACAATGCATCGTTCTTGCGTGCAAGAAAATATACCCACGTGTATCTAGAGAAATCATTTATTATTACAAAAGAATATAATTTACCACCTAGACTAAAAATTCTACTAGGTCCAAATAAATTCATATGTAGTAATTGTAGAGGTCTATTGGTACTTACAGCGTTCTTGAATTTAAAAGTGGATAGGGTAGCTTTGTTCTTTTCATATTCACTACATACCATATCCTTCTTGAAAGTAATGCCCGATAAGCCTCGTACCAAGTTCTTTGTGGATAGTCTTGAAATTGTGTCCATATTTGCCTGACCGAGTCTCATATACGATATTTGACTCTCATTACTTTTGGCCATTAAGCATCTACCTGCTTTGTTAGCATCTTTTAACAAATAGAAAACATATATATTGTCTTCCCTAATACCTTTAAAGATAGTACTACCAGTTGAGCTATCAACTATAGTATATTTGTCTTTGACAAAGTTAATACCATAACCATTGTCAGCCAAATGGCTTATGTTGAGTAGGTTATGTTTTAACTCGGTAACTAGACAGACATCTTTAATCACATGATATGGAGACTTACTAATATTGTCGATACCTACTATATACCCTTTAAGATTATTATCGAAGGAGACGTTGTAATGCCTGTGGTTCGTATTACGTATCTTGGTATACGTATACGTAATTTGACCCGTATTGCATGTCTTCCTGCTTGATTTATTCTAGTATTTCATTGATTAGTTTATTCTTAGGTTGGTTCGGCTTGGCTTGGTTTGCTTTGGTTCATCATGAACCAAAGGTGAACCCTCCTACCTACCACCACCCTCCTTATTTATAACCTCCTTCCTTTTCTCTCTCATCATTATTTTCTTCCTTCTTCATTTACTCTCCACCATTACTTCTTCAACCACCAGGAGGGAGAGAGAGAGCTTAGGCAAGTGCAACTTGCTTCATGATGGATCTCAAGTTTTATTGTTCCATTCTCTTCCTTACTTGATTCTAAGCCTCTTAGAACTTGGCATAAGTTTTATTGTTCTATTCTCTTCCTTACTTGATTCTAAGCCTCTTTAGAACTTGGCATTTTTGGATTTGATGGATGGATTCTTATAGATCTAAGTTTGTAACTTTTCAGTTTTCTTGGTTTTGATCTCTAAAACTTGGTTGTTTTTGAAAACTAGTGGTTCCATGTTGTAGAGAATTTGATTTCATACAGTTTTGGCTTTTGTTTCGCTTGATTTCGACTCTGGATGAGGAAGTTATGGCCATTACAAGTTTTTGGAACTTTTATGGCTGAACTTGCTGTTTGGGGACGATGAACCTCATGCGCCCGGGAGGCCATGCGCCGTGAAGTCCCGGCAACGCATCCCTTAACAACGAGCGTGTCATACGCGTAGGTTCCCTACGCGCATATACTGAAGACGCAACGTGAGTATCCCATGCGCCGATTGTGCAGGAATCCCATGCGTCGATTGTGCAGGAATCCCATGTGCCGATTGTGCAGGAATCTCATGCGCCGATTTGTACAGGAATCTTATACGCCGATTTGTGCAGGAATCTCATGCACCGATTGGTACAGGAATTCCATGCGCCGATGGTGCAGGAATCCCATGCACCGATGGTGCAGGAATCTCATGCGCCGATGGTGCAGGAATCCCATGCGCCGATTGTGCAGGAATTCACTATTTTTGACTGTTTAAGTTGTTTTGTAGCTAGAATCTTAAAAAACTCAAAACATGAAAATTGTAGATCTTTTCCTTGGCTTCAAGAATATGTTACTAGTTATTTTATGCAAGTTTCTCTCATTCATGATAATGTAAGGATAGAACACGATAGTAGCCTGTTAAGGCGCACTCTTGACAAGTACCAAGTGGACATGATAATGCATGATAGTGGCCCGCCGTGGCGCACTCCTGACAAGAAAACCTGACATGATATACCCTGATATGCTGTTACGACGGCTAACATGACATGACATGACTTGATAAAGTATAAACAACCTGGACACCGTGGACGATTGTGCTTGTGCAATGAACCAGTCCTGTCTTGCATCATGTCTAGGATGGGGATCCCTGAGTACCACGGTCAGGGGTACCTACTGAAATGGACTAAGGCTAATAACTAGATTAACACAGTAGTCATGAAGAGATTTCCCAGCTACAGGCAATCCCGTTACCTAGGCGCTCTTGGGATCTGTAGCCTACCGTCGAGTAGTGTGAGACCCGTCTCACTGTATCAGTATTTTATACGGATACGTATTTATTTGAGCCGTATTTCGTATTTCTCGATTTGTGTGATATTTTAAAATTTTCCAAGATATAGGAATTTTATGACTTGGTTTAACTTGGACTTGGTTTTATTTGGTTCGGTTCCACTTTGACTTGGTTTGGTTTAGTTTGGTTCTTTATGAGATGAGGTGTATGGTTTAGATTGAGTGGAGAGGAATGAATGGTGGAGATTGCTTGGGCTTGTTATATAAGCCACCTACCACTCTCTCTCCTCCATTATTTTCATTTCCATCTTCATCTTCTTCCTCCAGCCCAAGGCAAGTACATCTTGCCGAATGTTGGACGATTTCAATTTCGTTTGTTCCATTCTCTTTATTGTTGAATTCTAAGCATGTTTAGAACTTGGAGTTTTCAATTTTGATGGCTAGATTGTGGTAGATCTAACTTTGTGGTACTTTCAGTTTTTATAAGTTTTGATCTGTTAAACTTGTACATTTTTGATAACTGACAGTTCCATGTTGTAGAGAATTTCGTTCTACCCCATTTTGACCTATGGAAGTCCAAATTTGGACTCCTGTGGAAAATTGGGTGGCGTGGAGAAGCCATGGTATTTTCTATGAACTTTTCTCAGTTGGCAACAAAATGTTGCTGGCTTGCATTTGTTTTGGCCGCAGGAGTCTTGCCTAGCCGCATGAGCATGGCAGCATTAATTATTTTCTGGCATGATGGCACTTAATAGCAAGCAATTAGTTTTGCATGTATTATTTAATGCAATATTAAAGTCAGCCGCATGTGACACTTGGTTGTAGCCGCATGAGCTTGAAGTAATAGATGCATTAAATAATGCATGGCCTTGGGTCTTTAGCCGCATGCCTTAAGCATACATTTAATGCATTTGCACCTAATGTATTCTTAAGTACAATTCCTACTGCACTTTTCTTTACCTTCCAATGCTTTTCTGGGTGAGCCGCATAGGCTTTAAAGGAAGTATTTAATGCATCATTCTTAATGCATATATTTTTATGCATTTTCCAAGTTCTCCTGATGCTAGCCGCATGGGCTGAGAAAGGGAGAGCAATTAATGCATTCAAAATGCACTTTCCTAGTGCATTTTCCAAGTTCTCTAAGGCCAGCAGCCGCATAGGCTTAAACCCAAGCCAATTTTGTCCTTATATGCATTTTTTTCTTATATGCATTATGTGCTTGGAAGCACAGCCGCATAAGCTCCTGAGAGTTTAATGCATTTTTCATTTGAGACCTTACTTTAATGCATATTGCATTCAAGTCCTTTCTTTATAACTTAATGCCTTTTTGCATATTAATCCTTACTTTATAAAGCATGCCATTAAGTCTTAGTAAAGTAATTCTTGCATGGAATTCTAGTGTAGCCGCATGCATTGCTTGCATGCACGCACAGTAGTGAGCCGCATGGCTTTATATTAAATGTATTATTTAAGCTCCTTTGCATTTGTAATTGTTTGCAACTGCTAAATTGTTGAGCCGCATGTACATGTCTGAACCGCATGGAATTATTGTTGACCAATCAAATATGTGTTGGCCGTATGGCCTTTTCCCACTTGCTGGCCGCATGGCCATTGTACTTTTGAACTTTGAATTTAATATTGGACCGCATGGCTTTGTAGAGCTGCATGTACTTGCATGATATATTTTATTATATGTCATCATTGCTTGGCCACGTGAACCTATATTTAAATGGTTCACGTGAACCTTTTCTTATTGCATTAATTGTGGGGGGTCCCACATAGCTTTCTTTAGTTGACTTGCTTGCTGAAGTGGGAGTTTGCATTTAATGAGGATCCCACTATCTTTTGTCTTATTTGATTTCATGGCCTAGTTATTGTTTCCTGGCCGCATGGGTGGCCTCCCACTCTCTTTGACCGCATGTTTGTTCTCCCACTTTTGGACCACATGGGTCCCACTTTGATTGTCTAAATGTCTTATTTGCATGAATTGTGGTCAGAATTTCTTCCCACTCCCAACATGAAAATTTTAGAGTTTTTCCTTGGCTTCAAGAATATATATATTATTAATATATTATTGTTTAATTGTGCAAGTTTCTTCCTTCTTTGATAAATGACATGACACGACGGTGACCCGTAGTGGTGCACTCTTGAAATGAACTTGACATGATATTCTTGACATGATATGCTTGACCTGATTCTTGATAGTGACCCGCCGTGGTGCACTCTTGACATGATAACTTGAAATGATAAATAAGAATGACTTGATAGTGGCCCGTCGTGGCGCACTCTTGATAAGTAATAATGATAATGATAGTGGCCCGTCGTGGCGCACTCCTGACAAAGATTAATTAGTATCCTGACACCGTGGGTGATTGTGTTTGTACAAATGAACCCGTCTCGTCTTGCATCATGTCTAGGACATGAATCCCTGGTTTCCCACGGTCAGGGATTCATACTGAAATGGACTAAGGCTAATAACTAGAATAATATAGTAGTTCATGGAGAGACTTTCCCAGTTACCTGTTGCCCCTTTGATCCCGGCCTTATATATATATACATGGGATTTGTTGCTATCCGTCGAGATGAGCGCACTTCCAGCCCGCCGTCGAGCGTGGTACCTTAGGACACATGTATCTTACTACAGTGTGTCTGCTATATCATGCTATCTTTTTCTTTTCTTTGCTGGGGTCATTCAGGTAGTAACAAACAGGTAACCGAACTTGGAAGAATCTCATTGCATCTTGCTAGTAACTAGGCCTGTGATAACCCTAGTTAGTTAAAGTATCAAGCCGTACTTATTGCTTGGCCGTGATTGATTGAATGGAGTCTAACTCAGTCTAGTCTTGACTTGATCCTGTACAAGATTGTCACATGACCTGATTGTTCATATTCGTCCTGTCCTGTACATGATCGTTACATGTCCTGATTTTTTATTTTATCCTGCCGATAAATGGTGGGAGAAACCAAGTTCTGTTCAGACGAAGGGTTACAACCCCGGTCCTTGTTTGGTTTACGGGTTGTAACCTGGTTATCTGAATAGTCCCATGGTTATCTCATCGTATATCACCTGCCCAGTTCTATTTATTTAACATGTTCTCCAGTTTACTTTACGTCAAGTGATGATGATTTACTTACAGTCTTTCTATGTTCGGGATAAGTGCATTGGTACTGCACGAATCTCGATCCTCCCTTACTTATTTGCTTGTTGTTTGCTAATGATTGCTGGTTTTAAGTTCATAGTTCGGCCTCCTTTGTGGTACTTGCTATTTGGGGTCTGACCCCACTGGTTTTGCATGGCCAGGTTCTGATAGAAGAGCCCGAAGGATCTACCGCACCATCTACTCGACGGTGACCAGACGGAGCACCAGAGTGCCTCAGTGGGCTTCTTCTTCATCCTCCCACTGATATGTAAATTCTCCTCTTGTAACGTTTAGCCCCGAGCACGTGTTTAGCTCGTGTTTTGGTATTTTCCTTAATATTGTAGCCTACAGGCATAAACATGATATGTGTATTCTAGACTATAGCTAGTCCTTATCATGTACGACTAATACTCTAGCCAGTCCTCAGTTCTGTGGTACTTGCTTCTTGATCAGTCATGTATAGATGGTTCGGGACGTCTTACTATTGTATGTATGATGATCGTACTCTTTGCTATTGTATAATTGCCTGTGATTGAGATACCTAGGATTGTTAAACCATAGGATTGACTGATGGCTTGTAAAGTAACCCCCATGTCTTGACAGCTTATACGTGATCTCAGAGTATTAACGTACTTTGGGATTGCGTAGCTGGCTGTGTCCGCCCCCGCTCTCCGGTATTCCGGTTCTGGGGCGTGACAAGTAGGGCACATTTCCAGCATACTGTCATGTGTTGCACCCTCTAAGTCACTTAAGGGTACATGCGTTTCCTGGACGATGTACCCACTTGAATTCAATCTCTAATATTCGACCTGGGTAACCTGGATGGTCTGCAGGGCTTGTGGCTGTGGAATAATCTCATTGCAGCTTGCTAATAACTAGCCCTGTGATAACCCTAGTTTCAAGCCGTACTTATTGCTTGGCCGTGAATAATTGAATGGAGTCTAACCCTGTCTATTCTTGCCTCGATCCTGTATAAGATTGTTACATGACATGATTACTTGTGCTTTCTTTTTAACAATAAAGATCAGGGGACCAGTTCTGTTCAGGCGAAGGGTTACAACCCCGGTCCTTGTTTGGTTTACGGGTTGTAACCTGGCTTCCGGAGCAGTTCTGTGTTCTCTCTTCGTTTATTGTCTTGTTGTACCCCATGACATGCTCGACATGCTTTACCTTACTTCGAGATCGTGATTATTTACACTGGCCTTATTGATAAATGGTGGGGATACCAAGTTCCGTTCAGATGAAGAGTGACAACCCCGGTCCTTGTTTGGTTTACGGGTTGCAACTTGGTTATCTGAATAGTCCCATGGTTATCTCATCGTATATCACCTGTCATGCTTTTCCTTAATTACTGTCTTTTATTATGTAATTATATATTCTTGTGCTAATTGCTGGTTTTAGTTCCTAAGTGAAGCCTCCTTTGTGGCACTTGCTCTTTCTGGGGTCTGACCCAGCTGGTTTTGTATGGCCAGATACCGGAGCAGCTCCAGAGGATCTACCGATTTTCCTGCCAGATGGTGACCACTAGAAGGAATCCTGGCAACGAGTGGGTTATTTTTGGCTCTCCCACTTTATTGTAAAAATATTCTTTTAAGGCGTTTAGCCGACGAGCACCTGTTTAGCTCGTATTGCACCTTTACTTAATGTCTGCCTACAGGCTGTAACATGGTTGGCAACCTAGGGTTGATCATGTATGACTAAAACTCTTGCTAGTCCTAACATTTTGTAACGACTAGCTTCATGATCAACTGAATATGTAATGTTTGGGACGCCTTACTATTGTATATTTGGTGATCTTATATCTTGTAACATTTAATTACTTGCTTGTGATTGAGACACTAGGCTTGTTCTTGACCTTAAGAGACTGATGGCCTGTAGATAAACCCTCATATATCTAGACAGCCGTGACCGTATAGTGGAGTGGATCCCATTTCATTATACGTAGCTGGCTATGTCTGCCCCCGCTCTCCAGTGTTCTGGTTCTGGGGCGTGACAGACGTATCCTTCTTTATTCTTCGACAGTGTTGCGAATAATGAAGCATCACCGGTCATGTGCCGTGAGAAACCGCTGTCGAAAATCCATTTGCTTCTAGCATGTGAAGGGTATTCCACCTACAAAAGAATTTACAGATAAAACTTTTGGTACCCATTTCTTGTAGGGTTCTGGAATGTTAGTTTTCGGTATCCATGCATATATATTTAAATCAACAAGCTTTCTAACTCTACATGCATGAGAGATATGACCAATGGTGCCACAATAATGACATCTAGCATGTTGAGTGTTGGATGCAGTGTGTTGTGCATGATTATTAGGTCTTAGTTTTCTAGTATAATAGAATGCATGCCTATTAGTCTTCTTGGGCAAAAGTTTGGTTTGGTTTGGTCTAACAGTGTTGGGTTTGACAATGTTTCGATGATTCGGTAAGTGACACATGTTAGGGTAGGAAGCAGCAACCTCAGGCTATTTTTCTAACATAATTTCCAACTTTTTGGAAGTGTCATACAATGTATTATAATCAGCAGTAAGTGCATCATTTTTGATTAGTGCTTGCTGAAGACTCTTCTTCTCTTTGAGTAGGTCTTCCTCTAATTGGATAATGGTCTTGTCTTTTTTTCGGATAGTCATGTGGTCTCGTGTAATAATAACTTAACAGGAGAAAGCTCACATACCTCACTAGAATTATCATTACTTCTAACCTCAGCTAGTAGGTCAGTAAGTCTTCCTATTTCATCTTTGTACTCTTTGAGTACCTTCTTAGACTTTTGATATTTGCTACGCAGTTTTTTGTAATCACCTAAGAGGTCACTAAAGGCTTCACCTAATTGTTCAAAGGTAAAATCATCATATGTATCAAACACGGGGTTAGTATTTACCTGATCGAATGCCATTAAACATACATTTGCAGCATCGTCTGATTGTTCATCTTCTGAGTCGCTGACTTCGTTTTCATGCCATATGCTTGTGTTGGCGTACCTTCTGGATGTTGATTCCTTCAGGTAATCTTTGTCATACTTATTGCTTTTCCTGGTTGATGATGATGCTATTGGACAGTCCTTTTTCATATATCCTTTCTTCTTGCAACCGTAGCAGATAGGATCTTCTTCGTTGTTGTTGTTGTTATGTTCCTTTGTTCTTCTATTGAATCTCATGAATAGAGATAGTACTACCAGTTGAGCTATCAACTATAGTATATTTGTCTTTGACAAAGTTAATACCATAATCATTGTCAGCTAAATGGCTTATATTGAGTAGGTTATGTTTTAACTCGGTAACTAGACAGACATCTTTAATCACATGATATGGAGCCTTACCAATATTGTCGATACCTACTATATACCCTTTAAGATTATTATCGAAGGAGACGTATCCTTCTTTATTCTTCGACAGTGTTGCGAATAATGAAGCATCACCGGTCATGTGTCGTGAGCAACCGCTGTCGAGAATCCATTTGCTTCTAGCATGTGAAGGGTATTCCACCTACAAAAGAATTTGCAGATAAAACTTTTGGTACCCATTTCTTGTGGGGTTCTGGAATGTTAGTTTTCGGTATCCATGCACATATATTTAAATCAACAAGCTTTCTAACTCTACATGCAGGAGAGATATGACCAATGGTGCCACAATAATGACATCTAGCATGTTGAGTGTTGGATGCAGTGTGTTGTGCATGATTAGTAGGTCTTAGTTTTCTAGTATAATAGAATGCATGCCTATTAGTCTTCTTGGGCAAAAGTTTGGTTTGGTTTGGTCTAACAGTGTTGGGTTTGACAGTGTTCCGATGATTCGGTAAGTGACACATGTTAGGGTAGGAAGCAGCAACCTCAGGCTGTTTTTCTAACATAATTTCCAACTTTTTGGAAGTGTCATACAATATATTATAATCAGCAGTAAGTGCATCATTTTTTATTAGTGCTTGCTGAAGACTCTTCTTCTCTTTGAGTAGGTCTTCCTCTAATTGGATAATGGTCTTGTCTTTTTCTTCGGATAGTCTTGTGGTCTCATGTAATAATAACTTAACAGAAGAAAGCTCACATACCTCACTAGAATTATCATTACTTCTAACCTCAGCTAGTAAGTCAGTAAGTCTTCCTATTTCATCTTTGTACTCTTTGAGTACCTTCTTAGAGTTTTGATATTTGCTACGCAGTTTTTTGTAATCACCTAAGAGGTCACTAAAGGCTTTACCTAATTGCTCAAAGGTAAAATCATCATATGTATCAAACACGGGGTTAGTATTTACCTGATCGAATGACATTAAACATACATTTGCAGCATCGTCTGATTGTTCATCTTCTGAGTCACTGACTTCGCTTTCATACCATATGCTTGTGTTGGCATACCTTCTGGATGTTGATTTCTTCAGGTAACCTTTGTCATACTTGTTGCTTTTCCTGGTTGATGATGATGTTATTGGACAGTCCTTTTTCATATGTCCTTTCTTCTTGCAACTATAGCAGATAAGATCTTCTTCGTTGTTGTTGCTGTTGTGTTCCTTTGTTCTTCTATTGAATCTCATGAACTTCTTGAACTTTCTTACTAGGAGAGTTTGATCTTCAGAGTCAGAGTCACTGTCGTCAGAATTATCTTCGACAGTTCTTCTACGTTGAGCTTTGAAAGCAATCGACTTTTTCTTAGGTGCAACATCTTCAAAGTCTTGAAGTTCCAACTCGTGAGTGAGTAGCTTACCCATGAGTGTTTCAAGAGACATAGTGGTGAGGTCGTTCCCTTCAATGATTGTTGTAGCCTTTGGAATCTAGTTCTTCGTGAGAGCTCGTAGAAGTTTATGAATCTTCTCATGGTTATTGTTTTCCTTGCCTAATGAAGAGAGAGGGTCTACGATATCCAGAAATCTTATAAACATTTGAGTGACGGATTCGTTTCCTTCATCTTAAACGCCTCATACTCCTGAGTAAGTTTGCTAATTTTTGACTCCTTGACTTGCGTTGTGCCTTCATGAGTCACTTCGAGAAGTTTTCATACTTCATTTGATGTTGTGCATGTAGACACCCTGTTAAATTCAGTCATGTCTAAGGCATAAAACGAAGCGTTAATAGCACGTGCGTCAAGACTGTCATATTTCTTTTCAGTTTCAGTATACTTGTCATGGGATTTCTCAACCAACTCTCCATCAACAGGAATACGTGCAGGCTTCTTTTAGCCATCAATCATAATAGACCATAAGTCAAAATCTAGATATTTTAAAAAGAAACTCATCAGTGTTTTCCAGTATGTATAATTTGTACCATCAAATAGTGGAGGTCTGTTTGTGGCTTGGCCTTCACTTGTGAATTTCACAGTTGTCATGTGTGATACTGTGATCTATGTAACAACTGTAATAATAAAGAATATAATAGCAGCGTTACCTCGCTTTACCTGTATAACCCATTCTGATACCAATTATAGGAACGAATTGTAGAGCATAATACTCTAGAGGGAGGGGGGTGAATAGAGTAGGCAACAGAATTTAGTTAATTAAAAATTGTTAGCAACAAGATCACATCTAATATATCACAAGTAAGTAAATGAAAAGCAGAGATCGTGTCACGTCCCAGAACCAGAATACTGGAGAGCGAGGGACAGACACAGCCAGCTACGTACATTGAAGTGCAACCCACCTCGCAATACGGTCACGGCTGTCTAGATGCACGAGGATTAAACTACAATCCATTAGTCTCTATGGTGAAGAACAAGCCTAGTGTCTCAATCTCAAGCAAGCAAATAAATGAACAAGATGTTAGATCATCAGACATACAAAGTAAGGCATCCCAAACATTACATATTCAGATGATCATGAAGCTAGTCATACAAAATGCGAAGACTAGCAAGAGTTTAAGTCATACATGATCAACCCTAGGATTTGCCAATCATGTAACAGCCCTTAGGCAGATATAAATTTAAGTTTCAACATGAGCTAACACTTGCTCGACGACTAAACGTCTCAAAAGAATAATTTACAATAGAATGGAAGAGCAAAATAAGAAACCCACTCGTTGCCAGAATTAAGTCTGGTGTTCACCATCTGGCTGATAATCAGGAAGATCCTCGGGTATCACTCCGAAATTTGGCTATACAAAACCAGCTGGGTCAGACCCCAGAAAGAGCAAGTGCCACAAGGGAGGCTTCATTAAGGAACTAAAACCAGCAGATAATAAAATAGAATAATAAATAAATGAACATGCTTAAATGACAAGAAGACATGGTTAGAATAAAACAATAGCTTGCATTAAGAGACGGAACACAATTTCCATGCTAATCACGAGCAAGCATTCAGATACGGCAAATCAAGTCCTACGGCTTGCTATCATTAGCTAACTAGGGTTATCACAGGCCTAGTTACTAGCAAGATGCAATAAGATATTCCCGCAGTCACAAGCCCTGCAGCTATCCAGGTTATCCAGGTGAGGTGATTTACAAGAGTTATCAAGATTACTGCTGTACTTTTAGTACTTATGTTTTCAAGAAGTGCCACACATGACAGTGGGCTGAAAATGTGCCCTACTCTTCGGCAGGCTACAAGTCCCTCAGGTTTTGTCGGGATAACAGGATCGCCTGTAACTGGAAAAAAATCTCTCTATATGAACTACTTGATCAATCTAGTCATTAACCTAGTCAGATTCATTGTGAATTCCTGACCATGGTAACCTGGAATCCATGTCCTAGACATGATGCAAGACGAGACATGTATCTTGTACAGGCACAATCAGGAAAGTCAACCACGGTGTCAAGACAAGAGTTACTTAGCAAGTCAGGGTAGCTGTCGCAACAGCCTTTCAAGATTATACATGTCATGTCAGGTTACTTGTCATGTCAATAGTACTTGTCTGGAGTGCACCTCGACGGGCCACTTATCAAGAGTTATCAAGACGGGTTCATATTATCATATTCAAGTCAAGTTCAAGTTACTATATCAAGACTATCAACTGTCAAGTCGGGTCGTCGCAATTTAGGCCAAGTATAGAAAAACATGCAAAGAAGATCGAGAACACCCATGTGTGATTGAAACTATAAGTCACATATGAACTCTGATTTAAGTGAGACATGAAGATTCTTAAAACCAAGGCAAAGATCTACAACTTTCATGTTTTGAGTTTTTCAAGATTCTAGCTACAAAATAGCTTAAACGGACAAAAACAGTCATTTAAAGTGATTCGCGCACGGGCAAAAGGTGTAATGCCCCGCTCCGCACGACGCATTATGCTGAGACGTTGACTCAAAGAGTCGCGTTGACCGAATGAAATGTATTGATTTGAATCGATACGAAAGTTACGTTGTCCCGAGCAATGCATCGAACTAAGTCGATGCGAAGAGTTGTATTGTCCCAAAAAATGCATCGACTTGAATCAATGCGAAGCGCTGCATTTCCCCGAAGGCTAAGTGCGTTGAGTCGGCTCGAAGATTCTAAGAAATTGGATCGACCCAAGGCGCAAGTCTGAATCGATGCAAGTATTGATTTTAGTTGGTTTCATGTGCATGTTATCCGTTTATGCTGAAATATTAGAGGTCTACATTTTGCCTCATTCGCAACGGGTCTGCAAAACCAAATCACCGCCTCGCAACGGGCTGGGACTTGGGTACGGTAAGCCAAAATCGATCGAGTAGTTCAATAAAATAAGAAGTGCTCGAATGGCTAAGTCAGAAGATTTGCCCGTGCAATAAAGTTATGAAATCGAGCCGCATCGGCTCGGCAAACAACAAGGCGTATCGGCTTAAGGTGGGAGGACTGACTCTTTTTTTTACTCCTTCATGTCTAAGTAAGAATGTATCATTGTATGCTAAGTTAATCTATCGACGCCACGGGCGTGGTCCGATCGGAAGATAAATCATAGTGTGTGTCAAACACTAGTTAGAACATTTGAAATGAAACGTGCATCAAATGCACGAGTCGCTATGGAACATTGAATATCGCAAAGACAAGCGCCTCGGTGCACAAGCCACAAGAACATGGGATAACTGTATCGGCAAGTGCCTTAGTGCACGAGTCATATCGTGCCCCCGAGCACGAGATAGAAGGCTAGCACATTGAAAGACAATATAGGTGAGTGCCATAGTGCATGAGCCATGTACATTGAACACTAAGGCATAGAACATGGAAATACGGCTTCGATGCGTGCATCAAGTGCACGACGCGAAGGAAAAGATGACAAATGTGTCAAAACGTGTGTACGTGCACGAGATCATAAAAGATGGCATCATTGCGAAAGAGTACAGTTGTGGCATGAATGTGATAGAACTGTCAGATATGACATGATGCCTCGAAAATGTTCAGGACCTTTGGGTCGTTCTGTTGACGAACATTGAGTTGGGACATGATGCCATTGAACATCGAAACAAAGTATGGAAAGTGAGAACATAGAAAGTTAATATGAGAAATACGAGATGATGAATGTCTGAGTCGTGGACTCAAGACTATGTTTGGTTGTTTGAATAAGATGCACGTTGCATGGTCGAATAGGCTTGACAAATATAAGAGATAATAGCCCGTGCACGGGTGTTCCCTTGAATGGTTAGTGCCGGAGAGCCGGAACCGTTTGGCCTAGGAGGGACGTTAATCTTTGATGGGCGCACATCTGTAAGACGACTAGCAACCAGTTGTAGATGTGAAAAGTCGCAAAAGATGGTATACATATGGTATGTCTTCGGTTGTTTGGGATAGCAACCCAATCCGTGAAGCGCTGGGCTACCCAATTTGAGAAAAGAAAGAAAAAAAAATAAAAGAGAAACAAGTTTAGTCCATTATGATGCGGATACGCCGGTGACCTTCATATAGTTAAGGAACGGTGGATTGAAAGTGCAGGCACACAAAGATCCTGCACGGAGCACTTATAACATGACAGGGAAGAATTGAAGCGTATTCACCTTGCGTCAGTGCAAGGGTGAGTGTGTCGCTGTTGGTAAGAAATCCTGCCGCGAAACGAAATACGAGATTGCTTGATATTGCCTGTCTGTATGCTTATGAAATTCTTCGATAACATGCTTGCCATGATAACATGCTTTACCACTTTCGAATATGCCATGAAATCGACCCTAAGAAGAATATAGCAAGATCATAAGCTAAGTTGCATGATTCAACATAAATACTAAATGTCGGTTTAGAAAGTGGGTCTTTTCATCAGTACATGCGAGGACGAACGTACTGATCCTCCAGCAGCTTTTATGCAGGGCACAGGAAATGGATTGCTCATGGTGGAGCTTTTCTTGAACACGCTGAGGCATGGAATGTCGTAGCGTATTGAGGCCTGCGATCGTATTGACGCTCGGACTTGCAACATGATTGATGCGACCGAGATATAGAGGGCATGATGTATAGAACGGTAAAATCCTTTGTGGGCAAGAGAGAACTTGAGTGTTGTAGCCAATCTGGCAAATTCAGTTGGGCTATTGAAAGCCTTTGTAATATCAGTTCATTATCAATAAAGAGAATTGTTTCGTATACTCTGTTTTCTTCTGTTTGCTAATATCAAATCAAAGATAACCATTTTAAGAACTTGTCATCTTGCCTTATACGAGCGCAACTCTAGGCTCGTGCGGCATCATGCCTCCTGTGAGGACGATGATTCGGGTGATTCCGGGTCAGGGTATGACAAAAAGTACATGGTGCAAGGTGCAAGACGTGCGAGGTGCAAGGTGCACGAGGTGTAAGGTGCACGAGGTACGCGAGGTACAAGATGCACGAGGTACGCGAGGTGCAAGGTGTACGAGGTGTAAGGTGCACTAGGTGCACGAGGTACAAGGTGCACGAGGTACAAGGTGCGCGGACCAAAAGGTGCGCGAGGTGCAAGGTGCACGAAGCAAAAGGTGCACGAGGTGCATGGTGTGCGGACCAAAAAGTGCACGAGGTGAAAGATGTGCGGACCAAAAGGTGCGCAAGGTACAAGGTGCGCGAACCAAAAGGAGCATGAGGTGTCGTCCCTACCAGCAAGCTTTTGGCCATGGAGTTTTAGAAACTTCTAATGTCCATAACTTGGGCTAAAAGATTTAAAATTGGGTAAAATAAATGTCTAAATTGAATGAAATTGAATTCTCTACAACATGGAACCATTAGCTTTCAAAAATAACAAAGTTTAAGAGATCAAAACCAAGAAAAATCGAAGAAACTATAAACTTAGATCTACAAAAATGTAACCCTCAAAACCAAAATCTTCAAGTTCTAAAGAGACTCAGAATCAAGCAAAAGAAAAACAAAAGAACAATAAAATTTGCGATCCATCATGAAGCAAGTTGTACTTGCCTAGGGCTTGGGTATAGGTGGAGAGGAGTAAATGAAGAAGATGAGAAGAAATAAATGAAAGTTATGGAGGAGAGAGAGTGAGAATTTGACTTAAATACCAAACCTCTCCATCTCAAACAAAACGAAGCCAAGCCAAGCCAAGCCAAGTCATGTTGAACCAAACCAAATAAACCAAGGCAAGATTAAACCAAGACTAGGCTAAGCAAGACAAGTCTAACTACGATCCACCTGACAAATGTCAGAAATTCGTACACGTATAATGAAAATACGTATAACAGAAAATGGGAGTGACAACTCTACCCACCTTAGAAGAATTTCGTCCTCGGAATTTAATCAAGAGACTAGAGGTGTCGGGACAAGTTATACTAATACTGGAAATCTACGACTGGCAGTCAATCAAGCAATCATTCATGTAAGCAAGGAATTAAAAGCATAAGGCATAAGAAAGATATTATACCTTATGAGTCAAACAGGTGTGGATATCGCGATCGGATATTATCCTCACGTTTTCAAGTTGACTCACCCAAAGAGTGATGAGCCCAAGCAACATGGACTAAACTAATAGTCTTGTTCTTGAGTATCTTCTCCTTTCGGTCTAATATGGATACGGGCCTTTCCTCATACGAAAGGTTGGTACCAACAACCAATTCCGAATGATCAAGGATATGGCTCGGATCCGGAATGTACCATCGCAATTGAGATACATGGAATACGTCATGTACCTCACGTAACGATGGAGGAAGAGCGAGATGATAGGACACATCACCTACTCACTCGAGAATATCAAATGGCCCTATATACCTAGGACTAAGCTTTTCCCGTACACCGAATCGAATGACACCACGGGTAGACGAGATCCTAAGGAATACGTGGTCACCGATAAAAAACTCAAGAGGATGCCGATGAGAATCGACCCAATGGCGCTGACGATCTTGTGCAACTCGAAGATGATCTCTAACTTGTCTGACCACTTCGATAGTCTGCGTAACCATTTCTGGACCAAGCATCTACCTCTCGCCTACATCATCCCAGGCTAAAGGTGATCTGCACTTTCTGCCATACACTCAAACAGTACCATCTGGATACTGGCCCAAAAACTGTTATTGTAGGAGAACTCCACTAGATGTAGGTGATCTTTTCACGAACCACCGAAGTCAAGTGTACATGATCGCAATATATCTTCAAGAGTTTGAATCGTACGCTCTGACTGACCATCTGTCTGCGGATGATAAGCTGAACTAAACTTGAGACGAGTTCCCAAACTCTTCTGAAGACTCCGCCAAAAGTGCGACGTAAATCTTGAATCTATGTCTGATATGATACTGACTGGCACTCCATGCAATCTGACTATCTGTCTAAGATACATCCCTGCTAGTTGATCCGTCGACTGACCAATCCTAAAAGGGAGAAAATGAGCTACCTTGGTGAGTCGGTCAACTATAACCCATATAGCATCTCTCCTTGCTGGGGATTTAGGTAACCCAGCTACAAAATCCATGGTAATATGCTCCCACTTTCATTCTGGGATTGATAAAGGTTGAAGAAGTCCAGCTGGTCTCTGATGTTCAACTTTAACTTGTTGGCAAACTAAACAACGACAGACAAACCGAGCTATCTCCCTCTTCATGCCATTCCACCACAAATGCTGACGGATATCATGATACATCTTCGTACCACTGGGATGAATTGAATACTATGAACTGTGAGCTTCTGTCATGATCTCTTATCTGATGTCACCATTGGGTACACAAAGACGCCTTCCATGTCGGAGCATGTCATCTTCGTGAATGCATAACTCTGCTCTTCTTCCTGCTTCACATTCTGCCCTAAGCCGTTGAAGCTTAGAATCCGTTGATTAAGCTATCTTGATTCTCTCTACTATGATGGACTGAACTAGCATACTGGCCATCAATGCCACATTAGTAGGTAGAACTATCTCTATACCCATCTTATGAAGATCTGCTAATAACTCTGGCTGTGCTGTTAGAAAATAAGCTCCTGCTCTTCTACTCAACGCATCTGTAACTATGTTGGCATTCCCAAGGTGATACTGCAGGTTGATGTCATAATCTACCAATAGCTCTAGCCACCTTCTCTAACGTATGTTAAGATCCTTCTGGGTAAACACATACTTAAGACTCTTGTGGTCGGTAAAAATCTCTACTCGATCTCCATACAAGTAATGCCTCCAAAGCTTAAGGGCAAAAACCACCGTTGCTAACTCTAAGTCATGGGTTGGACAATTTCTCTCATGATTACGAAGCTGACGTGATGTATAAGCTACTATCTTACCATGCTGCATCAAGACGCATCCCAATCCTCTGCCTGAAGCATCACAATAAACTGAAAATCCTCCAATTTTCCATCTGTAAGTGTGAGAATGGGTACCGTCATCAATCCTTGCTTCAACTTCTCGAATGAACTCTGACACTCTGTTGTCCAAGCAAACTGCACATACTTGTGGGTCAACTGCATCAATGGTGCTGAAATTTGAGCAAAGTCTGACACAAATCGTCGGTAATAATCGGCCAATCCTAGAAAACTGCAAACTTCTGCGACGGTACTAGGTACTGGCCATGTCTCTATAGCCACTATCTTCTGGGGGTCCACTTCCACTCCACCTCTGGTGATGATGTGACCTAAGTACTAAATGCGATCAAGCCAAAATTCATACTTACTGAAGTTGCGTACAACTGGTGCTCTTTGAGAATCTGAAGGACTACTCGGAGATGTTACTTATGCTCTGCTTCACTCTTGCTATATACTAAGATGTCGTCTATAAACACTATCATGAACTGATCCAAATAGGACATGAAGATACGATTCATGAGATCTATGAATACCGCTGGCGCATTGGTCGCTCCGAATGACATAACGAGAAACTCCCAATGTCCATATCTAGATCTGAATGTTGTCTTCGGGATGTCTTGCTCTCTGACTCTGATCTGATGGTATCCCGATCGCAAGTCAATCTAAAAGAATACTGCTGTTCCACTGAGTTGATCGAATAAATCATCTATCCTTTGTAGGGGATATCTGTTCTTAATTGTTACATAATTTAAGGTACGATAATCAACACATAATCTTGACGTACCATCCTTCTTCTTCATAAGAAGCATCGGGGCTCCCCAAGGTGATCCACTAGCACGAATGAATCCCTTGGTTCTGAGTTCTTCAATCATCTTGTACAGGATCTCCAACTCTGATGGTGCCATTCTATAGACTCTCTCTGATACTGGTGCCATCCCTGGAATCAAATCAATGGTGAACTCTATCTCTCTCTCTCTGACGGCATGCCTGGGAGCTCTTCGGGAAATACATCAGGAAATTCTTCTACTACTCTGGGAAACTGAACTGCTGCTGCTATCGCCATCCTCAAGACTGGTGGAGAAGGTTCTACTTCACCTCTAGAAAATGAAAACTCTTCTTCGTCGAAAATATCAAAAATAATCATGCCAACATGGTAGTCTATTCTTGCGTATTGATCCTTCAACCAATCCATTCCTAGGACCACATCATAGTCGGCCACCAGAAATTATATCAATATAGCGGGAAACTCTCTACCGCTAACTACGATTCAACACGAGGAATAGACTCTATCTACCCCCACAAGACCGTTACCAGTAAGTATATTGAGCCTTACTGATAATGACTCGGGCTCCAGTCTTATCCGTGTAGTGAATCGTGTAGACATAAATGAATGTGATGCACCCGAATCAAATAATACTGATGCTGGAAAAGAGTTGACGAGAATGGTACCTGCTACCACCTCACCTGATGCCAATTCTTCTGCCACGGTCAGAGCCATAGCTTGACCCTGTCCTCTTGGTGCTGGTCCCCTCTGCTGGTGACCTCTCTGCCTGTTCTGAATCTAAGCTTGGGCCTGAGCATATTGTTGAGCCTGAGGCGGTAACGACCTCGGAGGCTGGTACTGCTGCTGTTGCTGCTGCACTGGTGCTGGTGTCCTAACCGATGGACTGGTTAGGGTTGATGAAGATGAACTGGCTCTATACGGACATGACCCAATTTTGTGATCCGATGCCCCATAAGCCAAGCACAATCTCTGTACTCTGTGACACTCTGAAACTACGTACCTAGGCTTCCCACAATGAGAGCAGCCCATTACGGAAGACTGCTTTTGTCTCTGTTGCTGAGGGTACGTCGGTGTCGAGTACTGAACCAACGAAACTGTGGTCGCCCTCCTAGGAGCTCCAATAGTCAAAGCCCTAGCTGCCGGGGCTGGTGTTGATGACTGAGACAACTGACCATGAGGCCTCTTCCGTCCTCCAGTTCGATCTACTATCCTCTGGGAGGTATATTCATAACTGTCACACCCCAGAACCAGAATACTGGAGAGCGGGGGACAGACACAGCCAGCTACGTACATTGAAGTATAATCTACCTCGATATACGGTCACGGCTGTTTAGATGCATGAGGGTTTATCTAGAAGCCAACAGTCTCTTATGGTCATGAACAAGCCTAGTGTCTCAATCTCAACAAGCAAGTAATTGTTACAAGATGTAAGATCATCAGACAACAAAGTAAGGCGTCCCAAACATTACATATTCAGATGATCATGAAGCTAGTCATATAAAATACGAAGACTAGCAAGAGTTTAAGTCATACATGATCAACCCTAGGATTTGTCAATCATGTAACAGCCCTTAGGCAGACAGGAATGTAAATTTAACAAGAGCTAACACTTGCTCGGCGGCTAAACGCCTCAAAAGAATAATTTACAATAGAGTGGGAGAGCAAAATAAAACCTACTCGTTGCCAGGGTTGCGCCTAGTGTTCACCATCTGTCTGGAAGGCAGAGAGATTCTTGGGAGCTACTCCAAAATCTGGCCATACAAAACCAGTTGGGTCAGACCCCAGAAAGAGCGAGTGCCACAAGGGAGGCTTTCTGCATATTATCACATGATACATAAAGGATAACGAAAGACATGAGTTAGGAAAAACAGGGTGATAAACGATAAGATAACTAAATGACTATTTCGGTAATCAAGTTACAATCCGTAAACCAAACAAGGACCGGGGTTGTAACCCTTCACCTGAACAGAACTTAGTCTCTAACCAATTATCGATAAAGTAAAGCATACACAAGCATGTCCTGAGATAGCCATGTACTGGATCTAGGCAAGACTAGACAAGATAGGACTCCATCCATCAATCACGGCCAAGCAATGAGTATGGCTTGATACTTTAACTAACTAGGGTTATCACAAGCCTAGTTACTAACAAGATGCATTGAGATATTCCAACAGCCACAAGCCCTGCAGTCTTAATCCAGGTTATCCGGTCACAAGTTGAGAGAGTTGGATTAGGTGACTTGGGGGTCCAACACATGACAGTGTGCTGGAAATGTGCCCTACTCGACGGCAGACTACAAGTCCAATTAAAGCGCCCAGATAACGGGACTGCCTGTAGCTGGAAAATCTCTTCATGGACTACTTGATCGCTCTAGTCATTAACTTAGTCAGATTCAGTATGAATCCCTGACCGTGGTAACCAAAAAATTCATATCCTAGACATGATGCAAGACAAGACATGTAACTTATACAAGCACAAGCACCCACGGTGTCAATACAAGAGTTACTTAGCAAGTCAGGGTAGCTGTCGCAACAACGTTCAAGATTATCATGTCATGTCAGGTTACTTGTCATTTGTCAAGATTACTTGTCAGAAGTGCGCCTCGACGGACCCCTATCAAGAGTTATCATATCAGGTTGCTTGTCAAGATTGCACCATGACGGGGCACTATCGAGAAATTATCGTGTCAGGTTGTCTTATCGTGTTCGTGTGGTCTTGTCGTGATCATGCTTTAGATTAAGACAAGTCAAGCCTAATAATTCACAATCATCAAATCGGGTAGTCGCAAGTTAGGCCAAGTACAAGGGATAAGCAATTAGCATAAAATAAATAATTAAATGACAGATCATGCAAGGGGCAAGGGGTATCATGCCCAACAAGTGGCATTTGCCAAGTTGTGCCAGGGTAATAGGTTGCACCAGGCACTAGGGGGTGCCAAGGCTATGGTTGCGCCCAAACATTAGGTTGCGCCTAGGCACTGGGGTGCCAGGCACTAGAATGCACAAGGTCGGGTCATGTTGCGCCAGGGCAATGAGTTGCGCCAAGGCAAGTCGGGTCAAGACGGCTGGGTTGCGCCAGAACAAGTCGGGCCAAGTCAGGTTGCGCCAGGCACTTAGACTCCGCGAGGCTAGGTTGCACCAGGCTGAGCGAGGCTGGGTTGCGCCAGGCTAAAGAGCACTGGGCTCCCCGGGTTGCGCCAGAGCTAAAGAGCTCGTGCAACACAGTGGCGCAAGCTAAAAAGCTTGGGCACACTGCTCACTGTCTTCTCCAATCAGCAAGAAAAATTTATGGTTTGAACCCATGGCTTCAAAAGTCCATAACTTGGTCCAAACAAGTTCAAATCCAACTTTTCAAAGGTCAAAATTGGGTAGAATAAAATTTCCTACAACATGAAACAATTAGTTTTTGAAAATACCAAGTTTTCATAGATCAAAACCAAGAAAATCATGGGAAAGATCAAAACTTAGATCTACTAGAATCCATCCATCAAACCCAAAAATGACAAGTTCTAAAGAGGCTTAGAACTAGGAGAGGAAGACAATGGAACAATAAAATCCAAGATCCATCATGAAGTAAGTTGCACTTGCCTAGAGCTCTTGGGTGTAGGTGGAGAGAGTAAATGAAGAAGATGGAGAAGTTATGGGAAATAAATGGAGGAGAGAGAGTGGAATTGACTTATATATCAACCCCTTCTCATCTCAAACCAAACCAAGCCAAGCCAAGTCATGTTGAACCAAACCAAATAAACCAAGGCAAGATTAAAACAAGACTAGGCTAAGCAAGACAAGTCTAAATATAGACCACCTGACAATTATTAGAAATCCGTATATGTATCCTGAAAAATACGTATAACGGGAAACAAGAGTGACAATGTCTCCTAGTTGCTCTCAAAATAGCATCAAAGGTCTGGTGCTCAAATTGCTCTACTGCTAGAATGATCTCTAGGTGGAGTCTCTGCTGGAATCGCTGCGCTCGGTCTAATTTGGTCGCCACCAAGGTAGGAGAAAATCGACTAATCCTAGAAAACTTGCCGCATATCTATCGACCATCCTTCCCAGCTACTTGAAATTGCTGAATCTTGTTTACAGATCATACCAAGCTACTATATCAAAGTACTTCGTTTGAAACTTGTCACTGAATACTGCCCACAAGACAGGTGTCGCCAATCCAACTACTTGCATCGCCCACCAGCTGCGGGCTAAGTCCAATAATTGCAGGCGCACAACGGCCACCTTCTCTTCCTCTGGAATCCGGGCTGCCTCCAGAATAACCTCTATATCCTGTAGCCAAGCATCATCGACAATAGCATCTTCATTGCCATTAAAGAAAGGAGGGTTCAGACGCTTGAAGCTGTTAGCCGCATTGTTCCCTTGATAACCAACTCTACCCATAGCATCTCGTACTGTCTGCTGCAGGGCATCGTCCCGATGATCTTGTGATGCAAGCAAGTCCCGGATGAGTCCCATCAGGGTTCTATTGTCAGGCTCTGCAGGCTAGGCTGGCTGAACTAGCGGCTCTTGCTCCCCAGAAGGCATGACTCAGGATGCTGCCCTTGAGTGCTGGATTTGGTCCCCAGGTTGCTGCTGGTTCACTTGTTGCTGGTTTACTGGAGGTGCTCCACCCGACTGATCGACAGGACCAGGAACAATGCCACTGAAAAAAATGACATAGGAAACAATAAGGAAGGACCAAGATAGATCAAGGATAAAGCACCTTATCAGGCCAAGATTGGGGAAGATTAGAAACAACGAGTAGAGATCAAGGGTGAATGCTGATTGGGACATCTATTCGGTAAAACCCTCACATAACTTGATTTACAAGACCTGCATGGGCGACCACTTAAACCGTGTCACGCTCCAGAACCAGAATACTGGAGAGCGAGGGACAGACACAGCCAGCTACGTACATTGAAGTGCAACCCACCTCGCAATACGGTCACGGCTATCTAGATGCATGAGGGTTAAACTACAATCCATCGGTCTCTATGGTGAAGAACAAGCCTAGTGTCTCAATCTCAAGCAAACAAATAAATGTACAAGATGTTAGATCATCAGATATACAAAGTAAGGCGTCCCAAACATTACATATTCAGATGATCATGCAGCTAGTCATATAAAATGCGAAGACTAGCAAAGAGTTTAAGTCATACATGATCAACCCTATGATTTGCCAATCATGTAACAGCCCTTAGGCAGACAGAAATTTAAGTTTCAATACGAGCTAACACTTACTCGGCGGCTAAATGCCTCAAAAGAATAATTTACAATAGAGTGGGAGAACAAAATAAGAAACCCACTCGTTGTCAGGATTACGTTTGTTGTCCACCATCTGGCTGATAAGCAGGAATATCCTCGGGTATCACTCCAAAATTTGGCCATACAAAACCAACTGGGCCAGACCCCAGAAAGAGCAAGTGCTACAAGGGAGGCTTCATTAAGGAACTAAAACAGTAGATAATAAAATAGAAGAATAAATAAATGAACATGCTTAAACTATAAGTCATATATAAACTCTGATTTAAGTGAGACATGAAGATTCTTGAAGCCAAGACAAAGATCTACATCTTTAATGTTTTCAGTTTTTTAAGATTCTAGCTACAAAATAGCTTAAACGGACAAAAATAGTCATTTAGAGTGATTCACGTACGGGCAAAAGGCGCATGGCGCAAGGTGTAAGGCGTGCGAGGTGCAAGGTACACGAGGTGTAAGGTGCACGAGGTGCGCGAGGTGCAAGGTACGCAGACCAAAAGGTGCGCGAGATATAAGGTGCGCGGACCAAAAGGAGCACGAGGTGCAAGGTGCGGGGACCAAAAGGTGCACGAGGTGCAAGGTGCGGAGACCAAAAGGTGCACGAGGTGCAAGGTGCGGAGACCAAAAGGTGCGCGAGGTGAAAGGTGCGCGAACCAACAGGTCCGCGAGGTGCATGGTGCACGAACCAACAGGTCCGCGAGGTGCATGGTGCGCGGACCAAAAGGTACGCGAGGTGGAAGGTGCGCGAACCAAAAGGTGCGCGAGGTGCAAGGTGCGCGGACCAAAAGGTGCGCAAGGTGCGCGAACCAAAAGGTGCATGAACCAAAAGGTGCACGAACCAAAAGGTGCACGAACCAAAAGGTGCACGAACCAAAATGTGCACGAACCAAAAGGTGCACGAACCAAAATGTACGCGAGGTGTCGTCCCTACCTGCAAGCTTTTGGCCATGGAGCTTTAGAAACTTCTAATGTCCTTAACTTGGGCTAAATGACTCAAAATTGGACAAAATAAAGTTCTAAATGGAATGAAATTGAATTCTCTACAACATGAAACCATTAGTTTTCGAAAATAACAAAGTTTAAGAGATCAAAACAAAAAAAATTGAAGAAACTATAAACTTAGATCTACAAAAATATAACCCTCAAAACCAAAATCTCCAAGTTCTAAAAAAATTTAGAATCAAGCAAGGAAGACAAAGAAATAATAAAATTTAAGATCCATCATGAAGCAAGTTGCATTTGCCTAGGGCTTGGGTGTAGGTGGAGAGGAGTAAATGAAGAAGATGAGAAGAAATAAATGAAAGTTATGGAGGAGAGAGAGAGAGAAGTTGACTTAAATACCAAACCTCTCCATTTCAAACCAAACGAAGCCAAGCCAAGCCAAGTCATGTTGAACCAAACCAAATAAACCAAGACAAGATTAAACCAAGACTAGGCTAAGCAAGACAAGTCTAACTATGATCCACCTGACAAAAGTCAGAAATCTATACACGTATAATAAAAATACGTATAACGGGAAACGAGAGTGACAGATCGGAGAGCAAACGCAAACACAACGATGTATACTAATTTTTCTCTTGTGAGGACTATTCCAGTCGGAAGAACTCTAGCTTCTAGTTGAATCCACTATGGAAAAATACTGTAAGTTTTCATACGAAGTCCTTGCAACTTCTACAACGTGAGTTTTGATCCGAAGTACTCGACCAACTTCAATTGTGAAGTGTCTTTCTTTTATCAAGCCTCTGATTACAATCTCTCTGAAACTTCTAGACCGTACCACACTGGCAAATCGACTAGAGGATTGTAACTGGCTTGAGATTTAAAAATAAAAGAGCTTAGAACACTTTGGAAGACGTATTAAGCTTAGAGAGAAGATAGAAGAGAGGTGTATTGAAATGAGTAAATTTTTTCTCTATTTATAGGTTTTCCAAAGTCAGAACTCTGACAGAATTCAGACATAATTCTTTGAGAGAATCTCGACAAATAGTCGTTGCGTCCGTAACAGCAGGGTGACCAAGTTCAAAATCCAACGACACCAAACGAACTCGGGGTGAGTTCGGACCGAACTCGGGCTAAACTCTGTTGGTGTCCAGAGTATGATTTTTGGGAAATTTTGTAAATCGGATTTTGAGTTTTGGGCTTTTGAAATGTTTTAGCAGTTAGGAGTTTTTTATAAAATGGGCTATTTTCAAAATCAAAGGATATTTTTAAAATATTTTGGGGTAGCCTATTTGCCAGTACGACTCGGTGTACAAAGTATTCCTAGAATCAATAAATATGAAAATTATATTGAATATTGAAATACAGACTTATGTGGCAAAACGGCTTCAGTCTTGAACAGTAATGGTAGAAGTTCTCAGTAAATGTCCAAGTAGCCCTTGTAGCGAGACATGGTTAGATCAATTATTAAAATCAGGTTCAACCATGACCAAGGGACCAACACTAGCAAGTTGTTATTTTTATTTTTTTAGCTAAATTGTACTTTGATACCCTCAACTATTCCGGTTTTCAACTTCATACCCTAAACTATTTTACTCAACAACTTAATACCTCAACTATTATTTTTTTTCAACTTCATACCTAAAATTTTAAAAATTTCAAAAATGTCCTTATCCCTTCCCTCTCCCCTTCTTCCCTCCTTCCCGGCCCCACTCTGGCCACCCCCTCCTCCAGCACAGCCCCAACCCCCCTCCCTCCAGCCCCGCCCACCCTTCGGCCACCCCCCTCACCCGCTTTCGGCCACCCCCCCTCCCGCTTTCGGCCGTCTCCCCCCCTCTCGCTTCCGTCCACCCTCCTCCAGCCCCCCCTCCTCCCACGATGCCGTGCCCTAGGGGGAGAGACGGGGGCGGGTGGCCGGAAGCGGGAAAGGGGGGGGAGGCGGCCGGAAGCGGGAGGGGGGGAGGCGGCTGGAAGCGGGAGGGGGGGGGGGGTGGCCGGAAGCGGGAAGGGGGGGTGGGGGAGTGGGGGGGGGGGTAATATTCAAGTTTGACCAAGGTATTTTTGTCCAAATTTTTTTCGGGTATCAACTTGTTACAAAAAAAGTTTAGGGTATCAAGTTGAAAAACAGGAATAGTTGAGGGTATCAAAGTGCAATTAAGCCTTATTTTTCTATAACGTTATATAAGGAGGATTTTAATGTGTGCTTGCGTGGGCCAGAATGGGACATCCGTGCATGAAAACTCAACTACTAGGACGTCGTGCGGGTGGTTGAGGACCGGAACCATTCTACCATGGTTATAAACGACGGCCGACCACGCGGTCCGTCCTGCGGTGCTGTAAGGGCATCGAGAAAATGTCGTAAGGACGTCATGCACATATAACGTGTGGCTGGACGACATCGGCTGTCGTAGGCATCGTGAAGATGTCGGGGGCGCCTTCGGCGTCGTGGGTGAAGCGAGGCGTTGAGTTGCGGGCGTCGAAAGACGTCATGACCATCTCGTGGAGCTCTGAAGCGTGCATGGTGTGCATATGGGACGATGATGACAAAGCCAGTGCAGACAAAATCCGCACAAACAGTCCGAAATAATATGACAACGGGCTAAAAATCGTGTACGGGAGACACACGATTTAACTGAGCCAGTACGTGCTGAAAAAAAGAAAAGAAAAAAAAATGTGCTTGTATATGGAAAAATATAAGTCAAATCTTTCACTCAATTTGTTCTTGACACAAGTTGCAACATTAAATTATTTTTGATTAAAAAAACATAAAAACTATAAAATGTCAAATAAGGTTATTTTTATATTTATCAATTAATGCCATCTAATTAACGTAGAAAAAATAATCATTCAAATTGACAAAGGTATAATTTTGTAGATATTAATTATAAAATTTTGAGGAAATGTTTTTTCTTTTTCAAGAAAGCCCCTAAACAATTTCTCGCTATGACATTCTCCACCCCCTTTTCCTCCTCTTCTTCCTCTTTCTTTGACCGGGAAAAAAGAGAGATTTACTAAATAAGGCATGCATTTATAGAGAGAGAAAGTGTGAGCTCAGATCCTTTCTAGGGTTTCCTTCTTCTTCTTCCTCTTCAATTTGGGCATTTCTAGAGAGAGAGAGAGAGAGAGAGAGAGAGAGAGTGATACTATTTCTGGAGAGGAAAAGTGATAGGGATCGATGAAGTCTTCGCTGAGGAAGCTGAGGGGGCTCGGCCGCCACCGGAGCGATCCCAAGGAGACCAGCGAGAGCCGGACGCAGGCTCAGCAGGACGAGCTCATGCAAGCATCACAGGTGCTCCTCCTCTCTAGGGTTTCGAATATGCTCAGGATCTGAGGTTTACGATTCAGAATTCGAATCGGAATGTGTTGATTTCTTGATTTTGTTGCCGCAAGTAGTAAGCTTTGCATCGGGAATGGCCGCTGGAGGGAAAAAATAGAGGCCATTTTTAGTAAAGTTTGCGTTGACATGATATATTTCAGCAAGTTATTGCTGAGGAAATGATCCGTAGATGTAGGAGGAGCTGAAATCGCTATTTCGAACTTAATTTGCTCAAGATCTTAGTTGCTTTTTCTTTCCGAGTTTAGTAATTTTGTGCGTTGGAAAAGTCGAGCAAAGGGTATTTTGTGAAAAAAGATAGTCATGTTTAGTTAAATTTGTAGACCCGAGCAATTTATTACCGAAGAAATGATCCGTGGGTGTAGATACTAGTTTGAACTTATTAATTTGGTGCTTGGAAGTCCTTTTTAGCTTAAATTTTCACTGACTTAATAAGTTAGTGTGACTAGAAAAATGATCCATCAATGAAGTCACTTTTTATCTTAATTTGTGACTTGGAATTAGTACGCCAATTTCTCAGTAGACAACTCAACTGGACTGAACTCACAACAGGACCCGACATGAATTGCAACTGTATCTAAATCGTGCACACCGATAAATCTATTTCTCACTGTAAGCGTAAGTTTTTTTTTGGATGTAATTGATTTGAGCAAGTTATTAATGAAGAAATTATTCGTAGACAAAGGAGGAGCTGAATATACTAGGTTGAACTTAATTTGATGCTTTTGTTGCCGTGATCATAATCATCCAAGCCTTCTCCCATCAGAAATGGGTCAACTATGGAGCATAAGGGAGTTCCATAAAAGAACTGGCAAAACTTTTATCACCGATCATTGACCTTATATCACCCCTCTTTGTTGGTGCAAAGTTCATAGACATGTTAAGTATCACCACAAGAGAGACATGCATAAAACCTAGGCGGGCAGCTGGCAGGTTACCTTTTGCTGGTGCAGTTTAAGTTCATGCATCTAGGAGCAGCCTCCATGTTCGCCGTATAATATAGAGTTTAGACGAAGAAAAAAAATGATATTTGGTTGATGTAATTCACTAATTTGGTGGTTTCAGTTGAGAAAAAGAAGCCCCTTTTAGCTTAGTTTGACATTAAATGTAATAATTTTGTGCAAGTTATGACTGGAAAATCGATCCATTAATAAAGGAGCTGAATGTAATGGATAATGTATCTGCTCAAGATCTAGTTATTGATGTTTGTTTCTACGTGCATTTGTGGAAAATGCAAATGAGAATTTAAATAGAAATGTAGTCTTGTTGCTTTTCTTCTAAATGTAGCAAATTGACCTGATGATTCTTTCATTATTCTTTGAAATGGATACTGAGTGTATTTTGGTGCATTATTGTTAAATTCAATTGATGAATTCTTTAGTTATCCACTAGAATATATTATAGAGCACCAATTGGTGCTTTTGGTTTGACAAAAATGTCAGTTTTCAACAAAATTTGATGTTAATGCAATAACTTCTTTTTATCCATTCAATACTCTCTCTCTCTCTCTAGAGAGAGAGAGAGAGAGAGAGAGTACATTGGCTACTTTGGTTGAAGTTACTTCTTTCCGGATTCCATTTTGTATCAAACGCAAGGGACGAGCCAAACAAGTTCCATCCCAAATGGGCGTTTTTCTCAAACGTGCCAGCTACTTACAGGTCTCCAATGGGTGTTTCCGAAATGCTAGCCCAATGAACATTCAGGAAATGGGCATTTGAGCAAAATGTAATTGCAATCCAAACTTGCCCATAATCTTCCATCTAACCGTAGACTATGATTGCTATTGCGTGTCCTAGTAACACCAGAAGAAACACTATGTTTTCTGTTTTGGGTCGTGCAAATTTTTTGTGTGCAAGTGGTGGCATGGTTGAAGTTGACCTGTGAGAAATAATTGAACTGAATGGATTGTGCAAAATTTACTTGTATCGTGTCTACTTACCCTACCCAAAATGCAACTATCGCAGTGCTTTTTACCTTCTATATACATTGATTTCAAGCTTGTGTGTTGTGCTTTTTTTAGGACATGCTGGACATGAGGAACTGTTATGATAGCTTACTTTCTGCAGCAGCTGCAACAGCAAATAGTGCCTACGGTAAATCCTTTAAATTGAATGCCATCGGAGATTCTTGTTTGCTATATGCCTTTTTGAATTTTGTAACTGTAGTAGATATTTAATTTATACAAAAATTATATGGTTGATAAATATTAAGTTATTCCTTTCAGTTTACATGTCTTGAAATTCTAAAATTGATTCAGGCTTTGGTAAAACAAGATTGTGTTGTATCTCATTATAAATATCCTTTTGGGAGAATATTGCCTCTCATCTACCTGAAAATTGCAAAAAGTTTGTTCCTTGTGAGAAAGACTCTTCAGGGATGAATTTGTGTTCCTGTTACTCACAATTTCAGCTTGTTCTAGTGTAATTCCAGCCACAACATGTACTATTTTAGTAGTTCAAAACAACCACTCTGGAGAAGTAGAGAAATTCATGAGCAAGCGGAAGTCTGTCATAAAACCTCGAAGATGTGTTTGATCGGCAAAAAATTGGCTTAGTGATGAAGATCATGCAACCGCCTACTGGAAAACTAACCAAAAAAGGAAAGATGATAGGATTTGATAGAGCGATTAAATTCCTTTCTAAGGCCCAACATGAATTGTAGAACCAAATAGAAGCAGGTTCTGAGTATAAGCCATTATATTGACATAGGACGAGACCTAAAGGTCTCATAGATGAGTTAATTCACAATTAAACAATTGAGATTTGTCAAAGTCTAACTATAGTGAAAATATTATTAGCAATCTAACAATAAGATGACCAAACCAAATATTAAGAATTAATAATTGAATTCAAAAATTGGAGTGAGTTTACTAAGGAGTGAAGTCGAACCACACAATCCGGTGTCGTTCTAAGGAAGACTATCCATAAGAACACCTTCCTTTCCAGAATTTGAAGATCAACCTGGCTACACGCATCAAGACTAGACTTGATCATAATTGTCCACTGTTCTAAAAATCAGCCTAGGCAGCCGCTTGGTGCCCGCCCGATGTCCGTCTGATGCCTGCCTAGGCGCCCACCTAGGTCCCCCGACCCCAGACTATGCATGTTTTTGGGTTTTATGGACTTTTTCTGCAATTTTCAGTAGGTTTTTTTGGGGTTTTTAATTTTTTTGAACCGTGTCCGCCTAGGTGCCCAGTGCCCGCCCGACTAGTGCCTTTTACAACCCTGTAATTGTCACACAGGTAAGCGTGCAAAATGGGTGTCAAAGACTAAACACATCGAGGTCGATTGTCATTTCAAATAGGACAAGGTTAAGCTCTGTGATGTCAAATCTTCATCTCAATTGGAAGACGTGCTTATTTAGCTTTAGCTCGACCGCTCAATCTTCAATTTCTTTCCAAGCTAGACGTGTGCTTGACATGTATGCTCTAGTTTGCAGGGATGCCTAATAGCACTCTATTAATGTATTTTGCCTTCATCTTTGTTATCTTTATTGTTCTTAGTTTAGTCCGGTAGTCCCACATCAAAAAGCTTCTTGGAAGGCATGCATACTCTCCCTAATGAAAGTAAGTACAATGTTGAGCCAACTTCTCAACGGACCATTTATCAGAAAAAGTTGTTTTTCTGAAAAATTATGGTGATGATGGCATAATTTTGTACATTATTGTTTAGGGACACCCCAAAGCCTGAAGTTTAGTAGCTGGAGGTAGTTGCCATTGGCAAGGATGACAGAATAGAGAGCTTGGTTTGGGGGATGGATTTGGTGGAGTGAGCAAGGGTGTGAAAGGTAACTAGAGAGTATAATGGCCATTTGTTGTTCATGTGAGACTTGAGAGTAATTCAATGACTTTAAGTTTGCTCCCTGAGTGATTTTGCTTCCGAAACAATTAACAAAAGACATCAACAACAGGATTCAAAAATATTACAATTTTTTTTGGGGTGGGGAAGGGGGGGGGGGGGGGGGTGTAACTAATGAAAGTATAGTCAGGATGCTTTCTTGCATCTACCCTTTGTAATTATATATGAATAAGTGAAGTCTTGAGTTATGTTATTTATTTATCTTGAATTTTATATACTTCAACTGTAGGTAGTAGGAACCCCTCAAGTTACTGAGACAGTCCACCTAGGCAATCGAGGGCATTGCCGAGGACCGGGGTTCTAAATTGCAGACAGTCCACCTAGGCAATCGAGGGCATTGCCGAGGACCGGGGTTCTAAATTGCGGCCTCTGGCCACATCGAAAACCCCCTAGGCGGCCCTAATCGGATTTGAATTTAAAAAAAAATCAAATTGGATTAAAATTTTACCTGGAAGTGGATGGACGCCGTCTCCTTCCGCTGCTGCTGCTGCAAGCTGCTGCTGGTGGTGGTACGAGAGAGGAGAGATGGAGAGGATTCTCTCTCTCCTCTCCTCTCCTCTTTTATAAAAAAAAAGTGAAAAAAAAACTTAGGTGGGATTCGAACCCACTACCACCCCAGCACATGTTAACATGACTTAAATACACCATGCTAGCCACAAGAACACTTGAACTTTTGTGTCAAAAGCTTACATACAATATATTTGTAATTATCAATGTTGAAAAAAAAATCCAACTCGGTGCCTAGGCAGCCTAGGCGCTAGGCGGCTCTCTGGCACCGATTCTGCCTATCGAAATTTATAACATCGCCGAGAACTGCCTAGGCATATCAACTATATTGCATGTGTGCACTTGGTTGGGGAGGAGTACTCTCTGTGCACTTTTCGCGGAGAGGGCCTCTCTCTCTCTCTCTCTTTCTCTCAAATATTAATAAGCCAGCACCTTAAGTTCCATTTTTTTTCACATATTAGTTTTGCCCATAATTTTGTGATGAGTACTTGGTTCTGCTCCTTATCAAGTAATCATCTAAGGCCTGTTTTTTCTTGCAGAATTTGCCGAAGCCTTGCGGGAAATGGGTACTTGTCTGCTTGAAGGAACTGCAGCAAATGATGATAAAGAAAGTGGTGAGTGCATTAGGATTTTCATTTCTTGTGACATTTTGCAGACATAGTACAAGGTATTTTTGTTGTTTCTAATATTATACAAAAAATAATGATATGGGTAGGTCTAGGAGTTGTGATGCACTTCTGATCATAATGAGGTGATATTTCAAGTAATCCTCAGTTTCCCATTGATAATATTGGACTGCAGATTTACAAGGTCGTTGTAGATTAATTGTCAATTGTTCATACCATTGTTTGAAATATAATTGGTTGTTGCTGTCATGGCAAAACACCTGACACTGCTTTTAAGTTTTTAACCTTCTAAATGAAGGGAAAATATCAGTTCTAATTTTGAAAAGCTATTTTCTAGACATATTTGAAAAATTAAGTTTGTCGCATATGTTTTATGTTGATTGTTAAGATATCATAGCTTGGGAGTTATTTAAGCGTGTTACTTGTGCATGCAGGTAAGGTTCTGTTGATGCTGGGTAAAGCGCAGTTTGAACTTCAGAAACTTGTTGATAGTTATGTGAGTCTCGAATATTGTGCACACGGCATCCGTATTACTCGTGTTTTTCTTGGATACACAACAATGATTTTTTTTTTTACCTTTTCTCAGCGTGTTCATATCGTTCAGACAATTACGACTCCATCTGAATCTCTTATCAAAGAGCTCCAGACTGTAGAGGTTTGTTCTTTGAATTTAACTTTCCTCTCATTACAAAAAGGATCAGTAATTTTTACCCTCGTTTCACAAATGAAAATTACACACGTGAACGCCTATAGGACCAGTGTTATAGATGTCACCGACATGTCCAACATGTTATTTTCACATGGAAAGCGGCATATATTGGCACTATATGTCGATTATATCGTTTGAGAGAATGTCAGGCGATATATTTGGTTAAGGCAAATATTCTGCCGATATGAAATAACCCAAAATCGTCCAATATATTTAAAAATTCGGTTTTGGTTTTTTGTTAACTTTAAACAGTTAACGATTCCCAGTGGAATCTTATATTTATCTTCTAATCATAGTTTGCAGTATCGGCCGATACTGATCCGATACGTCCGATACCAATACGGTTTGGCATGTTCCGATCCCATATCGATCGATACTGACCGATTTACTTTTTCGGTCAATTCGACAAAGAAAATTGAACGAAAAAATCATCAACAAGGGTGTAAAAATATAGTAAAGTTGTAAAAACATGTAAGAGAAGAAAACTTATCTATCACATGTAAACCAATTGGCAAAGGTGACTACTATTTCATTCAATTTCAAAACTGCTAAGAAAAACACTGAAAATACTTAAAATTATGCCTAAATATATAAAATATACTTTCTAAAAAGTTAATAATAATTTGTTTTCCGATACCAAAAAATCCGATACTCCGATCCGAAATTGCCGATACACCGATACCGCTGATCCCGATACTCATAGGAATGTTCCGATACCGATACTGAGAACCTTGCTTTTAATTAGTAACAAGACTAAGAGTGTCAAGGAATACATAGGTTAGTAGTTTTATGTTTTTACTTATCTCAAGATTAGGTTAGATTTTTGGCCCTCAATTTCCTCTTGTATCCCTAAGAGCTCATGCCTTGCAATTAATGAAGGATAAATAGGTAAAATTGCTGGTAGAGGGCAGTTGTAAATGAGGTGAGCACCTCAGGAGCCATGTACCTCAGCTAAGGTGCATGCTTAGCCATCGTCTTGATGGCAATGAGGCATCTGATCACTTAGAGGTGGTAAATGGCTGCATTGTCTCGCCTTGGTGACTAGACGAGCACCTCCGGTGCCTTTAATAACATTGCAAGGATTTTGTTAAACCCTCCTTGGCCTTTTGTTGTAATGCCAATACCACCTCAGCTGGATCTCTACATCCTTTTTCCTTAAATGGTGTAAACTGGTATGCCTTGACGGACTCATTCACCAACTTATCCATCTTATTTTCCACTACACATACATCTTGACATTCTTATTTCTGCTACATCTATCCATCTTGTCATTCTATAGAACTCTTTGACATCCATCTTGTTTGTTTTGGTCTGTCTTGTCATGCTATAAAACTCTTTTAGGCTTCAAAGTTGAGACTTGTGACCCTTAAGTCTCAAGGTTGACTAAGCCGATATTTTTTGTAGGCTGTTCTTGGATTTGGCTTGCTCTGTCATCGTTCTTTATAGATGAATCTTTTTCTTTTGTTATGATTAAGACTTCTACATTTCAAGACTCTAGTATGAACCTCATTTATATCGATCAAGTTTGTCGCCCTATTAGAAATGCCTATTTGATCCAGCATAAAGAAACTGCAAATATTGTGGGATTTGAACTATGTTCTAACCAAACCCACTCCCTCTGCCCTTATGGATCAGTCTCATTAGAGTTTGATCTAAACTTAAACCTGAAATCTATTGGCGAGTTTCTTAATTTGTAGTGACAGTGTACAAAAATTCCTTTCTTCACTTTATATTAAGATCAGAGTCTATGCTTTTGATAATAAAGCGTCTTAATGAGGTGTCATTTGGCAATGCAGGAGATGAAGCGCCAGTGTGATGATAAAAGGTCTGAAGCTAATAAAGTTATTCATTATACATCCATAGAAGTAATACTCTTCTAAATTTCGCTTCTTTTTTCAGAGATTTATATCAATTCATGTTAGCGGCACAGAAAGAAAAAGGAAGTTCAAAAAGCATCAAAGGCGAAAATGTCTCATCACAAAAGTTGAAAGCAGCTAAAGAGGATTTTGACGAGGAGGCAAATCTATTTGTCTTTCGTTTGAAGTCATTAAAGCAAGGACAGTCCCGCAGTCTTCTGACGCAGGCAGCTAGGCACCATGCTGCGCAGGTGGTTTCTTCCACCAAGATGCCAAAAACATCCTACTTGTATGATGACAAGATACTAATATATTATTTCACCTATTCTGCATGAATGTCAGCTAAATTTCTTTAGGAAAGGAGTTAAATCTCTCGAGTTGGTTGAACCTCAAGTTAAAGTTCTTGCTGATCAACAGCATATTGATTATCAGTTCAGTGGACTTGAAGATGATAACACAGGGGAAGTGGATGACAGTGGTTATGTTTATGACGGCAATGATGATGATGGTGATGAATTGAGGTTTAACTACATACAAAATATCCAAGGTCAAGGAGTCCCATTATCAAAAAATTCAACAGAGGTAAGGATTCTATGTTTTTCTGAATCTTGAACTAATTCTCAAGGCAATATACTTCTTAATTCAGTTATTTTATTTTACTTATGGTGCAACTTAGGTTTGGTATGATATGCTTTTAATGCTTATATGATTTTATATGATTTTGTAATAATAATGACTTGAAATATTGCAAAGCAGATGCCAAAGTTGGTTATAAATACTATTGAGATGGAGCATGTGAAAAGTTCATGTTGAGGATTGGCTAGTGAAAATATTGAACTTTGTTGTCATATGCGTAGTAGGATAGAGAGAACCCTAAATAAGAAGGATGCATATGATGGAAAACATTAGGCGAAAAGGAGAAATATTAGGGGAGACGTGGACGGAAATATTAAGAGAAATTTGCTTTCCATTTTATTAAAATTTGCCCCCTTGGTTACAGACTAATGATGCAACGAATATCTCTGACCATAATTAATTAATACAACCATTATGAATTATATACTACATAAGTTTTAATGGATAATCTTTGCTGATGCATTTATTGGCTTTGAATCTAATATAGATGTCCAAGTAATTGTTGTACTATTGCTCAAAATGGTGAATGTTTTTGTACTATCTTCCCTCTAATCTTTCTCCAGATTTGCAAACGGGAGCAAGTTCTTAAAATATGAGAGGATTTTGTAATATATGCATGGCAATCTGATATGTAAAGTTACCAACATTATGAGTCAGGAGATCTAGTAGCATGAGGTTCCCACTAATACCAGGTCTGGAGAGAGTCAAGAAGTACAGAGCCTTGCTCCCATTTTTTGGATAGTCCATTTCCATGGCTCTAACTGGCATCCTCTAGAGGCCAAGACCAAGTCCTAATATTGTGCCTACCAACGCCTTCAATAGAACCACCAATACTATGAAAGTATATCATCATCATCATCATCCAAGCCTTTTCCCAATAGAATGGGGTTGGCTACGAAGCACAAGAAAGCTCCATACAACATTTGACAGTTTTATGACCGGCCGTCGACCTGATGTCAACCCTCTATGTTGATGCCAAATTCATAGCCAAAATAATTATGAGCATGAGAGGGCCGTGCTATAAAACCTAGATACCTAGTTAACAGGTAGGTAGACCTACCTTTTAGATTGTAGTTTAACCTCATGCAACCCTCATGCAATGAAGGAGCACCCTCCGAGTTTCCCTAAACTATAAAGAGTCAAGATGAAGAGGCAAGATTATACAATTTTTTTTATAGGGAATTTGCATTCATCTCCATGACACATTATGCGAAAGAGTGAAGGAATGACAATCCCAAATAGTATGAAATTATATGCAGTTTCAAATTTGACAGCGTTGTCAATTCGATTCCTTTGATTTCTTAGTACGGAAAATTTGTTGCTTCTCCTTCATGCTTCAACGTCATGACTAAAATGACAGTTTTACCTACCTACCAACTGTTTTGCAGTTCTATAGTGAGGCCTTTTCTAGTTCATAGCCGCCTCTATATATTTTGACACATACTTACTGATGCAAGACAACACCTATGAGCAAACAATTTGGTTCGATTCACAAACCAACAAATTGATGTTTTGTGGAAGTTAATTGTAAACAATGATCATTAATGATATTGCACTGAATAAACCCTAACAAGTAACAAAAATAACAATTGGACTCAAGGTAGGCTTCAAGTTTATCAAGATCGCAACAGGATGATGTTGATATGGTTGCTGGTGACGAGATCATGGAGGAATCAGGGGATTGAAAGATGATGAAAAGGGCTTTTGAGAACCATAGCAGCTCAGGGCTCTAGCATTCAGTATTGTATCAAAACCTGTACTATATCAAACCGGTAATGTAGCAAACCATTGCTATAGCAACTTGAATGGGTTTTTAGATACATGAATTGGGTGGTAGGGTTTTGTAGGAAAGATAAATTTGAAGAAAAACAAACTGGGATGGGGCCTGGGGGAGAGAATATATGAAAAGAGAGATGAAGAATTAGACACTCCTATTCTAGGGTTTCTTGGCAAACTCATAAAGTAGATTTATCTTGTTCTCTTCATTGAATTAAAATGAAGGTTTGCTTCTCTTTATATAGTCTTTAATTCTTGGCCATTAATTGATCAATCTACCTAAGATTATCAAATAAAATTGATTCTTATGGAAACTACCAAATATAGCCAATCTTAGAAAATAAGCATGTGCGTGAATGTACATAAATTATTAAAACAGTGCAGCCCACAAAATGCACCCAAACAAACACCCAATAGTTTCAAATCCCAAAGTTGGGCCCATATGCTTACTTGTTCTCCATCACATACTCGTGGAGGCTTGACATAAAATTGATCAACCAGTCAAAAACATGTCAATTTGTTTTTGAAGCTACCAAAATACCGAATCGTGCTCCAGATCTCATGATGATGGGTTTTGTCATCAGCAATGTGCATAGTTTTAGATGGGAGCTTAGAGCTATTACCTAAGGAGGTGTGGTGGATGAGTTTGAGTTTGGAATCTAGATTTGCGAATATTTTGTTGAAAATTTAAGGGGGGTAATAATTAGAATGATATAATGAGAGAAGATTTGCATACTTGTCACCACATTTACTGTCTATGAATCACCACAGAGGGTTTCAAGGAGAACTCACTTATGTAGATATCAAGTAGCCATGCTGGAGCGATTTTTAAGAGTTTCCCTCATACTAATAGCACAAATTAAGCCAAAAGTCAATTGACTTTTAAGGATTCATCTATGTTGAACGGGTACGTACACCTCTGGAGTATATTCATGTTCATATCTGTATACAACATGTATTGGACAAAATACTTCCTTTACAGTCGTGTCCTTGACAGCCATGTCGGATATAGCTTACCTGTGTCTAGGCCCCAAAGGGACCAAAAAACATATCTGAAAGTTGGTTATTAGTCCCGGAGCGTAATTTTTCGATGGAAAATTGATTTATGCAACACTTCGAAGAAGGTGCACGATAGAGATCTCGAAGGATTTTGAGAAACGGAATCGATTGTATCTCTTCGAAGAAGGCACAAAAGATTTCGGTAGCAGCAGCAACGAATGTCCACTAACAGTTCCTGATTAGGTCAGAATTATACTCGTTCAGAATGAGTTAAAAGTGGATGTGTAGAAGATGAAATGGATGGAATGAGAGAACGGCCTGCTGGGATGAATGATCACCGGCCCTCAAAGCTTGATTCGTCCCACACGAACAGCTTTCAGGAACCAGCAAGTTCGACGGAGAACTTTGGAACACTCTGCTCTTCTGACTCCTCGGATGGCGCGGGCTCCCTATGCTTCTCTCTTCTCTGCTCTCAACTCTGAAAATATTTCGTAAGAAAATTATGAATACACTATGCCGAGAGAGAGAGAGAGAGAGAGAGAGAGAGAGAGAGAGAGAGAGAGGAGAACCATATATAGGTGCATGTAGTAACTGTCCAGTCTACGAAACATTCGGGACATGGAAAAAATCGTTACAGAACGTTCCGTAACCATTCAAATCGTGCACAGACACGATTGAGCCAACTGGCGCACAGTGCGTGCCAATTGTGCATAGCGCACGCTAACTGTGCATAGCACGCGCACTCGCACACCGCTGTGTCAACTGCGCACACCCGCTGCGCGCAATGCGCAAACTGTATGCGAACTGGCTGCACGAACGGACGCACGATCGGCTGCGCGGAGGCTCGCTTAACTTAAGTGCACTATGCGCCTAGCAGCGATGCTGACGTGCTAAGTGCAAAGTGTGCCAACAAAAACGTCACATTACGCCTCATGAGTCCATGAGTCCGAGTCCGAGGCGCTAAGCACCTACGGGGCTTAGCTCCAAAGGAAATTAATTCCAAGAGCAAAAAGCATTAATGCTTTAACATTGAGTCTTATCCTTACCTCCTAGTAAAATTACCAACATGGTTTCCTCCTTAGGGTCACCACCCCATGTGCATATCTCAACAACACACCAAGTATATATTGAGATACACTTCATGGTGCTTTTTCAATGTGGGACTAAATACTAGGCATGTATTGAGAGCAAGCTCTCTCTACATGTCAAGGAAAAGCTCCAACAGGTTTGCATGGTTGTGATCATGCCAAACTAATTGAGATATGAGACTTAACATTTTGTAACCTAGTTTACTATCCAAGACATCTAAATAGTAAATATAGATATTATCAATATATAATCTGCAAGTGTATCCATGTCATACCCATGTCTTGGACTAAATATGTTGTATTTTGAATCCACATTGTGTTCGTATCTGAATCCGTGTCTGTGTTTGCAACCTAGGGTTTTTTGAATTCAAGCATCTAAACCCAACCTAAATTCAGTTCTTAAATTGAAGTTAAGCTGGCCTTAGTGACTATAGGGCTTTGTTCATCAAGTATAGCATCAAACACTGGAATTACCATTTAGGCATTACTCAACATTCAAGAACAAGACCTGGTTATATTTTTGCTTGTTACGACTAAAGGATCAAAGCCTTCATCCCACCTTTTAGGGATTGTCCTCATTTTGTCTGTTTTCCATGGTTTAACTATAACAAGTGCCATCTATTTATTCGAATTTGCAGCCTTAACATGGCCAGTATTATGATATGATGATGATACAGTGTGCTTCTACTGAGGGATGCCTCAGTTTTTTTAGTTAATTTTCATTTGTTGTGTTTGATAATGTTGTAAGTTACTAAAGGATTACTTTAAAGTTCGTTACCAAGCCAAGGACCAGAATTTCATAACAGCGTGTTTGAGTTATTACTGCTTGGTATATGTTTGTCGGGATATATTTATCGTATTCATATAATAAATGAAATGTCCCAATGTCATAGAAAGTGCAGGCTATCACAAGTCCAGATGAAAAAGGATATGGCTGTAGTTAGGCCAATGACCAATCTTAAAAGTATGATTGGACTAGAAATGATTCTTGACAAATTCCTTCATAGGAGCACATATGGTGGTCTTATAATTCTGGTCATGGTTGTTCTAGTCATTCTGACATCTTTTTTCGAGTCTAGTAATTTTGACATTATATCCTTCACATTGGTTAGCCAGCTCTGCTGATATTTTACTGCATGTGATGTATTTGCAACTCTATTATACCAAACTAATTCTATTTGTTTGCAGAAGAATATGTTGCACATCATTATTTCCTATTCAACATAATGGACTAGTTACTAGGAATTGGGTATTACCATAGCAGGATGCAAATTGTGACGTTCTCTCTCTGCAGGAGAATTTTGACAGAATTCGAACAGATTTTACATCTTTGAGTACGGTTCCGTGGGCTGGCAGCCAATCTGCACCAATTCTAGCTGATAAACTTGAAGCATCTGAACGGACAAATCAACCTCTATCAACAAGGAAGCTCCACACATATGCTTTACCTACTCCAGCGGATGCGAAGACTTCAGTTTTGAACTCGGGCAATCCAGATTCCACAGCTCGCTTAGAGAGCAAAGGTGGATTGCCTCCTCAATTATGGTACTCGTCTCAATTAGAGCAGAGTAAGCTCGTGAAAGAAGTCAAAGGTGAACCATTGAGCCCAAGAAGAATATCTAATGCTCAGTCAGTACTCAAAGAGAGCAACATTAACAGTGGTCCCATTAAAATGCCTCCACCGCTGGTTGAGGGCTCGTCTTTACCACAGTTTCATCCACATGATTCTTTAGATACTAAAAGAACCAAGAGACAAGCTTTCTCAGGTCCTCTGCCAAGTCAAGCACGAAGAACGAAGCCAGTTTGTTCTGCTGCAGATAACTTTCTATCAGAGCAATATCTTCCTTCTGCTCGTGGTCGTCAGACATCTGTGTCTCCAAATGCCTCGCCCCCTCCCATGCTATCACCAAGGATTAATGAGCTTCATGAGCTTCCTAGACCTCCAAGCTTTGCATCAAAACCTACAAGGCCTTCCACTTTGGTTGGTCATTCCGCCCCCTTGGTATCTAGAGGTCAGGAGCTTTCTGCGGGAAACCTTAGGCCGTCGGTTACATCACAAAGAGCGTCACCACTACCGATACCACCTCTAGTCATGTCCCGTAGTTTCTCTATTCCCTCTAGTGGTCAAAGAACACCGGCCCTGACAGTCTCGAAGTTGTTGGAGGTTCCTCGTAATTTTGACATGCGTGAAGACATTTCACCGCCCCTGACACCAATTTCTCTTAGAAGCCCTCAACTTGCTTCAGGTGCAATTACACAATCTGCAGAGCCGAAGGGTGAGAGTTACCGATCATGATACTATCATTTTGTTCATAAGATGCCTCTCTCCTCATGTTGAAGTGTACATTTTTGTTCTCTATAATGAAGTTAGTGTTAACTATATGTCTAAGGAGTCTACTGTCATCTTTTTTTGGTGCCATTGTGTATCATTTTCCAAAGGAAATTATAGCATCATCAGTTGTCTGATTCCATTTGTTTCCGACAGAAATAATCTGGAGCTCATTTTTGGATTGATGGCAATCCCATACACATAGAAATGACAAACCACTCCAGATTCTATGGCTAAGAGAACCATTAGATAAAATGAATATTGAAGTTATCTGCACCTCACTCAAACTATTGCACTTTTTTACTTCTGATACATAATGAACTTTAGATTCCTCGGAATGTTTATGTAAAAACGTATGTAGCAATGTGCTTAGTAAATTTGGTAGAGGAAATGGAGATGGAGGAGAAAGTTGCTAGATGAAATTTACAATAGTTAAAGAATGAGAAAGGATTTTATCCGAGATGTGTTATCAAAATCTGAAAAAACCTGCATTTGACATGTGTAACCCCCGAGTCCCAAAATACTTAGGACTAAGTACGTAGACATGCCAGCTGGATACATACGAAGTATACTCCAATATGTGGAATCCTCGCATGTATACATAAGCTGTAAATGCAGTAATCTAGGACAACTAAATCTCATCCACAAAAAGAAAACAAATGTATAATAAAAATCAACTCCGAATTTGTCCTTTGTACATTTAGTTGGGCGGAGACAGATCCACTACCAACCATTTAAATGAGAAGAAAAATACAAGGAAAGGATGGATAAAAATAGCAATGGACGATCCAAGAGCAAGCTTCCTCGATAAAAAGGAAGACCATGATCTTAGCTAGAGCACTTGCGAAAAGACATAAAATCACACACCTGGAGAGATCACCAGGTCCTTAGAGGGACATAACAAGATACAAGAAAACACCATGCCATATAAACTGTGATCTATAATAGAAAAGAAAGGAATGTTTGCAATATGGTGCCTACCAGTTCTACAGTGATAATGTAGTTAAGAACAAACCTTCAACGCATGGGCACTCTGGCTGCAGGAAACTCAGGTATGGTCCCACCAGGATGCCAGGGAACTCAAAGCATAACATTCATCGAATGTCAGAGGCCAGCAGGATCAGAAATAGGAAAGTGCATACGTGGCCCATATGTTAAGGAACTGTTCTCCCCACCCAATGCCTAGTAGGGTCACATCCGTGACTCATAGGAATCTCTGGTAACTGCCAAGTCTACTAGTATGCAATTCTATTGGCAGTTACTCCTAACCGTCGCACGCCTCATATGTATCGGTGGCCAGCCGACTACGCGAGTACGTGTCCTACATGTGACTCACAACTCGTGATGATCATGTGTCAAGGCCGTATGAGATATACCAATACCTCATCATCAATTGGATGATCACTAAGCTAAGTCAATGCAATAAAATAATACTAAACGCAAGTAAAACGACTGATACAGTCGCTTGCACCCAAGTGTGACTTGGACGCACAGTAATATAATCCATGCAGTATATAAATAAAACTGAATATAAGTAACTGAAAAATAAAATAAAATAATCATAGAGTATGGTGGCAAGGTATCTTGCCTGACAGAGCGGAAATAACAACTCCAAGCAATCAATCACGTCAGCAAGAAATATCAAAATTCACGAACGGCTCCGGATGCTGAAACAGACATCAAGAACGTTCCCGGTATAAAAGATATATCTAGGAAATGCCTGTCCAAAAGTCCAATTCTGGACAGGGACAATCGTAATTTCAGATCAAAACGATGTCTGCCGTTGGACCCGTTTTGTATCGAAACACGTGCCAATGTCTATAGTCGTCAAACTACATGTCTATGAATCCGGTTTGAGACGAACCTAACCGTGTCCAAAGTTGGAATCCGGCGGGCCGTGTACAATTTCGTCTGTTGGATCGGGTCGCGAACCCGCCAAATAGGCGTTCCGGTCGACCTTCTCAGATTCGGACCAAAATTGACACACAAGACCAGAATTTCGATACGGTCCTGCTGGCGCAAGTTTCGTCTCGATTTAACGAACGTGCACAAAGTAATTGGAGAATTTCGAAAAAAGTCGATACGGTGAATTTCGACGGATACACATCAAATTCGTCGCGCACACACAACCAATTTGAATTCCGTCAAAGTCCACATGTCCGCGAAGTCGATACGCACCTTTCGATGCTTTCGGTTCGCGACCAAGTCGCCCGGATTGTCGGGACGGACTCCGTATCGGGGTTTTTAAGTGTTTTGAAAACAGTTTTTCATCAGTTTTCAATCTAATTTAATTCAGAAATTAGTGAACAAAATCATAAAATAGAAGTTGGGTTTGGATCATGTATAGATTGTCTCTAAATCTGTTCAAACGGATTTTGAAAGTTTGCCATATTCTGGTCGAAATTTGATCTCAAATATGGGTGATCGGGACAGTTTCTATAATCCAGGAATCGAGATTTTTCTCGATTTTTGGAACTCGATTCACGTCGTGTATAATACGAATCAAAACGAACTAATTGAAGGGACTCGGAGAGGGATAGGTTGTGGATGTACCTGCGAAGACGGATCGAAGATCGATTAGCTACGCGTGGAGAAATCGATCGTCGAAATCGGGTTGCAGGCTGGTTGCTGCTGCTGCCTTGCTTCACGCAGCCCCCGCGGCTGCTGTTGCGCACATGTGAGGTGCCCGGCCGACGGCCAAGGCCAGCGCGGCAGCGCGGCTACGGCCAGGGTGGTCGCCTCCAGGTAGGGCTATGGTTTCTAGGGTTTTAGAAAAAAATTCCTTCGTGGCTTCTCTGTTGCGATTATATAGGGTTGAGAGGAGCAGTCGAGGGAACAGTAGCAATTTGTTTTTGTTTTTTTTTCTTTTATACACATAGTTATATATATATAGCATTTGAATAATAATCTTTTTTAAAAATCTTTAAAAATACTTAAAAATCAAAAATATCTTTTAAATGATAAAATATATAATTCTACCCTAATATATCATTAATTGCTACTAGATATTACCAAGTATTACATTCTTTTCTATAAATATTCCAATTGTCAAAATATAAAAAGTTAAATAAAATTCTTAAATATTCTCTAAAATTTAAAATAAAATATTTTCTAAATATTTGGGTGCAAGATTTTGTACTGAGTACCTATATGGGCACATAGCGTAGAATTACTTGTTACATTCGATATAAAATAAACCTAAATAAAATAATTCAAGTGTATTAGAATAAAAAAAATATACTAGGAAAAGTAGTAATTTAAATTAATAAAATCTTTTAAAATTTTGGGATTTTACATCCTACCCAACTTATAAAAATTTCGTACTCGAAATTTGAAAATTATCTTAATATGAAAATATAAGGAGATTTAATACAAGGGAGGACAGGTACATCAACCGTACCACGGTTTTCGAAAGGTTGAAGGGGTGGTTGTAACGGAATCCAAATTGGCGCCATATTCTACAAGTTAGGTTTTCGTGGTTCAAGGTCCTACCCAACTTATAGAAGTTGGCTAACCGTGCAAATCATCGTTACAAGACTTCTGAAAAGGACGATTTCTAAAGGGTGGCACGAGATTATTGGAAGTTCTGACCGCAGTCACGGATGTTAAATGTGCCTAGTTATTGCCATCGAGTTCTTGGTCAATAATTTCTATAGGAGGATTATTACAATCTAAAATTGTTTCTATCGGCCATGCTTCCAACAAGATGGTAGGGATCTCTTGTTCAAATACAACTAGAACATGTCGGTTGAAGAAATTCCAGTCTTCGCCTAACATAGGTACTAAGAGATGAGATTACATAATTTTAAGAAAATAGAGTTCATGAGCAAAGAATTGAAAGTCCTTAGTAAGTGCAGGATACTTCATATAGAACTTGATTATGTAAGTGTTTGGATTTTTTTTTAAAGTCCTAATGACAAGTGTGTGCGGGTCCGGCGTTTGGTGTTGAGTTGGAGGCCTGTGCTTGCTTGGGTGGAATACATACGTCTTAGGGGTGATATTTCTTGCATGGATCATGGGTATTCAGTGTCTTTTAAGGAGATGGGTTAATATTGCATGCTTAATTCAAGGAACAAAAATATGCATCTTATGGTTTATTCTAAGAAAAATGTGTCATACCTGTGGTGTAATTGGAATGGAGCATAAAGAGGTGCGTTTGTGTGGGACATATATGTCATGTGTGTAGCTTGACTAGTCTGTTCGTGAAGGTGAACCTTGTTGGAAGGAAAAAGGCTAGTGTTGTGCTTCAAATACCAAAGCCACGGTATAGGGTATCAATTGATACAGATAGAAGTAGACATTTATGAACCACTGAATTATTGGCCTAATTAGAACCAATCATTTGCTAATTCTTAGAGAGGCTTGTCTATACATTTTAGAAATTTCTTTCTTGACTAAAACTAAGACACGATTCTGCGGTGGAACAAATTTTTTGAAGAATCAAAGTTGCTATTTTTTGCCGCGGTTATCTAATGCACGAGCAAGGGGAGATAAAATACGATACGAAGATCGTGTCGCAACTCCCAAGCAGATGTAGGAACAATTATGAATGACATTCTATTATAAGAGATAGAGTACACTAAGTTTTATGGTTTTATCCAATCCACATGAATTAATTAAACGTAGAAAGCACAGTAATAGGACTTCTAATATGGTGAATTTTAAGAAGGTGTTTGATTTTATGAGGTAATTCTGGTCGTAGTCATGGACTCTATAGGAAGTCTAGGTATTACTTATTTAATGTTGCTCATGAATTGGCCAAGTTCTATCAAGGCAGTCGGAAAGGTCTTGGTCAAGCATAACCGAAATAAGTTGGTACATCGGTATTCCATTCATTGCATAACACTTGCTACGAAGAGATATGATTAAGGAATCTATGGAAGGAGGATTAGTGGACCAAGGGATGAGGACTACATAATAGGTGTAAGAATCTTTTTCATCAAGTTTGGTTTTTATAGCCCAAATATGGCGATATGCAAGGATGGGGTTTAACCGGGTCTTTATGGATTCCCTAATTGGACGTTGATCTTTGATTGAATGAATCATAGGTTTTAATCTATATTAACTGGACGAGATGCTATAAAATCAATCTAAGCCATTCTTAGTAGGTTAGGGTAATCTCATATAGGTTCCAAGTTACGTAGTTGGGCAAATTTCTCGTCGGGTGGGTAGAATAGGTTTTGTAAGTCATGAGATGCGCCTTCCATGACTTTTGTGTTTAAGTAGCACAAGAGGCCTCTATTGAGTGGCACACTAGCGGCATGTGCGTAGAGGCTTCGAGTAGATCACAGCCATATATTGGGCCAAAAGATTTGAGTCAAGGTTGGATCTCTAACTGCAGTCGGAAAGTACATCGGTGTTATGGTAAGGGTTATCGCTAGTCCCTTTTGACCTGAAAGTCGTATCATAAAAATAGAGTACAAGGAGATGTGTTTGAGTGGGACATGATATGTCTACTTGAAGGTGGACTCGTCTAGGTCTTGCATATGAATTTTGTTGGAAGGTAACAGCTAGTATTACACTCCGAATATCAAAGTCACGATAAGGGACACCAAATGATCTAAAAAGAAAGTGGGAGTTCACGAGTCACTAATTTATGATCGTAGTGATAACCAATTTACCTCAATCAATCGGTGATCCCATAATTCCTAGAAGTAAGAATGGCTTACAATCTATTTACTTTAGAGACTAGGACATGGTTTTAGGAATAATGAGGTTAGGAATATTTGAGTCGCGACATCGTACCTTGACCTTTGGTAATAATAAGTCATGATATGATCGATAACGTGATATGGTAGTTATGAATCAGTTTCGAGGATCGTACTCCATGGATACGATTGCGTACAACGATACATGAGTCGATAAAACATAATGACCCACTCTTCCATATTATACGATGGTCTATTGGTGGGATAATGAACTCTAAGCACGTCATACGAAAGATCTCTAACGACTAAGTCATGAAATTCTATTTGTGTCAAGCTTGCCAGACTGTGGTCATAAGGGTTCTAATGGTATCGAATGTAGTGCTCCTGCACTGCTGTTGATGACTAGTATAACATAATATGACGGGGTATTATGTTATGGATACTGGCTAGGCTAGTGAAGTGTTGTTCTAATGCTAAGTCACTTCTTTAATAATAAAATCTTATACCTAGAATAACACCGATTGGATCCCTAATCTCGGGATGGGTGTCTATCATAGTCATGGTAACTGCTTGTCCTTGTTTTTCTCTATTCTTTTCATGTCCAAACTGTGGACTTGGTCGAGTAAGGATTGGTATAAGGGTTGCTAGTTAAAGCAAGAGTCAAGAAAAATAATTAGAAACCATAGTATTTCGTCCCTCGAGAATAGATAGTCGCCTAGGTTGGTATTTGACCAAGGGTATGATTCTAATCATCATCAAATTCAAGTGACTAGAAGATCACGATAGTAGTTTTAGGGTCGAGGGAAGAACGAGTAACCCAAGGCAATGTTGTAGTCACATGGCTGGCCGATGGTAGCTATGCTTGTGTATACCACTATCATGGCCATAGAGAATAGTCTGTATCTATATATCAAATACGAGTGTTTGTCTTCCCAAATCAGTAAAAGGCGAAAACAATAAAGAGTTTCACGAAGTGGTTATTGAATACAATTACGTGATTCAAAGGCAAATGAATACTTCAAGAGGGAACTGTCAATGCAGTCACGGATGAGATCCTAGATACCCCTATATCTCAATCCACGTAGGATAATCAAATAAAGAGCGAACCAAGTGCACTAAGGTTAATCAGACCATAATACACTGATTCTGATTAGACAATATGTTAGTGGACGTCCCCAGTATACGAATGTCCTGAACAAGCTCGATAAAGAATAATCTTGCAAAAACTAGGCTATAATAGTGGCGTTAGCAAAGATAGTTCTCAAAATATAAGTACACTAGATATTGATGAAAGAAAAGTCTAGGTAGTTCAAGTTTCACAAGAATCTAAGTCTTGTCCGGTGTTCCTGCTTATACAGTCGACCTACTGTCTCTTGTATCAGGCCGTGGTTGACCAATGGAGTATGGGTTACTAAAACTCTATTCTAAGTAAACATCTCTTCCTATACTAGCATATATTCTGTGCTACCCAGTTATACTTCATTATTGGGGTATAAAAACACGAGGTGGTAGACCGTGAGGCATACTACCCAACTTATAACAGTCAACCGATAGGGTGATTGAGAAATATGACACTTATATCTAGTATGAGTCATCTTCCTACCTTCTTTATCAAGCACGAAGGGACGGTAAGATTTACAGTGGAAAGGAATCAAGCAGAAGAAAATTAAGGTAGTCGGACGAGAGTTCGAAATTGGAATCAAGGGAGGAGATCAAGCATGTGGATGAGATACCTAGATCCTAATCCTATATGCAGGTTCACATCGGTACAGTAACGTAACCGAAGTGATAAACTCGATCTGCATGGGCTATCACAAAAACATGTAATGCTCCATTCCCAAAATACTTAGGACTAAGTACGTAGACATGCCAGCTGGATACATACGAAGTATACTCCAATATGTGGAATCCTCGCATGTATACATAAGTTGTAAATGCACTAATCCAGGACAACTAAATCTCATCCACAAAAAGGAAACAAATGTATAATAAAAATCAAATCTGAATTTGTCCTTTGTACATTTAGTTGGGCGGAGACAGATCCACTACCAACCATTTAAATGAGAAGAAAAAATACAAGGAAATGATAGATAAAAATAGCAATGGACGATCCAAGAGCAAGCCTCCTCGATAAAAAGGAAAGACTATGATCTTAGCTAGAGCACCTGCGAAAAGACATAAAATCACACACCTGGAGAGATCACCAGGTCCTCAGAGGGACATAACAAGATACAAGAAAACACCTTGCCATATAAACTGTGATCTATAATAGAAAAGAAAGGAATGTATGCAATAGGGTGCCTACCAGTTCTACAGTGATAATGTAGTTAAGAACAAACCTTCAACGCATGGGCACTCTGGCTGCAGGAAACTCAGGTATGGTCCCACCAGGATACCAGGGACCTCAAAGCATAACACTTATCAAATGTCAGAGGCTAGCAGGATCAGGAATAGAAAAGTGCATACGTGGCACATACGTTAAGGAACTGTTCTCCCCACCCAATGCCTAGTAGGGTCACATCCATGACTCATAGGAACCTCTAGTAACTGCCAAGTCTACTAGCATGCAATTCTATTGGCAGTTACTCCTAACCGTCGCACGCCTCATACGTATCGGTGGCCTACCGACTATGCGAGTACGTGTCCTACATGTGACTCACAACTCGTGATGATCATATGTCAAGGCCGTATGAGATATACCAATACCTTATCATCAATTGGGTGGTCACTAAGCTAAGTCAATGTAATAAAATAACATAAACACAAGTAAAACGACCGATACAGTCGCTTGCACCCAAGTGTGACTTGGACGCACAGTAATATAATCCATACAGTATATAAATAAAATTGAATATAAATAACTAAAAAATAAAATAAAGTAATCACAGAGTATGGTGGCAAGGTATCTTGCCTGGCAGAGCAGAAATAGCAACTCCAAGCAATCAATTACGTCAGCAAGAAATCTCAAAATCCACGAACGGCTCCGGATGCTGAAACAGACATCAAGAACGCTTTCGGTGTAAAAGATATATCTAGGAAACGCCTGTCCAAAAGTCCAATTCTAGAACAGGAGTAAAATCGTAATTTCGGATCAAAACGATGTCCGCCGTTGGACCCATTTTGCACCGAAACACGTGCCAATGTCTATGGTCTCTAAAGTCATCAAACTACATGTCTACGAATCTGATTTGAGGAGACGAACCCAACTGTATGTCCAAAGTTGGAATCCGGCGGGCCGTGTACAATTTTGTTCGTTGGATCGGGTCGCGGGCCCGCCAAATAGGCGATCCGGTCGGCCTTTTCAGATTCGGACCAAACTTGGCACACATGACTAGAATTTTGATACGGTCCTGCTGGCGCAAGTTTCGTCTCGATTTAACGAATGTTCACAAAGTAATTGGAGAATTTCGAAAAAGGTTGATACGATGAATTTCGACGGATACGCATCAAATTCGTCGCGCACACACAACCAATTTGAATTTCGTAAAAGCCCACACATCCGCGAAGTGGATACGCACCTTTCGATGCTTTCGGTTCGCGATCAAGTCGCCCGGATTGTCGGGACGGACTCTGTATCGGGGTTTTTTTAAAGTGTTTTGAAAAACAGTTTTTCATCAGTTTTCTATCTGATTTAATTCAGAAATTAGTGAACAAAATCATAAACTAAAAGTTAGGTTTCGATCATGTATAGATTGTCTCTAAATCTGTTCAAACGGATTTTGAAAGTTCGCCATATTCTGGTCGAAATTTGATCTCAAATATGCGTGACCGGGACAGTTTCTATAATCCAGGAATCGAGATTTTTCTCGATTTTTGGAACTCGATTCACGTCGTGTATAATACGAATCAAAACAAACTAATTGAAGGGACTCGAAGAGGGATAGGTTGTGGATGTACCTGCGAAGACGGATCGAAGATCGATTAGCTACGCGTGGAGAAATCGATCGTCGAAATCGGGTTGCAGGCTGGTTGCTGCTGCTGCCTTGCTTCACGCAGCCCCCGCGGCTGCTGTTGCGCACATGTGAGGTGCCCGGCCGACGGCCAAGGCCGGCGCGGCGACGGTGCTTCGGCCAGGGTGGTCGCCTCCAGGTAGGGCTAGAGTTTCTACGGTTTTAGAAAAAAAATTCCTTCGTGGCTTCTCTGTTGCGATTATATAGGGTTGAGAGGAGCAGTCGAGGGAACAGTAGCAATTTTTTTTACTTTTTCTTTTATATACATAGTTATATATATATAGCCTTTGAATAATAATCTTTTTTTTAAAAGCTTTAAAAATCCTTAAAAATCATAAATATCTTTTAAATGATAAAATTTATAATTCTACCCTAATATAGCATTAATTGCTACTAGATATTACCAAATATTAAATTCTTTTCTACAAATATTCCAATTGTCAAAATATAAAAAGTTAAATAAAATTCTTAAATATTCTCTAAAATTTAAAATACAATATTTACTAAATATTTGGGTGCAAGATTTTGTACTGAGTACCTATATGGGCACATAGCATAGAATTACTTGTTACCTTCGATATAAAATAAACCTAAATAAAATAATTCAAGTGTATTAGAATAAAAAAATACTAGAAAAAGTAGTAATTTAAATTAATAAAATCCTTTAAATTTTTGGGATTTTACAACATGTCACTTGGTCCTGTGTAGCTCAAACAAGTTGTGCAGGGTCTCCTTTGTGTAGTTCACAATTTAGAATCACAATTGTGCCATGTTACATACAGCTATAAGTATTTTAGCCTATAATTACTAATCCAATTCAAGTTTCATGATATATAGTTGCTGATAAATCTTCGATGCAACTATATGCTTAACCGCTCATCTTTTGCGTCGTATTGTTGAAACTATCTTGCTCATGTCGATTAATTCTTGGTTTATTGCAGGTTTATCATGATTTAGCTGCATGCTTGTTATTTGTTTTTACCTAAGTGTGTATTAACTTCAATTTCATTCAATTTTAGTGTATATATAATGACTTGTTCTTTCTCGGTTGTCTTGTTTACCCTCATGCCCTATTGGTTTATGTATGATGTGGACTAAGCATTCTGATGTGGTCCAATGAAATAACGTATCATCCTTAGTACTGTGATTCTTAAATGAGGAATTTTGTTCCTTAATCATAGAGCTTTCTATCTCATGCTCTGTGTTGGGTTTAAGATTTGTTATGTCAACAACGGAGTGCTCGTTCAATTGTCAAGTAGAAGCACCAATAGCTAGCTAATAAATTCTCAGCAGCTTGTTTTACTCTGTTTAATTGTCTATTCACTTTGTATATGGAGTATTAGCACTATTTATGTCCCTGAACACACGTACAGGTACCATTGTGGCATTACTTTTTGATAATTGTTGTAGCATTCGAGGGAATGCAGAGAAAACCTAGTTGATCTTAAGACTGTAAAGAGTGCTCTTCTCTGTTCTTGCTAATTCTCATGGTGATGCTTGGCGATGTATAACTTTGTACAAACTAAAGATAACAGTTATTATAAATACTAAGTAGACCAGTCTTTGGTGCCAAGCTTGATGCCAGTCAACTTCCAATTTCCATGTGGTATAGGAATTTGTGTTCTTGATCCAACTCTAAATACCGTATCAATATCCAGTTTCTAGGTTGTGTGTGAGAATATTGTGAGACAAGCTCAACAGCGTACAGAAAGCTCTTTGGCCACTCACCAATTGAGCTAGCTTAACATATATACTCTTTGGCTACTTTATATATATATATATATATATATATATATATATATATATATATATATATTATCAGAGATCGTGATCTCCGCTCTTAAGCATCTTTGAATGTTAAGCTATTTCAGCCATACCCAAAGAGTATATATGTTAAGCTAGCTATTTCAGTCACATTCAAAGATGCTTAAGAGCGGAGATCACGATCTCTGATTATATATATATATATATATATATATATATATATATATATATATATATATATATGGGATTAGGGCTGCAAATGAGCCAAGCCGTTCGCGAGCTTTATATATATATATATATATATATATGGGATTAGGGCTGCAAATGAGCCAAGCCGTTCGCGAGCTGCTCGAAGCTCGGCTCGATAAAAGCTCGTTCGAGCTCGGTTCGTTTAGTAAACAAGCTGAGCTCAAGCTTTATTTTTGAGCTTGTTTAATAAACGAGCCAAGCTCAAGCTTAGAAGTACTCGGCTCGATTGAGCTCGCGAGCTAGCTCGTTTATGAGCTTGCGAGCTGGCTCGTTTAAAAGCTCGTTTAGGAGCTTGTTTAGAAGCTCGTTTGTTCTTTGTTGAATTCTATTATATATATATATATATATATATATATATATATATATATATATATATATATATATATATATATACAACAATATGATTGTGTGTATTATATATTTATGTCCTTAATAAGAGATATTATGGAACTTTTTTTAATTAAATTTTTATAAATAAATTGTTAATATTTCAGATACTTGAATTCAAACCTAACTAGCTTGAAATCAAGCTCGTTAATCTTGAAATCAAGCTTAATGAGCTTGAAATAAAGTTGAGCGACAAGCTTGATTTTAAGCTTATTGGGCTTGTTTATCAAGCTTGAATCAAGCTTCCTTATCAAGCCAAGCTCGAGCTCAAACCAAGCCAAGCTCAAGCTTAATATAAACAAGCTCGAGCCAAGCTCAAGCTTCAAAATAAAAAAATTATCAAGCTCGAGCTCGAACTCAAATAATTCTAGTCAAGCCAAGCTCAAGCTTACAAAAGCTTGGCTCGGCTCGGCTCGGCTCGTTTGCAGCCCTATATGGGATGTATCAATACATTCCAAACAATTTCATTACAAATTGTGAAAGGTGTTTACTCTGACTTTGACTTTACCTGATATAGCAAGTCATATTAACCTGCTCACTTTATTAAAAAAAACCTCATAGATTACCGTAATTTGTTGGACATTGAACATTTATATTTTTCACCCTACAAGGGGTGGAGGGACTGCGTCCGGAGGGTCTGGATTTCCGTCGAGTAGCTCAGGCTCAGGATCTCCCCTCCCTCATCCCCGATCGGCTTCGTCGGATCGGTGCTCCATAAGTGCGACGGCCTCTCCCAGCTCTCACTCACCATGGAAATGTTATAACAAGAAATTAAGAATCAAATAATACAATCTCACATGAACCGGAACACCGAATCTAATAACAATGACAAAAATTGAACAAATCTAGTAGATAGAATATGAATTATCGATGGATCTTGAGATCGAAGAAGGCTGATGATATGCCTTTCTGTTGATCCCGAACTTTGGCATCGGGCAATTTCTTTTGATTGACCTTTTGGTTTGGGTTTCATCTAGTTGAGGTGCAAGGACACGATATGATACTGACATGACAAGATGCGAACACGCCATTGAATTCGGTGTGTTCTAGTGCATTTTGCAGCGTTAGTGTCTTGTCTGATACGTGGCCACAGTGAAGCCATCACCAAGTTTTGGAGTGTTCGTGGTTCTCAGTCTTTTCTAGTGACCTGAAAATTTGAGAAAGATTGATTTTTGTATAGTTTCATTTGTTTGTATTATATTTTACAGATCTAAGGATTTATATATGAGATCAAGATGACTTTTTTATGTGTCATTCTGTTGGTCGAATAATATTTTTATTTTACATGAACAAATATTGCTTGATTTTAGAACTGATCCAGTAACTGTGAGATCAAAGCGATTGCTGATTGGATCTTTTGTTAACTATAATTTTTTATAATTTTTTTTTGCAAAATTCTTCATCTTTGGTTATGTAAAAGTGTTTTGAGAATGATTTTTACAAGAGATTTAAAGAAATGAGCAGTAATGATTTTGACAGGAGTTTTAGTGATCCCAGGAATGCACTCGGAATGAAGGCCAGCTATAAAATCTAGGAATACATCCAGGACTCATCAAATCTGTGAAGGCCATCTGCAAATAAAAGGAATACACCAAAAAAATCAAAAATATCTGTGAAGGCCAATCAAATAAATTTTCATTGATCCCAGGAATGCACCCGGAATGAAGACTAGCTGTAAATCCTAGGAATGTACCCATTACTCATCAAATCTGTGAAGGCCATCTGCAAAACAAAGGAATATACCAAAAAAATCAAAAACAACTGTGAAGGCCAACTGCAAATCAAATGAATGCACACAAATTAGCTAAATTAATGTTTAGATGATTCATACAAACAAATATAAATGCTTCAACGAAACAAATCATAATCAAATTAAGTAAACTTCATTCCAAGTCCAATAAACTGCATAATACACGTTACAATAATCTGCACAATCCACGTTAGTAGTTCAACATAGAACCTGCATAATTCACATTACAATAATCCTTTAGCAATAACAAGGGATGAACATGCAGGATTATATTATGCATTACACTGACATTGAATTCATACTGATGGCATCGATGTACTGATTATTTATAGAAAGCAAAACACATTCCAATCAAATAAAGTTTTAGTGATCCCAAGAATGCACCCGGAATGAAGGCTAGCTGTAAATCCTAGTAATGTACCCATGACTCATCAAATCTGTGAAGGCCATTTGCAAATCAAAGGAATACACCAAAAAAATTAAAAACATCTGTGAAGGCCAACTGCAAATCAAATGAATGCACACAACTTAGCTAAATTAATGTTTAGATGATTCAGACAAACAAATATAAACGTTTCAACCAAAAAAATTATAATCAAATTAAGTAAACTTCATTCCAAGTCCAATAAACTGCATAATTCACGTTACAATAATATGCACAATCCACGTTAGTAGTTCAACATAGAACCTGCATAATTCACGTTACAGTAATCCTTCAGCAATATCAGACCAACTCTAAATTCAAGACCATATTACAATTTTCCAAACAGAGTACGAACCATGCACCCCAACGGTGCTTAGTACAACCGAGAATTTTAATTTATAATTTTTCAAACACAGAATCGAGTTTCACCGCCAAGACCAATAAATATTCAAAACCATATTACAATTCTAATATTACAGTCCAAACTGAAATAAAAGTTTCAAAACCCAAAAGATTAATCTTCATCTCCATCTCCATCTTCTTTTTTTAATCTTCTTCCTCAAAATCTCCTTCACCTACACCTTGAGAGACGAAATAAGAAATTATAGTCAGTATGGACTCACTGTATATGTAGAAATGACATCCAGAAACATAAATAGAAGTATCAAAATGAGGGCTAGCATTAGAGTGGCAATGTGCACAGTGTGTGTTCTAACATAAGAGTATCAATGTACACACTGTAGGTTCTAACATTAGAGTATCAATGTACACAATGCGGGTTCTATGATGCGAACCCCATTTTGTATCAATCACTGAGTAGTGAGTACACTCTCCAGTTAGCTCAAGTGTTAGGTTACTCTCAAGGACTCTCTCGAGTGTCAGGATACCAAGCAAGTTTAAGTGCCTGGCTTACCCTTAAGGACAACCTATATTATAGCAGTGTGCTCATGCTTATAATACCAAATATCACTGACTGAGGGAGTGTTCCAGCTCTGTCCTACCTCTAGTATCAGACATACATTACATGCCTTGAGGCATTTTCACTCTGTATATGTATTGGACCATCATCTGTTCAGTCATAAATCACCATTTTAGGATAAAATTGGACAGTATCAGTGCAAGTATCAGAGCATCTAGTAGCAGAGTATCAGTGCAATATTAACTATTATTCAAAGTAGCTTTGATTCAAGACCATGTGCTTCTGTCCTAGAGTGTTTAATATAGAATATAGGGGCTAACAAGTATTGCTATATCCTTAAGCATCAGAGGTGAACATTCGGTTTAGCTGAGTTGAAGCTCACAAGTGTATACAATATACATAGTAATAACTGGAGTACTGGAGCCTTAATTCAAATACAAATGATTCCCTGAATTCCTTCTTTAGTGATGATAATGATATCATAGTATTAGCAAGTATATACAGTTAGCAAGTATTTTTAGAAGTCATATAAGAAAATAATCCAACATGGATAGCTAGATCAGTTAGTAACAGAGTATAAATGTGTATATATGTGTCCTTCACATATTAGAGTAAATGTGTATATTAGATTACAGAATCATCAAGAGTAGTAGAATAAGAGAAAAAAATGCAAAGTAGCACCAGTTGGGGCTAGCCCCATTTATCTTCTTCACGAGGAAAGGGAATTCTTAATCTTCGTCAGCCAATTCCATCTCTAGTTGGTTAATCTTCTCTAGAATCAATTTCTGGTTGTCGGATATAGTCTTCATCTCTTTGAAGACATTCTCAAAGTTTGCAGCAACAAAATTGTATAGATTATCAACCCTGTCCATAGTGTTTGGGATTCCATAAGTTGTTGGTTTTCCAGATGTTGATGGTTGCTTGCTGCTGCTGTCCGTTTTCCAAACATTCGAGTCAAGGTTAGTTTTCTCATGGGGCCTTTGTTTTTAATATAAACATCCATGCTAAGCTTGGGACAGAATATTTACTAGCCATTGAGCATACAAATCCTCCGAAAGGGAGGGTTGTCCTTGCAGTTGGTTTTTCAACGAGATGCATCATTCTACTGAACTTGTAAAAACCTATATCCATCCTTTTTTTCTTTCCCATATAATTTTTTTTACTCTCTCGGGATGGATGGAAAGCTCGTGTCCAGTAGGGTTGAGTGTTTGAGATACGTAGGCATGCAACAATTTATACAAAGTTTTTAATTGATCTTTGTATACATTTTGTGGGATCTTGACGCCCACTGATACACCTGTAATCTCATGAATTGCATCCCTCATGGAAACATTATCAATATCTTTCATATCAAAATCAGGAATTGGATCAAATCCATAAAATTCATTGATGACAACAGCATTTATCCCTATCAGTTTTTCTCTCAGAAACAATAGTTGTTGATCCTCTTCTTTTTCTTCAATTTCAGCCCTAAGATTTGAGTAAAATTCTCTTACTATTGTTTGAAAGATTTTCCCAAGACAAGATTTATTCAGTTTCTCCAGCTGATATAATTTTAATATATCCCGGAAACCTTCATCTTCGACATCAGCCATCTTAATTGATCTTTCAGGCATAACAATATTTTTTTTGAAATATTTATTATAAGTCTTCTTAGATTTAGAGTCTGTAAATTTTTTTACCTGCTCTCCATCCTTGGACTTATTTGATTATAGTTCTTCCTCTTCATCTCCCTCTTCAGATGAGGATTAAGAATCCTTAGAGTACGTTGACGACTCTGTATCCATTGCCACTTTTGCCTTCACTTTAGTACGTCTTCGATCTTTATAAGTTGAGTCTTCAGACTCTGTATCGAAGATAGATTTTCCAGCCTCTGTCGTTTCCTATAATTTTTAGCCTTTTTTGCAAGTGGCTTGGCTGCCTCTGGCTCACAATCAACTGATACCTTTTCCGTTGGCCCCTCTGCCGATTCCACCGCTGCCTTTGCCGCTGTCGTCGTCGCTGCTTCCGTCGCTGCCGCCACTCCCATTGTGGCCTTTGTCCGGGCGACCTCCTCTGCCCTAGCGGCCTGTATCTTGGCTGCCGCTGCCCTTTCGGCCTATACCCTTTTGGCCTCTGCCCTAGCCGCCATAATCTTGACTTTCGTTGCCCTTGTGGCCTCTGTTCTTGCGGCCTGTATCGCATCCCTTTGTGGATTCTTTTCCTTTGGATACGGTCGTCGTTTCATCGACGACATTTTGATAATTTTAAGCAGTCGTTTGAGGGAGGATTTGGAGAGAGTTTGGGAAAAGAAGAGGAAAATGTACAGTACTTTAAAAACCCTAACAATAGGTTGTTGGATTCTATAAGAACATCCATAGTGGAAGTACTTTCAAGTGCTATATGACCTTGGGAAATGGAAACCTATGAGTAGTTTTGAGTCTCAAATTTTATAAGAGCACCCACCCTTGGGATTCTGAGATCCAAATTTGAAAAACTACGTTCAAAAATTAAATTTATTATTATTATATATTACTAGTATATATGCACGTGCGTTGCACGTATTTTAATTGTCTTCTATTTAACTTAATTTGTATGTATGTGTCGCTGGCAGCAAAAAACAAAATTAACGTAACAAGACTTGATGGGGATATCGTCGTAGATAGATGGATTTGACGGCAGACCTGATGAATCTATGACTGCTAGTGGTTATCCCCTTAATAAGTGGATTGCTTTTTCATCTGCAATTTTTTTTGTCATTTTCAGTAATATTTTTATATTGGTTGTTGTAATTAAAATTGTTAAGTAAAAAATAGATAAAATAATTAGTCATAGATAGATGGATTTGACGGCAAGAACGTGTCGCTGGCAGGATAAACAAAAATGACGTAACAAGACTTGATGGGGATATCGTCACAGATAGATGGATTTGACGTAACAAGATTTGTTAATTCAAAAATAGATAAAATAATTAGTCGCTGGCAGCACAAACCAAATTGACTTAACAAAATATTTGTTTGCATTGAAATCCCAGCTTCTTCGCCGGAACATTCTCCGACGAGGGATACAAGAGGAGAAAAAACTGAAAAAAAAAGAAGAGGTCTAGGTAGACCCCTCACTAGCCTCGTGAAGGACCTCCGCAAAATCCTCCAGGGTGGGCAAACCCGCACGATGGCACATGCGGCGAACCCTTCCATCTTCTCTAGAGAATCCCGTTCCTCCGGAGTGATCGGCAGCAGGTCAAAGTTAGGCGCTGGATCGAGAGGTCGAGCAATGACCTCTAGTGACAACTCGAAGGAGGCCAGGAAGTCCGCAGCCTCGGCCAGCCAGTCAGTATTCTGTACCCACTTCCCTCCATCAGGGGTCGGAGGCGCAGAGGGAGCTCCAGGCGGAGAGGTTAGACGACCACTGGATGATGCCTCGGGCCACGGTTCCCAACCTGAAGATTTTTTTGGAGCCATGTTTAATGTACAACCTACCCATATGAATGGGGTCCCCATATGTATATATACACGTTTTCCTAATCCGACTCTTCTTATTCCTAATTGGAAAACATGGGGGTATTCAATGACTGTAAGACCCAGTTTTCTGAAATTGGGATTTTTTGAAAATTTATTATTTTTATTATTTATTAATGGTGATTTAGTCATGTTATGAATTTTGGTGATTTTTAGTTAGATTAAAATTATTTTCTAAGTCATGGCTTATGACTTTGTGGTTTTACTAGTGTAACCCTAGTGTAAACCCTAGAGATTTTATAACCTAGAGACTAACCATGATCATGTGAGCCTAACCATAGGTTTAGAATATCAAATTAGGACTTTTTAGTCAAAAGGGTATTTTGGTAATTTTCTAGGATTTATTTGGAATTATTTGAATTTATGTGTTTTTATTATTATTTAATTATTGATTATTGTTATGTTAGTCCCTAAGCTAGTTTACCCTAATCTAGAGGTTAGCCACTAACCTAGAAGACTAAGTGTAGATATTTACTTTATGTGTAAATATCTAGGTTGATAAATATCTAGATATTTAACTTTCTAGGATATTTTAGAAACCTAGAATATCTAACCCCTAGTCAAAGCCTTAGAGACTAAGTCTTGCAAGGTGGAAGGGGACCCTATAGCCTACCCCTACCCCCCCATGGCAGCCAAGAACACCCCCTCTCCATATGTGTACACCCTTCACAAGAAAGGCTTCATTTTCAATACATTGGAGTTTAGGTTTTCCCTCAACTTCACACCTCCATAACTTGACCATTTCTCCACCAAATTGAGCCCCGTTTCTTGCGTTGGAACCCCCTACTAGTGAGGATACCAAGGAAGGCTAGCTAGCAAGGATACCCTAGCTGTGGGCACCCCCAAGGATAGTGAACAACCCCCCCAAGAAGTTGTTTTCTTGAGTTTTCACTCAATAGGTATTTTCTCACAAACCTAGTCAAATTCCTGTTTTTCTTTCATAAATGCATTCATATAGGGATAACAATACTGTGGGTAAAGTTTGGTGGGATTTTGATGTGTTTTGGTGTCCGTATCGGATACGTGTCTGTGTCTTAATTTCAGTGTTTGTGTAAATGCCACTTAGGACTAAACCTTGTGTTTTTGTGAAACAAATTATATTTTTGGGTAGCCCTAGACATGTAGGACACGAAACCCTAGGACTGAGCACGTTATCGTGTCGTGTCCGTGTCCAAATTGGACACGAACACACTGTTAAGCACTGTACTGTACTGCACTGCACACTGATTAAACCCCACTGTTCGACACTTCGTGTCATGACCACACGTGTCGTGGACACAAAGTGTCATGCCTAATCCCTAGTCCTAGACCTAGGCTACCCACTGACACGAGCACGAGGCCCTACGTGCCACGTGTGGAGCACACGACCCCTCGACACGCGTGCACGAGGCTGTGCAGCCTCCCCTGCTACTCGACACTTAGCACGGACACTGTAGGACACGAGGACATGGGAAATTTGACACAGAGGAGGGGGTAACCTCTGTCATGCCCCCCTTGAGTTTGAGACACGTTGGTGTCGTGTCGAGAGAGCACGGACACGTGCACTGGTCGTGCACTGACAGTGCACGCACACACAGACACTTGACTTTGAGCGTGTCGTGTTCACTGTACACGACACGTGGACACTTCGTAGTGTCATGGACACGAAGCCTATCCATAGGCGAACACATTGGACACAACCACGTGGTGTCACGTGTCCCGTGTCGCGAATACGAGACACGCGAAATCACTGACACGCGGTCTAAAACACGTATTTTAGGGCTTCTGATACGCGTGTCGTGTCCACTCTACACGACACGTGGATGCGTATCAGGGTCATGGACACGAAGCCCAACCCTAGGCGCACCTTCGGGCACGAGCACGAGGCCTGTGTCGCTTTGTGTCGTGTCCTAGAACGATTTGAAATCGTGTGTGATACGCACTGTATCAGTGTATTTCCAGTTTACCCGAGTGACTTTAGACCCTCGTGGACACGCCGTGTCGTGTCGTGACACCGTGTCAGGCCATTAGGATCCTAGACTAACCTAGGGGCTTCAATTACCAACCAAGATTAGGTTGTCTTAGCTCGGTTTAGTTGGAGTTTGGTTTAACCTAAGATCAGGGTTTACAGTCCTAAACCCAGTCTCCTGTTATTTCCCAATTCTTTAAAATCGAATTTTGAATGTTTTTAATTTATGATTTTTACATATAATGCTATGTTATTATTAGGTTAACATGTTGAGTATGTGTTAGTGTATGTGTGGGTCAATTTTGGGCTTGATTGGGTTAGTTTTCATGTGTTTTTACACATGTGTAGAGGAGGGGGGCTGTTTAGTGTTATTTGTGTGTGTGTGTTCCTGTGTGTGTGTGTGTTTCTTGGGAGTGTTCAGTCACTGTTAAGTGACTGAACAGGGACCCCCCCCAGACCAGTTTTCCCTCTCTCTCTCTAAGATTCCCTCTCTCTACACTCTCTTTCCCTCTCTCTCTATATATATATATATATATATTGTATATATGTATTAGGTAATATACATATACATTTTGTATGTATATATATATATGTTATAGATATATATTAGTGTATATATATGTTTATATATATATGTGGGGTTATGGGTATATTACATAGTGACCCTTTATATATAGGTTATATATATATTTGTATAGATTCTATTGTAGGTATAAACCTATGAACCCTATGACCATTGACCTAGGTTACTAGCCTATGGGCTATAGAGTTAGCCTATGGCCCATGACCCATGAGTCTAGACTTGACCTTAGGCCTATTGGGCCTAGTTTGACTACAAGTTTGACCATGGTTGACCAAAGTCAACTATAGGTCAAACCTTAACCAAATTGACCTAGAAATAGTTTGGATGGACTCTAAATGACTTGGTGACCTAAGTTTGACTAAACCCTAGACTATTGACTAGTTGGTTTAGACTTTGACCTATATAAGGGTATTATTTATGACTTGGTTATATAGATAGCCCTATGTAGAGTGAAGATATGTATGGGGTTAAGTAGGATAATAGGAGTTGAGTCTTGATTTGAGTTAGAGTATGGATTTGCTTGATTATAGGGTTAAGTTTGGTTTGTACTATATGTATTTATGAGAGATATACCTTGTATAGGAAGTTGGTTATACCTTAGCCTAGTATTATAGTATCTTAGGTATTCTAAGACAGGTTAGCCTATGTTTGGTTTTGAGTTAGCCTTATAGGGTTTGACTGGATGTTGACCATTAGTCAAGATTAACCTAATTACCTGACTGACTAGTCTTTGTTTGACCAATACCTTAGTTGGTCTAAGTTTGACTTAGACTTGACCCAGATTGATCATGTTGACTAGTACTTGACTAGTTTGGCTAGAATATTTGACCAAGGGTTGACTTTAACCTAGATTAGATTTGTTTAACCTTGTTTGACCTTGTATGACTTAGTTTAACTTCTTGTGACCTAGTATGACTTGATTTGACTTAGTTTGACTGTAGAGTTGACCAAGTTTGACTTTGACCTAGATTGGCTTAGAATTCATATAGATTGCATCGTAGATTTCATTTACCTTCATTTTGGACATGTCATAACTGTATTGCTCTATTTTAGGACATTGTGACCCTGGTACAGACATCTGATATTATACTACTCTTTCCAGAGTAACAGGCGAGTACATTCTCTGATAATTCTCTCATTTATTTGTCGATTACTGTATTTCAGTTCTAGTTAGTTCTATGTGATTCTCTGTATCAACACGTATGGATATTTCTGGATTCATGTATATGACACATACCTTACTTACTGATCTCTATTACTGGAATCATTCCGGAATCATTTCTGGAATCATCATTTGGCCGGACTCATCTCGATTTTTGTGTCTTGTACTGGATTCACTTGCTGGGCGGGAAAATATTGAGTAAGACATGTAGACATACCCCAAATCTGGAATCTCCAAACTGGAATCTACTGGAAGCATAGCCATCTCTTGCCTGATCAGTGAGAGATGTGCCTGATACCTACAGCCGTTTGCATGTCGACCTCGGTATTTTAAAACACACTGTTAGATCATAGTTGGACTCACCCTGGTTTCATTGATCACTGTTGGACTCATCTTGTACTGGAAATTATCTGGTATCAGATTATATGGACTGGACTCACACTGGGATTATATTAGACTTATATCGTACTGTCTGGACTCACACATGATATTCTAGTTTAGTTAGCTTTTATTACAGTCTTCATTGCCATGATTCTTCTCTTGTTTTAGTTACCTTTCTTTTCTTGTATCTTACTGTGTCTCTGTGCCATCATTACCTGCATAGAACTGCCATGTTCATCAATAAAACTGTCTATAACTGCTTTATAGTTCTTTGTCATTTACTTGGGTTTTTCTTGATGAGTTGTGCTCGTTTCCGTCCTGATTGGACCTGTTGAAAATATTACAGATGATAATCCTGAGGACACATGCCCTGCTTACCATGGACCTGGCGAGGGATTAGCTACCTTTGGTCCCGACTCTCAGGAGTGATTCAGGAGATTAGCTAGTACACTACTTTAGCTTTCATGTTTTGGCTTGTTGTATTAAAGTTAAGATATTGAGTCTGTATTAAGTTGGTTTGAGATATTGGAGTATTATTTAGCAGTTAGTTGTTGTTGTCTTTAATTCCTTAGGTATAACTTCTGTGTTATCTTTTCGTGCTTAGACTATGTTTGAGTAGATCATACCCTTTACTTGCCCTCCATTCGGAGCTGATATCTGGACAAGTACTTTTTATATTCACTGCATGAGATTAGTTAGCAACCTAGAACAGCTTACTACCGCCGACACTGCGGCGTAGGCTGGACGTAACCACTTCTCGTGCCCCTATACAGGGTGCGGGTCGTGACAATGACCTCTAGTGACTTCTTATTCTTTGCCTCCGACCAATTTACCGTGTAATCTAGGGGTAAGCAACACGTTAACCATTATTTATAGTATTTTTTTAAGATATCTACATAAAATGTTATAATAAATCTATATAACACTACAACCAAACTTAATTTAAAAAATTATTATTTATGATACAACCAAACTTATTTGATACCATATTATGGAGCAGACAACTACCATAATTTAAATTAAATGGCCAAATTTATTTATTATTTTATATTTGATATAATATAAATATTTGATTTATATTTGATACCATATTATGTAGTAGACAACTGCCATATTTGATCTAATCCAGATTTATTTATTATTTTATATAATTAAAATGTAAAAATATAATCTACCATAACTTAAATATAATATATATACAAAATATTAAACCTAATTTATAATTTTGAGTCCAATTTATGTAAAGATTTAATTAACAACCTAATCTTATAAAAATTAAGAATTCTAATTACAATCAAATTTAATCTGGTCTAAAACATAACCAAATCTCAATATGATTAATCTAAACTAATTTTGAGTCCTTTTCTTTTGCAGCCTATATGATTTAAACATGCATTAGAATATATTTAAACAATATAAATCTAGGAAACAAATTATAGACCAAAACGTTATTCAAGTTCAAATTATCATGAAATTTTGAGTCTAATCTATGTAAAGATTTAATGAAAGCGAAATGAAATTAGCAAGCTAATCTATGTAAAGATTTAATGAAAGCCAAATTATCATGGAATTTTGAGTCTAATTTATAAAGTGTGCAAACCAAACCAAACCAAACCCAAGTCTCAAGAACCTTGTTAAAATTGTGGCAACACATTTTTTGATCTCAACCAACACATTTTGTCACAACCCGCACCTGGTATAGGGGCACGAGTGCGTAACAGCGCCCAGCCTACGCCGCAGAATCGGCGGTAGAATTCTGTTCTAGGTCACTATCTAACAACTCACGCAAATATATAATGTACCTATCATAGATCTCCACTCCGAATGGAGGACAAGTATAAGATATGACAATACTCAATCACAGTCTAAGCACGATAAGTTATCACAGAAGTCTAGATAACTAATAAGACTAAACAACAACAACTAAATAAACTACTAAATAATAATATCTGAAAACAATCTCAAATACAATGTCAAAATCTCCACTTATTACAATTCAAGTTCAAATATGAAATCTAAAACAAGTCCTCTATACTAGTCTACTAGTCACTCTTAAAAATCTGGACTCGGGGTGGCTATTCCCTCCTCAGATCCATAGCAGGTAGGGCACGTATCCTCAGGACAAACATCTGAAAAATATATCCAGTCAGGATGGAACGAGCACATCTCATCTAGCAATCCTAAGTAAATGATAAAGACTATAAAGCAGTTATATATAGACAGTTATATTGATGAATCATGGAAAGTTTGAGACATGTAATGAGTTAGAGCAACAATTTAAGAACGAGAAAAGTAATACAACGAATCAGGAGAGCATGTCAATAAAGACTGTAAAATATAGCTAACTGAACTAGAGCAATGTGATATGAGTCCATACGGTACAATGTAGTCAAGTGTGATCCCAGTGTGAGTCCAGTACAAGATACTAACCAGTGTATTTTGAAATACCGAGTTCGACATGTAAACGGCTAGGTGTAAATACAACTCACCGCATACTTGGCAAGTGTGCGACTGCTATCATTCCAGATTAGACAAGTATGGTGATTCTAGTATTTTGGGAATGTTTACATGTCATTCGAGTATTTTCTCGCCCCGACAAGTATAAGTGAATCCATAAACCGACGCATAAATCGAGTACAAGTCCAGCCAGAACAATCTGATGCCAGTAAGTGATTCCAGTAGGGGTGATTCCAGTAATAGAGGTCAGACAAGTAAAGTGTGAGTGTCGCATGCAATGGATCCAGAAATACCAATCCGTGTTGTGACAGAGAATCAAATAGAACTATACTAGAACTGAAATACAGTAATCATCAAGTAAATGAAAGAACTATCAGAAAATGTACTCGTCAGATACCCTGAGTGACTGATGTGTACAGATGTTCAAACTGGAGTCACAAGGTCCTATTTAGCGCAATACAGATTATAATGTGTTCAATATATAATAATTGAAGTATACAATACAATCTACATGATTCTAGGTCATTCTAGGTCAAAGTCAACTCTAAAGTCAACTCTGGTCAACTTTTAGTCAAACCAAGTCAACCTTGGGTCAAACTTGGTCCATCTAGTCTAATCTAGGGTTAAGTAATTTCAACATATCACCTTACCTCTTACCTATTCTCTAACATCTAGGTAGCCCATATGCTCTACTTAACATATATGCATACACATCTCTAACCATGGTGCACTATATTCTACTAAAACTTACCCTACCCTTGCACTCATCCTAAACTAAAATATTAGGTACTCATATCTACTAATCTCTAGACACTAACTAATGTGTATTGAGCCCCCATCATACCTATATATATATATATATATATCAGTTATCAAATCCCCACTTACCTGGGCTATACTCCCCCCACTCCCTATCTAATTACTGATACTAGTATAACTAACAACTGAACATAAGGTTTAAGGAATGTAAAGGGGGACTGGGCAATAGCTCAAAGGGTCTAAACTAATAACTTAAGGGGACTGGTGATGAAGAGATCATGTGTAACGCCCGAGTCCCAAAATACTTGGGACTAGATACGTATCATGCCAGCTGCATACATACGAGTAAATGAAAGGCTCGTATGTATACATAAGCTGTAAAATGTAGAAAGCCATGCTCAAACTAAATCTCATCCACAAATATGAAGTTTTAATGATATAATTAAATAATCATTTGTACAAACGTTGGGCGGAGACATATCCACTACTAACAAGTTTAAATAAGAAAGAAATATACAAATAAATGAATTGGTCGAGCGAAGCAAATGACGAGTCCAAGAGCAATCATCACGAGGGAAGGAAGAAAGACATGGCCTTAGCTAGAGCGCCTGCAGGAAGTCACAAAACACACCTGGAAAAATCACCAGGTCCTCAGAGGGACGTAACAAGATACATGAAGAACATGCCATTATAACTACAAATGTAAATACTATAAAACTACAACTTAACAGGGTCCCTAACCATCTAAGTGATATGCACTTTGAGGACAACGTTCTACGCAGGGACTGTAAGGATTCACGCAAGTAATCAAGAGTGGCCGTCAAGTAGCGCTCATCCGAGACACTATCGACCGGGCAGCAAGTAGCGCATATCCGAGTCACTATCAGCTATAAATGTGTAAAAAGTAAATGTAGCCCCAACGCTAGTAGCTGTTCCCTCCCCCGAATGATACTATACATGCATCGTAACCACGACACACCAACACATGTTGCTTCCACAATACTGTTTTATAATAGATAACGCTCAAGTCTTCTAACATGCATCTATTGACAGTTATTTCTACGCATGCGCACGGGTGATCAGCCAACACGCAAGTGACCACTACATGATACTCACAACTCACACACAACTCGTGATAAAATCGTGACAAAGTTAATGACATGCACTTTATTGACGGAAGTCTCTTAACTCTAGGTCCACAAGCAAGAAGTAAAATAAATAACAGAGAATAAAAGTGCAAAAAATAATAACAGAATAATAAGATGCAACTAAACGTAAGCAGTAAATATGGCAATGTATCTTGCCTGGTGTTACGTCTGATTTGGTGTCATGTTTCCACAAGTGTCGAAGTGTCCAATAGCCGTGGTCGACGGAGAGAGGTAGAATCCGCGAGGTGATAGGAACGAACGAGCAGTTACGATTAGTGATGACAAGAAAAATAAATTCTTTGAAGAGTAGATACTTGTACTATATTTTTAGAAAATATTTGTATTACTTGAAAAATAGATTTTATTAGTCAAAAATAGGTTTTTAGATAAATATTCGAAAATATTCGAAAATCTTTTGTATAAATTTGGTATCTACTTTTATTAGTAATATATATAAAAATATTCTGTAATCTAGAAAAATATTTTTTTACCAAAACATTAATTTATATTTTGGAAATAAATAAAAACCAATTTTTTTATAATACCTTAAAAATATTTTAGTGACATTCTATATTCTTATCATGCACATAAGTTTTAGAAATATCAATAAAATATTATTAGAACTAATGATGAGAGCCAAAAATAATATTACAAATATTTTTATTTTCCATATACACCAACAAAAAATATATATATTATATATATGGTGATTTATACTAACATAATAATAGTACTAAAATAATAATAATAATAATGCTAATACTAACCAAATCTATTAATAATAATAATAACAAAATAATACAAAAATAATAATAAAATTACATATATACATACTTAAAAGGAAGGGAGAGTGATGGAAGCGAAGAGAAGAGGGAAGAGGGGCTTACAGAGGGAAGACTCCGGCGTCGGCGGGGCGGCGCGCCTGGCGGAGCACTCGGAGGCTCGCCGAGCACGGCGGAGGTCGGCTCGAGTCGGCGATCGCTACGACGGCACGGGGTTTTCGACCGTAGCCTGGACTCGACCGTAGCGAGCATCCAGCGCACGTCGTGGTGTCGCGTGCTGGCGACGACGGCGCATAAGGCATCGGAAGGAAGAAGAAGAGTGGCAAAGGAAGTAGATGGTCCGGCAGAAACCCTCGAGCGCGGTGGCGCTCGATATCGGAGCCGCGCGCGGTGCGCTGAGTCGAGATCAGGCGAGGGGAGGCTGAGTCGCACGCACGCCGGAGCGGTCGTGGGCCGACGTGCGACTCGGGGTGGCTTCGGTGGAGGCGGAGAGGACGGCGACGCGGACCGCAGTAGCCAGGCGCGACAGATCTGGGGAGAGACTCGACGTCGCTGGCGACCAGATGAGTTTAGAGTTAGGGTTTTGCCTTCTTCTTTGGAAATTTTGGTGGCGGTGGCGATGGAGACTGGGGTGCCGGATTAGCCCGGTGGTGGTGGTAGTCGGTGGCCGGAATTGGGGCTTGGTGGTTGCGAAGGTGGTTGAGGTGATGATGGGGTGATCGAAAATAGCTGAGATGGGGTTTGTGGATGAAGCTGGCCATGGGGGTGGTCATTCCGGTGGCGAGGGGTGGCTGTGGTGATGGCGATGTTGCGGGTGATGAGTCGAGTCGGCCACGGCAATGGTTAGTTGGGGCTGTGGTTGGGTGATAGGGCTACGGCCGCGGTGGGGATGCTGGCTTTGGCGGGTCTGCCGCGGGTTGGTCGGAATAGGGTGAAGGTGATCTGTGATCGCTGCCGTCGTGACCGGGGTGTGTCCCGACACGAGGTGGAGGGAGTCTGTACACGTGTCCTGTGAGACACGGGACGGGTCGGTGTCCGGGGTTGTCGGACACGGTGGAGATAATTGTATTTGCACTAATATGGATATAGTAGATGGGACGGGGACACGGACACGATGCACATGTTGGGTTGTGGAATTATTTGTGGAGATGATGGAGAAAAGAGTAAGGAGTCTCTCCTTATATAGGAGGTGGTACTCCGCTTTGGATAGAATTGGGATAGTTTAAATTCCCCGCTAGATAACTATCACTTTTAATTTAAATAACTTTAAATCAAAATATTAATATCTTTTTAAACTAGCAAATTCTTATATTAAATTCAAAATTGTTTGATATTTATTTTAAAACTCAAATTTTGATTTAAATCACAAGTACTACATTTATAATACTTTTTCATAAAAATTAAATAATAATAATTTATTAATTTCAAAAATCACAGTAATAATTTGATTATAAAAATCAATTTCAAAAATCAATTTTTAAATAAATTTTATTTTCTGTATTTGCATAAAAACAATATTTGTGAAACGCACAATATAAGTAAATACCACTTTAAAGTAAATAAAAATAAATTAAAATATTTAACTCATATTATTTTGAACCTATATTAAAGCTATAAAATGTTTTCAAACAAATATGTACCTCGCATATATTCGCACTTGACGAGAAATTACGAAACGCAAGCTTGCACGATACGTAAATTACGACAAATGCGAACTCGGATGCGACGTACAAATCCGAAGTACAAAATTATTACCAAATTTATTTAAAAATCATAGTAGAAATATATATATATATATATATATATATATATATATATATATATATATATATATATATATTAGTATATCAGTTATCAAATCCCCACTTACCTGGGCTATACTCCCCCCACTCCCTATCTAATTACTGATACTAGTATAACTAGCAACTGAACATAAGGTTTAAGGAATGTAAAGGGGGACTGGGCAATAGCTCAAAGGGTCTAAACTAATAACTTAAGGGGACTGGTGATGAAGAGATCATGTGTAACGTCCGAGTCCCAAAATACTTGGAACTAGATACGTATCATGCCAGCTACATACATACGAGTAAATGAAAGGCTCGTATGTATACATAAGCTGTAAAACGTAGAAAGCCATGCTCAAACTAAATCTCATCCACAAATATGAAGTTTTAATGATATAATCAAATAGTCATTTGTACAAACATTGGACGGAGACATATCCACTACCAACAAGTTTAAATAAGAAAGAAATATACAAATAAATGAATTGGTCGAGCGAAGCAAACGACGAGTCCAAGAGCAATCATCACAAGGGAAGGAAGGAAGACATGGCCTTAGCTAGAGTGCCTGCAGGAAGTCACAAAACACACCTGGAGAAATCACCAGGTCCTCAAAGGGACGTAATAAGATACATGAAGAACATGCCATTATAACTGCAAATGTAAATACTATAAAACTACAACATAACAGGGTCCCTAACCATCTAAGTGATATGCACTTTGAGGACAATGTTCTTCGCAGGGGCTGTAAGGATTCACGCAAGTAATCAAGAGTGGCCGTCAAGTAGTGCTCATCCGAGACACTATCGGCCGGACAGCAAGTAGAGCTCATCCGAGTCACTATCACCCATAAATGTGTAAAAAGTAAATGTAGCCCCAACGCTAGTAGCTGTCCCCTCCCCCGAATGATACTATACATGCATCGTAACCACGACACACCAACACATGTTGCTTCCACAATACTGTTTTTTAATAGATAACTATCAAGTCTTCTAACATGCATCTATTAACAGTTATTCCTATGCATGCGCACGGGTGATCAGCCAACGCCCAAGTGACCATTACATGATACTCACAACTCACACACAACTCGTGATACAATCGTGACAAAGTTAATGACATGCACTCTATTGACGGAAGCCTCTTAACTCTAGGTCCACAAGCAAGAAGTAAAATAAATAACAGAGAATAAAAGTGCGAAAAATAATTACAGAATAATAAGATGCAACTAAATATTAGCAGTAAATATGGCAAGGTATCTTGCCTGGTGTTACGTCTGGTTTGGTGTGATGTTTCCACAAGTATCGAAGTGTCCAACAGCCGTGGTTGACGAAGAGAGGTAGAATCTGCGAGGTGATAGGAACGAACGAGCAGTTACGATTAGTGATGACAAGAAAAATAAATTCTTTGAAGAGTAGATACTTGTATTATATTTTTAGAAAATATTTATATTACTTGAAAAATAGATTTTATTAGTCAAAAATAGGTTTTTAGATAAATATTCGAAAATATTCGAAAATCTTTTTGTATAAATTTGGTATCTACTTTTATTAGTAATATATATAAAAATATTCGGTAATCTAGAAAAATATTTTTTTTTACCAAAACATTAATTTATATTTTGGAAATAAATAAAAACCAATTTTTTTTATAATACCTTAAAAATATTTTAGTGACATTCTATATTCTTATCATGCACATAAGTTTTAGAAATATCAATAAAATATTATTAGAACTAATGATGAGAGCCGAAAATAATATTACAAATATTTTTATTTTCCATATACACCAACAATATATATATATATATATATATATATATATATATATATATATATAAATATATAAATATATAAATATATAAATATATAAATATATAAATATATAAATAAAAAAAAAATATAAAAATATAAAAATATAAATATATAAATATATAAATTTATAAATATATAAATATATATATATATATATATATATATATATATATATATATATATATATATATATATATATATATATATATATATATATATATATATATATATATATATATATATATATATATATATATATATATATTATATATGGTGATTTATACTAACATAATAATAGTACTAAAATAATAATAGTAATAATGCTAATACTAATCAAATCTATTAATAATAATAATAACAAAATAATACAGAAATAATAATAAAATTACATATATACATACTTAAAAGGAAGGGAGAGTGATGGAAGCGAAGAGAAAAGGGAAGAGGGGCTTACAGAGGGAAGGCTCCGGCGTCGGCGGGGCGGCGCGCCTGGCGGAGCGCTGTGAGGCTCGCCGAGCGCGGCAGAGGTCGGCTCGAGTCGGCGATCGCTACGGTGGCGCGGGGTTTTCGACCGTGGCCTGGACTCGACCGTGGCGAGCATCCAGCGCACGTCGTGGTGTCGCGCGCTGGCGACGACGGCGCATAGGGCATCGGAAGAAAGAGGAAGAGTGGCAGAGGAAGTAGATGGTCCGGCAGAAACCCTCAAGCGCGGTGGCGCTCGATATCGGAGCCGCGTGCGGCGCGCTGAGTCGAGATCAGGCGATGAGAGGCTGAGTCGCGCGCACGCCGGAGCGGTCGTGGGGCGACGTGCGGCTCGAGGTAGCTTCGATGGAGGCGGGGAGGACGGCGACGCGGACCGCAGTAGCCAGGCGCGACAGATTTGGGGAGAGACTCGGCGTCGTCGGCGGCTAAGTGAGTTTAGAGTTAGGGTTTTGCCTTCTTTTTTAGAAATTTTGGTGGCGGTGGCGATGGAGACTGGGGTGCTGGATTAGCCCGGTGGTGGTGGTAGTTGGTGGCCGGAACTGGGGCTTGGTGGTTGCGAAGGTGGTTGAGGTGATGATGGGGTGATCGAAAATGGCTGAGATGGGGTTTGTGGATGAAGCTGGCCATGGGGGTGGTCGTTTCGGTGGCGAGGGGTGGCTGTGGTGATGGCGATGTTGCGGGTGATGTGTCGAGTCGGCCATGGCAATGGTTAGTTGGGGTTGTGGTTGGGTGATGGGGCTACGGCCGCGGTGGTGATGCTGGCTTTGGCGGGTCTGCCGCGGGTTGGTCGGGATAGGGTGAAGGTGATCTGTGATCTCTGCCGTCGTGACCGGGGTGTGTCCCGACACGAGGTGGAGGGAGTCTGTACACGTGTCCTGTGAGACACGGGACGGGTCGGTGTCCGGGGTTGTCGGACACGGTGGAGATAATTGTATTTGCACTAATATGGATATAGTGGATGGGACGGGGACACGGACACGATGCACATGTTGGGTTGTGGAATTATTTGTGGAGATGATGGAGAAAAGAGTAAGGAGTCTCTCCTTATATAGGAGGTGGTACTCCGCTTTGGATAGAATTGGGATAGTTTAAATTCCCCGCTAGATAAATATCACTTTTAATTTAAATAACTTTAAATCAAAATATTAATATCTTTTTAAACTAGCAAATTCTTATATTAAATTCAAAACTGTTTGATATTTATTTTAAAACTCAAATTTTGATTTAAATCACAAGTACTACATTTATAATACTTTTTCATAAAAATTAAATAATAATAATTTATTAATTTCAAAAATCACAGTAATAATTTGATTATAAAAATCAATTTCAAAAATCAATTTTTAAATAAATTTTATTTTCTGTATTTGCATAAAAACAATATTTGTGAAACGCACAATATAAGTAAATACCACTTTAAAGTAAATAAAATAAATTAAAATATTTAACTCATATTATTTTGAACCTATATTAAAGCTATAAAATGTTTTCAAACAAATATGTACCTCGCATATTTTCGCACTTGACAAGAAATTACGAAACGCAAGCTTGCACGCTACGTAAATTACGACAAATGCGAACTCGTATGCGACGTACAAATCCGAAGTACAAAATAATTTCCAAATTTATGTAAAAATCATAGTAGAAATTTATATATATATTAGTATATCAGTTATCAAATCCCCACTTACCTGGGCTATACTCCCCCCACTCCCTATCTAATAACTGATACTAGTATAACTAACAACTGAACATAAGGTTTAAGGAATGTAAAGGGGGACTGGGCAATAGCTCAAAGGGTCTAAACTAATAACTTAAGGGGACTGGTGATGAAGAGATCATGTGTAATGCCCGAGTCCCAAAATACTTGGGACTAGATACGTATCATGCCAGCTGCATACATACGAGTAAATGAAAGGCTCGTATGTATACATAAGCTGTAAAATGTAGAAAGCCATGCTCAAACTAAATCTCATCCACAAATATGAAGTTTTAATGATATAATCAAATAGTCATTTGTACAAACGTTGGGCGGAGACATATCCACTACTAACAAGTTTAAATAAGAAAGAAATATACAAATAAATGAATTGGTCGAGCGAAGCAAATGACGAGTCCAAGAGCAATCATCACGAGGGAAGGAAGGAAGACATGGCCTTAGCTAGAGCGCCTGCAGGAAGTCACAAAACACACCTGGAGAAATCACCAGGTCCTCAGAGGGACGTAACAAGATACATGAAGAACATACCATTATAACTGCAAACGTAAATACTATAAAACTACAACATAACAGGGTCCCTAACCATCTAAGTGATATGCACTTTGAGGACAACGTTCTACGCAGGGGCTGTAAGGATTCACGCAAGTAATCAAGAGTGGCCGTCAAGTAGCGCTCATCCGACACACTATCGACCGGACAGCAAGTAGCGCATATCCGAGTCACTATCAGCTATAAATGTGTAAAAAGTAAATGTAGCCCCTACGCTAGTAGCTGTCCCCTCCCTCCAATGATACTATACATGCATCGTAACCACGACACACCAACACATGTTACTTTCACAACACTATTTTATAATAGATAACTGTCAAGTCTTCTAACATGCATTTATTGACAGTTATTCCTACGCATACGCACGGGTGATCAGCCAACAAGCAAGTGACCACTACATGATACTCACAACTTTTTTACACACAACTCGTGATACAATCATGACAAAGTTAATGACATGTACTCTATTGACGGAAGTCTCTTAACTTTAGGTCCACAAGCAAGAAGTAAAATAAATAACTGGAAATAAAAGTATGGAAAATAATAACAGAATAATAAGATGCAACTAAATGTAAGCAGTAAATATGGCAAGGTATCTTGCCCGGTGTTACATCTGGTTTGGTGTGATGTTTCGACAAGTTTCGAAGTATCCAATAGCCATGGTCGATGGAGAGAGGTAGAATTCGCGAGGTGATAGGAACGAACGAGCAGTTACGATTAGTAATGACAAAAAAGATAAATTCTTTGAAGAGTAGATACTTGTACTATATTTTTAGAAAATATTTGTATTACTTGAAAAATAGATTTTATTAGTCAAAAATAGGTTTTTAGATAAATATTCGAAAATATTCAAAAATCTTTTTGTATAAATTTGGTATCTACTTTTATTAGTAATATATATAAAATATTCGGTAATCTAGAAAAATATTTTTTTTGACCAAAACATTAATTTATATTTTGGAAATAAATAAAAACCAATTTTTTATAATACCTTAAAAATATTTTAGTAACATTCTATATTCTTACCATGCACATAAGTTTTAGAAATATCATTAAAATATTATTAAAACTAATGATGAGAGCCAAAAATAATAGTACAATATATATATATATATATATATATATATATATATATATATATATATATATAATATGGTGATTTATACTAACATAATAATAGTACTAAATAATAATGCTGGTAATAACCAAATCTATTAATAATAATAATAACAAAATAATACAGAAATAATAATAAAATTACATATATACATACTTAAAAGGAAGGGAGAGTGATGGAAGCGAAGAGAAGAGGGAAGAGGGGCTTACAGAGGGAAGGCTCCTACGTCGGCGCGAGGAGACCTGCGCGCGGCGGCGCTCCTGGCGGAGCGCTGGAAGGCTCGCCGAGCGCGGCGGATGTCGGCTCGAGTCGACGATCGCTACGGCGGCACAGGATTTTCGATCGTGGCCTGGACTCGACCGTGGCGAGCATCCGACGCTCGTTGTGGTGTCGCGCGCTGGCGGCGACGGCACATAGGGCATCAGAAGGAAGAGGGAGAGTGGCAGAGGAAGTAGATGGTCCGGCGAAAACCCTCGAGCGTGGTGGCGCTCGATATCTGAGCCGCGCACGACGTGCTGAGTTGAGATCAGGCGAAGGAAGGCTGAGTCACGCGTACGCCGGAGCGGTCGTAGGGCGGCGCGCGACTCGGGGTAGCTTCGGTGGAGGCGGAGAGGACGACGACGTGGACCGCAGTAGCCAGGCGCGGTGGATCTGGGGAGAGACTCGGCGTCGCCGGTGGCCAGGTGAGTTTAGGGTTAGGGTTTTGCCTTCTTCTTTGGAAATTTTGGTGGCGGTGGCGATGGAGACTGGGGTGCCGGATTAGCCTGGTGGTGGTGGTAGTCGGTGGCCGAAATTGGGGCTTGGTGGTTGCGTAGGTGGTTGAGATGGTGATGGGGTGATCGAAAATGGTGGAGATGGGGTTTGTGGATGAGGCTGGCCATGGGGGTGGTCATTCTGGTGGCGAGGGGTGGCTGTGGTGATGGCGATGTTGCGGGTGATGTGTCGAGTCGGCCACGGCAATGGTTAGTTGGGGTTGTGGTCGGGTGACGGGGCTACGATCGCGGTGGTGATGCTAGCTTTGGCGGGTGTGCCGCGGGTTGGTCGGGATGGGGTGAAGGTGATCTGTGATCGCTGTCGTCGTGACCGGGGTTTGTCCCGACACTAGGTGGAGGGAGTCTGTACACGTGTCCTGCGAGACACGGGTCGGGTCAGTGTCCGGGGTTGTCGGACACGGTGGAGATAATTGTATTTGTACTAATTTGGATATAGTGGATGAGACGGGGACACAGACACGATGTACATGTTGGATTGTGGAATTATTTATGGAGATGATGGAGAAAAAAGTAAGGAGTCTCTCCTTATATAGGAGGTGGTACTCCGCTTTGGATAGAATTGGGATAGTTTAAATTCTCCGCTAGATAACTATCACTTTTAATTTAAATAACTTTAAATCAAAATATTAATATCTTTTTAAACTAGCAAATTCTTATTATTAAATTCAAAACCGTTTGATATTTATTTTAAAACTCAAATTTTGATTTAAATCACAAGTGCTACATTTATAATACTTTTTCATAAAAATTTAAATAATAATAATTTATTAATTTTGAAAATCACAGTAATAATTTGATTATAAAAATCAATTTCAAAAATCAATTTCAAAAATCAATTTTTACAAAAATTTTATTTTCCGTATTTGCATAAAAACAATATTTGTGAAACGCACAATATAAGTAAATACCACATTTAAGTAAATAAAAATAAATTAAAATATTTAACTCATATTATTTTGAACCTATATTATAGCTATAAAATGTTTTCAAACAAATATGTACCTCGCATATATTCGCACTTGACGAGAAATTACGAAATGCAAGCTTGCAACTACGTAAATTACGACAAATGCGAAATCGTATGCGACATACAAATCCGAAGTACAAAATAATTACCAAATTTATTTAAAAATCATAATAGAAATTTAGGGGGTTTACATCATGTAAAACTGACACGACAGTTGGTCAGATCATGCAAGATGCATGGGGTTGATAGTGAGTGAATGAGTATGCTGCTAAGGATGAGTGAATGCAAGGTTTTGTTGTGGATGCAAATGCAGTGAAGGAATGGAAGATATGCAGGAATGATGTATGTAGGTAGGTGATGAACAACTCAAGATGCAATAAAAATATGTATCCAGTGAAGAATAAGCAGGACAAGGGTTTCTGAACTCTGGGTTCAATCTCAACCCGAGATTATCTCTTGTATCACCTTTGACTAATACCAAGGAGAAGAGCCTAAATGGTTTGACCATAAAGGACAGGGTAATGCTCTAAACCAATGCAGTAACGGTATGGTAATGGTTCAATTTTTAGTGAATGATGTATGATGATAAGGTTTCAAAACTAAAAGCTTATCCTAGCATTCTAACTGCCTATATGGGTATCCTAACAATACTAACATCCTATGATACAAAGTATCTGACACTTCAAGATACAAATACAAAACTAAGTCAAGATACATACACTTAAGGGTATCAAATCTGCTACTTCTTTAATCCAAAACTCTAAAGCAAAATCCTAATTTTTGAAACCATATCTAAAACCTCTAAACTAACTTGGGATACATCCTAACATCTCTAACAAATATACTAACTCACAATCCTACTGATCTTGATACTAACTGAGACACTCTATTGGGTATTCCTAACCAATACTCACTTAACATTCACTCAAAACCAAGATACAAAACACAAGCCTCTGATTACATCACTCAACCCCAAAACTCTGATACCTAAATCCCTGTCCAATGGCCCTCTCTTAAACTCAATGCCAAAAGCCACTGCTGCCCTTGCTTGGCCACCCCCTACTGCTGCTTCAGAGCATATGCTGCATGCCTAACCTGACCCCCATCTCTACATTGCTGCACACTCAAATCGAATGGCCAAGCCACATGTTTGCTGCTATTATAGATGGCTAAGTGTTGTCCTGCATTGCTGCCAATATGGCAATGCCCTGCTGCCTGAATCCTCTCTCCATATGAGCACACTAGCAAACCCAATCTACTGACTGAATAAGACACTCAATAACTGACTAATCCTTGACACCTAAACCCCATTTTAGGATACTCACAAATCTTATACTATAAACCAGAAACCCATCTCTGATACTGACCTAAACCCGACCCTCTCTTACCTAAGATACATGACACTAGGTCACTCTCACATGAAGAATACTCAAAGACACTTAGCACACACACACACACACACACACACACACACACACACACACACACACACACACACACACACACACACACACACTCATATTACTGAACCAGTCAGATACACATGTGCAAGATGTGCTCGATTGTAAAAATAGAAGCTTGCAGGTCATGGCGCAGTAAGAACTGACCATGGCTCGAAGCCTAAAGTCCAAGACCTCGTTTTAGACAACTATCCTAGTTGTAGGAGCGATTAGGAGTGAAATAAATAAGTATGGGTCGAGAACCAAGCCCCTGGCAGCAGGACAATTACTGTTCCTGGCCAAAACCCAGTCGAGTGTCCCTTGGCCAAAATCACCCAATAAACCACATCAAATTCAACTCAGTCAAGTACATATGTAATCTACAGATCATCGGCTACCCAAATATATAATAAATTCAAAATTTGGTGATCAAAATTTTCTATGGGACATTTCGTCGAACACTTGAGATACCTTTCCGATACGGAGCGATACGCCCATGATACGTACCTCAAATGGACATGAACTAGACCCAAACCATTCCTAGGGCTAGGTGGACTCTAAATGGATGCATCTACAATTCATCAATTTAAATAATAATAAATTAATCAAAAAATTTACCAATTACCAAAATACCCTTTTTCCAGAGTGTAGTGGTGACACATTTAGCTTGCATCATAAACATTTATGATGCTGTAAAGAAATATTATATTCAATCATAATCCTATATAGTCTTATAATTTAGCACACAGAGAGCCTTGCAATGAAGAACAATCATTTAATATTAACAGTCAGAACAATCATATGACATTTCGTAATCCAACCACTGTAACACCCAGTTTTCCAGATAAGGATAATTTTGAAATTTTGTAATTATAATTATAATTATTGATATTTATTTCATATTATGATTTTTGGTGATTTTTAATCATTTTTAAACTATTTAAAATCATGACTTGTGATTTGGTGTCTTGCTAGTGTAACCCTAGAGACAGCTTGACCTAGAGCCTAGCCATGTGATTAGGGTGTTTTATATATCATTTTTAGCCTAAGGGTATTTTGGTCAATTTAAATTTATTTGAATTTAATAGAATTTATTAGAATTTATTGGGATGCATGTGAATTTATTATTAATTAAATATTGCTATGTGTTATGTTAGTCCTTAACCTAGAAGTTTAGCCCTAACCCAGATTAGACATGGCCTAGACTAGGGTTAGTTAGCTTGGTTTAGTCATGACTAGTCATTGGTTAGAATGATCAAGTTAGACTAGCTAGTTATAGTTAGTTGAGACTAGCATTGAAACCTAGGTTCCATCCTAGCCATCGATTTGACATGATGTGAGGGTGACCATTGGATGGGATCCCAAAACCCTAGAAGTGGCCAGCCCAAAACCCTATGTGAGCCTATTTAATCCCTCCCAAATCATTGCCTCTTTGTTCATTCTCTCTCTTTTCAAGAACAAGGTGAGCTCCAACTTCATTCATTCATAACTTCTCCATTTCTCATCCTTTTTCAACCAAACTTCTTGCATTAGGATCTAATCCATGAATACTTACTGTCCATGGTGAATATTTTTAGTGGAGGAACAATTTGGAGTATTTGGCCATCAAGGAGAACACCCCCATTTGAGCTTTTTCATACAAATTGCACATATAGGTAAATCTCTATTCCCTCCACCAAATTTCGTTTTCCTTGCATGGATAGGAAGCCCTAGGTGTCCCCTAGCCGTAGGTATTGGATTTGTGTCGATTCGTGTCCGTTTGGTGTCCGTATCGGACACGTGTCAATGTATATGTGCATGTGTTTGTTAAAATGCCACAATGGATGTTTTTATGTTATTTTCGAAATCTTTCTGATTGAGATTGTTGGGTTTGATGTGTCTTCTAATTTTCCTAAACCTAAACCATGTTTTTGTGTCGTGTCGTGTCCATACAATGGCGTGGACACAGCCCCGCGTGCGGGCTAGGGTATCCCCTGCTACCCGACACTGAGATCTCCATGCACAGGACACCAGGACACGTGAAATTTTGTGGAGTCATTGGGGCAACGACTGACACTATGCTCCCAAAATTTGGGAGTATATCGTTCACCACGTGAGGAGAAATCCTGCGCACACGGATCACGTACTGTGTGCACGCGCGCGACAGTGCCTCACTGATACGCACCTGTGGTACGAACACGACACATCCCCGACCCGATTTAGGGTGCCTATCCCTTAGCCCTAGACCCACTCTATCACGGGACACGGACACGACCCTTTTCGTGTTGTGTGTCGAGTCCTATTGGACTCGACATGGCCGTACGAGGAGTGCTTTCCTGTTTTTTTAATATATAGTATTTTTCATGCTTGGACACCTCTGTCCACTTGTGTGGACACGAGAGCACTCACCTAGACACGTACACATGGGGAACACGTTCATATGCCTGATTGTGGGTTTCACACAAAAAATTGATTTCTTTAGGGTTCGAATGAATTCTTTTACTGATACATTGAATTCCTTGGGTTTGGACACTTGTGTCCTAATCTCTGGACACGAGTGAATACTTGGACCTGCCTGTCATATCCCACACATCTGCATACACTTGTACACCTAATTTCACCTTTGATTTTAAGTTTACATGATTTGAGGATTTCAAATGGGAGTAAAAAGAAGTATCAGTCTTTTGTTCCAGTTTGGATTTTTTTGAACTTGATCTTGTATACACATATATGTATGTACTGAGATTGTCACTTTGCTGACCTGAGAATCACAAGTAACAGGCCACACACAAGCTGAATTCTTGTACACACTTGACTGTCTTGAACACAGACACTTGAATTCCTGAGAATTAGATTCCTACTAAATTTTGTTAACACACACAAGGAAATTCTAAATCACTCTTGAACACTGTTTTGACTAACCTGAGATAATTCCTGTTATTGTAATAAACTGAAACACCACATCTTATTGTTCTTGTCAACCACAAGACACATTGAAAGCTGTTAACACAAAACCGAAATATGAGACTATACAATGTAAACACACATATGAGGAAATCTGAGATTCCTTCCTTGCATATAACTGAAAATAAAACTCGATATTGAACCTGAGAACAAAATCCTGAATCTGGGAATTCCTGAAATGGTTTCATTTCTAACACTCACACACACACACACAGGAATAACTTCAAGAGACACACACACAAGCACATAACTGTCACATAGCTAAGAATGACACAAATCTGAGAATAGATTAGGAATTGGTTTTGATTCATTTTGCACTGAATACCTGTGTTTAAACACACATTGGTTCACATCCTCTCCCCTTTCAATTTCAGGTTTAATTTAAGTTGTGTATTAAAGTGGGTTTCAACTGTTTTCCTGAATTTGTAATGTATAGAAAAAAACCCTGAGAATTTTTTCTCTTTGTGTGAAGCATGAAAACTGAACTGTCATTCACACAAAAACACTTTTCCACACACAGCCTGGGAACTATATAGAACAGATACACCCATACACAGGGCCCCATTTCCTTCTCTGAATAACAGACCATGATTCCCTTGTTGTTACAGTTGAGTGAGATGTTGGGTTAGGGGATGCTTGGTATCATGAGATATCTGTAATAGAGTAAGGATAGCTATGTGAAGTGGCTTATGTATAAGAGATGGTAAATCAGTAGGTATATGAGGTCTTGTGTGTTGAGTTAGGTGTAGGGTGGCAAGGTGGGCAGCAGCAGCAAACATGCTGCAGTAGAGCAGAGCACTTTAGTATGCAGCAGGTCATTGGCAGTAGCTTTTGGCCGGCCATTGGGCCATTAGCATTGAGTTAGTATGGTAGTGTGCAGTAATTTGCTCTGGAATTAGAGTGCCCAGAGGGTTGGAGAAGTGGAGGAATAGTTAGATAAGGGTGTATGGCCTAGTATTAGGAACACCTTATGTTTGTATGAGTAAGGCTAAGGAACAATAGAGGGTTCCCTGTGCAGTAATCAGAGAGAAGTAAATAATGAGGAGGAGGAGATGAGGTTAGACGTGAGTTGGGGGTAATGAATTGGTTAGGATGATTAGTTGACCCTTCCACTCTATACTTGACACCTTACCAATACATTACACACCCACATTCTATACTACTTGACCCCCTCACCCTCTCTACTTGTTGGTCACACACACTTTCATGCTCTGTATACACCACATCACTTTCTATATCTCTCTCTCTATATATATTTGTAGTATGTATATATCATCATACATGATAATATGTAATATACAAGATTGCCTATATATATATGTAAATTGTATGTTTGGTAGCTTGTATAGAATTGTAATTGTAAGTGAGTGCTAGCCTAGGCTTGGTTAGGCCTAGTGAGACTTATTAGACTTGTTTGGGTTAAGTTTGACCTAGTGGACCTAGCCTTGACTAGTATAGTTGACTGGAGTTGACCAAGTGTTGACTTTAGCTTAGTTTGACCTAGACAGCATGCAGATGCATTATAGATTACATTTATTATCCCCTTTATATATCTTGACTTGTGTTGCTCCAACTAGGAGTCAGGTACCTCATCTCGGACAGTACATTTACTTCTGACATTCAGATACCAGGCGAGTACATTCTCTGATCATTTCATAACTTGTTTAGAATTATATTCCTGCTCTAGTTTACCTTATTTGATGTTGTCACGATATTATCACATATTGGTACTATATGGATCCTTTCATGCGATGTTATCCCCCTCGGGAGCATCGGATACATCATGTCGTGTGTTTTATGTACATCATGTATTCCTCGCTCTCATGTTATTCATGTTTCTCATGTGCTTCATGCTCGTTCATGCATGCTCATGTACTCTCATGTGCTCTTATGTTCGGTCATGTTTTCCATGTATCTCATGTATAACCTATACTTCATGTACACTCATTTATGAGCCTTCATGTGAATTTCATATACACCCATTTATGGGCCCCCATGTGAACTTCATGTGCACTCATGTATGAGCTCTCATGTATACTTCATGTGCACCCATTTATGGGCTTCATGTGAAAACCATGTTCGTAACATAACTTGTCTGGATCCTTGTGTATTGATTGGGGTATGGGGGAGTATAAATAGTCATGTGAACAATTCCAAAGTAGTATAGCCATGTACGCCTCTTTATTATAGCCATGTGCAAATCAAGCCGTTCACATGTCGACTTTGTACTCTAAATCACTAGTCGCTGGTAGCTCTCTACTTATAGTAGATATTTTTATTACAGTTCTTTCTTTATTTACATTATGTACTTTCTTTCAGTTTCATGTATCGTACTCTCTTGCATGTTTATATTCTCTAACCTGTTATGATCTGTGTGAGATGTATTGTGCTCGCTCCCGTCCTGACTGGACCTGTTGAAAATTTTATAGAGGATGATGAGGAACCCTGCACCCCTTACTATGGAGCTTGCCTAGATGACACTCGTGACCTGGACCCCTGGGGAGGTTCAGGCAGCTGCTGAGGATGATACACATTGCATAGTTTAGATAGTCTAGATTGTTTTCTTTTTCATGTTTAGATGTTGTCCTTATTTTCAGAGTTGTATATTTAGATATGTTGAGACTAGTAGTTGTTAACTTGTTATTTCATTCTGCTATACCTCAGTTGAGGATTTCATTATCTATTTCATCGTGCCATATTCTATCTATAGATTGTGATTGAGTTGTACCTCTGTGTTGGCCTCCTTATGGAGAGTATTTCATGTTATGTTAGTTATAGTTCATGACCTAGAACAACGTTCTACCGCCGACACTGGGCGTAGGCTGGGCGCTGTTACGTTCTCGTACCCTCACAGTGGGTGCGGGTCGTGACACGTTTTTAGTGGTGGCCCATACAGGTCGAGTTTGTGTAGTGGTATTCGAACTAGAGTACTACTACAGCCTGCAGTAGGATTAGGATATTTTTGAGGGTACTCAATCACACTAGTAAAACTCTTAATCAGTTTCCTTTATCTAAATTGTTGTTTATTGACTTTCCTTGAATATAAACTGTCCTCCTTTGAATTTTTGCTTCATTCTCAGAAATTACTTCTTGTTTTGATCTGTCTTCATGATGGTTATGAAGAAACGACCTTGTTTGCCATTGATTGTAAAAGAACAGAACAATTATCGGAGGACTGAACTTAGACTCACAATACAAACTCGCTCGTACAAAGAAAGCCTAGGGACGAAAACCTAGGTACAGCAGACTAAGTACGATTGTTTATTTTTGATTCTGGGGGGTGACGATAGAGGCTCGGAAAAGCGACAGCCGCTCCGCCTTACTCCTTGGATGATCAGTATGCAGCCTTGGCTCGGGGAAGATCTGCTTGGCGTTGACGAAGAAAGGCTCTTCTTACTCTCCTCGGGTGGCTCTCCTGGCTTCTCTCTCTCTGTGAGTATCAAGAAGAAAAGGGGGGAGCTCTCTCTGTGTAGATCTCTCTCTTCTTATTTTTTTATTCTTTTTGTTGCCGACCTCTCTCTCTCTCTTCTTCTCTTTTTTTTTTTTTGACTCTGTGTATTTTGCAAGGGAATGGCACCCTGCTATTTATAATAGTGGGGAAGCATCATTAGGGTTTGGCTGATTACCCATTCTCAAAGTGGCGGCGGCCTGGTGATTGATCAATCTGGACCATTAGTCTTGAGTGTGAAGGATCTGGACCATTAATGTGGATTATGCCAAATCCCATCAATAATAAATGTTGATTGCAATAAATCTCCATCATGATGATTTGCTGATGTCTGTAAATCTAAATGAATCAATTTAATTCATTCTCTTGTCACGTGTCCCAAATTATTAGAATCTGACCCAAAATTTGATTATGTTTAGGACACGTGTCCTGTCATCATTATTGAGCCGCATGAGGAGTGTTCATATTTGGGCCACATGAAGGTCGTCATGACCGAGCCGCATGAATAGTCTCTACACTCGAACCGCATGAAGGTTGTTATGACCGAGCCGCATGAATATGTTCATGACCGAGCCGCATGAATATGTTCATGGCCGAGCCGCACGAGAGTCTTCATGGCCGAGCCGCATGGGTTTCTTCATGGCTGAGCCGCATGGGGGCCTTCATGGTTTGAACCGCATAGATTTCTTTGCACTGGCCGCATGAACTCGTCTAGTCTGGCCGCATGGACCTGCCTCGAAGCTTGGTAGACAGCGCCGTATTGGTGAAGATTTTCCTTATTTCCTAGAAAAATTTTGCTTTTCGTGTCAGTCATTATGACAACTTTATGTCAGGTCTGTCATCTGTCAGCTGTCAGCCGTCAGAACATTAAATGCGTCCAGACGTTGAGCACAGCTGTTTTGAATGCCACGTGGCCTCTCTCTCTGAGCCGCATGGAGTTTACTCGAGCTGCCTATGTGTTTGAGCCGCATGGGACTCCTGAGCCGTATGAAGCTCGTCTGATTTTGAGCCGCATGAAGCTTCCTGAGTTCTGTGCCGCATGAAGAACGTTTCATGACCGAACCGCATGAAGGACGTCTCATGACCGAGCCGCATGAAGGACGTCTCATGATCGAGCCGCATGAAGGACGTCTCATGACCGAGCTGCATGAGGAATGTCTCATGACCGAGCCGCATGAAGGACGTCTCATGACTCGCATGAGGAATGTCTTGATCAGCCGGTGCACTCGCTTTGTGGGCCCGGGTATCCCGAACACACGAGTGCGTAGGTATCATGTTTGCTCCCTGATGTGGGGCTAATAGAAACACTTTTCCTCGATCTTTGTTGGGAGACTCTTGAGAACCACTCTGTCCGTTTGCCGCCGGGGGCTGGACACGAGCGGCTTTGTACAACTTTCCATCAGAGGCCCACTTAGCGGGACGCTCGTGATGGTCAGAGGTTGGGACAGCTGACTGAGCCCGAAGAGCCCGCGCTGCCCTAGACTTCTTCTACTTAGCACCCGAAGGTGCGCAATAGGAAGAGTCCAAGTTTGGAAGGAGGGAAGAGAAGTTGGTGCCCTTTTCAAAGGAGGTAAGGGGGCTCTATTTATAGAATGGAGTAAGCCCTTTCTTCTTCTCCTTTCCGATGTGGGACTAAAAGCAATATTTTTCATGCTTCTACAGGACCCCCTTCAAAGTTTCCAAATTGCAAATTTGGAACACTTTGAATAAGAAGCATGGAAAGTAGATTTGTTTAGGTGTGGCAATCCAATCAGAGGTAGCATGGACGTGATAGGTTTGGGTACTTCCGCTGGGGATGTTATGTGGACTTATCATCCTTGGCGTACCTTGGTTTTAGGTACGGATAATAAGTTGAGAGAGGGAACCATCATATTTACTCAGAGGTGGTATGGACATGGTAAATATAAGGTTGATGGTAGAGCTTTCCTACTCAGAGGTGATATGGACATTGTAGGAGCGAACTCGAATGAGGATACATAGAACAACTCAGAGGTGCTATCAACATGGGAGTTCTATGCATTGGGTGAAAGAATGCTATGGAACAGCTGGGCTCCGAAAGCATGTGATGATGAGGAAAGATGTGGATGTACTAAGGGACCTAGTACGGCATTTGTGGTCAGCAGAGGACATTTGTGGGCCTATTATCCTTGGCATACCTTGGTTTTAGGTACGAATAATAAGTTTCATAGGGATACCTAGGACAACTCCGCGGTAAGGCGGATATGGAGGCTCTTGGTATCGGGCGAAAGAATACCATGGAGCAGTGAACAGTTTTCTGTTTTCTTTCACTGTTTTTCTTTTCTTTTTGTCAAGGGATTTGATCCCAGATGATGTAGTACTTTGAATTTTGATTAAATGAGCATGTTTCAACTCATCTTCTCTTTCTTGTACTTGTGGTGTTTGTGGAATTGGACCTACTGGGGGATTATTTGTGGACCTGTTACCCTGGGCGTACCTTGGTTTTAGGTACGGATAACAAGTTTGGTCAGGATATCCGGAACAACCATGGCAAAGTGGTCATGGGTGCTCTCGGTATTGGGAAAAAGAATGCCGTAGAGCAGCTGGGCTCCCGGGGCATGGTGAGATGGTGGATTTATGCTAAGAAGCTTAGCAAGGGATATTTGTGGACCTATTATCCTTGGCGTACCCTGGTTCAGGATACGGATAATAGGATGAAAGGAAACCAACATATTTGCTCAGAGGTTATGAGGACATGGCAAGCATGAGGGTTTTACCGTGGAATCTTCCTGCTCAGAGGTAATGAGGACATGGCAGGGGAGACTTCACGGAAGATATTCGTGGTCAACAGCGGACATTTGTGGTCAACAGAGGACGTTTGTGGTCAACAGAGGACATTTGTGGTCAACAGAGGACATTTGTGGGCCTATTATCCTTGGCGTACCCTGGCTTAGGATACGGATAATAGGATGAAAAGGAACCAACATACTTACTCAGAGGTAATGAGGACATGGCAAGCATGAGGGTTTTTGTTTCACCGCAGAATCTTCCTACTCAGAGGTAATGAGGACATGGCAGGAGAAAACTCAACGGAGGATATTTGTGGACCTATTATCTTTGGCGTACTCCGGTTGTGGGTACAAATAATAGGTTGAAAGGGAATCGACATACTTACTCAAAGGTAATGAGGACATGGCAAGTATGAAGTTTTCTTCGACGGAGCCTTCCCACTCAGAGGTAATGAGGACATGGCAGGAGTGGGCTCAATGAAGAGGGGTACATTGAACGACTCAGAGGTAATAAGGACATGGAAGTTCTATGTAAAGGGGTGATTTGTTTTTGGCGGAAATGGAACGACTCAGAGGTAATGAGGACATGGCCGTTTTGGAAATTTGTGGATCTGTTACCCTTTTTGTGCACTGGGAGTGTGGGTAGTAGATCATGAGGGAGGATCCCTTCCAGGAAAAAAAGTTCAGAGGTACGGTTATACATGACTTTCTTCCAAAAGAGTGACCGGGATGTAAGTTCAGGGGTACCAGCGGGTACATAACTCGACAATCCATATATTTTGGAATCAAAGTGTAAGTTCAGAGGTACCAGCAGGTACATGACTTGGTAGTTTAGGATTTTTGTGGAAGGAGGAGGTGAGTTCAGCGGTACGAGAGGGTACATGACTCGAAAATCTGGAATATTGTGGATATGAGTTCAGCGGTACCAACAGGTACATGACTCGGTGATCTGGAGAGAATGTGGATGCGAGTTCAGTTGTACCAGCGGGTACATGACTAGATAATCTGGAGTGGATGTGAGTTCAATGGTACCGGGGGGTACATAACTCACCAATCTAGGAAATTTGGAGGCGGAATGTGAGTTCAGCGGTACCGGAGGGTACATAACTCAATAATCAGGGATTTTTTTTTTTTTGGATGTCGTTTCGGACGTAATACTTCTTCAGGAAGTTGCCGTTGATGGGCAACATGAGCAAGTCTCAGTGTGAGCAGCCACATACTTGGCCAGCTCTAACTCTTCTTCAGCCACCCCCTGTGTAAATGCAGACTGAGAGGATGATTTGGGCAACTTGATCATCAGGGGTTCAGTTGATGGAGTAGTTGTTGGCGGACTAGCGACCCCCAGTTTGGCACTTGACGTGGAGCGAGGAGTGGCTGGTTCACTAGAAGTGTCAGACCTTGCATCGGGGTGACGACCCTTCTTGGGAAGGCGTATCGTCAGTGGCCGATTGGAGGGATTGTGCTTCTCTGTTTGGGGTTGACCGACTCTCGACAATCTGATTGTCAGTGGCCCTGTTGTGGGTCTCGGCACTTGGCCGGACCTTGGCAGCCAGATTATCCTTTGCTCCTCCTGCGCTGAGAGGCTGATTGCGTCCTTCCGTAGAGTGGCGGTAAGGGGTACAGACTTGTCCGGTTTGTGAGCTTGGAGGTGGATCGTCAGGGGTCCTTCTGATCCCGTGGTTGTCTCGGTATGAGTTTGTGCGTCTCCTTCATTAAGGTGCCTCTTCGACTTTTCGTATAAGCAGGAGTCCGAGTAGTAAGATTCGACCCCTTTGAAGGGATCGATATCAGCAAATTTTGTCTTCACGAAGCCGTGTTTGTCGACGTATTTGAAGCACTGGTGTAACGTGGAAGGCACGATCATATAATCGTGTATCCATGGGCGCCCCAAGAGGATATTGTAAGAAGTGTCTGCATCTATGACGTAGCAGGTGACTTCGGATTGGAGATCGCCAATTTGACACTTCAGACGAATCTTTCCAATAGGGTAGCTCCTGCCCGAATTGAAACCGCTGATGGCGGTGCATGTAGGTGTCAGACGATGCATCGGGATGCGAAGATGATGCAGTAGTCCTTTTGGAATGATGCTTATGGAAGACCCAGGGTCAATGTGCATCCGGTCCACCTTTATGTCGCCGATGTAGCCTGTGTAGTATAATGGGCGATCGTGTAGATTAGTCTTGATGAGCATGTCTTGTGGAGTGAAGACGATGTTGGGCATTGCACCCGTACACGCACTATCTTGGAGATCTGTAGGCTGATTATCTCCCATGAGGTTGACCTGAGCCAAGTATGCGTCGGCATTTTGGAGCGCCTCACTTAGAGCTGTGCGGACATCTTTTAAGAGTCTCAGGAGTTCGTATAAGGACAATTTGGCCGGTGTGTTAGCCAATTGCGCCAAGATGTCGAAGTTATAGGGCCTCTCCAGCCCCTGAGGTGTCTCCTTTCGGAGAGATTTGTCGAAGCGAGTCTCCTTCGGCCTAGGCTTGTCGGTCGTCGAAGGCTGAGCCGGTCCCGGAGTATCAGCGTTTGTGGGCTGCTGATCATTAGTCGGATTCTCGGCCACTGGTTGGGCTTGTGCTCCAGATCGGGTAGTGACGGCTGAGACTTCCCCCTCCTCTGCCGAGGCGGTACGGCATGATCTGACCTTTCCACTTTTCTTTTTAGAGGATAAAGTGGGTTGAGTCACCTCATGGACTAGGTCCGGATGGACCCACATGATCTCCCCTCGTGATGTGGTGAGGGGTATTAGGCCGAGAGTTTGATCACGGGCAGGCGGAAGGTTAGTGATTTCCATTGTTGCCAGAGGGATGGGCATGATACCGTCTTGAGTCTCTGTTGGAGGGAAATTGCCGAATTGTACAGACACCATGTTGGCGGCTACGGTTACCTCCTCGAAGTCGATAGCCAGAGCGTTTGAATCGATGAGGTTCTGGATATAGCGTTTCAGTTGGTAGCAGTCGTGTGTAGCATGGTGGACGTAGCGGTGGTAATGGCAGAACTTCGGATTTTCCAAATCAGCAGGCCGAGGTTCCCGCCTTGGTGGAGGAAGCTGAATTCTATCTCCTTGTATAAGCATGTCCAAGATAGGCTTGACGTGGCCGTCTTCGAAAGAATAAGTGATTTGAGGCCATTGTTTGTCCGCTGGCTGTTGCTCGGGCTTCTGGGCTGTATCGGTCACCATGGCCTGCTTGCCTTTGTTGTCTCGGTTGTTGGAGGGGCTACCCCCATTGTCGCTGCTGGCATTGGGACGCTTCCCTTTGTTCTCTCCCTCTGAGATATGCAACCCCAGCTGGCGAGCTTTCTTCAATCGTTCCTCGGCACTTGTAGCGCTGATGATAAAGGCCTTCCAATCCTTGAATTGACTTTCGTCCATCCAGAGACTAATTGTTGGGAGTAGTCTCTTTTGGCAAATTTCAATCAAGGAAGAGTCCGGGTTGCCAGATGGTAACTTCATTGCGGTTTGACGAAACCGCTCAATGTAATTCCTCGTCAGCTCTTTCTCTCCTTGAACGACGTCCATGAGGGTAGACATCGTGACGTCCTGCCCTACCTCGTAGAACCTCTCCAAGAACAAGCGCTTGAAGCCAGCGAAGGAGTGAATGCAATTGTCTGGCAGGTTGCGGTACCAATCGAAGGCGACTCCTTCCAGTGCCCCAATGAATAACCGTGTGAGGATGGCGTCATCATGGGGCAGATGGTCGGTAGTGACCTCAAAATAAGTGATGTACCGGCTTGCTGAAGTTTTGCCGTCATATGGGTTGATATTGAACGGTTTATATCTTGGGGGAAAGGGAACATCCCTCCATTCAGCAGGATATGGTTGCCGTATTCTGAGGTCTTGAGAGTTTTCTCGGGCTTGGAACATTGCTCGGAGCTCCTGAACCTCTCTTCTTACTTCTCGAGCCTCATCTGTCGTGGTAGGAGCCGTTATCTCGGGAGCATTATTGTCCGGGTTTGGTGCCGCTGAATTTGAATCTATGTTGTTCGTGGGACCCACGCTTGTCTGACCAGGTATCACTCCCTGCAAAGTAGGAAGCGCTGCTTTGATCTCGTCCACAGACTTGACCAAGGCGTGCAGTATGGCCTCCAAAGTGTCGATACGTTGGCGATCGCCGGAACCGCCTTGGCGGTTGTCCGTCATGAATGCCGTCCTCACGTGAGGAGTGACAGAAGGAGTGGTGGCGGACGTGCTCTCCGGGTCATACTCATGCATCGAGAAATCATCAGGATATGTGGGTATGTTTTTTTCAGGTTCGGACTCGGAAGGGGCAGTACCCCCAGCTTCTGAGCCTGCTTCGTTTAGGATGTCCTTGGGGACGTCGGTATCTGTTGTACCCGTTTGAGGATTTGCTTCCTCCAGTCCGTCTTCTTGGAATGTCGGGTTGTCGTGGATGTTCGGAGGAGAGCTACCCCCAGTTCCAACAACCCCCAGTGACGTGGGCGGTGAACTTCCTACTGCAGCCATTTTTGTCTTTGAACGGGTGTGTTGGAATACTCCAGCAGAGGATGATCCTTTAGACGACGGCTTCTTAGCTGCAATAGTTGACACCTTTGGACTGGAGATGCTGGTTTTCTTTCCTCTCCCCTCAACAGGGGCTTTCCGCACGGAATTGCAGGAGGCCACAGGGGGTGCCTCGTCTTCCGAACTCGGATGTCGTAATCTTTGGAAGGCGGATGGCCGGTTTGCCGTGTTACTGCAACAGCAGTTGACGATAATCTGGGCGCAGTGACGTCCCTGCGAGGACTCTCTGCACGCCGAAGCCCCTTCTCTTTCCTTGCGCTTGTGGAGGATCGCCTCACGCAGGTCAGAGGGACCACTCTGTCCGTTCGCCGTCGGGGTTTGGACTTGAGCGGTTCTGTATAACTTCCCATCAGGGGCCCGTGTGATAATCAGCGGGACGCCCTGATAGTCAGAGGTTGGGGCAGCTATCTGGGCTTGATGAGCCCGTGCTGCCCTAGACTTCTTCTTTTTAGCACTTGTGGGTGCATAATAAGAAGAGTCCAAGTTGAACATCACAGAGTCTGGCTTATCATCCAGAGAGTCATCAGGGTTCGGGCCGTACGAGAGACGGTCAAAAACTGATCGAGAGGAGCATGGAGCGGATGCTATGCGGCTGGGAGTGGAAACCGTGCAGGCTGTCTGTACGCGGTTGTCTCCTGTCGTCGGACGAGTTCTTATGCGGCTAGGAGCCATGACCGTGCAGGCTGGCCGCATGCGGTTGGCATCTGTGGCCGCATGGGTTTTCTGCAAACGATTGACTTTTCTAGCCGCATGAGTTTCATCCATGCGGTCGGGAACTGTAGTCGCATAAGTTATGCGGCTGACAGAAGTAGCCGCATGAGTTTTCTTCATGCGGTTGACGGATGTAGCCGCATGGGCTTTCTCCCTGCGGCTAATACTCTTCTGCGGTTCGGACCGCGTAGAGTCCCTCTTTGTCCCTGCAAGTCCAGCATCATAATGTTTTCTTCTGTCGGACTTGGGGGCAGCAGAGTTGTCTACGATCTGAAGTGGGATCGCAGGGGAATCCTTCTCGCCGTCTTGAGCAACAGAGGGCATCCCATCGAGGGCTTGAGGAGGAGCAAATGACTTTGGTCTCCATTCTTTGCGAGCCTTCGTGGTGCGGGTGCGCTTCTGGGCCGGGCCAGCGCTGCCTTCAGAGAGCATCTCTTCGAACGCCTGTTGGTCGAAGCGGACGACCATCTTCTTTTGTGTGGAGCCAAGTTTGGCTGCATCTGATTGCGTCACCAACTCCTCAGCCGTGGAGAAGTTAGTCCCCAGCAGAGTCGCCATCGTGTTTGCCATTGATTGTAAAAGAACAGAACAATTATCGGAGGACTGAACTTAGACTCACAATACAAACTCGCTCGTACAAAGAAAGCCTAGGGACGAAAACCTAGGTACAACAGACTAAGTACGATTGTTTATTTTTGATTCTGGGGGGTGACGATAGAGGCTCGGGAAAGCGACAGCCGCTCTGCCTTACTCCTTGGACGATCAGTATGCAGCCTTGGCTCGGGGAAGATCTGCTTGGCGTTGACGAAGAAAGGCTCTTCTTACTCTCCTCGGGTGGCTCTCCTGGCTTCTCTCTCTCTGTGAGTATCAAGAAGAAAAGGGGGGAGCTCTCTCTGTGTAGATCTCTCTCTTCTTATTTTTTTATTCTTTTTGTTGCCGACCTCTCTCTCTCTCTTCTTCTCTTTTTTTTTTTTGACTCTGTGTATTTTGCAAGGGAATGGCACCCTGCTATTTATAATAGTGGGGAAGCATCATTAGGGTTTGGCTGATTACCCATTCTCAAAGTGGCGGCGGCCTGGTGATTGATCAATCTGGACCATTAGTCTTGAGTGTGAAGGATCTGGACCATTAATGTGGATTATGCCAAATCCCATCAATAATAAATGTTGATTGCAATAAATCTCCATCATGATGATTTGCTGATGTCTGCAAATCTAAATGAATCAATTTAATTTATTCTCTTGTCACGTGTCCCAAATTATTAGAATCTGACCCGAAATTTGATTATGTTTAGGACACGTGTCCTGTCATCATTATTGAGCCGCATGAGGAGTGTTCATATTTGGGCCACATGAAGGTCGTCATGACCGAGCCGCATGAATAGTCTCTACACTCGAACCGCATGAAGGTTGTTATGACCGAGCCGCATGAATATGTTCATGACCGAGCCGCATGAATATGTTCATGGCCGAGCCGCACGAGAGTCTTCATGGCCGAGCCGCATGGGTTTCTTCATGGCTGAGCCGCATGGGGGCCTTCATGGTTTGAACCGCATAGATTTCTTTGCACTGGCCGCATGAACTCGTCTAGTCTGGCCGCATGGACCTGCCTCGAAGCTTGGTAGACAGCGCCGTATTGGTGAAGATTTTCCTTATTTCCTAGAAAAATTTTGCTTTTCGTGTCAGTCATTATAACAACTTTATGTCAGGTCTGTCATCTGTCAGCTGTCAGCCGTCAGAACATTAAATGCGTCCAGACGTTGAGCACAGCTGTTTTGAATGCCACGTGGCCTCTCTCTCTGAGCCGCATGGAGTTTACTCGAGCTGCCTATGTGTTTGAGCCGCATGGGACTCCTGAGCCGTATGAAGCTCGTCTGATTTTGAGCCGCATGAAGCTTCCTGAGTTCTGTGCCGCATGAAGAACGTTTCATGACCGAACCGCATGAAGGACGTCTCATGACCGAGCCGCATGAAGGACGTCTCATGACCGAGCCGCATGAAGGACGTCTCATGACCGAGCTGCATGAGGAATGTCTCATGACCGAGCCGCATGAAGGACGTCTCATGACTCGCATGAGGAATGTCTTGATCAGCCGGTGCACTCGCTTTGTGGGCCCGGGTATCCCGAACACACGAGTGCGTAGGTATCATGTTTGCTCCCTGATGTGGGGCTAATAGAAACACTTTTCCTCGATCTTTGTTGGGAGACTCTTGAGAACCACTCTGTCCGTTTGCCGCCGGGGGCTGGACACGAGCGGCTTTGTACAACTTTCCATCAGAGGCCCACTTAGCGGGACGCTCGTGATGGTCAGAGGTTGGGACAGCTGACTGAGCCCGAAGAGCCCGTGCTGCCCTAGACTTCTTCTACTTAGCACCCGAAGGTGCGCAATAGGAAGAGTCCAAGTTTGGAAGGAGGAAAGAGAAGTTGGTGCCCTTTTTAAAGGAGGTAAGGGGGCTCTATTTATAGAATGGAGTAAGCCCTTTCTTCTTCTCCTTTCCGATGTGGGACTAAAAGCAATATTTTCCATGCTTCTACAGACCTCACTGCGCACCACTAGCTTATTAACTACCTTGTCAATTTTCAAGGTTAGGTTAACCCTGCAGCACCACTGAGTTAACTTGACGTCCGACCAGAAGAAGGGACAGTAGAGCGCCTTCCACCACGACCGACAAATGAAAGACAAGCGGACGACCTCCTCAAACGACATCTCCGCTAGTACCAAAATCGTGGCTAGGATCTCCTTGGGGATGGCGGCCCATCCGCAGATGTTGGTTTTGCTCTTCTACATTGAGACTGTTCTGAAGGGTTGTGAATATGAATAGTTTGGCGGTTTAGTTTGGTTTTCAATCTATATAAATTGGTTTTGAAGGGTGGTGAAGATGAATAGTTTGACTGTATAAGTAGATTTTGAAGGGTTGTAAAAAAGAAACCAATTTTCTCGTATCTCCTCTGGGCCACTCCTTAATTATGGTGAATGGCAGTAGAATTTGCACCGCCAAAATTCATCTTGAAGAAGGTAAAATGTCATCATTGTGTGGAAAAATGTCCAAATCTCTTAGATATGATTACACTAATGTTGTACTAATGTTAAGCACTGATACAGTCAGTATCAGGGCTATTTGTACCGCCAAAATTCTTCACTTTGCATTGCACCACCAAAATTCGTCTTCACATGGTCTTCGGTTGTGTGATAGAATGAATCGAGTTTGGTATTATAATCACACAATGTCACATAATTTGGATAATTTTGTAATTTCTCCAAAATAAAGGATATCAATAGCTTAGATGATACCCAGATTAAAAACATTTCTAACACTTTAACATTAATAATCCATTGCATTGAGGATAACATACTGATATCATATAAATATGAAAAATATAAAGAAATGCATGCATGCATTCTAATGTCAGAAGAACCATTCACCCCATGACTTATTGATGAGATTTAAATCACTATAAATCTCGTATCCACGTTCCCCTGGGAATATATCGTCAAAGGGTCATTTAAACGTCTGTATTAAATCACAAATATTCCTGAGGTCGTTATTGAGGTACACGTTGAAGCACCCACGTATGTCGAGCACGCGAAGACCCTTGCAGTTGCATATGATAGATCACAACATGTCTCCATTGAACATGCCTGATCCCATCTCGAGGTGCTCGAGACGGGGCATCGGATCGGCCACGGCCTTTCCCTCCGTATCGTTGAACGTGTTCAGCACGAATCTTTCCTGACCATAAAATATGGAGGGGTATGTTCCTCCTCAGCTTGACCAGACGCTGGTAATACTTGTCGGCAGAAAATATTTCCATCGACGTGATATAGAGGCAGTAGCTAATGTCAAGTTCTTCCAACATCGGAAGAAACTCCAAGTGTGTCACGAAAGTTTCATCACTCACGTCACACTTCGGAATGCGCAACACGCTTAGGGTGTGTTTGATTGCAAGGTGGAAAATATGTGGAAAAGAAATTAATTCCATGAAAATATTTTTCTAAGAAAAAAATTCCATTGAATTTTAAAAAAATTCCATGGATAACTTAATTTTGGTGTTTGATTGTCATTATTTTCCACAAAATAGTTATTTTCCATGGAAAATGATATTTTCCTATGGGTTGGGTAAGTTTCATTTTCCACCATTTTAGAAGAAAATATGGAAACGATAGATTTTTGGAAAATAATTCCATGGAAAATATAAGCTATCAAACACTACAATTGGTGAAAAATTTGTGATGAAAGTATTTTCCATGGAAAAAAAGCCCAATCAAACACAGCCTTAGAAATTTCCCAGTGTATTATAAAAAGGAAAAAAAAACATCTTAATTCACAACTTTATGCATAGGATCAATAGAAATTAACCAAGTATACATAAAAATTTCTAATTAGAAAATAAAGTATTAGAAGAAGACAAAAACAAAATTTTGGACAGGCCTATAACATGCAAAAGAGAAGGCGGCTTCGTCGAACTTGTATGCGGGGAAGGACCGTAGAATTCCCGCGCTGCGAGCCACAAGATTCTTTACAGTCAAACCAATCTCTGTGATTTGGTGGTCCCTGCGGCACCACTGATCTAGTCCACATTGGACCAATAGTAGGGACCGCTTAGCGCCTTCCACCATGAATGGCACACTGAGGCCACGTTGCGCATGACCTCGTCCGCCGGCATCCCAGACAGTACCAGTATCATCGAGAGAATCTCCGTAGGAATGACGGCCCATCCGCTGCTGTTGATCTTGCTCTTGCTCCTCTCCATTGCGACTCTTTTTCTTCTTCTTCTTCTTCTTCTCTCCTTTGCGTCTCTATAGTAGGTTGGATTCTTTTCTTAATGGAAAATGCTATTTAACCCGCTCGTGGGGGTATGACCATATGCTGCCTGTAGCCACGCATCCCCCATTCACTCCGCGTCCTCCACCCTCAGAAATTTAGAAGTTAATTAAGATTAAAAATTTTGAATTTTTAAAATTATATGTTCGTACAAGTAATTTTCAGATTTAAAGTTTGATTTAAATTGAAATATAAATGTTAATTATAACTGTCCAAATGTTAATTTTATTTTTAATTTTAAAATTTGCCATATGATTAATAGGAATTAGGGGTACTAAAAGAAATCATGATAATATTAATATTCACTTGTTGATTTGATCAATTGAATTGGGAGTTTTTGCAGATATGGGTCAAACCAGCCGCATCGAACTATATCAATCCAAACCGATTGACTATCAGTCGAACATATGGTCTCGTAACATTAATGTTAATGTTAATATTAGTTTCAGTATTAATATAAAAGAAATCATGATAATATAATTGTAAATTTTTTATTTTTACACGGGATATTTTATTATTTAAATTTTAACTATTTTTTAGTTATAAATTTAAATTTAATTTTAATTTTAAATCAAAAGTTAATTTTAATTTTAAATTTTAATTTAAATCTAATTTTAATTTTAAAATTTGCCACGTGATCAATTGGATTTCGGGGTGTGTACATTTGGGTCAAACAAATCGCATCAAACCGAACCAAACTTGGACCACAAATTAAATGGGACTTTGGCTGGGCTCGGTTAGTGTTCGTCTAAACTCGTACGCTAAAACTAGTCGAGCTCGATCATTTTGCGTGTGTAATCGAACCGAGTTCAAACACCATATTTGAGTACGTACTTGCATTTAATAATGATACATGTTAATGGTAGTTATTAATAAAAGAAACCATTGAAATAAAAACTTGTTGATTTGATCAATTGAATTAGGGAGTTTTGTAGATATGGCTCAAACTGGCCGCATCGAGCTATATCAATCCGAATAGATGGGCTATCAGTCGAACATATGGTCGGTAACATTAATGTTAATATTAATATTAGTTTCAATATTAATGTAAAAGAAATCATGATAATATTAACTTGAATTTTTTATTTTTACAAGGGATTTTTTATATTTAAATTTTAACTTTTTTAGTTGTAAATTTAAATTTAAATTTAATTTTAAATAAAAAGTTATTTTTAATTTAAATCTAATTTTAATTTTAAAATTTGCCACGTAATCAATTAGATATAGGGGTGTGCACATATGGGTCAAACAAACCGCATTAAACTTGGACCACAAATTAAATGGGGCTTTGGTTCGAAATCGGTTAATGTTCGTCTAAACTCGTACACTAAAACTAGTCGAGCTCGATCATTTCGCGTGTATAATCAAGCCGAGTTCAAAAACCATTTTTGAGTACGTACTTGCATGTAACAATGATACGTGTTAATGGTAGTTATTAATAAAAGAAACCATTGAAATATGTGGCATCTGCCATCTCGATTGTAATTTAGTGATATTTTTTATTTTTAATTGATTAGTTTATATTTAATTTTCTATGGTCATAGGAGTTGTGACTAAGCCCACAGGTGATCTATGAACATCTTTAGGTCACATGATCTCTAGATAGGGTCTATAAGTATTCTATAGCTATATTATATTTTATTATGATTTTTAGACATTTTTATATATTTTTAAATATTTATTCTATGAAGATTTATATCTATGAATAAATTTCATAATTTATTTTGAGGCCACTTGGGACCAATTGAATCAAAGTAACTTTATTTATACTCTATTAGGCTTAATATATTTTCTGTATTTTTCTAGAATTTTTCTGCAATTTATTTTGATTTATTTGGACTTAAAATAATTTTTAAATAATTTTCCGAATTAAATAAATAAATACCCAAAAATTCACCCAGGAGGGCCCACCTGTCGGCACCAACTGCTGCAGTGACCGCCTCTCTCCCTCCTATAAATATATTATTATATTCCCCCACCCTAATTAAATTCCAGCAGCCTTTTGTGGGAGAACTCATCTAGGGTTTTCGACTTCCCGAAGCGATTTCCGCCAACTCCGACGTGCTTTTCGTGTGCCTTTTTTGGATTTGTATCGAGGTAATCTTTCTGATTATGTAATTTATTTTCATAGATATTATTCCTAAATTTCTGAAAAATTCGTAGATTGTCGGTTGTCCGAAACTTGACAAGTTTCGGTGTTTTCGAGATTTCGGAAGAACCAGAAATCAAAATCACGAACCGTTTGAAGTTTCAGAAAGCTAACACAGAGCTCTACGATATATAATTTTTCTAGAAATTATTTCGTTCATCTAGTATTTTAGTTATTCTGTTGAACTCAGAATTGATCGGTTAATTACCGTTTTGGTCACGATTAGCCATAACGACGATATCTTTTGACCAAAGCGTGATTTTGTGGTACGGTTGATTCCAGCGCACTCATGGTGCTGAAATCTACCCAGGTGCACTTTCAAAATCTAGATTTCACAGCATTTGACTAGATAGTCAACGGCACGTCTCGATTTGCGTGCCATGGTTTCCAAAATTGGGAAACACGACTTTTGATGGCCAAACTTGCATGCTTAGATTACATTCAGATTATTATTAGGTTAAATCAAGTTTTTAAGTGAATTATTCTAGAATTAATTATTATTAGATTAGTAACCCAACTAGCCACTATTCCATGACTTTAGAACTAGAACATTAAAATTGATTTATAGTTTTCGTGCACGATTCATGGTGCGATATGTATTATAGGTTGACAACTCCTAGATTGGTATCCCCTCATCCTCGACTTATGACTACGATTTGTGCAAGGACCTACAGGCAAGATACCTTGTCTCCCTCTACAGTTAAATTTTATGCTTATAGTTTTTTCTGTGATTATTTGGTTATCATTTGGTTACTCTAGTTCTATGGATTTATATGTTATTATCGGTTCTCTAGTCGACTTGATTTATATATGTTCTTCATATCATGTTCACTAGTTCTTTGACTTGCATGTATATCATCTTCATGACTTGATAGTGTAGATATTCCAGGCTTGTTCACCTTATGAGTTCATATTAGAGTTGTCCTTACCTAGGTCTTGACTGAGTTGTACCTTGTCGTTACTTGTACCTCGACTAGTTCGTGTCATAGAACGAATACGTGTAATTGAACTGCTAAATCCTTGTTATTGTTTTCTTGGCACCAGAGAGTCCACTCGGGACGAGGGTGTTTGTCTTGATCATTTGCACCAGAGAGTCCCCACTCGGGACGAGGGTGTTTGTCGTGTTCATTGGCACTAGAGAGTCCACACTCGGGATGAGGGTTGACCATTTGCACCAGAGAGTCCACACTCGGGATGAGGGTGTTTATCGTGTTTACTTGCATCAGAGAGTCCACACTCGGGACGAGGATGTAGTACTTGCACCAGAGAGTCCACACTCGGGACGAGGGTGTCTTGCTGTGGACTAACCAGAGAGTCCACACTCGGGACGAGGGTTAGTGATTAGTTCAAATATACGAGTCCACTCGGGGCGAGGGTTCGGTATTCCATTGATCTCGTGTTCACTTGTTCATCCAGCAGTTCAGTTACATGTAGTTGTTTTTGTATTCCAGTTCATAGTCACCAGTCAGTAGCCACTTGTCATTAGTCACTTGTTAGCAGTTTGGTCGTAGTCTCTTGCCATGTTAGTGTCGTTCCTTGTTTATATCCTGTTTATATTATCATGCATGATTAAACTGCTAGATAGGCATATTTTTATGTATCTTGCTATGTTCCTTGAGGACCTGATGATCTCTTTAGGTTAGTGATTGCAAGGAGTTAGTTAGCAGTTCTGGATGGCGGATGATTATGACACTTGTGGATTTCAGATGATTACAATATTGCTTGTGAGATTCAGGTATTTGTCAGTGATATTACATTGTTATCCTCTCGTGCTTTCCTTTCATTATCATGAGATACCCTGTTTATTGATTCAGTTTGTAGACTCCTATTATATTCTTTGAGTCTTATCGGACATATATGCTAGTGGGCTGCAGACCATGACATATAGTATTCATTCATATTTCGTACACTTATTGTGGATTTGAGATATAGATTATTTGCCATGATTTGGCAGTATACCATAGCCTTGACAGCATTTACGTATTCGAGAGGGGCTGGAGTCCGCTCGATACGTAGCTGGCTTGCTCACGCTCTCGCGTCCAAAAAGCGGGTACGGGTCGTGACAAGTTATTTTGGTGGCCCATGCAGGTCAGAGCATATCGTATCGGTTACGTAACTGTACTGATACGAGCCTCCGAATATGACTAAACCTAGAAATCTCAATCCACACTGCCTTAAAAATTCTCCTAGAAATTTCTCTACGTCCTTGAAGACTCCATATTTGCTCTCGATTATACTTTTTTGCTTTCTCATACCATTAATTTTCGTCCCTTTCTATTTCGGGGTAACGAATGATCGTGATGTCTAGAATCTATCAGATAAATTATAGTATAATATTGCTTGACTATTGAATATTTGGTTGTTTATAGATATGAGGGATTGTAGATGCCATACGCCCTAGATTTTAGTGACCATATTTTGAGGAGTAGTATGACCAAAGGTGGGTAGAAGTCCTCGAGGTTATATAGTTCTGATAAATTAAATTTGAGGAGATTAAGGTAATAGTAGACTTTGACTTTTAAGGGATAGTCATGAATTAGAATTTCGATGACGAAATTATTTTTAAGAGGGGTAGTATGTGGCATCTGCCATCTCGAATATAATTAAGTGATATTTTTTTTATTTTTAATTAATTAGTTTATATTTAATTTTCTATGATCATAGGAGTTGTGACTAAGCCCACAGGTGATCTATGACCATCTTGTGGTCACATGATCTCTAGATAGGGTCTATAAGCATTCTATAGCTATATTATATTTTATTATAATTTGTAGACATTTTTATATATTTTTAAATATTTATTCTATGAAGATTTATATTTATGAATGACTTTCATAATTTATTTTGAGGCCATTTGGGACCAATATAAATCAAAGTAAATTTATTTATACTCTATTAGGTTTAATATATTATTCTAGATTTTTTGGATTTTTTTGCAATTTATTTTGATTTATTTGGACTTAAAATGATTTTTAAATAATTTTTTGAATTAAATAAATAAATACCCAGAAATTCACCCAGGGGGGCCCACCTGTCGGCGCCAACTGCTACAATGACCGCCTCTCTCTTTCCTATATATATATATATATATTATATTCGCCCACCCTAATTAAATTCCAGCAGCCTTTTGTGGGAGAACTCATCTAGGATTTTCGACTTTCTGAAACGATTTCCGCCAACTCCAACGTGCCTTTCGTGCGCTGTTTTTTTGTTGGATTCGTATGGTAAGGTTTCTGATTATGTAATTTATTTTCGTAGATATTATTCCTAAATTTCTGGAAAATTCGTAGAGTGTCGGTTGTCCGAAACTTGACACGTTTCGGTATTTTCGAGATTCCGGGAGAACCAGAAATTGAAATCACGAACTGTTTGAAGTTTCAGAAATTAACACAGAGCTCTACAACATATAATTTTTTCCAAAATTATTTAGTTCATCTAGTATTTTAGTTATTCTGTTGAACTCAGAATTGATCGGTTGATCACCGTTTTGGTCACGATTAGCCATAACGGCGATATCTTTTGACCAAAGCGTAATTTTGCGGCACAGTTGATTCCAGCGCACTCGTGGAGCTGAAATCTACCAAGGTGCACTTTGAAAATCTAGAGTTCACAGCATTTGACTAGATAGTCAACAGTACGTCTCGATTTGCGTGCCATGGTTTCCAAAATTGGGAAACATGACTTTTGATGGCCAAACTTGCATGTTTAGATTATATTCAGATTATTATTAGGTTAAATTAAATTTTTAAGTAAATTATTTTATAATTAATTATTATTAGATGAGTAACCCAACTAGACACTATTCCATAAATTTAGAACTAGAACATTAGAATTGAATTATAGTTTTCGTGCACGGTTCATGGTGCGATATGTGTTATAGGTTGACAGCTCCTAGATCGGTATCCCCTCATCCTCGATTTATGACTACGGTTTGTGCAAGGACCTCCAGGTAAGATACCTTGCCTCCCTCTACAGTTTAATTTTATGCTTATAGTTTTTTTTTCTGTGATTATTTGGTCATCATTTGGTTACTCTAGTTCTATGGATTTATATGTTATTATCGGTTCTCTAGTCGACTTGATTTATATATGTTCTTCATATCATGTTCACTAGTTCTTTGACTTGCCTGTATATCATCTTCATGACTTGATAGTGTAGATATTCCAGGCTTGTTCACCTTATGAGTTCATATTAGAGTTGTCCTTACCTAGGTCTTGACTGAGTTGTACCTTGTCGTTACTTGTACCTCGACTGGTTCGTGTCATAGAACGAATACGTGTAATTGAACTGCTAAATCCTTGTTATTGTTTCCTTGGCACCATAGAGTCCACTCGGGACGAGGGTGTTTGTCTTGATCATTTGCACCAGAGAGTCCCCACTCGGGACGAGGGCGTTTGTCGTGTTCATTGGCACCAGAGAGTCCACACTCGGGATGAGGGTTGACCATTTGCACCAGAGAGTCCACACTCGGGACGAGGGTGTTTGTCATGTTTACTTGCATCAGAGAGTCCACACTCGGGACGAGGGTGTCTTGCTGTGAACTAACCAGAGAGTCCACACTCGGGACGAGGGTTAGTGATTAGTTCAAACCTGCGAGTCCACTCGGGGCGAGGGTTTGATATTCCATTGATCTCGTGATCACTTGTTCATCCAGCAGTTCAATTATGTGTAGTTGTTCTTGTATTCCAGTTCATAGTCACCAGTCAGTAGCCACTTGTCGTTAGTCACTTGTTAGCAGTTTGGTCGTAGTCTCTTGCCATGTTAGTGTCGTTTCTTGTTTATATCCTGTTTATATTATCATGCATGATTAAACTGCCAGATAGGCATATTTTTATGTATCTTGCTATGTCCCCTGATGACCTGAAGATCTCTTCAGGTTAGTGATTGCGTGGAGTTAGTTAGCAGTTCTGGATGGCGGATAATTATGACACTTGTGGATTTCAGATGATTACAATATTGCTTGTGAGATTCAGGTATTTGTCAGTGATATAACATTGTTATCCTCTCGTACTTTCCTTTCATTATCATGAGATACCCTGTTTATTGATTCAGTTTGTAGACTCCTATTATATTCTTTGAGTGTTATTGGACATATATGCTAGTGGGCTACAGACCACGACATAGTGTTCATTCATGTTTCGTACACTTATTGTGGATTTGAGATATAGATTGTTTGCCCTGATTTGGCAGTATACCTTAGCCTTGACAGCGTTTACGTATTCGAGAGGGGCTGGAGTCCGCTCGATACGTAGCTGGCTTGCTTACGCTCTCACGTTCGAAAAGCGGGTGCGGGTCGTGACAAAATAAAAATTTGTTGATTTGATCAATTGAATTAGGGGTTTTTGCAGATATGGGTCAAACCGGCCGCATCAAACTATAACAATCCGAACCGATGGGCTATCAGTCGAACATATGGTCTTATAACATTAATGTTAATATTAATATTAGTTTCAATATTAATATAAAAAATTATGATAATATTAATGTGAACTTTTTATTTTTATAATAATTTTTTTATTTAAATTTTAACTATTTTTTCAGTTGTAAATTTAAATTTAAATCAAAATTTATTTTGAAATTTAAATTTAAATTTAAATTTAAAATTTGTCACGTGATCAATTGGATTTAGGGATGTGCACATATGGGCCAAACCAACTGCATCTAACCGAACCAAACTTGGACCACAAATTAAATAGGGCTTTGGCTCGGGCTCGATTAGTGTTCGTCTAAACTCGTAACATTAATGTTAATATTAATATTAGTTTCAATATTAATGTAAAGAAATCATGATAATATTAATGTGAACTTTTTTATTTTTACAAGGGATTTTTAAATTTAAATTTTAACTATTTTTTAGTTGTAAATTTAATAAAAAAATAAAGCCAAACCAAACCCAAGTCTCAAGTTAAATGGCAGTGTAGCTAGGGATGTGTTAGTATTCGTCCCAACGCATACGCTAAAAGTAGTCATCTCTGGATCATTGTGAGTCCATAACAGTCGATTACCCATGGTTGCTACCAATCTGAACCAATCTCTTTTGATCGAACCATACCGAGCTGAACCAATCACTTTCAGTCGAACATATGGTCCAAAAACTGTAATGTTAATTCAATAAATTAATATGATTATTAATATTAATATTAACATTAACATTAATTTAATATTAACAATAAAATTAATATTAACATTAGATTAAAATTAGCATTAGCATTAACATAAAAAAATTGGGTAATTAATTTTTTCGGTTAAAACATGACATGTCAACTGCTATGTCAAATGCCACATAATGGGAGATGGTATCACCTAAAATTTTTTGGAGCCAAATAGCATAACAAAAATGCTATTTGGCTCCCAAAAATCTTGGGAGATATGATCTACCATGACATGGCATTCTGACATGGCATAATTTATTGTAAACCATCATAATTCTGGTGATGTTTATTTTAGGTAGATTTTGATTATTCCACTAGCTTTAATTAGCATTGCTGTAATTAGTATGCTATTAAAAAATGTTCATTACTATTGGCTTAATAAAAAATAAAAAAATGAATATCTTGAATCTATTGGCTGCTATAACTAGGCCAAAAAAGGATGATAATAAACATATAATGGGTTAAAAAACCTCTCTTCTTCGAAAAAAAGGAATATAAACATAGTATCCTACATGAACCATTATTTCCTATATCAATGGAAGACAGTAGGCTCCGAGATTAACAGTCTCATGTTCTTTATACTTCCACCACTAATCAATCTAATCAAAAGAAAAGAACAAAAAAATATTTATGTACATTCATGATGTACATAACCAAACAAATTATAAAAGCAATAATAATGATGGTAAACATTGATAACTTCTAAGTTTCTTACATTAATATCATACTAATTGTAGAAGCATGGAAAATACTAAAGGAAATGACTCATGCGGCCAGAAAAGATCCATGCGGCTCATAAAGCCCATGCGGCTCAGGGAGTCATGCGGCATAAGGAGCTATGCGACCCGAGGCATTCCATGCGGCTCAGAAGACACGTGGCCTGACAGTGCTCCCCTCCGACCCATGCTGCATTAATTGCTTTGACGGCTGACCCCTCTGAAAAGTTGACAGCCCTGACACAAAAGCAGGTAATTATGACTCTGTCATAATGATGAATCTCTAGGGAAGAGAAAAGAGATCTCTGACACAAATCCCCCAAGAGCCATAAAAAATGCCACGTGGCCTTGCCACGTGGGCGTTCGTATGCGGCTCACTTCTCATGCGGTTCAGAATGAATCCTATGCGGCTCAGGTCGAGAAAGCCTCACGCGGCTCGAGCAAAGAACTTCTCATACGATTCAGAGTGAATCCGTCCTATGCGGCTCAGACCGAGAAAGCCTCATGCGACTCGAGCGAAGACTTCTCATGCGGTTCAGAGTGGATCCGTCCTATGCGGCTCAGACCGAGAAAGCCTCATGCGGCTCGAGCGAAGACTTCTCATGCGGTTCAGAGTGGATCCGTCCTATGCGGCTCAGGCCGAGAAAGCCTCATGCGGCTCAAGTAAGGACTTCTCATGCGGTTCAAGAGGATTATGTCCATGCGGCTCAGATGGATGTATACCTATGCGGCTCCCAAGGATTACCTCTCTATGGTTCAAGGGCTCAAGTGAGGGCCACTGCCCAGGCAGCCCTGACACGTGGACTTAACCATATGCAGCTTAAATTCATACGCGGCTCACTCGTCATGCGGCCCAGATCCCCCCAACAGCTCCTAGGACACGTATCCTAAACCGGTTAATTTCTCAGATTTGCTGCCATTAAAGATTGGGTCAAATCCCAATAATCTGGGACACGTGGCAGGAGAATAGATCTAATTTATTCGCAGACATCAGAAGATCATTATAAGGAAGATTTATTCAAATCAGCATTAATTGCTAATGGGATTTGGTGTAATCTATACCTAATGGCTCGGATTCGTCACAATAAAAAACGAACGGCCTGGATTGACCAATCCCCAGGCCGCCGCCATCTCCAAGAGCTAATCATTGGCAACCCTAATGATCATATCCCACTATTATAAATAGCAAGGTGCCATTCTCTTGTAAAAAATATATACAATATCAGAGAGAAATACGCATATACAGAGAGACTTCCCCCCATAGTCAGAGAGAGAATACACAGAGAGAGAGAGAAGCCAGAAGAGCAATCAGAGGGAGAGCAAGAAGAGTATTTCTTCATCAACGCTAACCATCTTTTCACAGGAGCCAAGGCTGCATACCGATCGTCCAAGGAGTAAGGCAGGGCTGCCGTCGCCTTCCCGAGCCTCTATCTTCACCCCCAGAATCTAAAATAAACAATTGTACTTAGACTGCTGTACCTAGGTTTTCGTCCCTAGGCTTTCTTTGTACAAGCGAGTTTGTAACGTGAAGTAAAAGTCCGGTCCTCCGATAATTGTTCTGTTCTTTTATATTTCATGGCAAACACGATGACGACTCTGCTGGGGACTAACTTCTCCACGGCTGAGGAGTTGGTGACGCAATCGGACGCAGCCAAAGTTGGCTCCATGCAACAAAAGATGGTCGTCCACTTCGACCAACAGGCGTTTGAAGAGATGCTCTCCGAAGGAAGCGCTGGCCCGGTTTAGAAATGCACCTACGGGACGAAGGCTCGCAAAGAGTGGAGGCCAAAATTATTTGCTCCTTCCCAAGCCCTCGATGGGATACCCTCTGTTGCTCAAGACGGCGAGAAAGACTCTCCTGCGGCCCCACTTCAGACCGTAGACAACTCTGCTGTCCCCAAGTCCGGCAGAAGAAAATACTATGATGCTGGACTTACAGGGGCAAAGAGAAACTCTATGCAATCCGAGCCGCATAAGGGTATTACCCGCAGGAAGAAAGCTCATGCGGCTACATCCGCCAGCCGCATAAAGAAAACTCATGCGGCCACATCTGTCAGCCGCATAGCTTATGCAGCTACAGTTGCCAACCGCATGGATGAGACTCATGCGGCTATGAAAGTCAATCGTTTGTAGAAAACCCATGCGGCTACAATTGCCAACCGCATGCGGCCAGCCTGCACGGTCGTGACCCCTAGCCGCATAAAAACAACTCATCCAATAGCAGAAGACAACCGCATGCAGACAGCCTGCACGGTACCCAATTCTAGCCGCATAGTGTCCGTTCTATGCTTCTCTCGATCAGTCTTCGACCGTCTCTCATGCGGTCCTGACTCTGATGGTTCTCTGGATAATAAGCCAGACTCTGTGGTATTCAACTTGGACTCCTCCTATTACGCACCCGTAAGTGCTAAAAGGAGGAAGTCTAGGGCAGCGCGGGCTCACCAAGCCCAGTCAGCTGCCCCAACCTCTGACTATCGGGGCGTCCCACTGGTTATCACGCGGGCCTCTGATGGAAAGTTGTACAGAACCGCTCGAGTCCAGCCCCCGACGGCGAACGGACAGAGTGGTTCCTCTGACCTGCGTGAGGTTATCCTCCACAAATGCAAGGAAAGAGAAGGGGCCTCAGTGTGCAAAGAGTCCTCACACGGACGTCACTACACTCAAATCATCGTCAACTGCTGTTGCAACAACGCAGCAGTGACAGAAGACCGGCCGTCCGTCTTCCAAAGACTACAGCATCCGAGCTCGGAGGACGAGGCACCTCCTGTTGTCTCCTGCAATTCCACTCAGAAAGTCCCCGCTGAGGGGAGAGGGAAAAAGACAAGCATCTCCAGCCCGAAGATATCAACCACTACAGCTAAGAAATTGTCGGCTAAACGGTTGTCCTCCACCGGAGTATTTCAACACACCCGTTCGAAGACAAAATCTGCTGCAACGGAAGATTCATCGTCCACGTCGCTGGGGGTCGTAGGAGCTAGGGGAAGTACTCCTCCGAACGTCCATAACAATCCGATGTTTCAAGGAGACGATCCTGGAGAAACAACTCTCCCAGCAAATGCTGATGCCCCCGAGGACATCCACGACTCTCAAGATGAAGCCAACTCCGAAGCTGGGGGTACTGTTCCCTCCGAGTCCGAACCCGAAGAGAACATTCCCACTTACCCCGATAATTTTTCAATGCATGGGTATGACTCGGAGGGCACATCCTCCATCGTTCCTTCCGTCACTCCTCATGTAAGGACGGTATTCATGACGGACAGCAATCATGGTGGTTCCAGTGATCGCCAACGCATCGACACTTTGGAAGCCATACTGCACGCCTTGGTCAAGTCTGTAGACGAGATCAAAGCGGCTCTTCCTACTCTGCAGGGAGTGACATCTGGCCAAATAAGCGCAGGTCCCGCAATCAATGTAGATTCAAATTCAGCGGCACCGAACCCGAGCAATAATCCTCCCGAAATAACGGCCCCTACCGCAACAGATGAGGCCCGAAAAGTAAGGAGAGAGGTTCAGGAGCTCCGAGCCATGTTCCACGCCCGAGAAAACTCTCAAGACTTCAGAATACGGCAACCATATCCTGCTGAATGGAGGGATGTTCCATTCCCACCAAGATATAAGCCGTTCAACATCAACCCATATGATGGCAAGACCTTAGCAAGTCGGTACATCACTTACTTCGAGGTCACCACCGACCATCTGCCCCATGATGACGCTATCCTCACGCGGTTATTCATCGGAGCATTGGAAGGAGTCGCCTTCGACTGGTACCGTAACCTGCCAGACAATTGCATCCACTCCTTCGCTGGCTTCAAACGCTTGTTCTTGGAGAGATTCTATGAGGTAGGACAGGATGTCACAATGTCTACCCTCATGGACGTCGTCCAAGAAGAGAAAGAGCTGACGAGGAATTACATTGAACGGTTTCGTCAAACCGCAATGAAGTTACCATCTGGTAATCCGGATTCCTCTTTGATTGAAATTTGCCAAAAGAGACTACTCCCAACAATTAGTCTCTGGATGTGCGAAAGTCAATTCAAGAACTGGAAGGCTTTTATCATCAGTGCTACTAGTGCCGAAGAACGATTGAGAAAGGCTCGCCAACTAGGATTGCACATCTCAGAGGGAGAAAACAAGGGCAAGCGTCCTAACAACAACAGCGACAATGGGGGTAGCCCCTCCAACAATCAGGACAACAGAGGCAAGCAGGCTATGGTGGCCGACACAGCCCAGAAGCCCGAGTCACAACCAGCAGACAAACAATGGCCTCAAATCACTTACTCTTTTGAAGACGGCCACGTCAAGCCTATCTTGGACATGCTCATACAAGGAGATAGAATTCAGCTTTCTCCGCCAAGAAGGGAGCCTCAGCCGGCTGATCTGGAGAACCCAAAGTTCTGCTATTACCACCGCTATGTGCACCATGCTACACACGACTGCTACCAACTGAAACGGTACATCCAAAACCTCATCGATTCGAACGCTCTGGCCATCAATTTCGAAGAGGTGACCGTGGCAGCCAATATGGTGTCCGTACAATTCGGCAGCTTCCCTCCGACGGAAACTCAAGACTGGATGGTTCCCATCCCTCTGGCAACAATGGAGATTACCAATCTTCCACCTCCCCGAGATCAAGCTGACGGTTTAGTACCTCTCACCACATCGCGAGGAGAAATCATATGGGTCCATCCGGACCTGGTCCACGAGGTGACTCAGTCCATGACGCCTCCTATTCACAAGAAGAGAAGTAGAAAAGTCAGATCCTGTCGCACCATCTCGGCAGACGTAGAAGAAGTCACGGCCGTTGTTACTCGATCTGGAGCACAATCTCAACCCGTGGCTGAGAACTCGACTGATGATCATCCACCCACTACCACTGACGCTCCGGGGCCTCCTCAGCCTCTGACGACCGACAAGCCTAGGCCGAAGGAGACTCGCTTCGACAAATCCCTCCGAAAAGAGACACCTCAAGGGCTGGAGAGGCCCTACAACTTCGACATCTTGGCGCAATTGGCCAATACACCAGCCAAATTGTCCTTATATGAACTCCTGAGGCTCTCGAAGGATGTCCGTACGGCTTTAAGCGATGCACTCCAAAATGTCGACGCATACTTGGCTCAAGTCAACCTCACGGAAGAAAATCAGCCCGCAGATCTCCAAGACAGTGCGTGTACGGGAGCGATGCCCAATATCGTCTTCACTCCGCAGGATATGCTCATCAAAACCAACCTGCACGATCGCCCGTTATACTACACTGGATACATTGGCGACGTGAAGGTGGACCGGATGCACATTGATCCTGGGTCTTCCATAAGCATCATCCCGAAGGGTCTGCTACATCATCTTCGCATTCTGATGCATCGCCTGACGCCTACAAACACCGCCATCAGCGGTTTCAATTCGGGCAGGAGCTACCCAATCGGGAAGATCCGTCTGAAATGCCAGATTGGCGATCTTCAATCAGAAGTCACCTGCTACGTCATAGATGCCGACACTTCTTACAACATCCTTTTGGGGCACCCTTGGATACACCATTATATGATCGTGCCTTCTACGCTGCACTAATGCTTCAAATATGTCGACAAGCATGGCTTCGTGAGGACAGAATTTGCTGACATCGATCCCTTCAAAGGGGTCGAATTCTACTACTCGGATTCCTACCTATACGAAAAGTCAAAAAGGTACCTTGATGAAGGAAATGAACAAGCTAGCACCGAAACGGCCACGGGATCAAAAGGACCCCTGATGATCCATCTCCAAGCTCGCAAACCGGGCAAGTCCGCACCCCTTACCGCCACTCTGCGGAAGGACGCAATCAGCCTCTCAGCGCAGGAGGAGCAGATAATAATCCGGCTGCCAAGGTCCGGCCAAATACCGAGACCCACAACGGGGCCACTGACAATCAGACTACCGAGAGTCAGTCAAACGGAGAAGCTCAATCCCTCCGATAGGCCACTGACGATACGCCTTCCCAAGAAGGGTCGTCACCCCGATGCGAGGTCTGACACTTCTAGCGAACCGGCCACTCCTCGCCCCACATCGAGTACCAAACTGGGGGTTGCTAGTCTACCGACAACTCCACGCTCTGCTCCGCCAGTTGAACCTTTGAAGATCAAGCTGACTAGGTCGTCCTCTCAGTCGTCACTTATACAGGGGGTAGCCGAAGAAGAACCGGAACTAGCCAAGTATGTGGCTGCCCACACCGATGTCCCCTCCGCAGATGATGTAATCCCCCTAGAAAAGATACCTTATTTCATCAATAAAGGGCTATCTTTGAACTACATCGAGCTCAATAAGCTTTGCACAATGTATGCTATGGAACATGGTATAGGCACCCATCTACGCACACAGGTGACAAATGTGCACACCGCAATCCAGCTTATTCCAGCGGAAGACGCTTGCCGCATAATCGAGGGAGGGGATCATCCAATCATCTTCGGCCGAAAGGACGATCCGTGCCCCTTCACCATAAAAGAAGTTGATCTTGGGTCAGATGCCGGGAGACTGCCTCTGTATCTTTATAGCCCCCAGTCCAAATATCTCATGCAAAAACAGGGATATGATCTGGAGACTACACCAGGTTTGAATTACGGCACCGGACGGCGACTACCTTTGAAACCCCCAGTCCCGGCTGGCAAGCCACGGGACTACTACAGCAAAACTCGATGTGGACTGGGGTATGTAACTCCCCCGACGACCCCCGAGAGTTCAGATGAAGAATGTGACTGGCAGTCACATTCAACCGGGTCACCAACCTCCGACTCGGATACCAGCATGGGAGATATATTTAGACAAGTCCTGTCAGTCAATATGGCATTTGCCGACGCTTACGAAGAAGACGAAGACATTCCCGAAATCCTCGAGCTAGAGCCATGGGCCCAACAGCTGGATGCACAATGGGAAAAGCGATTCGAGCAGAGAGAACCTTCTACCGAAGATGAAGTTATGCAGGTCGACCTCGGCAGCGAATCCTCTCCAAAGCCAATCTTCGTCAGTAAAAGCCTAACAGACGAAGACGAGAATCGCTGCTGAAACTTGTCAGAGAATATATTGATGTGTTCGCATGGAGTTATGAAGACATGCCGGGTTTAGACCCCGAAATTGCCCACCACAAGCTCAACATACGACCGGACGCAAAGCCAGTCAAGCAGCAACAACGACGCTTCCGCCCAGGCGTCATGGATGCGATCGAAGCCAAAGTCAACAAACTAATAGCCAGCGGCTTCGTTCGTGAGGAGCAACATCCTGACTGGGTCACCAACATAGTTCCGGTCCTTTTGAAGAATAGAAAGATCCGAATCTGCATCGACTTCCGTAATCTGAATGAGGCATGTCCGAAAGACGAATTCCCCCTCCCTATCACAGACATCATGATCGACAACACGTGCGGCTTTGAACGTATGTCATTCATGGATGGATTCTCGGGGTACAACCAAATCAAGATGTTTTCCAACGACGAAAAGCACACATCATTTCGAACACCTATTGGCATATACTGCTACACAGTCATGCCTTTCGGTCTAAAGAATACTGGCGCCACATATCAGCGAGCCATGAGTATCATTTTCAGAGAACACTTGCGCAAGACGGTGGAATGCTATGTCGATGACATCGCCGTCAAGAGTCGCCGTAAGGGAGATCATCTGCAGGACCTGAGGACGGTATTCGACCTGATGAGGGCCCACAATCTGAAAATGAACCCAACGAAATCTTTCTTGGGCGTATCCAGCAGGAAGTTCTTGGGATTCATTATCACCGCTTAGGGCATTCATGTAGACCCTGAGAAAATGAAGGCAATCATGGAGATGGGTCCCTCGAGAAATCTCCGCGAACTTAGAGGCCTCCAAGGGAGGCTAGCTTACATCAGGAGGTTCATTTCTAATCTCTTCGGGCGATGTCGACCGTTCACACACCTCATGAAGAAAGGAGTCTCATTCGTATGGGACGAGGAATACCAGCGTGCCTTCGACAACATCAAAGAATATTTGTCACATCCTCCAGTCCTGGTGGCCCCGGTTGCCGGAAAACCGTTCCTGCTCTACGTACGAGCAATGGAACACTCCCTCGGTGCTCTGTTGGCACAAAACAATGATGCAGGTCATGAACAAGCTATATACTATCTCAGTTGAATGATGGTTGGACCCGAGCACCGATACACCGCGGTTGAGAAGGAATGCCTCACCTTGGTGTTCGCCATTCAGAAGACGCGACACTACGTCACAGGACAAACCATACATGTGATATCACGAGTCAACCCTCTCAGAGTGCTCATGACTAAACCAGGGGCACTCAGCTCTCGCCTCGCTACTTGGGCAATATTGCTGTCCCCTTATCATATGACCTTCGTCCCACAAAAGGCAGTCAAAGGACAAGCCCTGGCAGACTTCTTAGCAGCCCACCCAGGCTCGGAGTCCTCCAGCATATATGAAGAGATCCCAGATGAGGTCGTCGACTCGCATGCAACCTCTCACGAGGCTATATGGTGAATGTTCTTCGACGGTGCTTCGAGGACCGGACCTAAAGGCAATATAGTCGTCGGAGTCGGGGTAGTGCTGGTCTCCCCTTCCGGATTGGTGATCAACCGTGCCTATTCCCTCACAGAGCCCTGCTCTAACAATGTGGCCGAGTATAACGCTCTGGTCATTGGCCTCCAACTTGCAAGAGAGCTGGGGGTAGAATATCTTGAAGCATACGGCGACTACCAACTTATCGTCAATCAGATCCGGGGCTCATACGAGGTCCGCCACGAAGACATGATCCCTTATCACCAAATAGCGATTGACATCATCTCGTCGTTTGAGGGGTTCTTCATCGAACATGTCCCCAGACTCCAAAATATCGAAGCTGATGCCCTAGCAGGCCTTGCCGCTTCCTTAGCGGTGCCGAACCATGCTCATCATTCGGTTGACGTGATAGGCCACAAACTGGTCTGTCCCAAGAACAACGTTCAATTCGTGGCGAGCTATTCCGCCCAGACGGTCGACGAAGCACCAGACTAGAGACAGCCGTTCATCGACTTTGTCGTCTACGACATCCTCCCAGAGAGTCCAAAGGAAGCCACTTCCATCAAACGGCGTTCTCTCAGGTTCTTCTACGATACAGAGACAAAAATGCTGTATCGTCGCTCCTACAACGGATTATTGCTCCGGTGCTTGTCGAACGCAGAAGCCAAAGAAGCAGTACGAGAAGCTCATGACGGTGTCTGCGGGGCCCACTAGCCCGGTCCAAAACTACAAGATCGCCTTCACCGAATGGGCTACTATTGGCCCACGATGGTGGCAGATGCAATAGACTATGCCAGAAAATACAAAGCTTGCCAAGTCCACGCGGACTTCATTCACCAACCATCCGAGTTTCTACATTCGACGGTGGCGTCCTGGCTATTCAAAGCATAGGGAATGGATATCATTGGTCCAATCACCCCACCTTCCTCCCGAGGACATCGCTTCATACTTGCGATCACTGATTACTTCTCCAAATGGGCAGAAGCTGTCTCGCTCGCAGAAGTTAAGACTTCAAACGTGATCAGCTTCCTTAAGCATCACGTCATCTACTGCTTTGGACTGCCCCGAAGGATCATCCATGATAATGGTCCACAGTTTGTAAGCCACGCATTCTATCGGTTTTGCGATAAACACCGTATTCAGAATGTCGCTTCGACACCGTACAACCCGGCAGCGAACGGATTGGCAGAGGCATTCAACAAAACAATCATCAAACTACTCAAGAAGTTTATCTCCTCCAACAAACGCGACTGGAATGAGAAGCTCGATGAATGCTTATGGGCTTATCGTACCACAGTTCGAACAGCCACCTGGAATACACCATTCTCCCTAGTGTACGGGAGTGAGGCAGTTCTTCCATTAGAGACTCAAATACCCTCACTCCACGTCGCCCTCACTTATCAATTGACAACGGATGATAACTACCGACGTCGACTACAAGAGTTGGAGGCCTTAGATGAAAAGCGCCTCCTAGCTCAGCAAAGGATCGAGCTATACCAAGCACGCATCTCAGGAGCCTTCAACAAGAAGGTCAAAATCAGAATATTCTACGTGGACGATCTTGTTCTGGTAGTCCGGAGGCCAATGGTCATGACTCACAAGACCGCCGGCAAGTTCCAGCAAAAATGGGAAGGCCCATTTATCATAGAGACAGTATTCTCCAACGGTGCTTACCGCCTCGCTAAGCAAAATGGAGACTTGCTCATGTTGCCCGTCAACGGCAAGTTCCTGAAGAAATATTATGTCTAAACAACATCCCAGATTATTGAGTCACGTACCCGCTGGTACCATTGAACTCACCCCATAATTTTCTAGATTATTGAGTCACGTACCCGCTGGTACCACTGAACTCACCCCATAATTTTCCAGATTTTCAAGTCATGTATCCGCTGGTACCACTGAACTCACCCTCATAGTTTGTCAGATTTTCGAGTCATGTACCCGCTGGTACCGCTGAACTCACGCTCACCATTCTCCAGATTCTCGAGTCATGTACCCGATGGTGCCTCTAAACTCACATCCCGGTCACTCTTTCAGATAGAAAGTTATGTATGATCATACCTCTGAACTTCCTTCCTGGAGGAGATCCTCCCCCATGATCCAATACCCGCACTTTCAGTGCACAAAAAAGGATAATCGATCCACAAATTTCCAAAACGGCCATGTCCTCATTACCTCTGAGTCATTCTACTTCCGCCAAAAACAAATCACCCCTTACATAGAACTTCCATGTCCTCATTACCTCTGAGTCGTTCTATGTGCCCTCTTTCATTGAGCCCACTCCTGTCATGTCCTCATTACCTCTGAATGGGAAGGCTCCGTCGAAGAAACCTTCATACTTGCCATGTCCTCATTACCTCTGAGTAAGTATGATGATCCCCTTTCGACCTATTATCTGTACCCACAACCGGAGTACGCCAAGGGTAATAGGTCCACAAATGTCCTCTGTTGACCACAAATGTCCTCTGTTGACCATAAATTTCCTCTGTTGACCATCAATATCCTCCGTCGAGTTCACTCCTGCCATGTTATCATTACCTCTGAGTAGGAAGACTCTACGTTTAAAAAACCTTCCTACTTGCTATGTCCTCATTACCTCTGAGCAAGTATGTCGGTTCCCCTTCATCCTATTATCCGTATCCTAAACCAGGGTACGCCAAGGATAATAGGCCCACAAATATCCTCAGCTAAATTTCTTAGCACAAACCTATCACCTCATGAGGCCCCAGGAGCCCAGCTGCTCTACGGCATTCCTTTTCTTAATACCAAGAGCACCCATGACCACTTCGCTATGGCTGCTTCAGGTACCCTGACCAAAACTTGTTACCTCTACCTAAAACCAAGGTACGCCATGGGTAACAGGTCCACAAATATATCCCCTATGCGGGAGAAAACATCACCACAATATCACAGGCGCAGCAGGCAATACAAATGAAGGGTAGAATTGAAAGTACTCTTTATTTGAAGGAAGAAAAAAGTATTACATATTTCGGGACCACGTCCCTTTCAAAAAAAAAGAGAAAGAAAAAAAGGGAAAAGAGAAGGCCGACTACATTTCAGTGTTACTCAATTCTAGGAGGCGGTCTCTCACTGAGGTGGTCTCCCGCTCAATCCGTTGCCGAGCGCGACGCTCGGCCTCCTGGAGTAACCGCTCCTCATTGTCCAAGTCCAGGAGCGCCTGACAGTCATCTTCTAATTTCTTTAAGACAGCCTCCAGGTCAGTCGAAGCTTGAGTAACCCTGTCAGCTTCCTGAACAATTAACCCCCTGTCATTGCGGACAGTCTCGAGTTCAGACTCCAGGAAAGTCAACTTCTTCTGAACCGCAAGGATCTGCTCCCGCATCTCGGTAATCTCACGAGAGACAGACTCCTCCTGAACCACAACGTTTTCGGTCGCATAACTCAATTGATCATACCGATCAGCTAAGTCGCTGAGATCCTTCAGTGCGGCCAGTCTGGTCTTATCTCGAGCCGCTCTGGTCCTCTCTATAACACCAATAAGGGAATTCCACTCCTCGTTTATAACAGCAGACAGATCAGCCTGCCGCAATACTCGAAGCTCGGACACCAGCTGATCAGCCTCCAGCAATTTTGCCTCCAGAAGCGAAGCCATTCCTGCATCATCAGAAAGATCCCTAAGGATGTTTACTTGACCATGGGCGCATCGTCGGGCCAAGGTAAAAGTGGTCCCTCTTTCTACAGCGGCCTCGATTCCCCTCTTCAAATGACGATAGAAACTGGCAACCACGTCCTGCAATGCGTCGTTCAAAACTTCAGCAGAGGAGGGCGTCAGGGGAAGCCGGAGCGGCAACGTCGGAGGAGTAATGCTAGAGCTCGCCACCAAGGGAACGGAGTCCGAGTAGAACAATGCATGAATAGCGGCCAACTCGTCTTCCGCCGCCCGGAGAGCTTGGATGCTCGACAGGGAAGAAAGGTCGATTCTCGAAGACATCGGAGCAGAGGATGATGCAAAGACCATCGTTTCCTGCCCCGACTGCCCCGAGAACTGGCCCGTTAAACTCGGGCCCCCAGAAGGCCCATCAAGACGAGTCGGGCAGTGAGGAGGTACACCCCTTTCCACCGATGCCCCTTCGGTTGGGGTTGTCTCGGCGACGTCCATCCTCGGCACTGAAGGGGCAGGACCTGAATGTCCAGAATAACAATCAATCGACGTAACCCGAAGGACATGATGATAGAGCAGATAGGCTTCCTCACGGGTTAAGATTCGGCTAACCTTACCAGGGGAGGGGCATGAAGGCCGCGGCTCATCCACAACTGGCATGGTCCCCTCACCCGCGATCCCCGAGTTAAACTCAGTCACGTCCCCTGACCCCGTCACCTTGAAGGGGGATTCAGATTAATCTGCGTCCTCTTGAATAGGAACAGGCTCATGGGAGTCCCCGTCATCCTGGGTCACCACCTCGACATCCTGAAACTCTTCTTCTTCCCCCGACACCTGAAAGAGGGAACGAAGACAATCAGGATTAAAACTCAAAAGGAAGAAGGAAGAAGGGATCGAGAGCAGTTTTGTTACCTCTGACGCAGGATTGACTTCTTCTCCACTCTCTTTTATGGCTGGCGGACGGTGCCTAGTCGCAACCAGCTTCCGGGATCGAGAAACACTGCCTACAGGAGGAACCTGCCTGCTACGTTTCAGAATAGGACCAGGCGCAACAAAGGACTGATCCCTCAGCATCTTATCTGACAGAACATGCAACAGACCCACCTCTGCGCCTACCACTGGAAGGATAGAGTCATCTTCATCATGCTCGTTGCCTTCATCACCTTCAGCAGCGGAATCCAAATCTGGAACTTCGGCTCTAGTCTTTCTTTTCTTGGCCCCTTGAGAGCCTTCCTCCAGACCGGTGCCAACAATAAAACTAGTACCTGGATTAAAACCGACCGGGGGCTTGTTCGCCATGACATGATACAGAGACGCCATATACAAGATCTCCACTGACTTATTAATAGCAGGGACCGAGAAAATGGTGCGAGTATGGAACGAATCATAATATTGCCAAGCTCTGATACCATCAAGAAGACTACCCTCATAACCCAGACAAGAACTGGGGCTGTCCAGACAAAGTTGGCTGTATCCAAACTGTCGGGCAAACCTGCTAGGCAGATAAGGCTCCAGAAAAACAGCATTGCGGTTACGGTACACCAGATGTGCGGGACGGATGTTACGCAACCATAAGAGCATCTGGCCATCCAGAAGCTGAGGGGGAGCGACACCGTCAATATGTACAGTCTCTATGTCCCTGGCGGTAAAACGAGGGACGGATACGAAAATACGATACTTATCTGCCCTTGCCAAGGCCATCCGGCAAGCCCGCATGGTCTCACATTCCCAAAGCTCGTCACGATAGCGGTAGATAAATGCATCATCATCAGTCACACCGTCTTCAGAGCCCGGTCTCATCAAAGACGGATAATGTATCAGCAGCCACCCCATCAAGTGGTGATAAGGCAACTCAGTTCGTTCAAAATCCTTGGTTACGTCACGAATAATGACTTTAGACGTGAAGGTACGAAGGCTACGGTGTATGCTATACACCATGGCCGGAAGGAGAGCTAGCCTGATTCGCAAAACTAACTTCACAGCCGGAAGGATGAAGTTACAACTAATTCTCTTAATAGAACCGGCTCCTTCCGAGACTACACAATTTCGTAGCCAGATCATAAAAAATTATGCCAGAAGCGCTTTCTCGGACAGCTCTTGAGTATCCTGGTAAAAGTAATCGAAAGTATCAGTCTGGCTCCCGAATCTGTCACTGGTAGTGGCCACTCCCTTAGCCGACGACACCAAGTCCTTAACCGCTTCCCGAGGTCGAGGGCGACGAGAGGTGACTCGACCTGAGGCATCTGCCGGGAAGAGATAGTGCACCCAATCCTTGGTGTAGGGAGCATTCCCCTCCAAGTTACTATCCTTTTAGGTTATCTGATGGCATATGTTATAATGGCACAATATCTCCTGGTAAAGGGCCGCGAAGCCAGGATACCGTCGTTCCAAATCCTCGAGTTCCTCATTAGTGGGAGTATACGCTTCAAACGCTTCGTCCTCCCAAGAAAGCTTGGAGACCGCGTGCATCTCATGGAGCGCGAGTCCTATCTCCCCTACAGGTGTGTAAAAGGTCCCCGTACGGCAATTATACATTTCTAGCAGAGACATGAACAGCTTCTTGTTTATGGACAAGCCATGACTGGTACCTCGGATAGCGTGGTACAGGCCAATCTCGCACAAAAAGGCCTCATACTTCTGCAAGATCCAAGTAGACAAATTGATCCACGAAGGAATAGGGTGTACCCAACCAGGGAACGTCAACCGACCGACGGAATAGGAGCCTTTCCGAGCAAGTTGATTTATAAAAGTATCGGCAGTAGAAAATGAGAAGTTAGGGCCCGCCACATTCAGGAAAGAACCTGGGACCAACCCCGTCACAGAACAACTAGTATGCACTTTGCCGGCAGTCACGAACTTCAGATTGTTATTATAATGGATGTTCCCCACAAACATCCCACTTCTGGTAGGGGTTAAAGTCTCCCCCATCTTCCGGTCCAACGGGAGCATATTAAACCAAGATAGTGGGAAGTGTCGCTCCATCTGGGGGATGCGGATCGCCATCCCGTTAGAAACAAAGCTCCAATCCTCCGACACCTCCAGAACATGATCGTTCTCCACGGTCAAGGCGTCTCCAAAAAAGAACGCAGGCTTCAAATACTCTCCTTCAAATTTCTCGGAGTTCATCATAGCATTAAGGAAGTGGAAAGACTGATTCTTGATGCCATTCGATCTAGCCGTAGGCTCATCGCTCGAAAACTGGTCAGCCATATGCTGAACAATATGGTCGTACCTATAGCCGAGAGCAGCTTGAGCGCTGCCCACCAAGAGTTCTCCAGCAGCGTTAACCGGCAGGTTCACTGAAGAACAGACAGAGAAAAGTAAGTTAAACGGAGGGATAAAAAGAGCTGACTGGGTGCTTTCAAACCCCATGCAGCTCAAGAAAACGTCCATGCGGCCCCATGAAGTTCTCAGAAGTCTTATGCGGCTCAAGCTCAGAAGAACGCTTATGCGGCTCTGCACAATAAAAGTCTACACGGTTTAGCATCACTTATGCGGCTTCGCCGACAAGGCACGCATACAGACACGATGGTTTTTCTTATGCAGCTCGCAGCTCAGCCGTAGGGCGAACATGCGATTTACAAAGGCTCGTGCATAAAGTATGCGACGTAGCCATGGCGGTTGGGGTTCTTTAACTCATACATTGTCCTTACCAGTAATGGGGGGTGAACGTCAGGATGAACATCAGGTACGACGACTGGCGGAGTAGCAGCCGCAGTCGAGGCGGAAGTGGAGGCCGCCTTCTTGCCTTTTTTTGCCACGGTCTTCTTGGGAGCCATTAATTATCGAAGAGGAGAAGGGCAATCGAGATAGGGAAGGTCTGAGGAAGAAGAAAGAAAATAAAGAAGTCTTCTCTCTCTTCAAACTCCTCCTATTTATAGGAAGACGGGAGAAGGAGAACACGTGGGCCAATGACAGACTCATAAAGAGCGAAACCGACTCCTTGGGTTTCGTCTCCAAGATTCACCCAAGGCGTCAAATTCGAAAGATTTAATGAGCTGACCCTTGGGATTCCCCTCTACAAAAACGACGCTGAAACGAATTTGAGGCAATTAAAGACCCGCACACGTGGCAAGAAGCTATGCAGATGAACAGTCTCCTGCGGCTGAACCACCTATGCGGCTGAACAATCCATGCGGCCAAGACTTCTATGCGGTCAGAATTTCATATGCGGGTAGAAGAACACAGCCATGCTTCTTATTCAAAGTATTTCAATTTTGCAAATTGAAAACTTTGAAGGAGGTCTTGTAGAAGCATGAAAAATACTAAAGGAAATGACTCATGCGGTCAGGAAAGATCCATACGGCTCAGAAAGCCCATACGGCTCAGGGAGTCATGCGGCATAAGGAGCTATGCGACCCGAGGCATTCCATGCGGCTCAGAAGACACGTGGCCTGACAGTGCTCCCCTCCGACCCATGCTGCATTAATTGCTTCGACGGCTGACCCCTCTGAAAAGTTGACAGTCCTGACACAAAAGCAGGTAATTATGACTCTGTCATAATGATAAATCTCTAGGGAAGAGAAAAAAGATCTCTGACATAAATCCCCCGAGAGCCATAAAAAATGTCACGTGGCCTTGCCACGTGGGCGTTCGTATGCGGCTCACTTCTCATGCGGTTCAGAATGAATCCTATACGACTCAGGTCGAGAAAGCCTCACGCGGCTCGAGCAAAGAACTTCTCATGCGGTTCAGAGTGAATCCGTCCTATGCGGCTCAGACCGAGAAAGCCTCATGCGGATCGAGCGAAGACTTCTCATGCGGTTCAGAGTAGATCCGTCCTATGCGGCTCAGACCGAGAAAGCCTCATGCGGCTCGAGCGAAGACTTCTCATGCGGTTCAGAGTGGATCCGTCCTATGCGGCTCAGGCCGAGAAAGCCTCATGCGGCTCAAGTAAGGACTTCTCATGTGGTTCAAGAGGATCATGTCCATGCGGCTCAGATGGATGTATACCTATGCGGCTCCCAAGGATTACCTCTCTGTGGTTCAAGGGCTCAAGTGAGGGCCTCTGCCCAGGCAGCCCTGACACGTGGACTTAACCATATGCGACTTAAATTCATACGCGGCTCACTCGTCATGCGGTTCAGATCCCCCCAGCAGCTCCTAGGACACGTGTCCTAAATCGGTTAATTCCTCAGATTTGCTGCCATTAAAGATTGGGTCAAATCCCAATAATCTGGAACACGTGGTAGGAGAATAGATCTAATTTATTTGCAGACATCAGAAGATTATTATAAGGAAGATTTATTCAAATCAGCATTAATTGCTAATGGGATTTGGTGTAATCTACACCTAATGACTCGGATTCGTCACAATAAAAAATGAACGGCCTGGATTGACCAATCCCCAGGCCGCCGCCATCTCCAAGAGCTAATCATTGGCAACCCTAATGATCACATCCCACTATTATAAATAGCAAGGTGCCATTCCCTTGTAAAAAATATATACAATATCAGAGAGAAATACGCATATACAGAGAGACTTCCCCCCATAGTCAGAGAGAGAATACACACAGAGAGAGAGAAGCCAGAAGAGCAATCAGAGGGAGAGCAAGAAGAGTATTTCTTCATCAACGCCAACCATCTTTTTACAGGAGCCAAGGCTGCATACCGATCGTCCAAGGAGTAAGGCAGGGCTGCCGTCGCCTTCCCGAGCCTCTATCGTCACCCCCCAGAATCTAAAATAAACAATTATACTTAGACTGTTGTACCTAGGTTTTCGTCCCTAGGCTTTCTTTGTACAAGCGAGTTTGTAACGTGAAGTAAAAGTCCGGTCCTCCGATAATTGTTCTGTTCTTTTATATTTCATGGCAAAACACTAATTATATCAATGCTAATTAAGGCTAATGGAATAATCAAAATCTACCTAAAATAGACATCATCAGAATTATGATGGTTTACAATAAATTATGCCATGTCACCATGCCATATCACCATGCCATGTCATGGGAGATCATATCTCCTAAGATTTTTGGGAGCCAAATACCATTTTTAATAGCATAATTATATGAAGAAAAAAGAAGAAGCTCAAACCCGGAAAAAGAAGCGCCCAATTTTTTTTATTTTGGTTCGCCCGCGGGACTATTTCCCGAATTCTCTTTATCCCATCTCTCTCTCTCTCTCTCTCTCTCTCTCAGGTTCTCTCTCGCAGGCACTCTCTCGCTGACCTTTTTTTCCTTCTTCTTTCCATTTTTTAAGGATTTGTTACACAACTCATTTTTCTTCTTCTTCTTCCTTCTTCATTAAGGATTTGGTATACTAGACCTTCTGGCCCGGTTAAGGACTGTTAAGGATGTGCTTCATATGTTGTTGTCGACAACCTAGTCTTCATCTTTTTTATTTAGGGTTTTTACTGATTTTATTTTGTTCTCATTGTGTAGGACCACGAGAACGACAGCTGTGCCTCCTTTTCCAATATTTTGCAAAGACAAACAAGATCGACGGCGGCACCATGGGATAAAATTTATTTTTCACTAGTAGTCAACATATAGACTGTTTAGGGTTTTTACTAGTAGTCAACATATAGCCAGTTCTTCCCCAAATGTTTTACACAACTGTTCTAAAGTTGTGTTCACTATAGTTGGAATAGGAATTCCTGACTCAGTCTTGTTAGTATCACTAACAGTAGCCTCATTCAACCATTGGAATGCACTGTTGCATTTCCGGCATTGTATGAATCTTCTTTCCTTGTTGTGGCTTCTCTTTGACACAAAGATAGCTCTCTTTCCTCCACAATTTGGATTAGGGCAAGGGTTTCTTCCTAAGGACATTGTTTCTACCAATGACCTAAGTCACCATATGTGAAACAACCTTTCCTTCGAATTATTGAATGTGAACTTCTATATTTGGATTCTAATATAGCAGCATCGAACCACTGGAAATCCAAGCAGAGGGGGCACTTCAGAAATTTTCTACTAGGATTTGCCTTCGTATTTGACTTCGAAAGATACCTAATCCCCTTGCAGTTTCCGATATTGCAAGGTGAGCTCAAAACGAACAATCATCTGCAAGGTGAGTGTTCTTTGAACATAACTGACATTTCTCTTGAACCAAACAAAAAGAAAAATATTATTTTGTCACGTAACAGTTTGAAAATGGAAAGATAGAACCACCACCATTACCTGTGTCGCAGAGTGCACCATGGGAGCTCGGTGGGCTACGATTTCTAGTTTACATATATATTAGGGATGGGTCTTTATATTAATTGTTTCCTAGTGGTTTATGAAGGATGGGGGGTAACACTAATTAAAAAACAATTAGGAGAAAGTGGAGATATGTTATGCATTTTGCTTTAATACTATATCATTGAAAAAAATTACACACTAGTAAACGTAGCATTAAATGCAGCTACATGCTTTATCCTACACAATTCAATAAAACATGTACACATAAGACGAAAAGGTTGTGTTGGAAGTTGTTTTTTAAAAATTATGCATGCTTTTAGGATTACTCAAGCATTTCTTCTGTTTGTATTATTTCTTGTCCTAGGTTTCTTCTGTTGGTTTATAACACACTATGTTTCCTTCAATGGCGGTGTCACATGGAGAAATTGATGATCATGTGGAAGAATTAGTTGATGAAGAAAGCTTTGCTTTAATAGCGATGTCAGATAGAGAAATTGAGGGTCAGCTGGAAGAATTAGTTGATGAACAAATATTGGAAGCTGTTAACTTAGGAGATGATAAAGAATAAGAGGAAGAAAAGAATGGAGAAATGCATCCTAACGATGACAATAACATCAACGCAAACAACGATAGTCCTTTTGCTTTACCATTTCTAATGGATTTAAGAAATGCATTATATTTTTATGTTGATTTCTCATACTTATTTTGTTTAATTCTATTTTTAGGGACGATGGTGAATCTCCAATGGATTTCGATACAGCGATATGGAAAAAAAATATTACAGTCTGCCAACATTAACAAAGACCCAAGGGATCTCTTAGATGAAGATATTGTTGGCTTAGAGTTCAACTCTATTGAAGAAGCAGACACATTCTACCAGATATATTCAAAAACAGTTAGTTTCATTGTTAGAAAGAACGAAGTAAAGAAAAACAAATCTGGGATGCTAGTAGTACGTAGTTGGTGTTGTTCGAATGTAGGATTCAGACAGAAGAAATACATTAAAATTTCTAACAGGGTTCGTGAGCCAAGAAGTGAAATCAGAAGTATTTGTAAAGCAATTTTTTGTATTGGGTACAACATTTCTACAAAGCTGTGGGTTGTCAAAAAATTTCGAGTACATCACAACCATAATCTGGCAGATGATTTTGAAACAGTTTTTTGAGATCCCATCGTAAGATATCAGCCGCAGTATTGGAACAAGCTAAGCTGATGAAACAATCCGGGATGACGACTTCAGAGGTATGAAATTTATTTGTCCACTAGAATGGTGGCTGGGATATGGTTGGATGGACAAAAAAATATTTATACAATACTTTAGCTAAAGATAGTAGGGTAGTAGACGATGTTGATGCTACGACAACACTTACATTTCTTCAAGCTAAGGAGGGCATTGACCCAGATTTCTTCTACGCGTACAAGGTAGATGAAGATTCTAGATTGACCCGTCTCTTTTGGGCTGACGGTGTAAGTCAATTCGATTACGAATTATTTGGAGATTCACTAGCATTTGATTCTACATATAAAACAAATAGATGTCAAATGCCGTTGGTGGTTCTAGTGGGTTCAAATAATCATGCAATAACTTGTGTGTTTGGGTTTGTATTGATCCATAATGAGTCTACTGAGACATATTCTTGGGTTTTACAAAAATTCCAAGAGTATATGAAAGGAAAATTACCAGAGACAATTCTCACGGATGGTTGGAGATCCATGAATAAAGCAATTGAGGATTTAATGCCCAGCGTAGTTCACCGAACGTGCTCATGGCATATCCTAAACAATTCAACCAAATATGTACACCGAGATAGTTTTGCAAAAGAATTGAGTAATTTGATTAAAATGTACATCTCACACTTGGTACTTTACTTTGAAGTATGTTGTTGTTACAATTTTAAAACTTTTGTTATTGTCCATATTTTTTAAACAGGTACTATTCATTTGAAGAATTTAAAAATCGTTGGCAGCAAATGCTAAGGGATTATAATGCAGAGAACAATGAGTGGACTAGTGCATTATACAGAACGAGGCATCGATGGGAGGACACATTCCTACGTGAAAATTATTTTGGTGGTTCTACTACAACAAATAGATGTGAATCAATGAACGCATTTCTGAAAAGATTTTTGAATGAGAAACTGCCACTATGGAAGGCCCTTCAACATTATGACCACGGTTTGGCGGCCTTATGTTACGGCCAGATGAGTAAGCATGCCACTGAAAAAATCTCAACGCCAGTTGTGAAACAAACTAGCATCGCCGTAATAGAAGATCAATTTCCAGTAATTTACACTAAAAAAGTATTTATAGAGGTAAGGAATAAAATTACATGTTCTGCTAAATATAGTGTTGTCCACATTCACATCATAAGAGAGGCAGAAGTTTGCACTATTCAAAGTATTTGTCGACAAACAATCTAAACCAGAAGGTTACATTTTATCGTATCGACAAACTGTGACTGCTTGTGGATGGAGACAAAGGGGATTCCTTTTAGGCATATTTTTTCAGCAATGAAGAGATTGCAATTGTTAGATATTCCAAAGAACTTGGTAAAAATTCGTTGGCTGAAGGATTGCAAAAAGAGTTATCTCTCCGGACCTGGCGCATAAAGGAGATTCATCCACCCAGACAGGATTGAGAGCAGAAGGTATGGTGGTATTAATGAACAAGTTAATCTATTTACGTATTATTGTAAAAAATAAAGCAAAATTCAAGCAAAGGGAACATAGTTGATGTCAGCTGTGCTGATTGAGTTGCAAAAATGGTGACCGATATTGGCGAAGAAGAAAAAATGGTAGCTGATGCAGTTCGTGAAGTGCATGAAGCTTTTAAAGAGCCAAACCCAGTAACAACAAAATGAAGGCCTTCTCAAGTGAAATCAAGTCAGAGTAAAGAAAGTCAGACTATCCCCAAGCCTAGAATTTGTAGAAAATTGGATCACGATTTTCGTAATTGTAAAGTACAGAAGCGACCTACCGAGAAAGAGCCAATGGAATCAAATGAACTAAGCAATAGGTCGTTGATTTATTATCATTATGTACTATTGTTTTCTTTTTTCATTTATCCAACTTTTATTATTGGTTTTCCATAAAATTGTTCCAAATGCAGCAGAAACCTTCTTCATGGCAAAAAGATATATTATATGGCAGCAAGAGTCTGAAACAATATAGGAGAACAACTTCCATATTATGATACAATTTAATACCAGAAATCCTATAGGAACTCACCAGATCTTAATTTATTCAACTGCCAAGATAAAGAGTTTTATGGTTGTGGAAATACGAGGCAAGGGTTCAATAATTTTCATCGTACATCTTAAGAACATTATAACTCCACAAAACTTTATTCCTAACCATTTGTTACAAAACAAATGAACATATTTCATTTGATAGAAGAAATAAAATTTTCATCATCTTCCATCCTTAACCATCAGAGTGGACTCCTTTCGACCTTTGTTGCTTAATTATATTGTTGTGCAATTTGGATTCATTGTGCTTTGAAGTTGCAATCCATACAGCAACTTTGTGCCTTTCAAATTTCGAGTCAAACTGCATATAACAAACATAACATCAAAAATATTGCTCTAAAAAGTGTAAGTATTTGACGACATATTTTCAGACTTACATCGAAAGAACGAAAGTCCAACCTACAGCTGTCTTTCATGAATAAAATTACAAAAATACCACAATCAAATGAATTGTCTTGGCGGAGAACATAAGGACGACGTATTATGGGGAAAGTAGAAAAGTTGAACCTAGCATCTCTCAAATTCTAAATCTCTTCCTCGAGAAAGAGATGCAAATTTGAAAGCTACAATTACCAAAATACAATATGTATTAGTATACCGCGAATCTAGTACGCAATTCATAAAAATGTATGAATATGAGCTTACTATTTGTTTTATGACTGCTTTATTATAAATTGCCTCATTTGTAGATGCAAGGGAGTCCAAAACTTCAACAGTCTTTGTTTTAGCCATAACTCTTGCAAGAGTATAGTGGTCAGACACAATGATGGGTATGTATATCTGAATTACAATTAATTAGGTAAAACAAATTAATCAATTTTCAGTAAATTAGAATTAAAATTTAAATAGAAATAAACTAATACCTCATTACAAATGCTTAAATATCCCATATAATCCTCGAAATATTTGAACTTCTTCCATATTTCATGAAGTGGTTTGTTAGATGGAGGTAATGTTGCTCTCTACATACACATCAAATAATACAATACAAACGACAACAAACGAGAGAAAATTGTTAATGCATAATCATTAAAGAATAAAATGCTCACTCACCGTTAACTTTACTGGTAAATACCATACATTAGCTTTATTGTCAGTTCTTCTCCGTTTCACCGCGGTGAGAAGAGCAGAGACCATGCTGACAATCTGAGTATTTCTCATTAAAAAATAACGATTGCATCGTAGTAAACATTGATGGCATCAATACCGTGCTATCAATCTGAGTATCTCATTAAAAAAGCAGCGATGGCATCGAAGTAAACATGATGGCATCTAAGAAAAAATATACTATCTACATACCCCATCTTTAATTCTCCTTCTTGGAGAAATGGACTTCATCTCAGCCCGAGTCACATAAAGCTTGTTGTAAGATGATATAATTTTTCTAAGAAAAAACGTATAGATTAGAAAAAACAAAATAAATAAACTGTTGAAATAAAATGAAAACTCATATTACTTACTCGTCAGCTTTATTATCCGCAAAAATATAATTGTAAAAACTCGAACAACTACTAGTCCACTGGATAGGCTGAGGTTGAACTTTTTGTTAGACATTTCAAAGGTGTGACCGGTACTAAATTCTCGCCCATATTTTTCGTAGAACTGCTAAGGTCAGGTTCTTCAAGAGGCATCGAATTCAAAATTTGCTCGATTGTTTCTCCAACTTCCTTCGCTTTCTCGTCCTCATCAGAAGATTCATTGTCAACCTCCTCCTCAATGTTAATTCCTCCAGATGAAGATGCCTTCTTGAAAGCGGAAGATTCTTTTATTTTTCCAGACATCGAGATATATTGATTTGTTCAAGTTCGATTGAACAAAGCTTAGAATTGATCGAAAAAAGTTGAGCTGAAATCTTTTACAGATGTTCTTCAAACCTGCGCAGCATACGCAGAATGAAAGTTTCATTTGAAGCTGGCATCCAATCTTCTACCTCTTCTACATCTTCCATATGAGTAAACATCTTTCTCCAGTACTACAAAATGAAATAAGAAAACTATTCTATGTACTTCAGAAAAATAATAGTTGAAAAAAAAACTATTGTATATATAACAAGAGAAAAATACAAAAAATGAGAAAGATGAAAAGACAAATAGATTTTGGGACTAACAATGAAATGATTACAAATTGTAGGCGGTAATGATTTCTTAATATTACAAATTTTTTGACTAACAAAGAATCTACTAGCCGTTTGAAAGGTTATCGTGATTAACCATGTTAAGGAGGAACAGTCCGTGAAGAGGCTGTTGAAGAAGGAACTCTTGAGAAAAATTGTATTATTTAGAAAATATTCCTTAACACTGGAGATGGTGGAGGAGGAGGAGAGAAGGGGACAGGTGACGATGACGGCGATGTTGGAGTTGCAGTCCACTACCGGCCAGGTGATGGCGACGATGATAGTGGATTGTTGTTCTTCAAAATATTGAATGTAGCAAGGCTGAAAATTAAATCAATCCAATATGAGTTAATATAGGGTATTTTATGAATTTTTATCAGCTTAAAGAGAAAGTAAATATGAGTTAATTAGGGTGTTCATTGAAAAAAATTGAAGTCAATTATGACCTACAATAGCAAGTTACCAAGAGGACAAAAGTCAAAAATTGCATTAAATGATGTTCAATACTCTATTAATAGTCCAAGAAAACTCATTTAATAAGAACCATTGGATCAACAATCAATAATTCAGATTTGGGATGTACGATACAAATTTTTAGATGGATGTATTGAAGAATTATATTTTTAGATGGATGTATTGAAGAATTATATGTATATATATTTTATATATATATATATATATATATATATATATATATATATATATATATATATATAATTTAGATCAAAATCCACGTCGCGTGAGCCCCTCCGAAGCCCCGCTCCCCTGCACCATCGGATCGAGGGGGGGGGGGGAGGGGGTGGGGTGGGGGGCGCTCGATTCAACAGTCGAGGGGCGAACGGGACTTACGCGGGGCTCCCGATATATATATATATATATATATATATATATATATTAATTATAATCCAGCTGAAGAGTCTTCGTTCCCCCCTCCTTCCCATGGGGAGTCCCTAGGGACTTCCCCCGCTTGCTCCCGTCCGGCCCCGGCCTCCTGCCGACGCTCGTTGCAGCCCCCTTGGCCTGCCAACGCCCTCTCTCTGGTGGGCCATCCACCCCCCGCGGGTCCTCACTCCCTTCCTCAGCTCGCTCAGCCGCCCCTGTCATCCCCATCTCTCGGCCCTTTCCTGCCTATCTCCGACGTCGTTGCCTCGGCGACCGGTGGTCCCCAGTTCTTCACCTCTCCCCCACTCCCGGTTTGGTCCGACCCCCCGTCTTGCCCGCCGGACGCAGTGCCTTCCAGCCTTCGGACCTCACCTACCTGGGCCGGGAGCTCGGCGGTGCTCAGCCACCGGCAGCATCTTCCCCTTTCTTCCGTCCTCGTTCGAATTTCGAACTGGTCTTCTGACCCATCGAGTGGGGAGCCCCCCTGCGGTACAGGTGTCGGGCGTCCCATCGACAGACACCTCGGGTACGCTGCTCTTGGTGCCCATCTCGAGGTAGTCCCGAATGAGTACGCGCGGTCGGTAGCGCGTAACTCTGGTTTTTACGCTGCTCATGGCAACGCGTACTACCTCCCCAACGAATTTGCTAGTGGGTCCCACCGAGCTGGGGGTCATTTTTACGCTAGTGGATCCCACCCAACTATGGATCAACGTTACGCTGTTCACGCTTCATCTGCTGCTGCGTATAGCTCCTCTTTTGATCCCCCGAAATATGGTGGAGCCCCCTTTCAATGGTCATTATGAGCCTGGCGCTTTCCGCGGCCATTACGCTCAGCCCACGAGTGGGGCCTGCCCCAACTTTGGCATTTATGCGCCCTACTCCTACAACGGGCTCTACGCACCTGGCGCTTTGTTCGATGGTTCCCATTCGGGTGGGCCAGGTCCTTCTATGGGATTCTCGTGCCCAATCCATTCAGGCGGGCCCATCCCCTTACCCACCTTCCAAGCACAACACTCCCTTACGCCAATCATCATCCCACCACTTCTACTGCACACTACGCCCCAACACCCTCCACCGATCCTCCTCACGCCCCTTCCTCGGCGCTCTACGCCACCTCCTCTCTATCCCTCCCCATTCAACCCACCTAGGACCTCACCATCCACATCCCACCAGCTTGCCCCTTCATTGGGGTCCCAACCCCTGGCTTCCCCTCCGAGGCCCTCGGCCCCCCTCCTGTGCCTCCCACCTCCCCGTCCGTTGCTCCTGACCTCCCTCCTGTACCTTCTTCTATTCCTCCTTCCGCCTCACTGGTGTCAACGGGTAGCCCCCCGGATCTCCCCTCTTTCGCCACCAGCTTGTCCGAGCCAGGAGATCCCGCTTGGGTCGTCCCGGTTGCTCATCTGCCCACTCCTCCTATTGCAGTTGCTCCATCTGTGGTGCCTTCCTCAGCGAGCGGAGCGAGCACAGCTTCCGGGCAGACCCCTCAGGCCATCTCCCTACCAGAGTGTATCTTCCAGGCAGCCTCGGCAGTCAACTCCCATCGCCCCGAGCATCTCGCCTCCTCGTTCGCTCTTCCACCTGTCACTACCACATTTCTAGTATGAGGGTATTTTTATCATTTTGGGGTATTTTTAAATTTATTAGAATTAATTAGAATTTATGGGAATTTTTAGGAATTTATTTGGAATCGTTTGACTAGGTTGACTTTTGGCTAGTGTTGACTTTGTAGACCTACCTAGAAACTAACCCTAGTTAGTTGGGCTTGGTTAGGTCAAGTGACCCTGGTCTAACCTAGTGTGACGCAAGTTAGTGGTTAGGGATTCATAGAGCTTGAATTAAGAATTTTAGAAATCAAGTGATTGATAAATGGCTTGTGGTTTCACAAGTTATTTTGTGACTTAGCTAGATAGGACTAACTAAACCTAGCTCAACCCTACCCTAACCAACTTGGCCGGCCACCCTAGTAATCCAGGGATTCCCCCATTATAAATACTCTCCTAGTTTTTAGGGCTAGCCTCCCTCCTTAGAAAAAATAGATCCAAGAAGAAAGAGGTGAGTTCTTGTCCTAGTAAATTCATTATAATTCCATAATAGGTCCTAAAATCCTCAAATTTGTTGCATTAGTTTCTAAATCTGTCATTCTTGCTGTTGTAATTGATTTGGTTCAGTTTGGCATTGATTGGAAGTGATTTGGACACCAAGCAAATAGCTAACAAAGGACTCTTTCCATTGAACTTCACAAAGAGGTATCTCCTTCTTTTCTCCATGAAACTTTAGTTAGTTTTCATGTATAGGAACCCCTAAGTGTCCCCCTAAGGTCAGTATGAGGTTCGTGTCCTGTGTCAGTGGTTTCGTGTCCGTTCTGGACACGTATCAGTGACCATGGCATTGTGTTCGACGAAATGCCTCAAAGGGCATTTCGATCGATTTATTTCATTATTTTTGAATAGGAATGTTAGATCTGATGTTGTCTTTTGATTCCTGTGCTTGTGGATTAGTGTCGTGTCATTTTCGTGTCATTTTGCTAGCCTGGACACGCGCGTGCACACGGCCGCGTGCAGCTACAGGGATTCCCTGCTACTCGAGTACGAGTGCTCGTTGGACACGAAGTTTGGACTCGTGCCACTTGGCATAGACCAAGGGGCAACGACTGATAGTCCCCCCTTTCAGTCTCGAGTCCAATAGTTTCGTGTCGGACACGTACGAGGCCTCGCATGGGGTTTTGCCTGACTGTGCACTGGGATTTTTCACCCACTGACACGGCCCTATTGCTAGGGACACGACGCCCTAGGACTCAGTACAGGTACTTGGACACTTAGCTGGACACTAGGTGTACCTACTGACACGAGCACGAGACACAGTAGTGTCCTGTGTCGTGCACACGATACGAGTGCACGTGTGCACGAGACAGTGCACTGTTGTGTCTGTTTTGAGTTTTCCTTGTTCTGGACACGTCGTGTCCACTTGGGTGGACACCATTGCATTGTGGGACACATATATGATAGATATATTAATTATCAACCTCTGTAATTAGGATTTAAATCAAGTTCATTAGCATTTTGCCATTTCTTCCATTTTTTCTGAAACATGAATCAGTCTGTGTGTTCCAGTTTTTAATATTTCGTTTTGGTTGAGTAAATTAACCTGCAAATCATTGTTAATAGCATGTTTTGAAACCCAATTCTGTTCTCCTATGTGTTACCTAACTGTAGTTGAGTTTGGAATGAGTTGGTGTTATTTGAATGGGTTTTTGGCAAGTTAGCAAGTCTGAAATTTGATGTTTAGTTTCTAAATTATTCCAGATTTTTATTCTGAACCTTGCCATCAATTTTTACCCATCTAATGCTGTTGAATGATTGAGTTATAATTCCTAGATTGGTTCTCCCAGACTTGGGCTACTTGTATGTTAATCTGAGTTTGTTTGATACATGAAACCTGTGTATACACTGTCGAAGTGATTCCTGAGTTTTGTTTTTATAAAAACCTGGGAGTGAATACTTGGATACACCAGAGTGTTACACTCTTTTGCAAAACTGAGATTTGAGAACAATGTTTGATTTCCCTTTCTTTTCGTTTCCTTACTGTTTTCCTGAGTACACCCTTCCACTGCCCTTTTCTTCATTTACTTGATTTTCCTGCATACATATTCTTGTAGATAAATGTATACACATGTTCCTTTCCTTTCACTGATTGCACTGCTCTAGCACAGACACACAGTACTTCCCTTCACTGCTTTTGTTTCCTGTACACTGTTCTTTTGTATGCCATGTATACACTGTTTTCTTTCACTGTTATGTTCTTACTGACACACACACTAGTCCACACACTCTTGATTGTACACCACAGCACATAACACACACTCTTTCCTTTTCTTTCACTGTTTAGTGTTTTCCTGCCATGTAAGTAATCACATTTGACACACACAAGTATACACATTCACACACATAATTCTCTCTATCATTCTCTCCTTATGCCTAGTCCTTACATGTGTAGACTATATGTCTAGTATGTAGACATATATGATAATGTATGTATATATATAGTGTAATGTAAGTGTGGTTTAATATATAAGTTATGATAATTGTAGGTTGTAGATAGTGAGAATCAAATGATGTATGGTTATCATAGGCATGTATTATATATATATGCTCTATGTATATGGTAGGTGTAAGCCTTACTCATGGATACATGAAGCTCATGATAAATAGCTAGTGTGGGGTAAATTAATGTGGGTTGTTTGTTGATTTGTATAGCTTAGGATTGGTGTGTGTGTAGTCTAGTATAGCCTTGTTAGAGCCTAGCATGACTTGTTAGACCTAGTTAGTTGAGTTTAGCCTAGTTTAGACTTGGTTGACCTAGTTTGACTTCTAGGGTTGACCAAAGTTGACCAAGAGTTGACTTTGGCCTAGATTGACTTAGAATCATGTAGAATGCATAGTAGGACTCCATTTTGCTATTCTGGACCTGTTATGACTTGTGCTGTTCTGTTTAGGAGCCAGACACCACTCCTTGGACAGTACGTTTCATTCTGGACATTCAGTTATAGGCGAGTACATTCTCTGATCATTTCATATCCTGCTTAGAATTATTTCCTGCAGTAGATTACTTTACCTGTACTGTCACGTTGGTCACACGGATTGGTACTATATGGATCTCTACATGCGATGTTATCCCCCTCGGGAGCATCGGGTACATTGTGCTTGTGCGTTTCACTTACATCGTGTACTCCTGTGCTTTCATTTACATGTGCACTCCGGTGAACTTTGTACTCTCAGGTTCACGGAGCCCCCATGTATACTATCACGTGCACCCTATATGGGCTCCCATGTGATATCTTGTACAATAACATAACCTGTATAGATCCTTGTGTATTGATTGGGGTACGGGGAGTAGAATTAGACATGTGAATAATACACCAGTAGTTTCTTATCAGAATCTCATCCTTAGTGTCTTATCAGAATCTCCTATGCTATTTACATGTCCATATTGTACTCTGACTCACTAGTCACTGCTAGTTCTCTATGTATAGTAGATATTTACATTACAGTTCTCTTCCTGTTTACATATCGCATTTCTTCAGTACTCGTATCTTACTTTACTGCATGTTTTTACTTTCTAACCTGCTATGATCTGTTGAGATGTACTGTGCTCGCTCCTGTCCTGACTGGACCTGTTGAAATATTACAGAGGACGAGGAGGAGGCCTGCCTGGATACCTACTATGGGGCAGCCCTAGATGACACCTGTGAGCTGGACCCTCAGGAGGATCCAGCAGTAGCTGAGGACTTTCCCCCGACTGCCTAGACTAGATAGTTAGGCTATTATCTTTATGTAGTTGGATTATGTCAGTTAGACTTTATTTGGAGATCAGTTGTATATATTCTTTTATCTGAGACCTTGTATTGCTGGGATTATCTTAGACTACTGTTTTATCTATTTTATTTCCTTGAGTTCTGTTCATATCGTGCTGTATCTTCCTTAGTTGTGATTGAGTTTCTATTGCTATGTCACCCCCATTCGGGGAGTATAAACTGTTTAGATATTTACATTGCTAGATGTTGTGACCTAGGACAGCGTTCTACCGCCGACGCTGCGGCGTAGGCTGGACGTATTCACGTCTCGTGCCCTTACTCTAGGGTGCGGGTCGTGACACCACCTTCCAGTAACTCATCCCTGATCCCGTCCTCAGCCGACCCACCCCCGCCGATATTCGTAGCCAAGCTTCGTCCGGACCTGGCGCCTGCCAAGTCGCCTTTCGTCCCAGACGTCAATCTCCCGGATATAGAGTACTCTCAGGAGTCCAGCGTACCCTCGGTACCATTCACCGACAAGGAGATGTCCTCACTATCGAAATCTTTCCCCCACGCATTCATCCTAAAATTTTCATCCGGGTGTCCCAAGCTCCACAGGGTGCAGGAGACAATTGCCAGCTGGAAACTCACAGCGGATTACCGTATTGCCCTCCTTGATCCTAAACATATTCATCTTCACCTCTCATCCGACTTAGACCATAAAACAGTCTGGTCCAAAGGCACGTACAGGATTGACACCCATCAGATGAAGATCATCAAGTGGTCAGCTAGCTTTAGCACTAAAGAAGACTCAGCGACAGTTGCCGCCTGGATCACTCTGCCTAATCTGCCCCTCATCTGCTTCGTTCCAGCGGCTCTCAGGCATATCGCCAACTCTTTCGGCACGTATGTGGCCTCAGCCCCTGAGACCAGCAACCTCACCAAAGCCCACTACGCCAAAATCTGCGTGGAACTTAATCTCAGCACCGAACCACCCAATTTTATCAACATCGAACTGGGCAACCGAACCCACACCCAACAAATCCTCTATGACAACCACATCATGTTCTGCAACCACTACCACTTAAAAGGTCATCTCACGAGGCACTGCCACCGACTTCATCCAGAACTAAAGAAGAAACAACCCAGAAAAGACAGCGAGCCTACTGAGGAGAAGACACCCATGCCACCGCTCCTACAACGCCCGAATTCACACACTCGATTCGGCTCCGGAGATGACTCGACCGATAGGAGCGAATCTCCCAGCACAGCATTGATCCCCCACTGCACTCAACCTCTCACCATATCCAACTAATTCGATGCTCTTGATTCAGAGGATACAGAACACCCAGAGGAGACTGCCTCCCCTCCGCCGAATGTGCGCTCACCGAGTTTCTACCCAATCCGGTTGGTGTAGAACAGTTCACTGATACCACCAAAGCCAAACGACAGCTCACCATCGAAGATCCCGTGGTAGAGGCACTAGCTATTCTAGGGCCAGACCTTGTTCAGAGGGGGCTCCAGGTCCTTGTCGCGGCCTTCCCCCTCCAGCAATCTAATCTCCTGACAGGGAGCACCAGTGACTCCATAATCATCCCACCAGAGAATCCTATCCTGGACTCGGTCGAGGAATCGGTCAATCATCAACAGACCGTGCAGGAGCAACCATGTAACGACCACCTACCCTCAACGGAGGCAGGACCTTCTACCTCGAGTGAGGCCAATACAAACCACGGACCCACTGTAACCACTACCATCCAAACCAGATCCGCCGCCAAGCGGAACAAAAAAAACTCCACAACTTCCTTAATGCTTAACATCCTATCCTGGAATGTCCGCGGTCTGGCGAACAAATCGACGTTAAGGAGAATTATCAATCTGCAGAAAATCCACAAGATCGACATCCTCATCATTCTTGAACCCAAAATCCCCTCCAAAAGATTAAAATCCATCCAACTGCAACTGGGCCTTCCTGTGGTCATAGCCGGCATACATGATATTGTAGGATGTATTATGACACGCTGTTATTTTTCATCCATACGCTTAAAGACAGATGACAGTTGAAGCCATACGCTCAATTCAGGATTGTACGCTCATTCAAAAGCCATACGCTCAGTAAATATTTTATTATTTACTGAAGTGACAGCACAGCATATGTTTAAATGAGGAATGAATCTGACACTTCATCTTTCGTGCAAAGACAGCTGTCACGAGAAAAGTAACCGTCGTATAGGTTTTCAAAGAGTCGGTTTTATCTTTTACGAGGACAACTCAGCAGCCTTCATAAATACAAAAGCCATCATTACTGTCAGTTTTGACAGTCTGTCAGCCGTCAAATCCGCAGTCACGACGCTCGAGAAGATTTTGTCAGTTATGGGAAGATATGGTGTACCAAAGAAGATTGATGATAGCCACGTGGCCACTTCTCCAGTGAGCGTATCGACCTCACATGACTCCTTCTTCACACAGTCAAGTGAGCGTATGGACCTCACATGATTCCTTGCTAAACAAGCGAGCGTATGACCTCACATGACTCCTTGCCCATAAAGTGAGCGTATGGATTTCATATGGCACTACGCTGTCCAAGTCAGCGTATAAATTCTCCTTCAACAAGGCAGCGTATTACAGCAACCATATCCAGGATTACAGTCAACACACGTTCTCACGTGTCCTGTACCAGTTATCCACTTCTCTAGAAGTTATGCAACGTGGCATCCAGGCCATCAATCTCTCCGGAACATGCTCCATTACTTTCAACCGCACGCTAATGTGTCTCCATCAGAATTCGCCACGCGTCCCTGCAGTTATGCACACGTCAAGTAACTACCTGAGCGTATGCTTAAGGACAGTTATCCTGAACTCTATAAAAAAGAGTTTCTTCATCTTCATCAGACACTACAGGTCATTTTCAGAGAGAACAGAGAGATTGCCCAGTTGCTGTCCAAGTTCTTCAAAGTTCGAGTTTTCTTCATCGCATCGTCCAAGGGATAAAGTAATCGTCTTCTAGATTAGATTCCTACAGTTGTAATTTTCTCAGATACAAAATAAATAAAGTGAATTTATTTATGGAAAACAAATTGGCGACTCTGCTGGAGAAAGCTGTCTCCTCCAATGAGATAGCAACAACTCAATGCGATACTTCGTCGATCGGCTTGACGAAGAAGACGATGGTTGTACAATTCGACCAATCGGCTTATGAAGAAATGCTCAAGGCGAAGGAGGGCCGCACTACTTCCTCCGCTCTTCCTGTTGCCAAGAAGAAGGGACACTCCGTCTATGTCCCCAAGTCTTCTGCAACAATCCGAGACGCTTCTGTCACTTCTCATGCTGACAAGAACACGTCTTCAACTTCCATGAAGCACACTTCGGCTTCTCGGAACACGGCAACAGTGGTTTCCCCTAGTCACGCTGACAAAATTGGTTCTTTAACCAAGTCAATGTGTCCAAGGAAAACCATCTCTGGACATATCAAGGTCCCTTCTCCCTCCATTCTTACGACAGCAGCCGGCTCTTTAGCCATTGATGACTCTGAGCGTATGGCATTCAAAGGGCAGCGTACGGCAAAGGCAGCGTACAAAAGCCAACATCAGGCAGCGTACGCTGAGCCAAAGCCAGTGTATGCTAATAAAAAGGCAGCGTATGACCAGAAGTCCAAACTGAAGTCAGCGTATGCTAACAAATACAGTCCTTTGACTGTTTCTGAAAATCAAATTGGGGGTTCTCTTCCACAGAACATACAAATGATTCCCCCTCAACTTGCACATCTTGTGCCAACCAAGGAGAAAGACTCTTTAGTCAACTCCTCTACTCCTAAGGTCTTTACCTCTGGAGTTAATTTGACTAGTACTCTTACTAGATCAAACAATGGAAAATGCCTTTTGGCTAATTCCTCCAAAGATGGATTATTACCGACTCCTAGTCGGAATAATACTCATCTTCCTTCCCTCAAAATTTCTCGGTCTGAGAAAGGCAAATTACAAGTATCCAAGACTGATATTAAAGTCAAATCTCCCACGGATCTTCGTAATAAGCTTAATCAGAATCGGTTCGGTTCCACTGAGACAAGTATATTAGACCCTGATGCAGAATATGCCAAGAACTATGTGGCTCAAATTAATCAGTCTTTATACACTCAGGAACCAAGAAGACAGAAGAACAAAAGACAAGTTTCTACACAGAAACTATCTTCAAATACTTCCCAATCTGTTCCTACAGATCTCCGAGAATATTTGCAAAATAAACAGAGAATTGACACTCCATCTGGCTATGACATTGCCCATATTCGCCATGAAAAGCATGGTTGTGACTTCCAACCTCGGGTTGTCATCCAATGTTGTTGTTCACCAAAAAGACAATCTATTTTCGAACGGATTCAATATGAACCAATGTTGGATGAAGATGAACCTCTTTATGCTTCTGTCAACATGACTTTCAGAAACATTGGGGGTAGCATACGGTCTGATGCTATATCAGACTCTGAAGATGGTGTTTATCTCGGCACTCGATCCAGGACCGGAGCCTTGACCAGAGCCTCTTCTTCTTCTCATCCAAGTGGTAATCCGGAGATCACAGAAGACTTCCTTGGAGAGTCCAATTTTCCAGTATTGACTCCTGTAAAAAGCCCTGGAAAAGATGCTGATTCATACAGTGATGATTCAGAACAGACTGTTTCATCATCTATTCCTCGAATGATTACCACTTACATGGCAGAAAGTGATCATGAACCTTCGACTAGCAATGATGCTCATGAACAGAGGATTTCTTCTTTAGAACAACAATTACGAGCTATGGCAGATACATTGAGTGCTATGCACACTCTAATGCAGGCTCAACAACAGACAGCACCACCAGTGGTATTGAATACCCCTGTTGTTCCAAACCCCGAACCCTCTACTATTCCGAGGGTACAATCTAATGTTCCTGTACAAACCACCCCAAGTCACTCTGGAGCTGGGGGTGGTACATATGCTGCAGTCCCTCCTCCCAATTACACTCTACAAGCCACAACTCCACAATCTTCGGGAGTTGTCTCTGAAGAATTGAAGAATCTCAAAACTCAATTCGAGGCATTCAAACAGAAGGATGGTTTACAAAGGTTAGGCATCAAACAGCCTTATCCGATAGAATGGAAGCAGGTATCGTATCCACCAAAATACAAACCTCCGACCATCTCTTTCTATGATGGGACAACCTCTCCAAGTCAGTTCATTAATCATTTTGAGGTAATGACTGATCAACTGCAACCAAGTGACGCCCTCCTTACTCGGGTGTTCATTGGATGTCTCAAAGGAACGGCTTATGAATGGTATAGAAGTCTCCCTGATGGGTGCATTACCTCATTTGCCGGTTTTAAGCAAATGTTTCTTGAACGATTCTACGAAGGGCTCAATGATATGACCATGTCGGCCCTCATAAGAATCAAACAGAAGAATAATGAGACCACTGAGGAATTTATTGAGAGATTCAGAAGAGAAGCCCTCAAAATGCCTCTTGGAACTCCCGATGCTGTTACGATCGACACTTGCAAGTCGAACCTCTTACCAATTATCAGTATGTGGACAGGGTCCACTCAGTTCCAAGATTGGCCTTCATTCATCGTTAGTGCCAAGGCTGCCGAGGTCAGTGCTGAGACCTTCAAGGGTCTGGGGGTACAAATGGCTCCCAAAGAATCAAATCAGAGTGCTAGCAATAGTACTCGACCCAACAATCGCAAAGGGAAAGAAGCTCTTGAAGTCAATCTCCAAAACAGTAGTTAAGAGGTAAAGACTACCCAAGCTACTTCAGCTCCAACAAATCAACAACAGAGATCTCCTCGGCCGAAAGAAGAATATTCTTTCGATGATGACGATGTTCAGGGTATCTTTGAATGCTTACTCAAAGGTAATAAAATTCAATTGCCAAAAATTAAAAAGCCTGATGAAGCCAATAAGACAGATCATCTAAAATACTGTCCATATCATAGAATGCTGGGTCATACAATCCGGTCTTGCTATGTATTAAAAGGGAAGATTCAAGAGATGATTAAATCAGGAGCTGTGACATTAACACCCAAAGACAAAACAGTCACAGCAAATGTAATTTCAATGCAGTTCGGTGACTTCCCTCCCTTAATGGTAGAAAGTGGGATTGTTCCTATCCCCAAAGCAACTCTCGAAGTTATAAACATCCCACCAGCACAGAATGATGGACTTGTTCCTGTCACAACTAAGAAGGGAGAAATCATGTGGATTCACCCAGACTTAAAGACAGAGTTTGAGACGTCTTCCTCTTCTCCTCGGAAGATTTCCTCATCTAAAAAGAAGTTCGGGAAAACTAAGTCATGCAATGTGACTTCTAGTTTTACACCCGATTTTTATCTAACCTCTACTTTCATCTAAGCAGGAAATTCACTCTCTACGAAGATAAAATCTGTACCTCAAATTGAAGATAGGTACAAACCTGCTTTTCATTTATACAGTTCACAGTCTTGTGAATTGATGGCGAAGATGGGTTATGATCTAGCCACTGCCCCAGGTTTGAACTCAGGCAAGGGACTCCGAGCACCTTTGGCCATCACCATGAGACATAATCAATCTCGTGTTGGCCTTGGTTTCTGGAATGAAGCTTTCATCAAACATAAAAGAACCAAGAGCAAAATAAAGAATTGCAGCATGGTTTCCATAGACCTTGAACCAGAATCTGAAGTTGAAGTTCATGCTGGAACTCGGTCAGGAAAAGTATATTTGAAAGATTATGCTGAAGTTCCTGAAGAAATTTCTGACGTTCCTCCGGTTACAGCTTCAACTCCAGTCTCTACTGAAGAGCCTTTAAATGTTCCTGTTGAGACAGTTCCTTCTAAACCAACAGCAGCTGACAAAGGCAAACAACAAGTCCGCTTCGACAAACCATTGAAGAAGTCATCTCCTACAGGACTTGAAAAGCCTTATAATTTTGATATATTGGCTCAACTAGCCAATACCCCAGCTAAATTATCAATCTTCGAGCTCTTACGCCTCTCTAAAGAGACTCGAGAAACTTTAAGTGAAGCACTGCTGCAAGCAGAAACCTGCTTAACTCTTCTCAAGAAGTTGGAAACAGGACCTGTTTCTCATTGCCGTAATGTATTGGAATTTATTCCAAACATTACCTTTACGCAGGACGATATGCTGCTAGAGGATAATCGACATGATCGTCCTTTATATCATACAGGATATATTGATTCTATGAAGGTTGATCGTTTACTGATTGATCCAGGATCCGCTCTCAGTATTATGCCAAAGGCTATGTTAGATGCATTGAAGATACCTGTGCATAGTCTTTCCATTACTATCACTACCATCTTGGGATTCAATCAAGGAAAAAGTGAGCCTTTAGGCAAGATTCGCCTTAAATTTCAAATAGGCGATCTTCGTACTAAGGTTACTTTTTACATCATCGACAATCATGGTTGCTCATACAATGCTCTATTGGGGAGACCTTTCTTGCATGAACATAATGTCGTTCCTTCAACCCTTCATCAGTGCTTCAAATATGTTGATGATAATGGAGAGGTTCAAAAAGAAGTGGCAGATCTTTACCCATTCAAAGGAGTCGAAGCTTACTTCAATGACGCTCGCATGTACAAAGATGAATACTCGAAAGTCTTACAAGCTATGGATAATGAAGATGAGACATCCAAAGTTGACACTTTTGTTATTCCTGTAAAAGGGCGTATCACTCCTCCGCAGTCTGTTAGATCATCCGAAGAAGGCTCACTGATAATTTCGGTCAGTGGACGTACTACTTCATCATCTGCCCAGGCCTCACTGATAATTCCTGTCAGTGGACGCACTACTGCACCATCTTCCCAAGATTCACAAAATTCGCTGATCATTCCTGTCAGTGGACTCATCACTCCCCCTCCATCTTCTCAGGCTAGATCAGATACTCTAGTCATTCCAGTCAGTGGACGTATTACTTATCCACGGTCTTCTCCAAGGGAGCTCACCTCTTTTGAGCCTTTTGTTATCGATCTTAATCGAAACAAAAATTCTAACTGTTCTTCTTCCTCCCCCTTTGTCATTAATCTGACTAAGTCTGATAAGGCTCAGCCTTCTGTTGTAAATACAGCATCTAGTATTAATGAAGCATCTCCTTTGCAGTATATTGATGTTTGTGGTTATGTACAAAGTTATTTACAATTGCTAAATAGCTTAGAGCCACTAACTATAGGAGTTGTTCAAGCTCTTCATACAAACGTATCATTAGATTCTATACAGAAATCATACTTTGTGGTCCCCAGTCGAAAGAAGGGAGAAAATCCAATATTTTTCTACAAAGGACCTCAGAATCCTCCTAATCTGGAGGAGGATGATATAAATGACGATACTGGAAGGTTACAACTGCGTCGCTACAGTCAGCAATCCAAAAATATCATCAAGAATATGGGTTATGACTTCAGAACCGGCCTCAATAATGGAAAAGGAAGAAGGATGCCTGTTCGAATTCCTCCATTAAAATACGGAAGGACAAAATGTGGTTTAGGTTACATTGCTCCTACTGCCTTTATCAACATAGTCCATGAAGATTCAAAATTCAATAAAGACGAACAATCTGAAGATGAACGATCTGAGTCTTCTGATTCTCTCTCTTGGGATTCTGACACGAGTGTTGGCGATCTTCATCGCTCCATTCTATCCATCAATATGGTCTCTGTTGATGGCCCACAAGAAAATGATGAAGATGAGGATGATTTTGAAATATCACCCGAATCAGAACAATGGGCTCAAAGATTAGATGATCAATGGGAATTCAGGTTCGAGCAGAGGGAACCTCCTACCGAAGATAAACTGATCCAAATTGATGTTGGTGAAGAAGGTTCTCCTAAACCAATATTCATCAGTGAAAGTCTTTCAGAAACATATAAGCAAGACATGATCAAGCTTATTCGTGATTATATCGATGTCTTCGCCTGGAGCTACGAGGATATGCCAGGACTAGATCCGAAGATCGCAATGCACAAACTCAATATCATGCCAAATGCTAAACCGGTCAAACAGCAACAGCGACGATTTCGTCCAGACATTATGAATGCAATTGAAGCTGAAGTCAACAAGCTTATGGCTTCTGGATTTATTCGAGAGGAACAACATCCTGACTGGGTGGCTAACATCGTTCATGTCCTTAAAAAGACTGGCAAGATCCGAGTCTGTATAGACTTTCGCGATCTCAATACAGCTTGTCCTAAAGACGAGTTTCCTCTTCCAATTACTGATGTTATGATCGACAATACATGTGGTTTCGAACGAATGTCATTTATGGATGGGTATTCGGGATACAACCAAATCAAAATGTTTCCGGATGATGAAAAACACACTTCCTTCAGAACGCCGATCGGTACATACTGTTATACAGTGATGCCGTTTGGTCTCAAGAATGCAGGAGCAACATATCAGCGAGCAATGAGTACTATATTTCGCGAACATCTCCAAAAAATAGTCGAATGCTATGTTGATGATATTGCAGTCAAAAGTCGACGAAAGGAGGATCATATCCAAGATTTGAAGACTATCTTTGATTTAATGCGTCAGCATCAACTTAAAATGAACCCTACTAAGTCCTTCCTGGACGTCTCTAGTGGTAAATTTCTCGGCTTCGTCATTACCGCTAAAGGTATACACGTGGATCCCGAGAAGATCAAAGTCATTCAAGAGATGCGTCCTCCACGCACCTTAAAAGAGCTACGAGGATTTCAAGGAAGAATTGCTTATATCAGGAGATTCATTTCCAACTTATCAGGACGCTGCAGACCATTCAACAAACTTCTGAAGAAAGATGTATCTTTCATCTGGAACGAAGAATGTCAAAAAGCATTTGATGACATCAAACAGTACCTCATGAACCCTCCAGTTTTGGTACCTTCCGTCTCGGGAATACCATTTCTTCTATATGTTCGAGCTATGGATCATTCTCTTGGTGCATTACTCGCCCAGAAAAATAAAGATGGTCATGAACAGGCCATTTATTATCTCAGTCGCACAATGACAGGCGCTGAACCGCGTTATTCTCCAATCGAGAAAGAATGCCTAGCATTAATGTTTGCTGTTCAGAAAATACGACATTATATTATCGGTCAAACGATTCATGTCATTTCCAGAGTGAATCCCATCAGGATTATGATGAAGAAACCTGGTATTCTCAACTCCAGACTAGCTAATTGGGGAATCTTGTTAGCCCAATATGACATGCATTATATTCCTCAGAAGTCAGTTAAAGGACAGGCTCTTGCTGATTTTCTAGCAGCTCATGCAGTCCCAGAAGATTCTAAATTATATGATGAGATTCCCGATGAAGTTCTGGATTCAAATCTGGTTTCTGAAGAAGTTTCTACCTGGCGTCTATTCTTTGATGGAGCATCTAGAATAGGTCCTAACGGCGATATTGTCGCCGGAGTTGGAATTGTTCTTGTATCCCCAGAGGGATTAACTATTCAGAGGGCTTATTCTCTGGATCAATCATGTTCAAATAATGTTGCAAAATACAATGCGTTGCTCATTGGTCTTCAACTCGCTAAACATCTGGATGTTCAATATTTAGAAGTTTATGGAGACTCTAAGCTTATCATCAATCAGATCAGAGGAACGTATGAAGTTCGTCATCAAGATTTGATACCTTATCATCGAACAGCACTCTCTATGGCCTCCTCCTTTGAAGGTTTCTTTATCGAACATGTTCGACGAGCCTATAATGCAGAAGCTGATGCTTTGGCTAATCTTGCTGCTGTATTAGCCATACCAATCAGACGTCAGCAAGTGATAGTGGTTTATAACCGAGAACTATTCTGCGTTGAAAATAATCTGGCTTTGGTTTTTCTCCATAATCCAGACGAAGATTCTCTCAACTTTGATGCTGAATTAAAATTTGACAAAGTGTCCTTGTCTTCTTCCGATTCTACTATGGAATATATCTTTTCTAACAAAATAGACACCGTAACTGAAGACTGGAGACGTCCGTTTCTGGACTTTGTGTTGTATGACATACTTCCTGATAACCCGAGTGAAGCAGCATCTATCCGGCGCCGGTCTCTCAGATTCTATTATAATCATACTACGAAGATACTATATCGTCGAGCCTATGATGGTCTTCTCCTTCGATGCATCGCTGGTGAAGAAGCACAACAGATAATCCGTGAAGCACATGATGGCGTCTGCGGAGCTCACCAGCCAGGTCCAAAACTTCAAGATCGTATCCGACGTATGGGTTATTATTGGCCCACGATGGTAGCTGATACCATTCAATATGCTCGGAAATGTAAAGCCTGTCAAATTCATGCAGACTTTATCCATCAACCATCGGAGTTCTTACACCCAACAGCGGCATCATGGCCCTTTGAAGCTTGGGGCATGGACGTCATCGGTCCTATCAATCCACCATCATCAAAAGGACATCGGTTTATTCTAGCAATAACTGATTACTTTTCTAAATGGGCTGAAGCAATCCCGTTATCTGAAGTCAAGACTTCTAATGTTATCAACTTTGTCAAACATCATGTCATCTATCGATTTGGTGTTCCTCGGCGTATTATCCATGATAATGGACCACAGTTCGTCAGCCAGAAATTTACTCGATTCTGTGATGATCATCGGATTAATAATTTGGCTTCTACAGCATATAATCCAGCAGCCAATGGACTAGCAGAGGCTTTCAACAAAACAATCATCAAACTCTTGAAAAAGTTCGTTTCTTCCAATAAACGTAACTGGAGTGAGAAGCTTGGTGAATGTTTATGGGTTTATCGTACCACAGTTCGCAATGCGACCGGATGTACGCCTTTCTCTTTGGTGTATGGGTGTGAAGCTGTTCTTCCTCTCGAGATACAAATTCCTTCTCTGAGAATTGCAATCTCCAATGAACTTACAACAGAAAACAATGATCGACTTCGACTTCAAGAGTTGGAAGCTCTAGATGAAAAATGATTGTATGCGCAACAAAATATCGAGCTATATCAAGTCCGAATCTCAAAAGCTTTTAATCGGAAAGTCAAAGTCAGAACATATCAAAAGGGAGAATTGGTCCTTACTGTCAGACGTCCGATGACCATGACACATATGAGCAAAGGCAAATTTGACGCGAAATGGGAAGGCCCATTCGTAGTAAACAAAGTCTTCTCTAATGGAGCATATCAGCTTGCCTCTGTGGACGGGAAAGTCACGATGATGCCTATCAATGGCAAATTCTTAAAAAAATATTATGTATAAATAATATTTTCATTACTCCCCAGCAAGTGTAAAATCAAAAATTTATTCTTCTCTACAAAAGCTATTTCGATGTCATTTTCCCCAACGGAAACTGATATTCTACCATGTATCATTTTTCCAGAGAATTTGATATTTTGTCTTATTAGATTCCCAGTGGATTTAATAAAGATATTGTATAGAAAATCATGTCCATATCACCTCTGAATTTTCTATCTCAGTATGTACCATATTCTATGAAAATGATATCTCGACCTTTTGATTTCTGAGTTTAAAAGATCAGTGAACAAAGGCAAAATAATATAAAGCAGGAAGGATACATCATAAACAAAGTTTCCTTAAACAGAGTTTATTTGAGACAAATTCTTCAAGAAGTACATCATCATGGAAGATCACTGGTATCCCTTTCGTACTTGGGACGAGGACCACATACATAATTAGCAAAAGAATTGAATACATCATTTCCTGACCGCATCAAGAACTGACAGGCAGCCAGCCTCATTGCTTCTTCTTTTTCGGTTTCTCCTTGTTCGACCAAGAAATCCAAGATATCTTTCGGCAGCTTGGGAGCAGACGAGCTTTCGCCCGTCTCCTTCTTTTGTGGAGTCGAGTGCTCTTTAGCATTTTCATCGACTTTGGAGACGACTTCGGTTTTCTTCGTGTTCTCTTCGGAAGACATTTTGAATAAAGGAGAATAATGTGTGATCCTTCTACTCAAAGAGATGCTCTATTTATAGGCATATATTTGCCAGAATTAAAGGAACGTATCTTTTCCCGATATTCATTCATTAATACTTGACGGTTTATCCGTGTATTTATTATATTCATCTGATGGTTCGTCTGTTCATAATCTTTTATCGATTGGAATTCGTTATCTTTCACATTTTCATAACCTTTGACCTCTGTATAAATACAAATCTGACTTTCTTTTTTGAGTCTTTACATCCTATCACGTCCATATTACCTCTGATGGTATTGTACACTCTAAAAAAAACAGAAATCAAGATTTCTATTTATCATGTTCTTTTTATATCCAGAGAGATACAAAATCACTTCAGATAAAGAAGATTTATCATTCCCATTATCATATTTTCATAAAAAGTCTATTACATTTCTTAGACTTTCCTACAAATCATAATGGAAATCTATTACAAATCTTGGATTTTCATTCTATGTACAACTGAGATCTATTTCTTCTTGGATCTTCTCTGGCAATCTCGTTGTTTATGGCAATTCCTGGGTGTCCAGCAGGAATCAAACTCTGGTCTTATCTCTCAGACGAGAGGAGAACCACAGAGTATGGCAACACGATGGCGTGTTGCTGCCAATACAGCGCGTGGAGGAACGGCGGCACCTCAAGCAGATAGGAATGTATCCAAACCTTGGGATACAATTCCTAGTTCTGCCGTGAAAGGAACTCTACTACCCGATTTCTCGGGGTAGAGTTGACTCCACCATCCAACTCTCGTGTATAAAGGCTCTTCCTACCATCTGAGAAAGACCCTTCTATCTCACGAAGAGTTCTGAGTTGTCTGATATACGCGTCAAAAGCGTATGAGCTCCCTGATGTAGATGTCAGAAGAACATTGTCCACAGCATCCATATCACCAATGCCAGTTCTGAAGAAGGTTTTCAGCCAAAATTCTGCAAGAAACAGTAAATAAAAATCAGTTAACAGAAACTGGCCAAGCAAAGACAGATGCATTCTGTTCATTTCGGGAAGATGAATTTGTCCTTAGCAAACAAAAATTTCGATGCGTGTATATTGAACTTACCGCTGAGTTTGCTGCTAAGGATTGACAGATCCGTGTCTGGTAGCGTGCACAGAGATTTGACATCAGACAACATGGCTTTCCTATTTCCTTCTCATAGAAAATTCATTCTCAGAAGAGAGGAAGAAGAATGGGAAGATGAGTTTGCGTGGAGTTCATCCATCTATTTAAAGTATGGAGCATGAACCTATTCTTGGAAAGGATCCACATGAATAGCGCTTGTAAACGTGGAATGAATGACATGTGTACTTTGGAAACCAGCACAGCCTTGGAAATATTCAAAGAGTGCTTTCCAAAACGTTGGAAGATAGCGTAACTTACGGGCTATTTATTGGTGCACGCTATTCATTGGCGTACGTTATTTAACGTAAATCACAATGTTAAAGGACAGCGTAATTTATAGCGTAACATACGCTGATATACGCTATTCAGTGAAATTCACAAAACATTGGAAAATAGCGTAATATATGCTATTTCATTGGCATACGCTATCTAGCGTAACTTACAACTTGGAAGACGGCGTATTCTACAGTTATTTATCGGTACATGTTAGTTTTTAACACAAAATTATACTAAACAGAGAATTCTTGAATATTCATTAAAGGCACTGATGGCCTTACAAAATAAAAAGAGAGAAGGAAAGAAAGGGATGCAACAAAGTCACGCTCTATTTTCCAGAGCGAATAAGCTTGACGCCTAACTCTTCTACACTTTGGACCCCCATGCGGTGTAACAGAGCAACGAACATTTTACGCTTCTCTGCGAGGCTTTGCCCATCAGAAGAAGAGGAGCCGTCCAGACCAAAGTAGCCCAAGAAATTCTTGGCTAAATGCATAGGGTCGTCCTTGAGCTCGATGACGACAGGTTCGGGTTCTTGGCCCCCAAAAGTGGGGTCACCATGGGAACAGAATCCCAACTTACGTGCCTCTTCTTCAGCAGCTTCCTTTGGAGTCATGGTTTCAAAAGATGAAAGTCAAAAATTGAATTCTCTCGGTTTATATAATAGAGCTTGCTGGCTGTTCATATTCTTCCATCAGATTCAATCAATCTCGAAAAATGAAGAGTCATCATGACATTTAATGAACTCATGCCAGCGTGTCAGGACTCATTCCCACTTTCTGTTCAAAGTAATTTCGAACTTTTGAAACTCATAAAGTTCGAAAACTTTGAAGGGGGTCTTGTAGGATGTGGAAAATTATGACACGCTGTCATTTTTCATCCATACGCTTAAAGACAAATGACAGTTGAAGCCATACGCTCAATTCAGGATTGTACGCTCATTCAAAAGCCATACGCTCAGTAAATATTTTATTATTTACTGAAGTGACAGCACAGCATATGTTTAAATGAGGAATGAATCTGACACTTCATCTTTCGTGCAAAGACAGCAGTCACGAGAAAAGTAACCGTCGTATAGGTTTTCGAAGAGTCGGTTTTGTCTTTTACGAGGACAACTCAGCTGCCTTCATAAATACAAAAGCCATCATTACTGTCAGTTTTGACAGTCTGTCAGCCGTCAAATCCGCAGTCACGACGCTCGAGAAGATTTTGTCAGTTATGGGAAGATATGGTGTACCAAAGAAGATTGATGATAGCCACGTGGCCACTTCTCCAGTGAGCGTATCGACCTCACATGACTCCTTCTTCACACAGTCAAGTGAGCGTATGGACCTCACATGATTCCTTGCTAAACAAGCGAGCGTATGACCTCACATGACTCCTTGCCCATAAAGTGAGCATATGGATTTCATATGGCACTACGCTGTCCAAGTCAGCGTATAAATTCTCCTTCAACAAGGCAGCGTATTACAGCAACCATATCCAGGATTACAGTCAACACACGTTCTCACGTGTCCTGTACCAGTTATCCACTTCTCTAGAAGTTATGCAACGTGGCATCCAGGCCATCAATCTCTCCTGAACATGCTCCATTACTTTCAACCGCACGCTAATGTGTCTCCATCAGAATTCGCCACGCGTCCCTGCAGTTATGCACACGTCAAGTAACTACCTGAGCGTATGCTTAAGGACAGTTATCCTGAACTCTATAAAAAAGAGTTTCTTCATCTTCATCAGACACTACAGGTCATTTTCAGAGAGAACAGAGAGATTGCCCAGTTGCTGTCCAAGTTCTTCAAAGTTCGAGTTTTCTTCATCGCATCGTCCAAGGGATAAAGTAATCGTCTTCTAGATTAGATTCCTACAGTTGTAATTTTCTCAGATACAAAATAAATAAAGTGAATTTATTTATGGAAAACAGATATTTGGATCCTCTGCACGAAGGACGTCAAATTAGGAGTCATCCACGACTCCCGGCAGGCCCTCTCCTGTTGGTTTGATCACATCGTGCTATCCTTTCAGCGGTCCATGGCAGCTGCGATGTTGCGGAGAGAAAAAAAAACTCTGGGACGACCTCCTTGACATCCATCAACTCCACACCAACTCCCCTTGGCTTTGCATAGGGGACTTCAACGCAACCACCTGTAGCGCGAAGAAAACTGGAGGGCGCCCCCCCCCCCCGTTCCGGCCATGCTTGACTTCAACAACTTCATCTTCAACGCCCACTTAACCACTCTCCAGTTCACTGGTAATGCATTCACCTGGTGCAACATGCAGGATGGCGACCATCATCAATACTCAAGGCTAGACAGAGCCCTTACGAACACATTCTGGCACGAAATGGGGATCACCACCAATCTGTCCCACCTCAATTCCACGGAATCAGACCACAACCCCCTTTTGATTGAGATCAACAACAAGACTAACTCATCCAAAAAGAACTTTCAATTCCTCGACTTCTGGGCCAGGCATCCCCAGTTTCTGGGCATCGTAGCGGAAGCATGGAACCGCGAGGATTCCCCCAATGCCCTAGTTCGGGTGAGCAACAAGATTAAGGCCACCAGGAAAGCCTTGTCCGTCTGGAGCAAGCTCGCATACGGAGATATCTTTCAAGCCGTTCGCGTCGCCGAGGACGACGACACCCGTGCCGAAGCCCTGGTCGTCACGGATTGCTCCTCACAGGCTAGGAGAGCCCTTAACTCACCAAGGCTATGCTCAAATTCAGGATCAAAGTGGAGACCGATTTCTGGAAATAGAAAGCGAGGTTGAAATGGGACAGCAAGGGGGACAAAAACTCGAAGTACTTTCACGCCTGCGTTACCCGGCGCAGACAGAAGCTCTCGATTCACAGGACGATAGATGACAATGGGAACATTATCACTGACCATAAGAGCATCCATGAGGCAGCCACGGATTTCTATTCCAAACTATTCTCCAAAGAGACGGTTCACAAAGACAGATCATTCCTTGAACAAATTTCCCTCCTCATTAACGATACCTACAACGCCCAGTTGAACCGTCCGCCCTCAGTTCAGGAAGTTAGAGATGCAGTGTGGGCTCTAAACGAGCACAGTGCGCCAGGACCGAACGGGATTTTGGGGGTTTTCTTCCGCCCATGCTGGGATATTATCAAGCAAGATATAACTGAATCGGCGACCGCTTTCTTTGAAGGCGCTATATACCCTAAAGCCATTTCTAGTTGTCACTACCACATTTCTAGCTTGAGGGTATTTTGGTCATTTTTAACATTTTGGGAATTATTTAGAATTATTTAGTAATAATTATAATTATTGAAATTTAAGTAATTTTTAGTACAATTTGTTTTAGTGTTATTCTTGACTTTGTGTCACGCCCCAGAACCAGAATACTGGAGAGCGGGGGCAGACATAGCCAGCTACGTATATGAAATGGAATCCATCTCGCTATACGGTCACGGCTGTCTAGATACATGAGGGTTTATCTACAAGCCAACAGTCTCTTAAGGTCATGAACAAGCCTAGTGTCTCAATCACAAGCAAGTAAGTAAAAGTCACAAGATGTATGATCATTAAATATACAATAGTAAGGCGTCCCAAACATTACATATTCAGTTGATCATGAAGCTAGTCGTTATAAAATGTCAGGACTAGCAAGAGTTTAGTCATACATGATCAACCCTAGGATCTGTTAATCATGTTACAGCCCGTAGGCAGACAGTAAGTAAAAGTGCAATCGAGCTAAATAGGTGCTCGTCGGCTAAACGCCTCAAAAGAATATTTTTACAATAGAGTGGGAGAGCCAAAAATAACCCACTCGTTGCCAGGGTTCCGTCTAGTGGCCACCATCTGGCTGGAAGGTCGGTAGATCCTCTGGAGCTGCTCCGAAATCTGGCCACACAAAACCAGCTGGGTCAGACCCCAGAAAGAGCAAGTGCCACAAAGGAGGCCACAAAATAAGAACAAAAGCCAGCACATCAGATCATAAGAAAATAATTACATCATAAAGACAATTAATAAGAAGAAACCTGGCAGGTGATATACGATGAGATAACCATGGGACTCTTCAGATAACCAGGTTACAACCCGTGAACCAAACAAGGACCGGGGTTGTAACCCTTCGTCTGAACAGAACTTGGAGTTCTCACCATTTATCGGTAAAATAAATACAAGCATTCTGATCATTCAATAATCTGGAACAGGATCAGGGCAAGACTAGACTGGTTAGACTCCGTCCAATCACTTCACGGCCAAGCAAGAATTACGGCTTGATACTTTAACTAACTAGGGTTGTCACAAGCCTAATTACTAACAAGATGCAGTAAGATTATTCCACAGCCACAAGCCCTGCAGACCATCCAGGTTACCCGGGTTAAAAGATTAGAGTTGAATTCAGGTGGGTACATCGTCCAGGAAACGAGTGTACCCTTAGGTAGCTTGAAGGGTGCAACACATGACAGTGTGCTGGAAATGTGCCCTACTCGACGGCAGGCTACAGATCCCAAGGCGTGCCCAGGTAACGGGATTGCCTGTAGCTGAGAAATCTCGTCATGACTAATGTATTAATCTAGTTATTAGCCTTAGTCCATTTTAGTAGGTACTCCTGACCGTGGTACTCAGGAGTCCCTGTCCTAGACATGATGCAAGACAAGACTGGTTTATTTATACAAACACAATCGCCCACGGTGTCCAGATTAATTATACAGGTCATGTCATGTCAGGTTATCATGCCAAGTGTACTTGTCAGGAGTGCGCCACGACGGGCCACTATCAGGTCATGTCAGGTTATCATGTCAGGAGTGCACCACTACGGGTCACTATCGTGTCAGGCTCAGTTATCCTTTCCAAACATATCAAGTAAATTCGTGATTATCAAGTTCATGACAAAAGGCGTAAGGATATAAAATGGGCGTAAAATATCTAATAAAATATCAATAGACAGGACTATAGAAGAGCCAAGCTTAGGGAAAATAAAACCAAATCTGACACGCTGACATGAGACCAAGTCAGCCAAAGGCCATACGCTCAGTGCAAAAGTCATACGCTCAGGCCAGCCTACGCTCAAGCCAACCTACGCTCAGGCCAACCTACGCTCAGGTCAAGCCACGCTCAGGTCAAGCGTATGCAAGTCATACGCTTCCAAAAGGCAGCGTATGGGGTCCATACGACTCCTTGTCAAGCAAGCGAGCGTATGCGAGTCATACGCTCCCAAAAGGCAGCGTATGGGGTCCATACTACTCCTTGTCAAGCAAGCGAGCGTATGCGAGTCATATGCTCCCAAAAGACAGCGTATGGGGTCTATACTACTCCTTGTCAAGCAAGCGAGCGTATGCGAGTCATACGCTCCCAAAAGGCAGCGTATGGGGTCCATACTACTCCTTGTCAAGCAAGCGAGCGTATGCGAGTCATAAGCTCCCAAAAGGCAGCGTATGGGGTCCATACTACTCCTTGTCAAGCAAGCGAGCGTATGCGAGTCATACGCTCCCAAAAGGCAGCGTATGGGGTCTGCGCTGCGCTAAAGAGCGCGCGCAACTCAGTGGCACAAGCTAAAAAGCTCGTGCACTGCTCACTGTCTTCTCCAAACAGCAAGAACTCCATGGTTGAACCCAAAGCTTCAAAAGTCCATAACTTGGTCAAAATAAGTCCAAATCCAACTTTACAAAGTTCTATCTTGGGTGAAATTCAATTCTCTCCAACATAATAACATCAAAACCCATAAAAATACAACTTAAATAGATCAAAACCATACAAAACTGAAAATAGAAGAAACTTAGATCTAGAAGAATGAAAACTCCAAATCACAAAATGTCAAGTTCTAATGTTGATCAGCATGGCCTAATCTAGCTAATAGACAAATAAAAAGTGGTTCTCAAGTGGTGGCAAGGTGCACTTGCCTAGACCTCTCTCTTCTCTCTTTGGTAGGTAAGGAAGTAAATGAGGAAGAAGAAGGTGAATAATGAAGAGAGAGAATGAAGAGGGCTAATAAATACAAATGGTGGTGGTAGGTAGGGGTTCACCTTGGCTTCATCATGAACCCAATCAAAACCAAGCCAAGCCGAACCAACCAACCCGAACCAGGAATAAGCCAAGCCAAGAAGGAAATGCCAAGCCAGGAAATCATGCAATACAAGAATAAAATACATACACGTATTCCAAGAATACGTAATATGAACCACAGGCATTACACTTTGACTCAGGGTGACTTAGAAGACTGTCATAGAAGCTAACCCTAGTCATGACTATCTTGGTTAGATTATGAAACCCTAGTTAACCCAAGTTAGTGACACTCTAGTCATTAGGATTAAATCTGGGAATAGGATTAATGAATAGGTTAGATAATGGCTTGTGATTTCATAAGCCATGACTTATGGCTTAGGCCCATAGAGGCCCATAACCAAACTAGTGAAACCCTAACCCTAGCCTACACTACATGGCCGGCCAACATTGGTTTCCCCCACCATATATAATGTCTCTACCACTTAGGGCTAGCCTCCTTTAGGAAATAGCAAGTTTGGAAATAGAGGTAAACCCCTTTCTTCCCCAATCCCTATCTTCTCCATTTCAACTCCTTTTTCCTTTAAATTTCTTGCAATAGGTTCTAATCTCTGAGTATTTCCTGGCTATGGTGAGAAATTTCAATGAAGGAGCAATTTGGAGGAGTTTGGGTAGCTAGAGGAACAACTCTCTTTGAAGCTTTTGAGCCATTTCACTCACCTAGGTAAATTCCTATTCCTACCATAAAATAGTAATTTAAATGCATGAATAGGAAGCCCTAGGAATACCCTAACTAGTGGTATAGTTATTTCTAGGTTTTGTGTCCAATACGTGTCCGTATCGGACACGTATCAGTGGCTAACCTAAGTGTTTGATGAAATGCCACAGTGGGTATTTCATCATTGTTTTCAGATTTTATTTGAATAGGAAATTAGGGTTTGGCCTTGCTTAATGTTTTCTGGTGGACTGAGGTGGTTGTGGTGTCATGTCGGGTCGTTATGGACACGGGAACACACTGGTTCCACACGCGCGCACGCGAGTAGCAGTCCCCTGCTACTCGGGGGCTACAGCACACTGGATACACCATGTGGACACGGGAAACTCGACACACAGGTCGGGGCTGACATTGACACGAGGCTTCCAAAGTTTTGTGAGTCCTCGTGTCGTGTCGGACACGCAGTTGCAAGTGCACTGGTCGTGCACTGTGCGGGTTCAGCCAAATTTTTGGCACTGATACGTGTGTCGTGTCACTGACACACGTATCGTGGACCCGTGTCAGGGTGTCAGGACCCTAGACCTAGTCGCACTCGACACTGGGACACGAGCTTAGGGTTTATGTCGTGTCGTGACACGTGTACGAGGTCAGTGAACACGTGCACGAGACTGTTTTTACACTGTTAATTCCAGTTGCATTTTCCTGTGTTTAATTCCATTTTAAATTGTTAAATTATGTTTTTAATTGCTAATTAAGATCCTAGACATGTTTGTTAGTATATGTTAGTTGATTATTACATATGAGATTGGGTTGTTTGCCATGAGATAGGATTTGGACTCGGGTTCGACTGATACACTGTACCATATCTATATTCAGTTTTTTCTAAACTTGAATCCATTTTAATCTATTTTAAATTGATGTTTTCAGATGTCAAATGATCCCACATATTTGTTAGTTCATGATTAATTCAATTTACTTATTAGAATAGGTTTATGATATGAGAATGGAATAATTGATAGTGAGTTGGGACCTTATGTATTTGACTGATACATTGTTCCTATTAAAACTGAATTGATTCACTGTTGTTGGGCTTTGAATCCCAGTTTCAAACTAAATTTTGAATGATCAAATTAATGTGAATTCTTATATTTGTATTGGTTTTGGTTTCATTGTTGAATGGTGGATTAGTGATCAAGTTAACTGTCATTAGACTTCCAGGAATTCTCAATTCCTGAGAATTATTTTCATCTCTTTAAAATCTGAATTGATTTCCTTTCCTTAACTGTTTTGATTCCATAGTTCTTAAATACATGTGATTGATTCCTATAGACACTTGCTACACTGTCATGTTACCCTCACTGATTTCCAGATTTCCCTTCCTGTTTTCCCAGTACACTGTTTGTATATGCACTGTTAATTCCTATTGTTTTCCTATCTTCCTTTTTGCACACACACACAAATGTTAGCTCACTGATTTCCAGGTTACACTACACTGTCATGTGAACCCCTGAACACACACATTCATATCACTACACTGATTTCTTTCCATTGACACTGTACACAAATACCATTCACTGTTTCCCTGTTTTCCAGGATATCACACATTTGCCTAACACTCATTCCATGATAACACACACTCTCATGACACTTTGCTCTCATGTCTTCTCTCAACACACACACACACACACACACATGAACACAAATACATGTCCCCATTTCCTATCTTCTATGTGTATATATATATATATATATATATATATATATTATATATATATATATATATATATATATATATATATATATTTTTATATATATATATATATATATATATATATATATATATATATATATATATATATATATATATATATATATTTTATATATATATATATGTATATATATATGAGATGCACATATATAGGTAGCCTATATGTTAATGTGTAGTACTATATTATATTATATATATTAATATGTGTATATATGATATGTGGGTTGGCTTAGGCATGATATAGCCTATAGCCTAGGGCTCATGGCCTATGGGTGTGTCTGCATGCCTAGTGAGTGTCTAGTAGACTTGTATAGCCTAGAATTGGTGTGTGCTTTCTAGAATAGACTAGTTAGACTAGTATAGACTTGTTTGACTTAGGTTTGACTTAGTTGACCTAATTTGACTTCTAGGGTTGACCAGAGTTGACCAAGAGCTGACTTTGGTCTAGATTGACCTAGATTCATATAGAATGTATTGAATTGCATCTTATTATCATTTTAGACTTATAGTGACTTGTACTGTTCTATAGGAGACAGATACCACTACTCGGACAGTAGATACTCTTCAGATACTCAGGATACATGCGAGTACATTCTCTGATTATTTTATATCCTGCATTAGGAGTATTTTCCTGCTTTAGATTACTTTACATGATGCTGACACGTTGTAAACACGGATTAGTACTATATGGATCTTGTCGTACGATGTTATCCCCTTAGCGGATACATCGGGTATTTCGTGTTCGTGTACTTTATCATGAGCATCATGTACTTCTTGTGTTCGTGCTTTTCGTGTACAAATCGTGTGAAATCGTGTATACTCATGTGCTCACATGATCTTCGTGTGCGACTATACTTCGTGTGCAATAACATATCTTAGCTAGATCCTTGTGTATTGATTGGAGTGGAGGAGTAGAAGTGGTTATGTAATCAATCCAGTAGATTACTCGTGTACAACCTCTGTAGATTACTCGTGTACAACATCGTGCCGTTTACATAACCGTCTTGTGCTCTGAATCACTAGTCACTGATAGTTCTCTATATACTGTATCTATTTATTTACAGTCTTCCTTTTTCATCATGTTATTTTCTTCAGTTTTCTGTATCTTACTCTTTAGCATGATTATATTTTCTGACCTGCTATGATTTGTTGAGATATACTGTGCTCGCTCCTGTCCTGACTAGACCTGTTGAAATATTACAGAGGACGAGGCTGACGCGTTCTGCCCTACATACTACGGTACGACCCTAGAGGATTGATGTGACTTGGACCAGCAGCAGGACCCACTAGCAGTTGACGACACTCCCTTAGATTAGGATGTCTTTACTTTTCTGGATTACTGTATATGGATTCTGAGATGTTTTAGGATATGTACTTATTCAGACACTTAGACTTCTGTATTGTATCTCTGTGTTTTCATTTCTGGTTATCTATCTATATTTATCATGCTCTACCTTAGTTGTGATTGAGACTGTATCTGCTATGTCACCTCCATTCGGAGAGCATATACTATACAGGTACCTTTATATTGTTAGATGTTGACCTAGGACAGCGTTCTACCGTCGACACTGCGGCATAGGCTGGACGTACCCACGTCTCGTGCCCTTACTCTATGGTGCGGGTCGTGACATTAGTGCCAACCTGATCCTTATCCCTAAAAAAGACAACCCGGATTCCTTCCGTGACTTTAGACCTATCAGTCTTTGTAACTTCATTAACAAGATCATATCCAAGGTCATCGCGACCAGAATGGCCGGTATTCTTCCCAAAATTATTTCGGATGAGCAAAGCGGATTTGTTCGCGGAAGGAACGTCCAGGACAACATTATGCTGGCCCACGAGCTTATCACCTGCATAAAATTTCCAGTGAGAGGAGGCAACATTGTCGTCAAAATCGACATGGAGAAAGCTTATGACAGACTGGATTGGCAATTCATGATCTGGGTTTTCAGAGCTTTCAGATTTTCGGAGACTTGGACCAATATCGTCTGGAGATCCATCAGTAACTCATGGTTCTCCACGATCATTAATGGCCGCGCTGAGGGATTTTTTAAATCCTACCGCGGGGTGAGACAAGGCTACCCTCTATCCTCCAAAGTCTTCATCATAGCAGCTAACGCTCTGAGTAGGAACCTTAACAATATGGTCAACACCCCTAACTTCCAACACTATCATACATCCAGTGGCTGCCCTATCATCACGCATCTGGCATTTGCAGACGACCTACTCATCTTCTCTTCCGGGGATGAAGGCGTTGTGGCGGTGGTTCACAATACTCTGATGAGATACGCTAGACGCTCCGGTCAGAAAATCAACCATTCCAAGAGCGTTATCTATGCACACCACAACACCAATAGAGAACACGCCAACAACCTTTCCAACCTAACATCCTTTTCAGTTGTGAAGCCCCCGTTCAACTATCTCGGCTGCCCGTTGGTGTACGGGAAATACAACGTCGGCATATTCGAGGATTTAATCACCAGAATCAGGAAGAAGCTGGAAGGGTGGCACAATGCCACCTTATCCCCAGGTGGCAAGATGATCCTCATCAATCACGTGCTATCCTCCATCCCCTCTACACACTGGCGGCGTGCTCGCCGCCCATCAAGGTTCTTTCTACGATCGAACAGATCTTTTGTAATTTCTTCTGGGGGCATAGTAACGGCCAGGATAAGCATCACTGGGCCAGCTGGGACTCTATGGCTCACCCGACAGGCGAGGGGGGATTGGGATTCACCAAACTCACTCACATTGTTAAAGCGTTCTCAATGAAACTGTGGTGGAAACTCCGCACGAGCAACAACTTATGGAGCAGGTTTTTGAAAGCCAGATACTTCAAACACATCCACCCCTCTATGGCCATATCCAACTGCATATCCTCTGCGGCTTGGCGCCGCATTCTTATTGGCCGCAACCTTGTCGAGCCAGCGATGAGACTCCAGCTGGGTACGGGCGACTCGAACCCATTCATTGAGAGATGGGTTGGAGACTGCATGATCCCGAATCTTACAGAGACCCCGAGAGATTGTAGGATCAGAGACTTGTGGAACCCATGACCGACGACTGGAACTGGGACCAGGTTCCGGAGTGGTCCGACAACGACGCGGCTGATGGCATCCACGCTAGAGGGTTACGCATCAGTGGTGAGGAGGATGCGTTGAGATGGTCCCTCGAGGCGTCAGGGGCATTCTCGGTGAGGTCGGCGAGAATCGCTATCCAGGGCGCTGGCCGGCAGTATCTCCCCATAGCACACTATTGGCATTCCTGTATCCCCAAGAAGTGGTCTTTCCTTGTGTGGAGAGTCATTAAAAAGAAACTGCCTACAGACGACATCCTCAACACCATCGGGATTAGCTTAGCGTCAGCTTGTTCCTGCTGCTCCGAGCGTCAGACGGAGACTATCGATCACATCTTCCGCCAGGAGTCGCTGCCTAACAGGACATGGACCACCCTTAACCAGCTTTTCAACATTGAGCAGGGCGGTGGACGCTTCCACGATCTTCTGGCTACCTGGGGTTCAGCCTCCCATGGCCACCAGATCGTCGCAGCGGCCGCCACTTGGGTCATTTGGAAGAATCGCAACAAGGCGAGATTCGAAGGTCACCTTTACTCGGCAGAACGGCTCTTGCGGGAAGTTGCTCGCCAATGCCGTAAACGGAGCACCCTGTGTTCCCACAGTTCGAGAGCATTCTGGTCGATGCTCCCTCCTTAGCCCCCGGCTATTGTATCGCTTTCTCCCCTCCTTCTTTTTGTGGATCTCCTGTATAGGCTTCGGCATTTTGCGCCTTGTATACGGTTTTAGTCAGCGGTTTTCATGCCGCCTTTAATAAATTGGGTATAGGGAGCGGATCAAAAGCCCCCCTTAGAAAACATCCTAAAAAACCCCTCACTCTAATATTAATTTTAATGTTAATGTTAATATTAATATTAATGTAAATTTTAATGTTAATTTTAGTATTTAATGTTAATATTAACATTAATATTAACATTAACATTAATATTAACAATAAATTACGGATTAGAGTGAGGGGGGTTTTTAGGGGATTTTCTAAGGGGGGCTTTTGATCCGCTTCCTATATATATATATATATATATATATATATATATATATATATATATATATATATATAGAGAGAGAGAGAGAGAGAGAGAGAGAGGAGGGATCCGCATCCCCTCACTTTTGCATCCGGACATCCCCATGATAACACCCGTTGGATCTTTGTTTAAGTCATCTAATCTTAACCGTTAAAAAATCAACGGTTAAGATTACATGACTTAAACAAAATCCAACGGATGTGAAAGAGGGGATGCATGGGAGGATGCAAAAGTGAGGGGATGCGGATCCCTCCTCATATATATATATATATATATATATATTAGCCAAGCAAATGACCTCTAGCCTAGTGGTTAAGAGAGATGCATGCGGCCCAAGTGGTCGAAAAATCGATTCCCGGTGGGAGCGTTCGACACAATTACCTTCTTTCAAATATATATATATATATATATATATATATATATATATATATATATATATATATATATATATATATATATATAAGCCAATGAACACTAGTCCAAGTGGTTAGTGTGGAGGAATATGGCCCTTGTAGCCGGAGTTCGAATCCCAGTAGACGCGATTCCAGAAACTAATTACCATTTTCAAATATATATATATGGGATCGTGATCTCCACTTTTGAGCATCTTTGAATGTCTCTGAAATAGCTGGATTGGCTTTCTTGACCGTTCATATTAGTTCAAAATCAAATCTTGCTGGCAATTCAGTAGTTCCAAGTATCTAATCTAATAGGTAAAAAAAGACGATCCAACCGTTGTTATTTCGAAAAATGTTCGATGAGCTTAAATGCGGGATCCCAATCCCTATATATATACACAGATAATTGAGCTAGCTGAACATAATATACACGTCAAAAACTCAGATTCATCATAAACATGAGATCAGAACGCTAAAATCAAGTGGAACCGAAACAAGCATGTCCATTCAAATTCAGCTCCATAAAGTAAGGCAGGAGAATTAGAAACATTAGATTCTTAGATGCCAGTCCTACAATGTCCAAGGCATTCCAGACTCGGGAAGGTGAAGGAGGAAGCTACACAAATTCTATTAAAGTGAGCTAAGTGACATTGTTTCTGGACCATCAATGAATTTACAGGCTGATTTCTGAGCTTAAAAACATTGGGGTGGGTATTGGGTTAGCTGGAGCAAAGTTTTTCAAGCGCCATGTTCTCGTCACCATTAACCAGTTCCAGTGTACTCCTCACCATACCCTCTGGGAACCCCATCTCAACCAGCTTTTGCACCTGGAAAAATTGATGGATAGAAAATAAATGAGTCAATGCCATATGTTTCAGTCTTATCAAAAAGATTCTAATAAGATCAAATCCATTCTGTATACCTTCTCTTCAATCCCAACAGATGCCCTCTTGGCAAAGGTCTCAGTCCAGTACCTCGCAGTAACTACAAAAGTCGGCTGGTCTCGCAAGTACTGTAAGATGTTAAAAAAATAAAAATAAAAAAATCGGATTTGCATCTTGAAGGTGCACTAAGATGAACATTGCGACAAATAAGCTCCTCATCAGTCAGAATATTAAGTTCCATATATGTTGAAGGGCATGAGTACGAAACGAGATGGACACAACGACTACACAGACATGTCTCCTGGAGTATTTTTGGAGTGTTTGTGTTGTGTCTAATGAGAGTGACACGAGACGGCAAGGACGCGGGCACTAAATTTTGTCTGTATGCTTCCAAGGGTATCGGAGATCACCGGAAGGAGAGATGAAAAGACCATTTTAAAATATTTTGAAGTGGAGAGCAAGGAAGAGTAGTCATTATACCTGTTGTGCTACCACAGCATCTTGGGGATCACCAGGTTCAGGTGCTGAGAGTAGAGCTTGCAGGGAGAGCAGTGCCGTTTTCAGGGTGAGTGCAGGGCTCCACTGATCCTTCAGGATGTCCAGGCAGATTGCGCCATTTTGGCTGCTGATATTGGGATGCCTATAAAAGGAAAAAAAAATGGATTGCTTGTAAGATTCAACCAATTTGTATGCTACCACAGCACGAACCAGAGAGATGAAAACCTCTCCTACCACTAGAAACCACATTTAAGTTTTAGTCTTTCTGACCAAATGTAACAGCCAGAAGGTAGTAAGTAGAGACGTCAGTTAAAGGGGAAAAACTATGGACCATTTAAAACTTCCTATCTAAAGAGTGGTAAGAACTTTGTTTTTTTGCAATCACATGGTCCACATGAAAACATGAGAATACAAAAGGTGTCTACTTGGGAATAGAACATTAATTTAACAGTCAGAACTAGTAGAAAAATCCCTGCTAAGAAGTATGGGCAAATTCAAAATTATCATATGCTTTGTTCTTAACAGTGAGTAGTTTGTCTCAAATGGCATTCAGAGATCAATAGACTCAATACTTTGTTTCTATACTAGTAGTCATTTTGAGATTCGTCTTAAATGTCTTCAGTTTGTGACATTATCATCAATCATATAACTTTAGTCTCATCAAGCAAACAAGAAACAAGATGCCCACAATAAAATTAGACAATTTGCTCAAATTTAAAAAGGTAATGCTTTTGTAAGGACAAAGAACGTAAAGAAAGGTGGAAGGATTCCCTTCACATAAGTTTTGAACCTCCTATGAGATTCATAACTAATCAAACCATCTATAAAACAGCAACAACAACAGCAAACACAAGCAAAAGAGCATTTATCCAAGTATTTGAGGTCGGTATCTTCTCCAGACCAGATGTATCTAAATAATGAAGTTTGCAAAAGAAGATTCTCCAATGAAGACATCATGTCCCATATCAGCAGGTATTAATCAGTAAAAAAATGCTGAATGGCCAAACACCATTAGGACCAACCAACTCGCCAAACACTGCATTTTCATCTTATAAGCAAGCATTTTTCTTCAATGAGGTTTTGTCCACTGTTCGTTCAAATTGTCCAATCATAAGAAATATCATTAGTTCTTATCATGTTTTTGTGACGTTTTATATTTTACCATCATTTTAGCTCGATAATATTCCCTTTAGGGCCCATTTGGCAACAAGAAACTTGGTTACTATAGAGTTTTTGGAAACTAATGAAAGTATGCTTAAAAAAAAAACTTGCTTGTTTGGTTGAAACTAGAACAAAGAACGTACATAATCTCACTATTATATATAAAAAGGATACCATTAATTGCTTTTCATGACTTTCTCAATAAAATGATAATATTAACATGCTATGAACACTTTCCATGACTTCCCATGGTTTGGAGAGGAAACTAAATAGGCTAATAGTTTCCAAATATGTTTATATGGCACGGACTTTCAAAAGTGAGTTTCCAGTCAGAAAGTAGTAGAGATGTAGTTTCCAATAGTTTCCTACTTTGCCTACTAGTTTCCAGTTGCCAAACACGCTCCTCTTACCGGACAAAAAATAATCTTCAAGTACAATCTACTGTTTCTTCCTCTATATAGTCTCTACCCGATGCTATATTTCTTGTAATGCACATTGCCCTGGGTTTGTGTGAGTGAAATTTTCTTCCCAACAATCATCTGCATTTTGGTGCTGATCAAGCTCCAACTTTATGTGAAAGAAAAGTTTACCTACTACCCTTGAGAAGTAATGACTTCGACTTACTCAGTTACGGATATCTAATATAGCAAATTCTAAAACAATATTGTTAGAAATCATAGAGCAGCCAGTTACATTGTGTTACAGGTTTGGGTCCGTAAGTTACATATACATACCTCAATCAAAATCGGTCTCCCTTCACCCCAAAAACATAGACAAGAGCGAGGAAAGAAAACCTTTCCACCTTTCCATTACATACCTCAATCAAAATCCCCAAAACACAGACAAGGGAGGAAGGGTACAGAAACGAAAAGAATGGAAACTTGCAAGTCAAAGAATTCTTGGGAAAATGATACAGACCTAAAAAAATAGGGCACTCAAAAAGTTCCTCCAACATTATTACTCACAAATTCCATAATATGAAACAATCGATTTTCCATCCAATCCTCCAAAACATAAAATTAATTGTACCGCAATAGGTTTACCCAAAATCAGGTTGTAATTTTCCTAATTAATTCATTAGATGTTTGAATTCATAGGCAGAGACCACTCCTGTGGTCTTTCAACTCTTTCTTTTTCTTCTAATTGTAGAAATGTAAATCTCGTAGTACATGGGACATGACATACAAGCAAAGTTAGAGATTGTCATATGACAATTTTAAAAGAGGGCCAAATTGAGATGCTTGAGAATATGAACAAAAGAAAAATATAACCAACAAAAAGATAGTAAGCTATAATATGACATGTTAATTTGAACGATAAGCATTAATACGCATGTGAAGACTATGGAATAAAAACTTCTGAAAAGAACAGGAGATATCCAGAACAACCAAGTTCGAAAAAGAATCAAGAAGAAAGGTTACAACCACCTATAAACCAGCATCCATAAATACAGATCTACATTTGTGAAGTATCAAAAGAAAAAAGTGGTTAATGAAGGGAACACATCATATTTGAAGCATTAGATATAGCAGTGTCGTACTAACATGGCCTATGATAAGAACTTTATATGTGAGAGCATGGCATATCAACAGAAATCTAAGAATAGCAGAAACAGAATAACGAAGGGGCTGATATCGAGAACAGGAGAATGGGAGATATCCAGAACAACCAAGTTCGAAAGAGAATCAAGAAGAAAGGTTACAACCACCTATAAACCAGCATCCATAAATACAGATTTACATTTGTGTAAGTATCAAAAGAAAAAAGTGGTTAATGAAGGGACACATCATATTTGAAGCATTAGATATAGCAGTGTTGTACTAACATGGCCTATGATATGAAGTTTATATGTGAGAGCATGGCATATTAACAGAAATCTATCTAGTAATAGCACAAACAGAATAATGAAGGGGGTGAAGAAATGGACCATGAGGGAAACAAGTACTTACCAAACTTTTGTTATAAACTGCATTTTGGGTGGTTCAAATGGATAACCACCTGCAAGGATGGGAAGCACTATCAACAATCTCAAAACTCTTACACTCCTCTCAACTGAAGAGTTTTTATATGAACGATAAAATTAAAAAATAAAAATGTTTGAAAAAAGGCCAATTGAGTTGAAGTATGTGCTATTTTCTGCAAAAGATAGGTTACGAATAATATAACTATTACAATCCCATCACATCTGCCAAGAAATGATTTCTCGATTAAATTTCACAATATAAGGGAAAAGTCACATTTTGAAATATTAACAGAAGTCTGAATTTGAGACATTTGCTCATAAGAGAACTCATATTAGCTTGTTCCAGGGAAGGTCACCCAAGCACCAACTCCTTTCAACTATGGTAGTATCGAATTAGAGCAGAAGACCATCATTGTCCCCTCTATTCATAAACTTATCAACTTCTTGTACGCCTTACAGGAAACACTGAATGAACCTCCATCAGTTCTTAAAGAAGAAAAAGGCAAGGGGTTGTGAAAGGGACACAGGATTCTTTGTTTTCACTACTGTAAATCAGGCCACAAAGAAATGCTAACAAGAACATAAAGTATACCAAGAGGAAGTATAAAAAAGTTATGCACTTTAAGTGAAAACTGCTCAGCAAACCTGTAGAGTTATAGCATTAAAAATGTGAGATACCTTAAACTTAGATGGAAATAACCAAAAAATTATCCCACAAAACAAGCACTGCCAACTAAGAAACTCACTCAACTTCAAGGCAGAACATTTTATCCACCAAACACCAAAGTAAACATTTGTTAATCCTCTAAACCACAAAGCAGGCTATGTTGATAGATCCCACAACATGATAATCCGAAGTGATGATCCCCTAACTGATAGAAATCAGAGATGGGAGGAAAACAGAAGTCTGTATTAGGCTCAAAGGCCAACGGGTATATATACATGTCGGTCGGTGGTAGTCTCGTCGTTCGGCAGGTATGGGATTATACAACAATAATCTAACACCCCCCCCCCCCCCCCCCCCCCCCCCCCCTCCCCTTCTGAAAATATAATAGGTACAACGTGAGTTTGACAAGAGGGACATACATAGGAAACAACTACAACAATCAGCAAAAGGAAAACTACAATAAGAACAATGAAGTAGCTAACAAATTAGCTAACCAACACCCCCCACCCCCACCCCCACCACCCCCAAAAAGAACCTAACAAGCATCAACCATCGTGAGTTTACCAAGTAGGAAAGAGTACCTCAGAACTGTATCAGTCTTTGGGAAGAAGTCCGCAATCTGTATCTAAGAAGTAACATGCGGTAACGAGACAGCCCAAAAAAGATGTTGTCTCATATAGTGACAATGAACCTCTATGTGTTTCATCCTCTCATGAAACACAGGGTTACAGACAATGTGAACAGCACTAGTACAGTCACAATACAGAGAGATATGACCAGATACAGTAAGACCAATATCAGCAATAGGCCAACGAAGCCAAGTGATCTGAGTGGTAGTAGTAGTAGTAGTAGTCATTGCCCCCATTGTCTGATAGTTAGTCTCAACACTAGATCTGGAAACCACATCTTGTTTCTTTGATTTTCAAGAAATCAAATAATCACCGTAAGAAAATGCATCCATCTGAGACATAGGCCAGTTACGGACAAAAGCTACAGCTAGAAGAGTCTGAACAATATCTTCGCAACAAGAGTGAATGTCTCATCATAATCAACACTATACTGCTGAAGAAAAACATAGGCAACTAGTTTGGCCTTGTACATATCAATAATACTATCAAGTAGGGTCTTGATCATGTACACCCACTTGCAGCTAATAGGACGTGTGTCAGTGGTAAGGGTACAAGATCCCATGTATGTGTATGCTCCACATCTCGTAATTCCTCATGCCTGCCACTCGGGAATGGTAACAGCCTCCTGGTATGTCTAGAGCTCCCAATGACTATAACTAGCAGCAAGAAAAGATTGAAGTGCAGGAGTCAAGGTGGTAAAAAAAGTCAAACGATCATGTGAACGATGTAGACTAGTGGAGCGATGCAAGGGCGGTACAATGAGTGGTACGGGATCTACGGGGACATATGGTACAATAAACTCAACAATAATTGTGGGGTGATCACGATGTTCGTTAACATGAATAATGGACGGTTAACATGAATAATGGACGGTTAACATGAATAATAGACGAACATGCGAGCAGAGTAGTTGGAGCATGTAATGATGTGGTGATCATGTGATCTTAATATTAAGAAAAACAGGCTCCTGAGGAGAGGATGGTAGTAAAAGGACTAGAGGACGTGGCAAAGCAAAGTAGATGCTCTCTAAAAAATGACATGGCAAGAAATATGAAGATGTTTGGCAACAAGATCACATCATGTATAACCCTTGCATTGAGGACTATACCCAAGAAACACATAAATAACATATCTAGAGGATAACTCGCCTCACTCGGTCGAAGATAACTAAACAAAACAAGTGTAACCAAAGACGCGAAGTATAAAATAATCAAGCACACAACCATATAAATGTTGATATGGGCACACACTATCAAGAACAAGAGTCGGAATCCTGACAAACTAGTGAGCACAGTTTTGGCCGAGAAGTGAACAAGGACAAAAGCAGACGAGAAGAGACCTAATGACATCAAGAATGTCTATGCCGATGCTCAATAACCCCATTATGCCGATAAGCACGGTGGCACGAGACCGGAGCAAGCCTCATATAGAAAGGAAGATAATCACGTAATTGATGTGATGTGTACTCCTCCCTTGAATCTGAATGAAACACCTTTATTTTGAGAGAACAATGGGTCTCCATCTTTGCGAATTCAAGATACTTCAGGACGAATAAGGCCAAAAGGAGCAGCATAAACATACTCAAAGAAAAAGAACTAACAACATAACAACCATGAATACACCCAGTAGACAATGTTAGAGACTATGTAGATAAGTTCCCTAAAACACTAGAAGAACACAATAACTGGAGTCTAGAAAACCATAGAATGTCCTAATCGCATGTGCCATACATCACGCACACAGAATGTTGTGTAGCAAACTCAAGACAAGTAGCAACAACAATGGGCATAGGAAGTGTAAGATGGTCCATGTAGTAAAGACCATTATGCCAAAGTTTTGTCCCAACAATTGTTCCCGTGTGTGGATCATGTATGGAACAAGTAATAGCAGTGAATGAAACCTTATAAGACATGTCAATTAAATGAGAAAACCTACAAGAGGCTCATGGTCAAGCGAAGAACATGATAAATATCAGGTACGGCAAAATACGGTAAGTTAGTTAAGTGAACACGACACAATAATAGACAATAAAGTGCCACCAGCTGTGCGAACGTGTGAATAGATGTCTGACGGCTGAACATGTATAAAACTGTTAGGTCTAGAGAAATCACTAGTCATGTGATAGGAAGCACCAGAATCTTGAATCCATGAGGTAGAAGATACACTAGCAGAAGCGACGAAAGTGGTACTAACAAATAGAACAATCGAATGGCCAAACAGTTGCACTAGACTCAAAAGTTGCTAAAACTGCTCAAATGTAATCGGTACATGTTGTGAAGTTGTCGAAGAATTATCTGCCATGGACAATGTGCCAAAAGTGGTCATATCAGCCATAGCATCCTGGCAATGTTGTGGTCTCACATAAGGTCTGCCAAATGCAGTCTCATGAGCCTTATGTTGTGCAAAGACCTAACACTTTCGAGTAAAATGAGTACCACAAAGCTTGTGCCAAGCACACCATTTCTGACCCTATTGTGGATCAGCAGTGCTAGTAGAAGTTTGTGTGCCACCAGAGGAAGCGCCAAAAGCTGGACGGGACTAACCCTATAGAGCATGCAAGGGCCGAGCTACTAAAAGATAAATCCCATGTGGAGGAGTAGACTGAGTCTCAAGTGAACGACAACAAATCTCCTCTACAGTCAACTTATTCACCTCCGTAACTAGTGAGGGAATCGGTGAACACTGCAGCAGAATGCCGGCAAAAATATGAAACTCAGGTCTAAGTCGCATAAGGAAATAAAGTAAACGTCATCGATCTCATAAAGATTTTGTCTATGACACAAATATGTAGCATCATTCTCGGGTATAGTCTCCATGATAGCAAGTTGGCTCCATTTGTCCATCATATATGCGTGGAACTGTCTCACTACGATCTCCTATGGTAGCATAATGAATAGACTGTATCAGCTAGTACTCATAGGCATTGTTACTCTTGAGTATAGTACTACCACAAATAGGCTCACATGGTGGCTACAGTATCGCATGAATCAAGCTGGAACACAATAGTGGACGAGATGGACTGAAGAATCACATCTATGGCTTGATGCTTATCATAAGTCCATGTATCAAAACGTCTCTAAAAAGTTTTGCCGCCTAACTAGCACGAGTCGGACGGGAATCAGTGCCATCAACATGGTCCCAAAGCCGTCGACTCCTCAAATGGCTTCTGACAGCTAATGTCCAAACTTGGTAGTTTGGGCCCTTCAAGATAATACGAATGCAAGAGTTGGTCACGGTGCTCAGATTCATAGCAGATGTCATGAGGGACACAATACACAAATATACACTACGACTCCAACACTTCACACATCATAACACAATATTTGCACTACAATTCGAGTACAAACTCATCCAACTCTCACACAAATACATACAATAATGGAGATTGACGTGTGGGTCCAAGAGACTTGGGTGCAAATCTTAGTGTAACTCTGAGTGTAGAAAGTGTGGGTGCATGAACCAATGGTCCAAATTGGATCCAAGAAAATGAAGAGCCGGTCAGATGCAAACACGTGTCCAGATTCAATTAACCGAAATTAACACCGTTGACTTCTTGATCGGGAGGAGAGAGAAAGTCAATTTATTTCTCTCTTATTTGATCTCTTCCTCGAATGAAAAATTAGGATTAGGGTTTTGAGTGCTCACACAAACTTAATGTTGGAGCACAAGGAAGAATACAACTCTCAATCCATGATCAAGGAAGATTCAAAGGAGAGGAGCACCACAAAAGTTGACATGGCGATCAAATACTAGCAGAACAAATCAACTCTAAGCAGAGGAAGAAACTGAGGCAGATCAACTTGAAATCACCATTGCAATTCGATCTTGAGAATGACGACTACTCGAAGACGAGCAGCGACCGAAAGAACAGGGTTCTGGCGAGCTCAGTTTTTGACCAGGTACTCCTAAATTTAGGTTTTCAAAGTGGATTTTTGATGAATTTTATTGATTTTTGATGAATTTGATGGATTTTGTGGTTTGTTTTGATGGAATTAGGGTTTTGAAGTAGAAATTTTGATTTTTGAGGTAGAAATTTAGCAAGGCGGGATGGAAATTAGGGTTTGTAGAGGAAGAATCGGGAATTAGGGTTTTGGAAGAGTGGGGCTCTGTTACCATGATATAAATCAGAGATGGGAGGGAAATGAAAGTCTGTATTAGGCTCTCGGGCCAATGGCATACATACCCGTTGGTCAGCGGTAGTCTTGCCCTCCAACCGGTATGGGATTATACAACAGTAGTCTAACACTAACCACTCATTACTATAAGGACCTACAAATAGACTCGTTCAAGTAGAATTCTGAGAATGACTTTTAACATTCAGTATATAAAGAAAAAAAACCTAATGCGGTCAGGATCCTTATAATCAGTTTTCCATTCTCTTGGGGGGGCTTCAAATTAGGTGTTTGATCCGCTTCCACTAGGGGGCTTCTGGCAAATTAGATAAGTAGATATATCTTAAAATAATAAAACACAACATGCTCAAGAGGCAACTAGCAACTCAAATTTGGTATGGTATGCCTAATGGGTCAAAAGCAGTCTAAAGGGAGTATTGGCTCGAAAAATAGACATGAAAAATAACCTGATTCTATTTTCCTTTTGGGCCTAGTAGGGATCCCTTAGGCAATAAGGTTGTTTTAGTCTATAGATAAGAGTTAAGAGTTGGTATAGAAGTCTTAAAAAAATCCAATATATAGATGTACTAACTATATCATTTCCTCTTCTATTTCTTCGTTGTCTTTCCCCTTCCTTTATTTTTCACATTTTCTTAAGATTTCTTCTTTTTGTTCTTTCTACCACTTCCATCACGTCAACTACCACCAACCAGAGGGCCAACTAAAACTAAAATAAGCCTTCATAGAATAAAGAAATATTCCTACAATATTTTGGTGAGCCAATGGAAGTTATTAGATAATCATAGTCTTACAGTTGAATTGCCGTTACAGGACTCTTGTTCCAGTTGCCAACGTTGATCCAAGAAAATGTCCTCAACCGAAATAGTCAGAATATCGTGATCAGGGAGGTGAAATATTAAGGGATAAATGTCGCATCATAGCATTCATGTTAAATTCATATAGATGGTTGAGGAGACCTGAACCAAGCCAATTCTATTTGTTAAGTATTAGTAGTATTGAACTTTAGTCCTACAATGGTTAGAATAATTGTGAGAGGGGTTAGTCTCTCCTATATATATATATATATATATATATATATATATATATATATATATATATATATATATATGTGTGTGTGTGTGTGTGTGTGTGTGTGTGTGTTATATATATATATATATATATATATATATATATATTTTTTTTTTTATATATATATATATATATATATATATATATATATATATATATATATATATATATGTGTGTGTGTGTGTGTGTGTGTGTGTGTGTGTGTTATATATATATATATATATATATATATATATATATATATGTGTGTGTGTGTGTGTGTGTGTGTGTGTTATATATATATATATATATATATATATATATATATATATGTGTGTGTGTGTGTGTGTGTGTGTGTGTGTGTGTGTGTTATATATATATATATATATATATATATATATATATATGTGTGTGTGTGTGTGTGTGTGTGTGTGTTATATATATATATATATATATATATATATATATATATGTGTGTGTGTGTGTGTGTGTGTGTGTGTGTGTAACTCTCTCATTAATAAGATTATCCCATTATTCTACTCTACATGGTATAAGAGCCATAATCCATCCAACAATCATCCTGTGCGTGGTTTAGTCAATTTACACATGTTGTTATCCAGTTTGTCATGTGTCAATCCAAGAAGGATCATTCGATATTCTACCGACAGATATCAGCTGGAAGGATACTACTTGGTGTCTATGTTGACGACATTGTAATTACGGGGGACGACAACCAGGGTATTACAGGACTAAAGAAGTTCCTGATAGAACAATTTCAGACCAAGGATATAGGATCGTTGAACTATTTCTTGGACATTGAAGTCACACGGGACAAACGGAATATTGTCATGTCTCAGAGAAAGTATGTGCTTGACATACTAAATGATGCAGGAATAATGCAAGCCAAGGGAGCAACCTCACCCATGAATCCAAGGGCAAAGTTGCTACCAGACGAGGGGGTCCTGATGACCAATCCAGATCAATATCGTCGAGTGGTTGAAAAAATCAACTACTTTGCGGTTATGACTCGTCCGGACATTTCTTTCGTTGTAAATGTCGCAAGTAGATTTATGGCTTCTCCAAGAGTTTCACACGGGCAGACAGTTCTCAGAATTCTGTGCTATCTAGTCAATAATCCGGAAAAAAAAATTCGGATGGAGAATCATGGACATACTCGTGTTGAGCGCTTTACCGATGCTGACTGGGGTGCAAGCCTGATTGATAGACGGTCTACATCTGCCTACTCGGTATTTATTGACAAAAACTTGGTATCGTGGAAAAACAAGAAGCAGAGTGTGATAGCACGGTTAAGTTCATAAACAGAATATCGAGCCATTGCTCATAGCACAACAGAGGTGTTATATCTGAAGCATCTTTTACAAGAACTGGGAGAAGAAGCAGAATCTAAAACAGTAGATCTGTGGTGTGATAACCAGTCTGCTATCCATATTGTAACTAATCTTGTATTTCATGAAAGGACGAAGCACATTGAAGTTGACATACATTTTGTCCGTGATGAGTATACAAATGGGATGATAAAGTTTCACCATATGAGAACCGGTGATCAGATAGCTGATATCTTCACAAAGCCACTTTTGGGTCGGGTTCAAGTTCTGTGTAACAAGTTGGGCGTGGTTGACATGCTCCGGCTTGAGGGAGGGTGTTAAGTATTAGCAGTATTAAGCTTCAGTCCCACATTGATTAGAATAATAGTGAGAGGGGTTAATCTCTCTCATATATATATATATATATATATATATATATATATATATATATATATATATAACTCTCTCATTAATAAGATTATTCCATTATTCTACTCTACACTATTCCTCATTTATCCTTCGTTTGATGATTGCACACCTACCAGATGAATAGAACAAATCTTTGTTCTACGATCTGAACACAGCATCTCTACATCTTGATTATATTCCTCATTAAATCTACCAACTTTACAATGAATCTAAGACACCCATCAGAAACCCTTTCCCTAAAAGCCCTAAAGATATCAAATTGAAGAGATTTAACAAGAAGCCCAATAATAAATCTACCTATATTTTCTTTTCACATTGTAAGCGCTCAATCAACCAATTCTAAGATAACCCATGAACACAAATAGGAAATTTACAATAAAACAGGAAATTTACAATAAAACCCCTAAATTAGCAATATGGTCTTAATAAAACCATCAAAAGATTAATTAAAAGTCCATCTTTTTTTCGCACTATGACCACTCGATCAATCAATCCCAAGAAGTCCCATCAACCAAATCAAGGGATTCTTTGAATAAAGCCCTATCAAATTTATCATAATCCTAACATTTCTAAGACAACCAATTAACGAAATCAAGGAGAGTACTATAAATGATTTCGATAAAACCCTAAATTCATTAAAAATCTATCCTTTTTTTCGCGCTATAACCACTCCATCGACCAATCCGAAGAGGAATCCATCAACCAAATCTTGGAAATCTTCCAATAAATCCCCTAAAGAAGTCAACTTTTATCATGAACCGAACATTTCTTTTCAAGAAATTGTTTCAATAAAGATCCTAACTCGAGAGAAATTTAAGAAGAGGGGGTTAGGGTTTTCATCTAGGCATACGTACTCGGCAGCTGGATGTCTATGTGGAAGGTTCCCCCTTCGTAGGGGGTCCCGAGCGGCCCCGTGATGGTGCCGGCGAGGTGGGTGAGGTCAGCGGCGCCGGCGTGGAGGGTGAGGGTGACGCCGGAGATGTCAGAGTCCTTGTTGCACTCCACCAGCTCCTTCTGAACCCTAGACAAATCCAACATTTCTTCTCTCTTCTTCTTCTTGCTCCTCCTCTCTTCTTTATAAACATAAAAAAAAAAAAAAAAAGGAGGGGAGAGAGAATATTAGTCTTGGTTGGTTGGTTATTTTCTTCTCCCTTTATAGGGATCTCCTCTATCATGTGAAGGGAGTTTGGACTTTGGAGTGAGTAGGAATGAGGTGCCTTAATTGGATTAGAGGGCAAGTTTAAGCACATATTCTTCTTCCTTTCCAAGGCATTTCAAAATTTAACTTCTCAAAAAACCTTTTTATAAGTTGTTACAAAACCTTTTCCAACTATATATATATATTTTTTTTCAAAAATCAACCTCCAATAAACAATTTTAAGTCCAACATCAGCAGAAACAATTGTTACGAAACAATTTTTCTTGCTATTTTTTCAAGAAAAACATCCAACGACAAACTCATGTCAAGTTTGGACTTGCTTATCATAGATACTTTTGCTTACAAAAATTATCCAAGAAAGCACTATAACGGTTTGGTGACATCATCTTATCAAAAACTTTTTAAAAATTAATTTAATTTTAAGACAGCTTTTAGCAGCTTGTGAGAGATTGTTATCAGAAACTCTCTTGTTATCATTTTCTGAAAACAACAACAATCCCAAACTGGCCCAGTCTAATGCTTGTTTGGTCGTGTTTATGCTTTTCAAAAAGCAAAATCAACTTACAAAATCTTTTTTCTAAAACTAGCAAAATGAACAAGTGAAAGTTGACATAAGCAAACGTCTTTGTTTTGTTGCCTTTTGAAGAAGAAGAAGCTGTTGAGAAAAGTTGTACCAAACTTTAGGCTAACTCTTAATAAGTCCAAACTTCATATTCTAGTCACGTGTGAGACTCGTCTCACCGTATCGGTATTTATATAACTGATACGTACTTTTGTATTGTATTTCCTATGTTATTGGTTTTCGGAACATTTTAAATTTTTTCCAACTTATATATTTTCTCCTTGACCGGCATATCGCTAGTGTACCATTGTATGCCGACGGCATGCCTGTCACTCCCGTTTTCTGTTATACGAATTTTCAGTGTACGTATACGGAATTCTGGCCTTTGTCAGGTGACCCGTATTTTGACTTGTTTTTCTTAGCCTAGCTTTGGTTTAATTTTGACTTGATTTAATTTGGTTTGGTTCAACTTGGTTTGGCTTGGTTTGGTTTAATTGGTTTGAGATGAGAGGGTTTTATATAAAAACCCAACTCCTCTCTCTCTCCTCCATTATTTTCATTCTCTTCATCTTCTTCCTCTTCATTTTCTCCTCCAACCTAAGGCAAGTACATCTTGCCAAATATTGGACAAATATTATTTTGTTTGTTTTAAACTCTTCCTTACATGATTATAAGCCTCTTTAGAACTTGGAGTTTTTAATTTTCATGGATAGATTCTTGTAGATCTAAGTTTGTAATATTTTTGGTTTTTCTTAGTTTTGATCTATCAAACTTACTTGTTTTCGAAAATTAATTGCTCCTCCATGTGGTAGAAAATTTGATTCTACACAATTTTGACCTTTGAAAATTTAGATTTCGACTTGTTTTGAGGAAGTTATGGCCAAAACAATATTTTGACATCTTCTATGTTCATCTGTCCTGATTCTGGCAGGGACGATGCCCATGGCTTGTATAGTGCCGCAGGCTTGAATAGTGCAGCATGGATGAATAGTATCGCATGGCTTGCATAGTGACGCATGACTTGCATAGTACCGCAGGCTTGTATAGTGTCGCATGGCTTGCATAGTGCCGTAGGCTTGTATAGTGCCGCATGGATGAATAGTGTCGCAGGCTTGCATAGTGCCGCATGGATGAATAGTATCGCAGGCTTGCATAGTACCGCATGGACGAATAGTACCGCATGGATGAATAGTGTCGCAGGCTTGCATAGTGCCGCATGGCTTGTATAGTGCCGCATAGTGCCTATTTTGGCTGTATTTTGGCTGTTTTATGTCCTATTTGGCTGATTTGTAGCCAGAATTTCTTCCAACTCCCAACATGAAAATTGTAAATCTTTGTCTTGGCTTCAAGAATCTTCTTGTTTCACTTTAACTGGATTTCATATGCGATTGATAACTTCAATCATAGTTTTGATCTTTTTGGCATATTTTCTGTACTTGACGTTTTGAGGTTTCCTTCGACTGTAATAAACTCTTATCATGATTAGATGTTTTGTACAATTAGAGAATAATTATACCCCCTTATATTCTTAACACTAGCACCATTTTAATTATTGTTTTTGTCAAGTTGTACTTTTATTTATTTTTTCTCCCATGCCATGATACGTCTTTTATCTAATTATTTCTTACATGCGATCCTTGTCGCATGTTTTCTTTCTTAGATAGTGGCCCGTTGGGGTGCACTCATAGTTTATGTCTTTTCTTTGCTTTGTATGCACTTACGTTACATGTCACTTCTTTTCTTGCATGATGGTGGCCTGTTGTGGTGTACTCATGCTACACGTCTCTTCTCTACCTATACTAGATAGTGACCCATTGTGGTGCACTCTGGTACATATCTTTCTTTGTTTACATGATGGTGACCCGTCGTGGTACACTCTTGAACATGTCTTTACATGCTAACATGATAGTGGCCTGTCGTGGCGCACTCTTAACAAGCAACCTTAACATAATAACTCTTGATAGTGGTCCGTTGTGGCGCACTCTTGATATGACAAGTAAACCTAACATGACATGTATAATCAAGATGCTGTTGCGACGGCTATTCTTCTTGCTAATACAACTCTTTTGGACACCGTGGTTAAATTCTTTGTGTATGCGTGCACAAGCTACATGTCTCATCTTACATCATGTCTAGAACATAGATTCCTGATTACCACGGTCCGGGATTCATACTGAATCTGACTAGGTTAATGACTAGATTGATGAAGTAGTTCATATAGAGAGATTTTTTAGTCACAGGCGATCCTGTTATCTGGGCGCTTTAATTGGACTTGTAGCCTGCCGTCGAGTAGGGCGCATTTCTAGCACACTGTCATGTGTTGCACCCCCAAGTCACCATGGGATACATTTGTCTCATGGACGATGTATCCACCTAATACAACTCCCAACCTGCAGAAGGATAACTGGATAGGTGCAGAGCTTGTGATTGTCAGAATATCTCGTTGCATCTTGTTAGTAACTAGGCTTGTGATAACCCTAGTTAGCTAATGTATCAAGCCATACTCATTGCTTGGCCATGTTTAATGGATGGAGTCAGTCCAGTCCAATCTAGTTTTGTCTAGGCGGTGTCCGTATGTTTATTTCAGTACATCATTATTTATGCTTACTTTTTGATAAATGATTAGAGATTAAGTTCTGTTCAGGAGAAGGGTTACAACCCCGGTCCTTGTTTGGTTTACGGGTTGTAACTGGGCTTCTGGAATAGTTCCTAAGTCATCTTATCATTGTCGTTCTATATAATTATCACAGGCTCTTATGCCCTAGTTACATAACATGCTCACAAGTCTCAGTTATCTATATGTTTACAAGTCTCAGTTATCTAACATGCTCATATGTTCCACTTACCGTACATGTTCGCATGTACTATTTCTCTTATATGGTTTAGCTATGTCACAAGTTCTTTGTTTAATTCACAAGTTCACAGTTTACATTATATCACATGTTAATTACTTATGCTCCAAGTGGCTTACTTATTGTCTTTTCTATTTCTCGGGATGAGTGCATTGGTAGTGCACGAGTCTCGATATGCATTTACTTACTGCTTTCTCTAACCATTGCTATGTTAGCTATTGCTGATTTTAGTTCATAGTTTGGCTTCCTTTGTGGTACTTGCTATTTGGGGGTCTGATCCCACTGGTTTTGTTTGGCCAGATCTGATAGAGAAGCCCAGAGGATCTTCCGTACCATCTACTCGACGGTGACTATCCGGAGCACCAGAGTACCTGAGTGGGTGTCTTGTTTCATTCTTCCACTTGATATGTATATTATTCTTTTGTGGCATTTAGCCTCCGAGCACGTGTTTAGCTCGTATTTTGGTTCTTAACATTTAGTCTACGGGCCTAAACATGATGTGCGTATTCTAGACTATTGCTAGGGCTTATCATGTATGACTATTACTCTGGCTAGTTCTCTCTTTTGTATTACTAGGTTCATGATCATCCATGTATAAATGGTTTGGGACGCTTTACTATTGTATATCTGATGATCATACTTCTTGCTCCTTGTATAATTGTCTGTGATTGAGATACCTAGTATTGTTTAACCTAGGATCGACTGTTGGCTTGTAGAAGTAACCCCCATGTCTTGACAGCTTATACGTTATTTTAGAGTACTGGTGTACTTTGGAATTGCGTAGCTGGCCTTGTCCGTCTTCACTTGCCAGTATTCTGGTTTTGGGGCGTGACACAGGTTTTAGTGGTAGCCCATGCAGGTCTGATTTATCAGATATGTAGGGGTTACTGATTTAGTTATCTTAGCCACAATTATCCCTTATTGATATCCTTCGTATTATTCTCTATCTCTGATCCTTTGACCTGATATTTGCCTTGATCGTTGATCTCTTCTGTTCCCTCGATTTGATCCTTGTGTCCTTTAACTTTCAGGGATACTGTTTCTAATCCTTCCGATTACCTTGTTTGGGTTCTGCCGATGGCAGGTCAGCAATCTTCTGTCGGGCCAGTTGTGGACGATCAGTCTCAACATTCAGATACAGAGTCGAAAGTTGACTCGAGGGCAGAGATGTCAGTTCATCCCAATCATCCAGCTGTGCACGTACAACCAGCAGTCCGAGCGGAGGTAGTTCCAGATCAACCCGATGTACCTGTACTTATAGGGATTATCAAGGAAATGATAGAGTCACAACAACAACGAGATCTCGTTCTCCAGCAGAGTATCCAGATATTGATAGACCGAAGTAAACAAGGAATACCCGACGAATTTTAAGCTGAGGACTTGCATCCAAAGAAAGTACAGATTGGAGCCAGACAGTACCAGTCATCCAGCCAGTCAGCATATCGAGCCCGACCTGCCATGGAGGCAGTACGAGAGCAAGAGCATATAGCTAGGAGGACAACATCCAGAACTGAAGGTCGTAAGAGGTACCATTCACCCATATCAGGCTTTTTACCCCAACATCCATCACCAGTACCAGCAGACCAACGCCCATTCCAGTACCGGAAGTTACCAACCGTATGTTCCTTCTATGGAAGGGAAGGGCACACCCATCTTACTTGTCGAAGGGCTAACCTTTTATATTTAGCGTGCGGATCACCAGACCACATTATAGGGATTTGTCCCCGGAGGAGTTCGACTGGATCTTCATCCTTCCAGCCTTCCAACTAGCAGGCACCAGCGCCGGTTTAGCAGCAACAAGCTTAGAGGCAGAGGAACCAACAGCAGTATCAGGCAAAACAAGTAGCATGTACCTATTATGGCAAGTTGGGGCATCACAGATCAGTTTGTCGGACGGTCAATAGGCAATGCTTCCGTTGTGGAGCGGAGGACCATTCAATTAGCACTTGTCCATATCCGACATCTTGAGGACGACCAGTTACACCAGATGTACCACTACAGTCTTTTCAGTCGCCTCAGTTATCACCTCCAATAGTGGATGAGCAGCTAGGGCCAATACTAGATGTTCAACCATTGGCACAGTACCCACCGCCATCGCGATCTCAGAGGGTCAGACAGCTCAGAGCACGATTGAATGTACAACACCAGGAGCAGCTCTAGTATCTGCATGAGGGTAATACCTTGGGAGTCTCAGGTACCATCTTCATGGTCTTCCTTCAGTTATGAACTTTGGATCTGTCTTTCAGTAGCAGGTCAGGTGGTGGCAGTATATCTTGGGTTCCGGTCGGCGACTTTGTATTCTATCTATATGTAGAGTACAATGGTCGGTTTGACTTATTCGGTAAGTGAATGTGAGTTTCTCGTCCCCCTCTTCTGTCCTCATAGTCGAGACATGTGATAAATATCATGTATCTCGATTACGACGATACGTCCTGGGTAGTGTCATGTCTTAGACTAAGTCATTGGTACCGACTTACTTTGAGACTTGACCCTTATCCATTTTGGAGTCAGCGTAGGCTAGCGAGGAAGTTGGTCCCTACTCAACTGACTCAGGAGACATTTGTTCATATGCCTCCAGCCCTTCTGTATTGTGGTTGTGTTATTGCTTACGCATTTATTTATATTAATATTGCCTTCATTTACTTATATGCCATGCTTCGTTTTATGGAGATAGTTGTATTTTATTGAGCTTTTGTTTTCGTTATCTTGCTCGACTAGCTTTAGAAAATTTTGGGGACGAAATTTTTCTAAGGATAGGAGAGTTGTGAGACTCGTCTCACCGTATCGGTATTTATATAACTGATACGTACTTTTGTACTGTATTTTCTATTTTATTGGTTTTCAGAATATTTTAAAATTTTCCCAACTTATAGATTTTCTTCTTGACCGACATATCGCCAGTGTACCATTGTATGCCGACGGCATGCCTCTCACTCCCGTTTTCTGTTATACGTATTTTCAGTGTACGTATACAAAATTCTGGCCTTTGTCACGTGACTCGTATTTTGATTTGTCTTTCTTAGCCTAGCTTTGGTTTAATTTTGACTTGGTTTAATTTGTTTGGTTCAACTTGGTTTGGCTTGGTTTGGTTTAATTGGTTTGAGATGAGAGGGTTTTATATAAAAACCCAACTCTTCTCTCTCTCCTCCATTATTTTCATTCTCTTCATCTTCTTCCTCTTCATTTTCTCCTCCAACCTAAGGCAAGTACATCTTGCCAAATGTTGGACAAATATTATTTTGTTCTAAACTCTTTCTTACATTATTATAAGCCTCTTTAGAACTTGGAGTTTTTGATTTTTATGGGTGGATTCTTGTAGATCTAAGTTTGTAATATTTTTGGTTTTTCTTGGTTTTGATCTATCAAACTTACTTGTTTTCGAAAACTAATTGTTCCATGTGGTAGAATATTTGATTCTACACAATTTTGTCCTTTGAAAAGTTAGATTTCGACTTGTTTTGAGGAAGTTATGGCCAAAATAATATTTGGACATCTTCTATGTTCATCTGTCCTGGTTCTGGCAGGGACGATAAATAGTGCCGCAAGCTTGAATAGTACCACATGGATGAATAGTTTCGTAGGCTTGAATAGTGCCACATAGATGAATAGTACCACATGGCTTGCACAGTGCCGCATGGCTTGCATAGTGCTGCAGGCTTGAATTGTGCCGCATGGATGAATAGTATCGCAGGCTTGCATAGTGTCGCATGGATGAATAGTGCCGCAGGCTTGCATAGTGCCGCATGGATGAATAGTGTCGCAGGCTTGCATAGTGTCGCATGGCTTGCATAGTGCCGTATGGCTTGCATAGTGCCGCATAGTGCCTATTTTGGCTGTATTTTGGCTGTTTATGCCCTATTTGGCTGATTTGTGGCCAAAATTTCTTCCAACTCCCAACATGAAAGTTGTAGATCTTTGTCTTGGCTTCAAGAATTTTTTTGTTTCGCTTTAACTGGAGTTCATATGCGATTGATAACTTCAATCATAGTTTTGATCTTTTTGGCATATTTTCTGTACTTGACGTTTTGAGATTTCCTTCGACTGTAATAAACTCTTTTCATGACTAGATGTTTTATACAATTAGAGAATAATTGTACCCCCATTATATTCTTAACACTAGCACCGTTTCAATTATTATTTTTGTCAAGAGTACTTTTATTTATTTCTTCTCCCATGCCATGATACGTCTTTTATCTAATTCTTTCTTACATATGATCCTTGTCGCATGTTTTCTTTCTTAGATAGTGGCCCGTTGGGGTGCACTCATGGTTTATGTTTTTTCTTTGCTTTGTATGCGCTTACGTTACATGCCACTTCTTTGCTTGCATGATGGTGGCCCGTTGTGGTGTACTCATGCTATACGTCTCTTCTCTACCTATACTAGATAGTGACTCGTTGTGGTGCACTCTGGTACATGTCTTTTTTTTGTTTACATTATGGTGACTCGTCGTGGTGCACTCTTGAACATGTCTTTACATGCTAACATGATAGTGTCCCGTCGTGGTGCACTCTTAACAAGCAACCTTAATATGATAACTCTTGATAGTGGTCCGTTGTGGCGCACTCTTGATATTACAAGTAAACCTAACATGACATGTATAATCAAGATGCTGTTGCGACGACTATTCTTCTTGCTAATACAACTCTTTTGGACACCGTGGTTAAATTCTTTGTGTATGCGTACACAAGCTACATGTCTCGTCTTGCATCATGTCTAGGACATAGATTTCTGATTACCATGGTCAGGAATTCATACTGAATCTGACTAGGTTAATGACTAGATTGATGAAGTAGTTCATATAGAGAGATTTTTAAGTCACAGGCGATCCCGTTATTTGGGTGCTTTAATTGGACTTGTAGCCTGCCGTCGAGTAGGGCGCATTTCCAGCACACTGTCATGTGTTGTACCCCCAAGTCACCATAGGATACATTTGTCTCCTGGGCGATGTATCCACCTAACATAACTCCCAACCTGCAGAAGGATAACTGGATAGCTGCAGGACTTGTGACTGTGGAAATATCTCGTTGCATCTTGTTAGTAACTAGGCTTGTGATAACCCTAGTTAGCTAATGTATCAAGCCGTACTCATTGCTTGGTCGTGTTTGATGGATGGAGTCAGTCCAGTCCAGTCCAGTCTAGTTTTGTCTAGGCAGTATCCGTATGTTTATTTTAGTACATCATTATTTATGCTTACTTTTTGATAAATGATTAGAGACGAAGTTTTGTTCAGGAGAAGGGTTACAACCCCGATCGTTGTTTGGTTTACGGGTTGTAACTTGGCTTCCAGAATAGCTCCCAAGTCATCTTATCATTTGTTGTCCTATTCAGTACCCACACGCTATACATGCTTCTTATGCTAAACATTGATTAGAGATTAAGTTCTGTTCAGGAGAAGGGTTACAATCCCGTTCCTTGTTTGGTTTACGGGTTGTAACTGGGCTTCTGGAATAGTTCCCAAGTCATCTTATCATTGTCGTTCTATATAATTATCACAGGCTCTCATGCCCTAGTTACATAACATGCTCACAAGTCTCAGTTATCTACATGCTTACATGTCTCAGTTATCTAACATGCTTACATGTTCCACTTACTGTACATGTTCGCATGTACCATTTCTCTTACATGGTTTAGCTATGTCACAAGTTCTCTGTTTAATTCACAAGTCCACAATTTACATTATGTCACATGTTAATTACTTATGCTCCAAGTAGCTTACTTATTGTCTTTTCTATTTCTCGGGATGAGTACATTGGTAGTTCACGAGTCTCGATCTGCATTTACTTATTACTTTCTCTAACCATTGCTATGTTAGCTATTGCTGGTTTTAGTTCATAGTTTGGCTTCCTTTGTGGTACTTGCTATTTGGGGGTCTGACCCCACTGGTTTTGTTTGGCCAGATCTGATAGAGAAGCCCAGAGGATCTTTCGTACCATCTACTCGACGGTGACTATCCGGAGCACCAGAGTACCTGAGTGGGTTTCTTGTTTCATTCTCCCACTTGATATGTACATTATTTTTTTGTGGCATTTAGCCTCCGAGTACGTGTTTAGCTCGTGTTTTGGTTCTTGACATTTAGCCTACGGGCCTAAACATGATGTGCGTATTCTAGACTATAGCTAGGGCTTATCATGTATGACTATTACTTTGGCTAGATCTCTCTTTTGTATTACTAGCTTCTAGGGGTGAGCGTCGGTATAATCGGTCGGTATTTGGTCGATTTTTTCGATATTTTTTAAAATCGATATTTGAAAAATCAATACCAATATCGTACCATTTAGAATCGGTTTTTTCGGTTTCGGTTAAATCGGTATTCGGTCGGTTTTTGTTCGGTATCGGTATTTTACCAATTAATATTTGATCAATTAACACACTTAATATTGTAGAACCTCTTCACCTATAATATTTTTTTTACTTTTTTGGAAACATTAATTTTAAAGCTAAGCCTCTACCAACCAAACAATTAATTAAAATTATTAGAACAATATGTAACAAGTCACAAACACCTAAAAATGAGCTTAAAATATCAAACGCGGTCACTAAGTTTAATCTTTAGTATAAGTTTAAGTAACCAAAATTCACTTCAAAATTCTATGAGAACACAAAAACATAAGTTCAAAAGATCAAAAACTCAATTCTTAGCATTCTTAACATAAATTCAAGTCCACTAAAATCCATTCTAAGTTTTAGGAAACCAACCAAAACAAAGATAAAAATGAAAATGAGTAGTATAAAATTAATCATGAACAACATTAAAAATGTGCATGTGTGTGTGTATATATGTGTGTGTGTGAATCGGTTCGGTTCGGTATTTTTGGTATGGTATTACACTCAAACCGTTACCATTACCATTATACCGTATTTAGTCGGTTCGGCAATTCGGTATCGGTACATAATTTCGGTTCGATTTTTCAGAATATTTTTAATCGGTATTCGGTTGATTTTTCGGTATCGGTCGGTATTTGCTCACCCCTACTAGCTTCATAATCATCCATGTATAAATGGTTTGGGACGCTTTACTATTGTATATCTGATTATCATACTTCTTACTCCTTATATAATTGTCTGTGATTGAGATACCTAGGATTGTTTAACCTAGGATCGACTGTTGGCTTGTAGAAGTAACCCCCATGTCTTGACAACTTATATGTTATTTTAGAGTACTGGTGTACTTTGGAATTGCGTAGCTGGCCTTGTCTGTCTCCACTTGCCAGTATTCTGGTTTTGGGACGTGACATCACGCGTATAAACCATGTAAATGATGAGCCTCACGTATATGTTGGGTTCACTGCATAGTCCATTAATCATAAAATTTGGATGTCATGTCGGATTCAAGATCAGGTGTTTCAAAATAAACTAGAATCTTGTAACCTATAGAGACCAGATTTAGGTCAAAGTCGAGTAAAGTTTATGTGGATCCAAATTCTATATCTTTCAAAGATCGGTTCTACTTTTGGATATAGAATCGTACCTCGGGATAATTGATTACAACGAGGTTCTTTGATTGGGTTAAAATTATCAGCAAAGCTTTTGTTTGATTTTGGTAATTATTTTATTCTTTTGGATATAATGCAACCCATAAGGTTGTTTATTTATAGTTAACTTTTTTTTAGGTGCTATAAGTTTTAAATTTTGTTTGTTGAATTGATTCATTTCTCCTACGAGGTTGAATTGCTATCAAGCTACATGATAAAACTAACCTTTCTAAGGGCAGGCTAATCCCACAGTATATTTCTTATGGATAGGTGAACAATGCGTACATTTAGCAATTTTTTACAACCATAGAAATAGTCTACATCCAAGAATAAAAGTACGCTATAATTGTGAATGCTCGACTGCCATAGGCCAGTTACCCTGTATTAGGGTTGGAAAAATAAGTTTTCCCTCAAACAACAATTGCTGAATAGTTGTTGGGTTCGTGTTTTGAAAATAACCTTTTTTTATCCCCCAAGTGTATATCGGTATTTTGCCACTAATCTAACAACTAGTCGGTTGCATTTGTGCTACTCGTGGAGTGCAAATGAAAGTCAAGTGCAACTCAAACATATCATCGATTAGAGTTCATGATAGTGGAAAAAAAATTAATAGCATAATTTTTTAATTTATCGATATAATAGTTAAATAATTATTTATTAGAATAGATCATCTTTTTGCCACATCACGATAAACCACCATAAACAAAGTGAAAGAGTTCAAATTAACCTTGTATAGCAAACCAACCAAAATAGCACTATAAATGTTATAAATCATATAGTTGGTTAACCACAAATAAGTGGATGCCCTTATCCGGATACACACAAACTCTAATCACTTCCTCCCTCTATATATACTGTTAATAAGAGAAGCCCAGGATCTCTTCTATTCGGCTACAAAACAATCACTCTCTCTATATCTCTTCCTTATTTTATAACAAGTTATCAGTACGAAGGTTCGAGGAACTCCAAGCCGTAGGTTTAACTACAACACATAAAGACTCCACCCAAGAAGAAGACCAAATACAAGTAAGTTTTTATCATCTTTATCAGAAAGAACAATTTTTCTTTTTAGGTACTCTTATGATATTTGCCTTTCTTAGTTCACTTGAAACATCCAATCTGAATACTTGTCATGTAACTCATTTCAAGTAAAGTATTTATACTTATTAACAACCATCATAGCCAACGGGTAAGTGGACTTTGGGATTTAGTAGTAAGAAAACATGATAATTTTGCAATTAGGAAGTAGATAACATTAATGTAACATGACACATGACAATGAAGAGAAAAAAGAGGTGCAAACAAAAGATAAGTATAACACCATTCACTAATGCAGCTAGCCTTCCAGTATTCTTTGTGATGTCAATTTTAGATTCATGGCTAGTGCTAGCGCCATTACCAACTATTTTATCAATCACATTTTAGTAGTACTAGCGCCATCATCACCTATTGAATCTGTTTCACATCCCTACATGCTACATCGTTAATCAGAATGGACAAGTCAAATTGTCATAGCCGTGTCCAATTATACCATTTATTTTAATAAATTGTACCTTCCTTATAATTTCTCTCTAATTAATTATTAATATTTTATTATAATGAAAAGAATTTATAATTTAATTAGATGAATTTTATTTTATGCATATTTGCATAAAAGTCCATGAATTAATTTTGTGATCATAAAAACCACATTGACACCTCAACCTATTAGGTGTCAAACCCTCACCAACCCAAGCATGGACACATCATCTCCATGTGTCATCATGCATGTAATTAGGGTGTTTTGGACATTTCACATATGTTGGTGATAATCTTGAAAAGAAAAATGAAAATGAAATGGATAAAGAGAGAGGAGTAACACCTCCCCGCCACTCTGTCTCTCTCTCCCTCTCCCTCTCGACACACTTTCTCTCTCTCCCTCTCGGCTCCCTCTCCCTCTCCCTCTCGACACACACTCTCTCTCTCCCTCTCGGCTCCCCCTCCCTCTCCCTCACCGACCGGCCCCCCTCACCGCCGACCTCCATCACCACCTTAAACATCACCATTATCATCCCCCTCTCCATCTCCATCTCCATCATCAAAACCTAAACCTAACTCCCTTTTACCTCAAAAAGGAAGAAAATAAAGAAGAAGAAGAAGAAGAAAAAGAATTTGGGGGAGGAGGAAGAAGAAGAAATTGGAAGAAGAAGAAGAAGAGCAAGTCCCAAGTCCTAGTTCTCAAATCCTTAATTTTTCAAGGCAAGCCCCTTCTCTATTTGTCTCTTCTAATTGCAATCAAATTCCTAAACTTGATCATTCAAATTCTTAAATTTTGTATTACATTTCTTATGCCCTAACTTTGAAATCCTCATGGTATGCTCATGTTTTCCATAAATAAATTCACTTTATTTATTGTGTATCTGGAAAAATTACAACTGTAGGAATCCGATCTAAAAGACGATCGCTTTATCCCTTGGACTATGCGAAGAAGAAAAGCTCTCAAAATTTTGACAGTAGATAACTATGTATCTGTACAATGAATGAGAAAAAGAACTCTATTTATAGAGTCAAAAATAACTGAAAGGATAACTGTCTTCACAACCTATGCCTAGTTGAAAATCACGCAGGATTTAACATACACAAGGTTGTGAGCAGTTACTGGACGTGGCCTATAACTGTTGGACACATGGCAATCATGCATGAGTCGTGTGCAAGTTACATGACACGCAGGCGAGAGATCAGTGGCATGGCTGCCACGTACTCCAATTTGATGAAATCTACGCAGACTTGTTGAAGACGAAATCCACGCAAACTCGGGTCAGAAAGCTTCAAAATCCACGCAAACTTGGGACGAGAAGCTTCAGAATCCACGCAGGCTTGGGGCAAAAAAGCTTCAGAATCCATGCAGACTTGTTGAAGAAAGCTTCAAAATCCACGCAGACGTGGGGCATGAAACTTCAGAATCCACGCAAACTTGAGACAGAAAGCTCAAAATACACGCAGACTTGAGGAAGGAACATATAAGTTCAAAATACACGCAGACTTGAGCCAGAAGGCTCAAAATATACGCAATATTGAGGCAGAACTGCCAGCTGTCTTGATTCGACGTGCCTCGATTGACACAAAATCTCTGACAGTGATTGCTTTTGTCAGTCGCATTAAATGACAAGAAGCTCTTTTGGTACGCCAACTTGGTGAAGGCTGAGTCTTGCTGAAGAAGATTTCAAAAGTCACGCAATAGTCGGCTGTGATCTCTCGAGTTCCGTGCATACGTGGCATACGAGAAGACATTCTTCGACTGTCGTGCTGTCAGTCATAATGACCCTCTGACAAAATGATGAGCTGTCTCCCAGCGTAACTTTTAAATATTGTCCTGATCAACTCAGCGTGACTTTTGTTCTGATCAACTGAGCGTGACTTTTGTTCTGATCAACTGAGCGTGACTTTTGGAATTGTTCTGGTCAACTGAGCGTGACTTTCATTTTTAAGGCCTGCAAAACCCCCTTCAAAGTTTTCGAAAGTTGAAAAGACTTCAAAATTTCGAAATACTTTGAAAAGATAAACATGCAAGTGAACTTTATTAAATGTCATGATGACTCTTCAATTTTCGAGACTGATTGAATCCAATTTATGGTAGAATATGAACCGCCGGCGAGCTCTTTTATATAAACAGGGAGAAAATTCAGTTTCGATGTTCATTTTACGTCAACATGACTCCGAAGGAAGAAGCTGAAGAAGAAGCAAGAAAGTTAGGTTTATGTGCCCATGGCGACCCTACTCTTGGGGGTAAGGAACCGGAGCCTTTAGTTTTCGAGTTCAAAGATGACCCTACACAACTAGCCAAGAATTTCTTGAGCTATTTTGGCCTGGACGGCTCATCTTCTTCCAATGGGCGCAGTCTCGCAGAGCAGCGTGACACGCTCAATGCTCTGTTACATCGTATGGGAGTCACTAGCGTAGAGGAATTGGGCGCCAAGCTCAGTCGCTTCACAAAATAGAGCGTGTCTTTTATGCTTCTGTTTTCTTTTTTGAAAAATATTGTACTTCTTTTCCTATGTAAGGTCATCAGTACCTGCTTTGAAAAATGTAGTACAACTTTATACTGCGTGCATTAATGAAGAACATTAAGTGGCACTCTTTGAATGTTTCAAATATTGTGCTATTTTCCAAAGCACACGTGACACTCATTCCATGGTTTATGAGCGCTTTTTACTCGGATCTTTTCCAAGAATAGGCTTGCACTTTGTCCTTTAAATAGATAGATGAGTTTCATGCATACTCATCTTCTAATTCTTCTTCTTCTTCTCTGAGAATGAATTTTTTGTGAGATTTCATTCTCAAACAAAAAAGCAATGCTTTCTAATGTTCGATTTCTGTGCACTATACCAGACATTAGTTTGCCAATCCTTAGCACCAAACTCGATGGTAAGTCCAGTATAGAACGTGTACCATTTTTTACTGTTTGAAGATGGGCTTTTGTTTCTGACTGAACAGGGTGCGTCTGTTTCTAGTTGACAAATGCACACTGGATGATAATGATATTTCTGTTGATTTAATCTCTTTTTCCTTGCTGTTTTCTACAGAAGCTCGGCTGAAAATTTTCTTCAGAACTGGTATTGGTGATTTGGATGCTGTGGAGAATATTTTGCTGACACCTACATCAGGGAGCTCATGCGCTTTTGACGCGTAAATCAGACAACTCAGAACTCTTCGTGGGATAGAAGGGTCTTCTTCCAATGGTAGGAAGAGCCTTTATACACGGAGAGTTGGACGGTGGAGTCAACTCTACCACGAGAAATCGGGTAGTAGAGTTCCTTTCATGGCAGAACTAGGAATTGTATCCCAATGTTGGATACATTCCTATCTCCTTTGAGAGGTCGCTCCCAATCCACCAGTTGTATTGGCAGCAACACGTCTTCGTGCTGCCCTACTCTGTGGTTCTCCTCTCGTCTGAAAAATAAGACCAGAGTTTGATTCCTGCTGGACAGTCAGGAATTGCCACCAACAACGAATCCGCCAGAGAAGATCAAAGAAGAAATAGATCTCCATTAGATTATTGTTGTGTACATAGAATGAAAATCCAAGATTTGTAATAGATTTCCATTATGATTTGTAAGAAAGTCTAAGAAAATATAATAGACTTTTTATGGTGAAATGAGAATGGAAATGATAATTCTTCTATGCTCAATAATTTGTATTTACTTGGATGAATTGTGGACATGATAGATAATGAAATCTTCTTTTCTGATTTAGAGTACATAATATTATCAGAGATAATATGGACATGATAATATGTAAGAACTCAAAAGAAAAATAGATTGATTTCTATGCAGAGGTCAAAAATGACAAGTAAGTAGATTCGGAATTGATCCAAAGATAGAAGATTATAAACGGACGAACCCTCGGATGAATGTAATAAATGAACGGATGAACCGTCAAGTATTAATGAACGGGCGAACCGTCTAATGAATGAACGGATGAACCGTCAAGCATTAATGAATATGTGAATCGTCGGATGAATGTGACGCTTCATTATTTGAGAAACTTCTGCCTATAAATATAGCAGAAATCTGACAAGAACAAACACTTCTACTTTCAAACATAAAAATGTCGTCTGAAAAAGTATCCAAGAAATCTGGAATCACCCTGAAGATTCAGAAAGGCACTGAAGAACGCCCTGTTGATCCAGTTCGATCGAAAAATGCTGAAGCAGGCGAAGGTTCGTCTGTACCCAAGCCACCAAGGGACATTCTGGACTTCCTGCTCGAACCAGGAAGGACTGAAGAAGAAGAAACCATGAGGATAGCCGTTTGCAAATTCCTCGTGGGTTCCAGCAAGGAGGTTCTCGGCTCTTTTGCTGACCGCGTTTTTGAGAAGGACGACAGTGGCCCGCATCCAAATGTAGAGAAGGATGATAGTGATCTTCCTTAAAATCGTGTACTATCATTCATGATTAAAATAAAATAAAATTTTATTTATAAACATGAACTTGTCTGATGATTACAAATATTTATACATAATACTTTTTAAGGAATTTGCCATTAATAGGCATCATAATTTTTCGACCATCCAGTTCTGAGAGTTGATAAGCTCCATTTGAGAAAACTCTGCTTACGACATAGGGACCTTCCCATTTTGCGTCAAATTTGCCCTTGCTCATATGAGTCATAGTCATAGGACGTCTGACTGTTAGAACAAGTTCTCCTTTTTGATACGCTCGAACTCTGACTTTCTTATTAAAAGCTCTTGAGATTCTAGCTTGATAGAATTCAATATTCTGTTGAGCAGATAATCGTTTTTCATCCAGAGCTTCTAATTCCTGAAGTCGAAGACGATCATTATTTTCGGCAGTGAGTTCATTAGCGATTGCTATCCTTAAAGAAGGAATTTGAATCTCTAATGGAAGAACAGCTTCGCAACCATACACCAGAGAGAAAGGTGTACATTTACTAGCATTACGAACTGTAGTACGGTAAGCCCACAAGCATTCGCCAAGTTTCTTACTCCAATTACGTTTATTAGTAGAGACAAACTTCTTTAGGAGTTTGATGATGGTCTTGTTGAAAGCTTCTGCTAATCCGTTAGCTGCCGGATTATATGCGGTAGAAGCCACATTGTTGATCCGGTGATCGTTACAGAATCGAGTAAACTTCTGACTGACGAACTGTGGTCCATTATCATGAATAATGCGTCGAGAAACACCAAATCTGTAGATGATGTGGTGTTTGATAAAGCTGATGACATTGGACGTCTTGACTTCAGATAAAGGAATAGCCTCGGCCCACTTGGAGAAATAATCGGTTATTGCAAGAATAAACCGATGACCTTTTGATGACGGCGGATTGATCGGGCCGATAACGTCCATGCCCCAAGCTTCGAAGGGCCATGATGCTGCCGTTGGATGTAGAAATTCTGAGGGTTGAATAAAATTTGCATGGATTTGACAAGCTTTACACTTCTTTGCATATTCGATGGCATCTGATACCATAGTGGGCCAATAATAACCCATACGTCGAATACGGTCCTGAAGTTTTGGTCCAGGTTGATGTGCTCCACAAATTCCATCATGTGCTTCACGAATAATCTACTGAGCCTCATCACCGGCAACACATCGAAGAAGTAGACCGTCATAAGCTCGACGATATAAGGTTTTTGTAGTATGATTGTAATAGAATCTGAGTGACCGTCGTCTGATAGATGCTGCCTCACTCGGATTATCTGGAAGAATGTCATACAATACAAAATCTAAGAAAGGAAGTCTCCAATCTTTATCTGTATTCTGAGTCTCAGCTGAATTACTGAAGATGAATTCCATGCTAGAATCAGCTGAAGATGATAAAGATTTACGACTAAATCTAAATCCTCTTGTTGCATTAACATCATGTGATGTTGATTCTTCAATGTCAACTGGAAGTCCTAGAGTCAGATTGTTTTCGAGATGGAATAGCTCTCGATTGTGGACAACAATCATCTGTTGTCGTCTAATCAGGATAGCTAACACCGCAGCAAGATTAGCAAGAGCGTCAGCTTCTGTGTTACATGCTCGCCTAACATGCTCAATGAAGAACTCTTCAAATGAAGAAGCCATAGATATAGCTGATCTATGATAAGGAACCAGATCTTGATGGCGAACTTCATAAGTACCCCTTATCTGATTGACAATGAGTTTAGAGTCTCCGTACGCCTCCAAATGTCGAATATTCAGATGTTTAGCGAGTTGAAGACCAATGAGTAACGCATTGTACTCAGCTACATTGTTTGAACACGGCTGATCAAGAGAATAAGCTCTTTGGATAGCAAGACCTTCTAGCGATACAAGAACGATTCCAACTCCAGCGACAATATCACCATTAGGACCTATCCTTGAAGCTCCATCAAAGAATAGACGCCAAGTAGGATCTTCTTCAGCAACTTGGTTTGAATCTAGGACTTCATTCGGGATTTCATCATAGAGTTTTGAATCTTCTGGAATTGAATGAGCAGCCAGAAAATCAGCTAAAGCTTGTCCTTTGACTGACTTCTGAGGAATATAGTGCATATCATACTGAGCAAGTAAGATTCCCCAGTTAGCCAATCGAGAATTCAAAACACTGGGTTTTTTCATCATGACTCGTATAGGATTGATCCTGGAAATGACATGAATAGTCTGGCCAATGATATAATATCGTATCTTTTGAACAGCGAATATCAAGGCTAGACATTCTTTTTCGATCGGTGAATATCGAGGTTCAGCTCCGGTCATAGTACGACTGAGATAGTAAATGGCTTGTTCATAACCATTTTTATTCTTTTGAGCAAGCAATGCACCCAATGAATGACTCATTGCTCGGGTATATAGGAGGAACGGTATTCCTGAGACGGGAGGTACCAATACTGGAGGGCTCATCAGATACTGTTTTATATTATCGAATGCTTTCTGACATTCATCATTCCAGACGAAAGAAACACCTTTCTTCATGAGTTTATTGAATGGTCTGCAGCGTCCTGAAAGATTAGAGATGAATCTCCTGATATAAGCGATCCTTCCTTGAAATCCTCGTAGCTCTTTTAAGGTACGTGGAGGACGTATCTCTTGGATGTCTTTGATCTTCTCGGGATCCACGTGTATACCTTTAGAGGTAATGACGAAGCCGAGAAATTTACCACTAGAGACGCCTAAGAAGGACTTAGTAGGGTTCATCTTTAATTGATGCTTACGCATTAGATCAAATATAGTCTTCAAATCTTGGATATGATCCTCCTTTTGTCGACTTTTGACTGCAATATCATCAACATAGCATTCGACTGTTTTTTGCAAATGTTCACGGAATATAGTGCTCATAGCTCGTTGATAAGTTACTCCTGCATTCTTGAGACCGAACGGCATAACTGTATAACAGTATGTACCGATCGACGTTCTGAAAGAAGTGTGCTTCTCGTCATCTGGAAACATTTTAATCTGATTGTACCCAGAATACCCGTCCATGAATGACATCCGTTCAAATCCACAGATATTATCGATCATGACATCAGTGATTGGTAAAGGGAATTCGTCTTTAGGACATGCCGCATTGAGATCGCGGAAGTCTATGCATACTCTGATCTTGCCAGTCTTTTTAAGAACATGAACTATATTAGCCACCCAATCGGGATGTTGTTCCTCTCGAATAAACCCAGAGGCCATGAGTTTATTAACTTCAGCTTCAATTGCATCCATGATATCTGGACGAAATCGTCGCTGTTGTTGTTTGACCGGTTTAGCGTTCGGCAATATGTTGAGCTTGTGAGTTGCGATTTGTGGATCAAGTCCTGGCATATCTTCATAACTCCAAGCGAAGACATCGATGTAGTCACGAATAAGTTTAATCATGTCTTGCTTATCAGTTTCTAAAAGACTTTCACTGATGAATATTGGTTTGGGAGATCCCTCTTCACCAACATCTATTTGAACAAGTTTGTCTTCAGTCGGAGGCTCTTTTTGCTCAAATCGGAACTCCCATTGATTATCTAACCTTTGGGCCCATTGTTCTGATTCAGGTGAGATTTTAAACTCATCTTCGTCTTCATCACTTTCTTCAGAACGGTCAATGGAGACCATGTTGGAAGGCAGAACGTTGCAGTAGAAATCACCGATACTCGTATCGGAATCCCAAGAGGTAGTACTAGAAGAATCAGATCTCTTATCTTCGTAAGATTCGGGATCTTCATGAACAATATTGATAAAAGGAGTAGGAGCAGTATAGCCCAATCCGCATTTCGTCCTTCCATATTTCAGAGGAGGAATCCGGACAGGCATTTTTCTTCCTTTTCCACTGTTGAGGCCAGTCCTGAAGTCATAGCCCATATTTTTAATGATGTCTTTGGATTGCTGACTATAACGACGTAGTTGTAATCTTCCAGTATCATCGTTTTTGTCCTCGTCTTCTTGATCAGAAGGATTTTGGGGCCCTTTGTAGAAGAATATTGGAATATCTCCTGGCTTTCTGCTGGGAACTAGAAAGTATGAAGATTGTACTGATTCTAGGGATACATCTGTATGAACAGTCTGTACAACTCCTATGGTTATTGTGTTCAAGTCATCTAACAAATGTAAATAACTATGAACATAATTACACACATCAATATACTGCAAAGATGGAGACTTTTCATTAAATGTAAAAGCAGCAGTATTTACATCGGGAGAAGGCTGAGCCTTAGAGATCTTAGCCAAGTCAATGACTAAAGGGGGAGAAGAAGAACGAGAAGAAGCTTTGTTTCGATTAAGATCGATAACAAATGGCTCAGAAGAGGTGAGCTCCCTTGAAGTCTGAGATGGAAGAGTAGTCTGCCCTCCAACTGGAATTAGCAGAGTATCATGTTTTATATGTGAAGATACAGGAACTGTAGTGCGCCCACTGACAGGAATGATCAGTGTAGCTTAAGTAGACGACTGAGGTAATGGAGAAATCCGTCCACTCACTGGAATGATGAAAGAACCTTCTCCGGAAGGTTTGGGAGATTGTTGCTGAGTAGTTCGACCTTTAACAGGGATTATTAAAGTCTTACTTTGTGAATCCTCTTTCTCCATAGCTTGTATCACCCTTGTATACTCTTCTTTGTATATTCGGGAATCATTGAAATAGGCTTCAACCCCATGGAAGGGATTTATATCAGCGACTTCCTTTTGTACTCTTTCATTGCTGTCAATGTATTTAAAACACTGATGAAGAGTAGAAGGCACCACATTATTTTCATGAAGAAATGACCTCCCCAGAAGAAGATTGTAAGATCCCACGATCTCGATCACATAGAAAGTGACTTTGGATCTGAAATCGCCTATCTGAAGTTTCAGATGAATCTTCCCCAAAGGCTCGCTTCGGCTCTGATTGAATCCCAGGATAGTGGTAACCGTCTTGGAAAGCTTGTGAAGAGGGATTTTTAGTTCATCCAACAGACTCTTTGGCATTATGCTTATAGCAGACCCTGGATCAATGAGGATACGATCTATCTTTATTGTATCGATATAACCGGTATAGTAGAGAGGCCGATCATGTCGATTATCCTCCAGTAGCATATCATCTTGTGTAAAAGTGATATTTGGGATAATCTCCAATACACTGTTGCAATGTAAGCAAGTGGCAGGTTCTGCATCTGGCCTCTTTAACTGTGCAAGACAAGAGTCAGTTTGAAGAAGTGCTTCATTTAACGTCTCTCGAGTCTCTTTAGAAAGACGTAGAAGTTCAAAAAGTGACATTCTAGCTGGAGTATTAGCAAGTTGAGCTAAAATGTCGAAGTTATAAGGCTTCTGAAGTCCAAGAGGAGAGGACTTCTTGATTGGCTTATCAAATCGAGCATGTTGTTTGCCTTTCTCAAGAGCCGTAGGCTTGGAAGAAACAGGTTCAACTGGGGTAGTTGAAGGAACAGGTACAGTGGATGATTCTTCTTCAGGAGGAACATTAGGAGCGTCTTTATCAGCAGGAGGGATGTCAAGAGTATCCTCAGGATTCTTGGAATAATCCTTTAAATGAGATTTCCCTGTTCGAGTAGCACCAGCAAATGCTTCTTCTTTATCTTTTGGCTTTGTGTCAAAGATAGATCCAAGAGAAGTCATATGACATGACTTAATCTTTCCAGCCTTCTTGGACTTTCGAGAAGTAGTCTTTTGAAGAGGAGGAGATTCAAAATTTGCCACTAGATCAGGATGTATCCACATGATTTCTCCTGTTTCCATAGTAATTGGCACCAATCCTTCAGATTGTGTAGGAGGAATATTTACTATGTCAAGAGTTGCCTTGGAAATAGGAATGATCCCACTTTCAAGGAGTTGAGGAGAAAAATCTCTAAATTGCATAGAGACGACGTTATAAGTGACGGTCTTCTCTTTTGGAGTAAGAGAGATAGCTCCAGATTTAATCATTTCTTGGATCTTTCCTTTCAGTACATAACATGTACGAATTGTATGACCCAACATTCGGTGGTATGGACAGTATTTGGGATGATCTGTCTTACCAGCTTCATCAGGTTTCTTGATTTTAGGTAATTGTATTTTATTACCTTTCAACAGACATTCAAAGATACCAAGGACATCGTCGTCATCAAAAGAGTACTTTTCTTTAGGGCGAGGTGCTCTTGGTTGTTGAGTTGTAGAGGTAGGAGAAGTTTGAACATTTGATGCATCTTTGCTCTGAAGATTAACTTCAAGGGTTTTTTTTCCCTTGCGAGCATTGGATTTAGCATTATTGTTAGTACCTTGACCTGTTTCTTTGGGAGTCATCTGTACTCCTAAACCTTTAAAGGTTTCAGCACTAATTTTTGCGGCCTTGGCACTAACTATGAAGGAAGGCCAGTCTTGAAATTGAGTAGATCCTGTCCACATGCTGATGATTGGCAACAAGTTTGATTTGCATGTGTTGATGGTGACAGCATCAGGAGTTCCAAGAGGCATCTTCAGAGCCTCTCTTCGAAACCGTTCAATGAAATCCTCTGTAGTTTTATTATTTTTCTGCTTGATTCTAATAAGAGCAGACATAGTCATGTCATTGAGCCCTTCATAGAATCGTTCAAGAAATATCTGTTTGAAACCGGCAAATGAGGTAATACACCCATCTGGGAGACTTCTATACCATTCATAAGCCGTTCCCTTGAGACATCCAACAAACACCCGAGTAAGGAGGGCGTCGCTTGGTTGCAGTTGGTCAGTCATCACTTCAAAGTGATTAATAAACTGACTTGGAGAAGTGGTTCCATCATAGAAGGAGATAGTAGGAGGCTTGTATTTAGGAGGATACGATACTTGCTTCTATCGGATAGGGTTGTTTGATGCCTAACCTTTGTAAACCATCTTTCTGTTTGAATGCCTCGAATTGAGTTTTGAGATTCCTTAATTCTTCATTAACAACTCCGGAAGATTGTGGAGTTGTAGCTTGTAGAGAATAGTTAGGAGGAGGAACAGCATTATAAGCACTACCCCCAGCTCCAGAGAGACTAAGATTTGGTTGAGCTGGTCTAGGAGTATTGGATTGTACTGCTGGAGGAACTTGTACTGGACTTATAACAGTGTCAATTGGTATAGCATCTGGTATAGTCTGTCGATTTTGCATCTGAGTTGCCATGAGTTCATACATCGACTTCATAGTATCAGCCATAGATTTCATTTGCTGTTCCAAGGAAGCAATTCTTTGTTCTTGAGGAGTCAAGGAAGAAGAAGGTTCATCAGTATTCCCATCAACCATATAAGTCGTGACTGTACGAGGGATTATTGATGAACTGGTGGATGTCGTTTGTTCTGAATCATTGCTTTGTGCATCAAAGTCAATTATAGGAGAACTACCCCCAGTAGAAAGAGGTGGGAAGTTAGATTCTCCAAGAAATTCAGAATCATCTTCAGAAATCAAAGTTCTTTGACTAGAGGCCAGGACTCTTGCTCTTGTGCCTCTATATACTCCATTTGGACTATCATCTCTACCCCTAGTATTCCGAGAGGTCATGTTGACAGAAGCAAACAAAGGCTCATCTTCATCAGGCATAGGTTCACACTGAATCCGATTGAAGACAGATTGTCGTTTTGTTTGACATCTGCATTGCATTGTGACTCTCGGCTGGAAATCACATTCATGATCAACATAGTCCTGAACCATTGATTGACATCTGCATTGTATTATGACTCTTGGCTGGAAGTTACATTCAGCATGATCCATTGTCATAGAATTATTCCTTCTCTTCTGTTGAAGGTGTTCCCGTAGATCTATCTATGAAGATTGAGGTAGATCAGAGAACACTCTTTGTGTATTTTTAGGAATATATTTCTGGTTCTTGGGTCTTGATGGCTCTTGATTATATAGGGAGTGATTAATATGAGCCACATAATTTCTAGCATACTCTGCATCCGGATCTTTTATCTTCATTTCCGATTGGTGTGGTTTCTTAACACCAGAAGTGCTTCCCAAACGGGTTTGATTAAGTTTTGTTCTTAGATCAGTTGGAGGTAACACATTGGTTTTTGAAACTTGGAGTTTTCCTTCCATTGTTCTGGATATTTGCAGAGAAGGAAGAGTTGAACCACCCCCTTGATTAGGAGTTGGTAACAGACCTTTTCTAGACAAATTCTGTGCCCAATTCGAAGAAGTCGTAGAAGAAAATATTAAGGAATGTTTCTTCTTAGACTTATTCAAGTTTGGAGACATAAAATGTCCAGAAGGAAGAGTAGTCAAAAGACCATCTCCTTTTCTTTAACTAATAAAATTGTCAGTCAAAGCTATTCCTGAAGTAAAGACTACAGGAGCAGAAGAAACAACTAAAGAGTTATTTCTTTTCGAAGGGACTTTGTGTGGAAGACCACCCCCAGTTCTAGTAGAACTTGGCAAAGAAGAAGAGATAGCTAAAGAGCTATTCTTCTTAGATGAAATATACGCTGAAACAGGCTTGGTTAAAGAACCAGTGCTGTTAGCATGATTTTTGATTTTAGAATTACACGCTGGAACAGATTTGGCTAAGGAACCAGTACTGTCAGCGTGATTTTTGACTTTAGAAATACACACTGGAACAGATTTGACTAAGGAGCCAGTACTGTCAGCATGACTTTTGAATGTGAGACTGCACGCTGGAACAGATTTGACTAAAGAGCCAGCACTGTCAACGTGACTTTTGACTGTGAGATTGTACACTAGAACAGACTTAGCTAAAGAGCCAGCACTGTTAGCGTGACTTTTGACTGCTGTCTTCTTTGAGCGCACCAGAGTGTACGTGCTTGCAGTACAGTCTTTGCCAGTGTTAGGAGTAGACACTGTGGCAGAGACTCCACCATTGACTGCAAACTGATTCTTAGGGACATAGACAGAGCGTCCCTTCGGCTTGGCAGTGGTGATGGAGGCTGAAGTGGGCTTGCCACCCTTAGCCCGCTGTATTTCTTCGTAGGCGAGTTGATCGAATTGGATCGATATCACCTTCTTCGTCGAGCCGACTAACGAAGTATCGCATTGAGTTGTTACCATCTCAGAAGAGGAGATGGTTTTCCCCAGCAGAGTCGCCAATTTATTTTCCATAAAAAATTCACTTTATTTATTGTGTATCTGGGAAAATTACAACTGTAGGAATCCGATCTAGAAGACGATCGCTTTATCCCTTGGACTATGCGAAGAAGAAAAGCTCTCAAAATTTTGACAGTAGATAACTATGTATCTATACAATGAATGAGAAAAAGAACTCTATTTATAGAGTCAAAAATAACTGAAAGGATAACTGTCTTCACAACCTATGCCTAGTTGAAAATCACGCAGGATTTAACATACGCAAGGTTGTGAGCAGTTACTGGACGTGGCCTGTAACTGTTGGACACAAGACAATCATGCATGAGTCGTGTGCAAGTTACAGGACACGCAGGCGAGAGATCAGTGGCATGGCTGCCACGTACTCCAATTTGATGAAATCCATACAGACTTGTTGAAGACGAAATCTACGCAGACTCGGGTCAGAAAGCTTCAAAATCCACGCAAACTTGGGACGAGAAGCTTCAGAATCCACGCAGGCTTGGGGCAAAAAAGCTTCAGAATCCATGCAGACTTGTTGAAGAAAGCTTCAAAATCCACGCAGACGTGGGGCATGAAACTTCAGAATCCACGTAAACTTGAGACAGAAAGCTCAAAATACACGCAGACTTGAGGAAGGAACATATAAGTTAAAAATACACGCAGACTTGAGCCAGAAGGCTCAAAATATACGCAATATTGAGGCAGAACTGCCAGCTGTCTTGATTCGACGTGCCTCGATTGACACAAAATCTCTGACAGTGATTGCTTTTGTCAGTCGCATTAAATGACAAGAAGCTCTTTTGGTACGCTAACTTGGTGAAGGCTGAGTCTTGCTGAAGAAGATTTCAAAAGTCACGCAATAGTCGGCTGTGATCTCTCGAGTTCCGTGCATACGTGGCATACGAGAAGACATTCTTCGACTGTCATGCTGTCAGTCATAATGACCCTCTGACAAAATGATGAGCTGTCTCCCAACGTAACTTTTAAATATTGTCCTGATCAACTTAGCGTGACTTTTGTTCTGATCAACTGAGCGTGACTTTTGTTCTGATCAACTGAGCGTGACTTTTGGAATTGTTCTGGTCAACTGAGCATGACTTCATTTTTAAGGCCTACAGCTCAGTCTAGATTTTGTGGTTGAAGAATTGATTTTGTGTGTGTGTGTGTGTGTGTGTGTGTGTGTGTGTGTGTGTTCATGATTAAATGATTATGCATGTTTGTCCTTCCATTTGCCTTGATTTTTAAACCTAACAATATATTAGCTCTAGGTTTTGTTAGTTAGAAACTATTTGTGTGTGTACCATGATGAAATTGACAAGTATGTTGTTCGAATAAGGCACAAAATTACCTATAATCCTAGATATGTTATCCGAATCATGTCGTGTCTACTTACTACTCAAATTGAAAATATTTCAAATTGAATTGGAAGAGCGTTCCACTGTTCCAAAAATGAATTGGGGATAATTACTTGTTTTGAATCATGAATTAGGTTCAATTTATGTTATTGGGTACCACGGTTGTACGGGATACCATTGACATGGGTTTCGGACCATTTCGACTCGATCTCGGAGTCCTAATAAGCCATTTATGGTTAAGTAGAATTATATTTAGCATGAACAATATTAATTTAGTTTCTTGTCCCGTGTAGCATAGTCAAATCACGGTATCCTAGTGTCGGTACCCAAAAAAAAAGTGAATTTAGACCATATCAGAGCCGAATTCGAGCTTTCGATCTATAATTGGACCCTTGTTCATTCAAAATTCAGTATGTCTTTGTTTCAGGAATATTAAGTTTGATATAGCTAAGAGTAGGTTACCTAGTACGCTACTTGGTGATAAAGCTTATAAGTGTCTAGGGCGTGTCGGGTTTCAAAATGGACTTTCGACCCATTTTACACACTTTTACTTTTAAATTCAGTCTATACCTAACTTAGTGATGTTAAATTGATATAGTTTCACATAGGAAACTAGTACCCTAGTTCGGTACCAATTAGTATTATTGCATAGGGTTTGTCCGTTGTCGGGTCCAAAATTGGACTTTCGAGTTTTAATATTTATATGAAGCATTCCTTGGATATTCACAGAATTGAATAATACTAACATATTGGAACTAAATTGCTATTTTGGTAATTTTAAATTATATTTATGAAAAGTTCCACACGTACGCTAAATAATGACACTAATTTAGTATACATAAATAAATAAGTTCAATTATTTAGTGGTTTTAAGTTTCTAATATATCGAGAATTGTCGAAATACGAAATTCCAATACTTAGAGGAAAGTATCTGTAAGCTTGGAAGTACATATCCATAATTAAGGAAATTTCATTCAATATATATAATGACTACTATCTTAAGAATAAGATGTTTTGATATTCAAGAAATCAAGTGTTGAATTTTTCTCTTGCTATTTAAAGTGTTTTAAGAACTTTATGATTTCTAACTTGTATTGAGTTTTTGGACTTGTGTAGTGAACCCGGACCAGGGTTAATTGCTAAAATAGCTAATTTTTAAGGTAATGTGCTGCTTGGTAAGAAAAGTTCCAATTGACATTTTAATACCAATATTTATAAACTGCGTGTGATTTTCGGTGTTGAATTGTTCCACCGAAGGGGTCAGCATACCCGAAGTAGTATCTATTGCGTGGTACCGGTGTTGAGGGTTGCTCCACCGAAGGGGTCGACGTACCTGGAATTTTGATTTATATTATTATCTCTTGTGAAATTTTCGGAGTCAATAAATATAAAGGAGACTCTGCCGAAATTTTTGAAAATTCTAAAGAGTTAAACCAAATTTTGGAAAGTCAAAATGGTTAAACCCTAGTTCCTAAATTTTATTAATTTTTTTGTATAATTCTATTCCTGAAATCCTTGAAAGTGTTACCTTAAGCACACAAATTCTAGTTTGACATTATTTTCCGCTAATGACAGAAATCTCCTGCTTAACTTTATTTTTTATGTGTGTTTTCTATCACACTAAGAACGAATACAATTTAAATTTAAACCATAACTTAGAGTACAATGTAGATTAGAATTGCATTGGGATGGGAGAGAAACGCTTGGATCACACCTTCGAATTCTTTACAATAATTATATATTAAAAATTGATCAGTTCATGTTATCAGCATCCGTACAGCCATACGATGTTCGAGGTGAGGCTTAGTTCACTTTCCTGTTTCCTAATTTCCATTGGATTCCGAATCCCCGAATTCGGCCCTGTAATATCCAATGTAGCCTGGTTCCGATATTCTTGAAAAATTTTAAGTCATATGACAATTGTTATAACACTTGATTCCGATAACTCGGAAAACAACTCATGTGTTATCTTGATTATATCACATCATTATGTGATTCCTGATACTAATGGGATGGATAAATCTAAGCACCGCCTATTAAGTATAAGCCTGATCCCGGGTAAATGAGATTATTGTTGAGATAATAGAAGTTGTGTGATCCAGAAGTGTTTTTCTAAATATTGCATTTGCAAACAAGATTTGTCTGAGGTTTATACATTTATACCTGACATTTAAATTCCTTTGGAAAAAGATGCAAATACTATAAGAAATTTTTATCAGTAAATCTAATTTTAAACTTATCCTTTTCTTTGGTTCAATTTCGATAATTTTATCATCTTACCTTACTCGTCGTATTGACGACCTAGTTTTGTTCACTAGGTTTTGATGAAGGTCAGGAGAGAATGCAAATGCACACTAAAGAGTAGCTAAATGAATAAAACAAAGAGGAGGACAACCTGGTATCGACTAGTAAAATTTTGTAGCTGGTAATGTATTTTTATGTATTGGGTTAATGGTTGTAATCGGGTAGTATAATAAAATTTTTTGTTTATAGTTTAGAATGTCCTAAAATAAATTGTTAAATTATTTGTATTATGTACCCTGTGATCTGTGGTAATCCTATCCTAGAGCGGTACGGATGATAATCACAAATATGGATACTGGAGTATTCGTATGGCGCATAGCCTGAGGATGGTGTTACGTACTCGGCTTGTCGTATTTTGGGAGCGGGACGTGACATGTCTTTTTAGTGGTGGCCTATGCAAGTCTCAAAAAAATTAGAAAATCTAGGATAGGATTGAAGTCAAGCTATTGAGTAGACCTATATAGGTTAAGCTATAGAACCTAAGACATGTTCTTAGGTAAAGCCTACAAAGAACCGTTGATTTTGGAATATTCCACAAGTTTCATCCCTAGACTGTGTTTCATTCTATAGATCCTCACCTAATGGATTCCCTATAGTGATTCCATAGTTTAAAAATACTAACCTATGACTACCATTAAGGATGTAGATAATATTCAGGAAACCATGGGTAGTATAAGGATAGATATGGCTAGAAAAATTTAGATCAAATAACTCATAGATAATTGTCACTCTCATTTTTCGTTATACGTATTTCCAGTATACATATGCGGATTTCGATCCGTATTTTATTTACTGTATTTCTGTATTTCTTTATTGCTTGCCTTGATATATCTTGGCTAAGGTTGACCTTGGGTTGGGTTGGTCCAACTTGACTTGCTTTGAATGGCTTGTTTGGTTTATTTTGATGGTTGGTTCAACATGTTGAACCATCCCCTCTCTTTATAAAACCTAACTACCTCTTTCTCTCTCTTCATTACTTCCATTTATTTCTTCTCCTTCTCCTCCATTACTCTCCCACCAACCTAGAGAGCTTAGACAAGTACAACTTGTTTCATGATGGATCTTCCATTTTATTGTTCTATCTTCTTCTCTACATAATTCTAAGCATCTATAGAACTTGGAGTTTTCGGTTTGGACGGATGGATTTTTGTAGATTTAAGTTTGTAGCCTTTTCGGTTTTCTTGGGTTTTGATCTACCAAACTTCATTATTTTTAAGTTTTGATTGTTCTATGTTATAGAGAATTCGATTTACCCAAAATGGACCTTTGAAAAGTTAGATATCGACTTGTTTTGATGAAGTTATGGCCAAAATAAGATTTGGACATTTTCTAAGTTCATATGTCCTGAATCTGGCAGGGACGATGAATAGTGCCGCATAGTTAGGGGTGGGCACGGGTCGGGCCGGGCCCAAATTTGTTGGACCCGGACCGGACCCGTTACTTGGCGGGGCGGGGCGGGTCCAAAAAATATTGGACCCGGATCGGACCCGTCCCGTTTGAAACGGGTCCGAAACGGGTCGACCCGCAGGTCTAAACGAGTCTCAAAAAAAGTTTAAAAAATTCTATAATAGTAAACATTTACATATGTTATATTGTCTATAAAAATAAAACAAGTCTAATGTCTTCCCAAACTTATAGAATTTGTTTAGTAAACAATAAGATATTCTATTACGTATAGACTATAATAACAAAAAATGTTAAAAATTGATATAAAAAAATATATACTCCTAGAAACGGGTCGGGCCGAGGCCCCGTTTATTTTGAAAATAGGACCCGCTCCGACCCGTTAATGTCATACGACCCGCCCCGTTTAAATTTTAAAATTTAGGAACCGGCTTGTTTAGACATTTTACGGTTCGGGCCGGGTCGGAACTGCGGGTCCTAGAACCGTATGCCCACCCCTACGCATAGTGCTGCATAGTGCAGCCTGCCGTATAGTACCATATGGTGATGTAGCCAGCCGCATAGTGCAGCCTGCCGTATAGTGCCGTATGGTGACGCAGCCTGCCGCATAGTACCTTATGGTGACGCAGCCTGTCGCATAGTACAGCATGTCGCATAGTGCAGCCTGCCGCATAGTACAGCCTGCCGCATAGTACCGTATGGTGACGCAGCCTACGGCATAGTGCAGCCTACCGTATAGTGCCACAGCCTGCAGCATAGTGCCGCAGAAGGCCGCATAGTACCGCAGAATACCGTATAGTACCTATTTTGGATATTTTTGGCTATTTTATGTCCTATTTGGCTGAATTGTGGCCAGAATGTCTCCCAACTTCCAACATAAAAGTTGTAGATCTTTTCCTTGGCTTCAAGAATATGTTACTAGCTATTTATGCAAGTTTCTCTCATTCATGATAATGTAAGGATAGAACATAATAGTGGCCTGTTAAGGAACACTCTTAACAATTAACAAGTAACATGACATGATAGTGGCCCGTCGTGGCGCACTCTTGACAAGTAAACCTGACATATAATCTTGAATATTGTTGCGACGGCTATCTTGACATGCTGAGTAAAAACTCGTCTTGACACCATGGGTGATTGTTCTTGAATGTGCTTGTATAAGCTACCAGTCTCGTCTCGTATCATGTCTAGTACTTGCATCCCTGGTTACCACGGTCAGGGATTCATGCTGAATCTGACTAGGTTAATTACTAGATTGATCAAAGTAGCTCATATAGAGAGATGTTTCCAATTACAGGCGATCCCGTTATCCCGGTCACACCTGATGGACTTGTAGTCTGCCGACGAGTAGGACACATTTCCAGCCCACTGTCATATGGGGCACTTCTCGAAACAAGTAATATGCATACTGTCATGTGTTGCACTCAAAGTCACCTAATAATTCTTGATAACTCTTGCATGAACCTCGCCTGGATAACCTGGATAGCTGCAGGGCTTGTGACTGCCAGAACATCTTATTGCATCTTGCTAGTAACTAGGCTTGTGATAACCCTAGTTAGTTAAAGTATCAAGCCGTACTCTTTACTTGGCCATGAATATTGGATGGAGTCCAATCCTGTCTAGTCTTATCTAGATCCAGTACATGGCTATCTCAGGACATGCTTGCTTACGCTTTACTCTTAGCAATAAATGGCTAGAGACCCGGTTCTGTTCAGGCGAAGGGTTACAACTCCGGTCCTTGTTTGGTTTAAGGATTGTAACTTAGCTTCCGGAATAGTTCCTCGTCCTCTCGTCATTTGTTGCCTTATTTACATTCCATGTTTTTCTATTATTATTCTTGTTTATGTTCTGACATGCTGGTTTTAGTTCTTAAGTGAAGCCTCCCTTGTGGCACTTGCTCTTTCTGGGGTCTGATCCAGTTGGTTTTGTATGGCCAAATTTCGGAGCAGCACCCGAGGATCTTCCAGCCTTCCAGCCAGATAGTCAACATTAGACATAACTCTGGCAACGAGTGGATTATATTTTGCTCTCCCACTCTATTATAAAGTATTCTTTTGAGTCGTCGAGCAAGTGTTAGCTCGTGTTGAATACTTTTATTTCTTGTCTGTCTAAGGGCTGTAACATGATTGACAAATCCTAGGATTGATCATGTGTGACTGAAACTCTTGCTAGTCCTCATATTTTGTACGACTAGCTTTATGATCATCTGTATATGAAATGTATAGGATGTCTTACTATTGAATATCTGATGGTCTAACATCTTGTAATTATTATTACTTGCTTGAGATTGAGACACTAGGCTTGTTCTAGACCATAAGAGACTGATAGCTTGCAGATAAACCCTCATATATCTAGACAGCCATGACCATATATCGAGGTAGAATACACTTCTATATACGTAGCTGGCTGTGTCTGTCCCCCGCTCTCCAGTATTCTGGTTCTGGGACGTAACACGGTTTATGTGGTGGCCCATGCAGGTCTTATAAATCAAGATGTGTGAGGGTTTTACCGAATAGATGTCTCAATCATCACTCGCCTTTGATCTCTACTCGTGTCTTCTAATATTCCTGAAATCTTGGCCTGATCACATGTTTATATCCTTGATCTATCTTGGTCCTTCCTTAATATTTCCCATATCATTTTCTTCAGTGGCATTGCTCCTGGTCCTGCAGATCAGCCGGAAGGAGAACCACCAGTGAACCAGCCTCAACAAGGAGACCAAGCCCAGCTCTTAGGAGCAGCCTCTCGAGTTATGCCTTCTGGGGATCCAGAGCCACCAGTTCAGCTAGCTCAGCCTATAGAGCCTGACAATGGAGTCTTGGTAGGACTCATCCGAGAATTGCTCGCCTCTCAAGATCATCGGGGCGATGCCCTGCACCAGACAGTACAAGATGCTATGGACAGAGTGGGTTACCAAGGTAACAGTACAGCCAACAATTTCAAGTGCTTGAACCCTCCCTTCTTTGATGGCAGTAAAGATGCTATTGCTGCCGATGCTTGGCTTTAGGACATAGAGGTTATCCTTGAGGCAGCAAGGACTCCAGAGAAAGAGAAGGTGGCTGTAGTGCACCTACAGTTATTGGACTTAGCCCACACCTGGTGGGCGATGTTAACAGTTGGATTGGCGGCGCCTGTCCTATGGGCAACATTCAGTGACAAGTTTCAGATCAAGTACTTTGATACAGTGGATCGATATGATCTGCAGATGAGATTCACCAATTTGAAGTAAATGAGTAGGACGGTCGATGGATATACGGTCGAGTTTTCAAGACTGAGTCGGTTTGCTCCCACCTTGGTGGCAACCGAGTTGGATCGAGCACAGCGGTTTCAGCAGGGACTCCACTAAAAATTATTCTAGCTGTGGAGCAGTTCGAGCATCGGACTTTTGATGCTGTCTTGAGGGCAGCTAGGAGGCACGAGTATACCTCGGAGAGGATCATGGACTGAACCGAAAGCAGGAAGAGGTCCCATGGACAGAAGAGTCTGTCCTCAGCACCAGCCCCAGCAGCTAGGGCTTTGTCGATTGGAGTTCCCCGAAGGGCGAATTCAGTTACGTCGGTTCAGCATTCAACACCGACGTACCCTCAGCAGCAGAAGCGGAGGCAGTCTTTCGCAATACACTACACTCATTGTGGAAAGCTAGGACATATTATTTCGGAGTGTCACAAAGCACAGGGATTATACTTGGCCTGTAGGGTACCGGACCACATGATAGGGTCCTGCCCGAATAGAGCCAGTTCATCATCGTCGAACCTAACTAGTCTATCGGTTAGGGGACCACCCCCAGCACCAGTACAGCAGCAGTAGCAGTACCAGCCTTCGAGGCCATTCCCGCCTCAGGTACAAGCCGTCCAGCAGCAGAGACCCCAGCAATATGCCCAGACCCATGCTCAGATACAGAACCGACAGAGAGGTTTCCAGCAGAGGGGACCCGCACCCAGAGGGCAAGGTTAGGCTATGTTTCTGACCGTGGAGGAAGAGTTAGCTTCAAGTGACGTGGTGGTAGGTACCATTCTCGTCAACTCTTTTCCAGCATCAATATTATTTGATTCGGATGCATCGTATTCATTTATGTCTGCACGATTCACAACACGGATAGGACTAGAGCTCGAGTCATTATCAGTAAGGCTCAATATACTTACTGGTAACGGTCTTATGGGAGTAGATAGAGTATTTTTCTCGTGTCGATTCGTAGTTAGCGGTAGAGAGTTTCCCGCTAGGTTGATAGAATTCCCGATGACCGATTATGATGTTGTCCTAGGAATGGATTGATTGAAGGAGAAATACGCAAGAATAGACTGTCATATTGGCAGAATTATTTTTGGTATTCCCGGTGAGGCAGAGTTTTCATTCTCTAGGGGCAAAGTAGAACCTTCTTGACCAGTCTTGCGAATGGCAGTAGCAGTTCAGTTCCCCAGAATAGTAGAAGAGTTCCCTGATGTATTTTTCGAAGAGCTTCCAGGCATGCCTCCAGAGAGAAAGATAGAGTTTACTGTTGATTTGCTTTCGGGGACGACACCGATATCAGAGAGAGTCTACATGATGGCACCTTCAGAGTTGGAGATTTTGTACAAGATGATTGAAGAACTCAGAACCAAGGGATTCATTCGTGCTAGCGGATCGCCTTGGGGAACCCCGATGCTTCTTATGAAAAAGAAGGATGGTACGTCAAGATTATGTGTTGATTATCGTACCTTGAACTCTGTAACAATCAAGAACAGATATTCTCTAACAAGGATAGATGACTTATTTGATCAGCTCAGAGGAGCGACAGTATTCTCGAAGATTGACTTGCGATCAAGGTACCTTCAGATCAGAGTTAGAGAGCAAGACATCCCAAAGACAACATTCAGATCAAGATATGGACATTGGGAGTTCCTTGTTATGCCATTTGGAGTGACCAATATGCCAGCTGTATTCATGGACCTCATGAATCATATTTTTATGCCCTATTTGGACCAGTTCGTGGTAGTATTTATAGACAACAACTTAGTCTATAGCAAGAGTGAGGCAGAGCATGAGCAGCATCTTTGTGTAGTTCTTCAGATTCTCAGGGAATACCAGTTGTACTCGAAGTTCAGTAAGTACGAATTTTGGCTCGATCGCATTTCATACTTAGGTTATATCATCACCAGAGGTGGAGTGGAAGTTGACCCCCAGAAGATAGCGGCTATAGAGACATGGCCAGTTCCTAGTATCATCGCAGAAGTTCGAAGTTTCTTAGGATTGGCCGGCTATTACCGACGATTCGTATCAGATTTTGCTCGAATTTCAGCGCCCATGATGCGGTTGACCCGTAAGGATGTGTAGTTTGCTTGGACAGTAGAGTGTCAGAGTTTATTTGAGAAGTTAAAGCAAGGATTAATGATGGCCCCCATTCTTACGCTTCCAGATGGGACGGGAGGATTTTTAGTTTATTGTGACGCTTCAGGTAGAGGATTGGGATGCGTATTGATGCAACATGGTAAGGTAGTAGCTTATGCATCACGCCAGCTTCATGACCATGAGAGAAATTATTCTACCCATGACTTGGAGTTAGCAGCAGTAGTTTTTGCATTGAAGCTTTGGAGGTATTATTTATATGGAGATCGGGTAGAGATTTTCACCGACCACAAGAGTCTTAAGTATGTGTTTACTCAGAAGGATCTTAATATACGTTAGCGATGATGGCTAGAGCTACTGGTGGATTATGACATCAACCTGCAGTATCATCCCGGGAAGGCTAACGTAGTAGCAAATGCATTGAGCAGAAGAGCTGGAGTTTATTTTCTAACAGCACAACCATAATTGTTAGCCGATCTTCAGAAGATGGGGATGGAGATAGTTCTCCCTACCAATGTGGCATTGATGGCCAACATGCAAGTTCAGTCCAGTATAGTTGATAGGATCAAGATGGCGCAAGCAGCAGATTCCAAGCTTCAGCGGCTCAGAGCAGGGTGTGAAGCAGGATGAAGACCAGAGTTATGTATTCACGAAGATAGTACTCTACGACATGGGAGGCGTCTTTGTGTACCTAGTAGTGATATCAGACAGGAGATCATGACAAAGGCTCACAGTTCTCAGTATTCAATTCATCCCGGTGGCACGAAGATGTACCAAGACATCCGTCAGCATTTCTGGTAGAATGGCATGAAGAGGGAGATAACCCGGTTTGTCTTCCAATGTTTAGTTTGCCAATAAGTTAAGGCTGAACATCAGAGACCAGTTGGACTTCTTCAACCTTTACCGATCCCAGAATGGAAATAGGAGCATATAACCATAGACTTTGTAACTGGGTTACCTAAATCCTCGGCTGGTAGGGATGCTATATGGGTTACCGTTGATCGTCTCACGAAGGTAGCTCATTTTCTCCCCTTCAGAGTTGGTTAGTTGACGGATCAACTAGCAGAGATGTACCTCAGGCAGATTGTCAGATTGCATGGAGTGCCAATTAGTATCATATCAGACAGAGATTCAAGATTTACATCACACTTTTGGCAGAGTCTTTAAGAGAGTTTGGGGACTCATCTCAAGTTCAGTTCAGCATATCATCCGCAGACAGATGGTCAGTTAGAACGTACGATTCAGACTCTTGAAGATATGTTGCGATCTTGTACGTTGGACTTCGGTGGTTCGTAGGAAGATCACATGTACCTAGTGGAGTTCTCCTATAACAACGGTTTCCCAGCTAGTATTCAGATGGCACCCTTTGAGGCATTATATGGCAGAAAGTGCAGATCTCCTTTAGCCTGGGATGATGTGGGCGAGAGGCAGATGCTTGGTCCAGAGATGATAATATAGACAATCGAGGTGGTCAGACAATCTTTGAGTTGCCCAAGATCACCAGCGACATTGGGCTGATTCTTATCGGCGTCCCCTTGAGTTTTCAGTCGGCGACCACGTGTTCCTTAGGATCTCGCCTACCCGTGGCGTCATTCGATTCGACGTATGGAAAAAACTTAGTCCTAGGTATATAGGGCCGTTTGACATTCTCGAGCGAGTAGGTGATGTGTCCTATCATCTCGCTCTTCCGCCATCGTTACGTGAGATAAATGACGTGTTCCATGTATCCCAATTGCGACGGTATATCCCAGATCTGAGCCATATCCTTGATCATTCGGAATTTGTTATTGGTACCAACCTTTCGTATGAGGAAATACCCGTAACCATGTTGGATCGAAGAGAGAAGGTACTCAAGAACAAGACTATTAGTTTAGTCCATGTTGTTTGGTGTCACCACTCATTAGGTGAGTCAACGTGGGAGCGTGAGGATGATATCTGCTCACGATATCCACACATGTTTGGCTCATAAGGTATAATGTCTTCCTTGTGCCTTATGCTTTTAAATTTCTTGCTTACATGAATGATTGCTTGATTGGTTGCTAGTCGTAGATGGCTTGTGCTTTAGTATAGCTTGTCCCGACATCTCTAGCCTCTTGATTAAATTTCGAGGACGAAATTCTTTTAAGGTGGGTAGAGTTGTCACTCTCGTTTTTCGTTATACGTATTTCTAGTGTACGTATGCGGATTTTGACCCGCATTTTATTTACTATATTTTTGTATTTCTTTATTTCTTGCCTTAATGTATCTTGGCTAAGGTTGACCTTGGGTTGGGTTGGTCCAACTTGACTTGCTTTGAATGGCTTAGTTTGGTTTAGTTTGATGGTTGGTTCAACATGTTGAACCATCCCCTCTCTTTATAAAACCCAACCACCCCTTTCTCTGTCTTCATTACTTCCATTTATTTCTTCTCATTTTCCTCCATTACTCTCCCACCAACCTAGAGAGCTTAGACAAGTGCAACTTGCTTCATGACGGATCTTCTATTTTATTGTTCTATCTTCTTCTCTACATGATTCTAAGCATCTTTAGAACTTGGAGTTTTCGGTTTGGACGGATGGATTTTTATAGATCTAAGTTTGTAGCCTTTTCGTTTTTTTGGGTTTTGATCTACCAAACTTCATTATTTTCAAGTTTTTATTGTTCTATGTTATAGAGAATTCAATTTTACCCAAAATGGACCTTTAAAAAGTTAGATTTCGACTTGTTTTGAGGAAGTTATGGCCAAAATAAGATTTGGATATTTTCTAAGTTCATCTGTCCTGAATCTGGCAGGGACGATAAATAGTGCCGCATAGTTGCAGCCTGCCGCATAGTACATCCTGTCGTATAGTGCCACATGGTGACGCATTCTGCCGCATAGTGTAGCCTGCCGCATAGTGCCGCATGGTGACGCGCCCTGCCGCATAGTATAGCCGGTCGCATAGTACAGTCTGCCGCATAGTGCCGTATGGTGACGGAGCCTGCCGCATAGTACCACATGGTGACACAGCCTGCCACATAGTACAGCCTGTCGCATAGTGCCGCATAGTACCGTAGCCTGCGACATAGTACCGTAGAAGGCCGTATAGTGCCGCATAGTGCCTATTTTGGCTGTTTTATGTCCTATTTGGCTGAATTGTGGCCAGAATTTCTCCCAACTCCCAACAAGAAAGTTGTAGATCTTTTTCTTTGCTTCAAGAATATGTTACTAGCTATTTATGCAAGTTTCTCTCATTTATGATAATGTAAGGATAGAACATGATAGTGGCCTGTTAAGGTGCACTCTTAACAAGTAACAAGTAACATGACATGATAGTGGTCCGTCGTGGCGCACTATTGACAAGTAAACCTGACATGTAATCTTGAATGCTGTTGTGATGGCTATCTTGACATGCTGAGTAAAAACTCGTCTTGACACCGTAGGTGATTGTTCTTGAATGTGCTTGTATAAGCTACCAGTCTCGTCTCGCATCATGTCTAGTACTTGCATCCATGGTTACCACGGTCAGGGTTTCATGCTGAATCTGACTAGGTTAATTACTAGATTGATCAAAGTAGCTCATATAGAGAGATGTTTCCAGTTACAGGCGATCCCGTTATTCCGGCCACACCTGATGGACTTGTAGCCTGCCGACGAGTATGGCACATTTCTAGCCTACTGTTATATGGGGCACTTCTTGAAACAAGTAATATGCATACTGTCATGTGTTGCACTCAAATTTACCTAATAATTCTTGATAACTCTTGCATGAACCTCGCCTGGATAACCTGGATAGCTGCAGGGCTTATGACTGCCGGAACATCTCATTGCATCTTGCTAGTAACTAGGCTTGTGATAACCCTAGTTAGTTAAAGTATCAAGCCGTACTCTTTGCTTGGCCGTGAATGTTGGATGGAGTCCAATCCTGTCTAGTCTTGTCTAGATCTAGTACATGGCTATCTCAGGATATGCTTGCTTACGCTTTACTCTTAGCAATAAATGGCTAGAGATCCGGTTCTGTTCAGACGAAGGGTTACAACCCCGGTCCTTGTTTGGTTTAAGGATTGTAACCTGGCTTCCGAAATAGTTCCTCGTCCTCTCGTCATTTGTTGCCTTATTTACATTTCATGTTTTCCTATTATTATTCTTGTTTATGTTCTGACATGCTGGTTTTAGTTCTTAAGTGAAGCCTTCCTTGTTGCACGTGCTCTTTCTGGGGTCTGACCCAGCTGGTTTTGTGTGGCCAAATTTGGAGTAGCACCCGAGGATCTTCCAGCCTTCCAGCCATATGGTGAACACTAGACGTAACCCTGGCAACGAGTGGGTTTTATTTTGCTCTCCCACTCTATTGTAAATTATTCTTTTGAGGCATTTTTCTGCCGAGCAAGGGTTAGCTCGTGTTGAATACTTTTATTTCTTGGCTGCCTAAGGGCTGTAACATGATTGACAAATCCTATGGTTGATCATGTATGACTGAAAATCTTGCTAGTTCTCACATTTTGTACGACTAGCTTCATAATCATCTGTATATGAAATGTATGGGACGCCTTACTATTGAATATCTGATGGTCTAACATCTTGTAATTATTATTACTTGCTTGAGATTGAGCACTAGGCTTGTTCTTGATCATAAGAGACTGATGGCTTGTAGATAAACTTTCATACATCTAGACAGCCGTGACCGTATATCGAGGTGGAATACACTTCTATATATGTAGCTGGCTGTGTTTGTCCACCGCTCTCCAGTATTCTGGTTCTGGGGCGTGACAATAATTAGACAAGTATTTTTTTACTGGAGTAGCCCATAGAAGGATTTCAAAAAGTTCTTTAAGGACCTTGAATTTTGTACCCTTAGCGAACTTGGGATTCAGATTTATCTTGATATTATATATATTAGAATAGTAAAGGAATAATGTGAAACCCATGTTTTGTAATTTATTAATATTAGTGTTTTGTATTAAATATTAGTATTTCTAATATTATTATTATTATTATTTATTTTTGAGTGCAAATGATTTCGAAATAATAACAACGAAGATTTTTGAATTCAGACCCAGACCCGAGTCCGAACCCAGACCCAGGCCTGAGCCCGAACCCAATCCCAATTATTTTTGACTTGGTTATTATTATTAATAATAAAAAAAAACTTTTAGCTGGTCCCGTAGGACCAGCACCCACGTACTTGGCCAACCCACTTTTTCTCACCATTCCTAAAACTCCTCCACACGTTCAAGTCAAACCCCTCCCCCTTTTACTCCTCACCACATCTCTATCTCCCACGTACAGGAGAAGCTTCTCCTTCTTCTTCTTAAACTCATTCTTTCTCATTTTTCTCTCACAGAACAAAGCTTCCCTCACTCTCTCTCACAAGTCCAGAGGAGAACTTCACTCTACTTTCTTCTTCCCCTCACCAACTCTCTCTAACTCTCTTCACTCCCAAACCCTCACCCCCAAACCCACTTTCTCTCCCTCACCCCACGCCAAGCTCACCCGACCGCCAGAGCCCGCGGCCACCCGCGCCAGGCCGACTCCGGCGACCCCTCGGCCAACCGCCCCTTCGGCGCCTCCTCCCGGCCGACCGTCGACCGACCCTAGCCCGCTGTCCCGGCCGACCACCCTTCGGCCGACCGCTCCCCGCGTCAGCCCGACGCCAGCGCCGCACCGACCCGCGCCCCTCCGGCGAGCCGCGCCACCCCCTGTGGCCGCTGTCTTTCGTCGCACATCCCCGTGCGGCTTCTCTTTGGCCAGCGCCCCTGGTCGGTTCTCTTTTCTGGCCGCAACCCCCTGGCCGTGCCCTAGCTTCTGCGTTTTTCAGCGTTCTTCGTCGACGCTTCGAATCAGCGCTGTTTCGGGAATACTTTCGCTGTTCGGAGCTGTCCTATTCTTTCTATTATTCATCTGAGAGCTCTAGCCGAGCAACCCGAGGTATAATCCCCTGTCCCGCTCATTTTATTTTAGTCGATGATAATTATGGTCCCCGATTCCCTTTGGGAATTCGGTTTTAGCGACGTCGTAATTTTTTGGGACTTTCGGAAAAGTCCTGTGAATTGTTTTGGATTCCCAGAATATTTTGGGAATGGATTTTTGGTATGTTTTAGCTTTCCGGTAGCGTTCTGTGATTTGTGGAATTGGAATCGGACTTCCGAAATTATTTCGGGTCGTCCCGATTATTCTGTGGATTGGTTATGGATTTTAAATATATATAAATTCGGGTTTCTCCCTGGTTTGGAATTTGTAGGAAATTATCGGTGCCAATTCCCAGTTTTTGGGTTGACCAAAAACAGAGGAGATGCTGCCGGATTTTTCCGTAAATCCTGGATTATTTTAAAAATGAATTAAAAATGATTTTCGGAATTTTATTCGATATTTGATTTTGGGTGACGACCGTATCGGTCAATGGACCCGGCTAAGTGCAAACGAAACCGGCCCCGCCCGGACGTTGAGGCATTAGCCAAGATGAGGATTGGACCATATCTGAGACTCTATTTTATCTCTATATTTTATTATTAAATTCCGTTTATATTTTATTTAATATTTCAGTTTAGGACTAACGACAGTTTGTCTATTTCAATTTATGTAAATAAATTGTAATGGACATAAGCCCAGCTGGCCGTGGTCTGTAACTGTAATAGCTTAGATTTTCTTGTCATTTCTGGTTTTACGAGTTCTAATTAAACGATTAAAATAAATAAAAAATATTTTCGTATAAAATTAATTAATATTTTCTCATCTTAAAATTGACCAGTTTATTAATAATTAAAAAGTCACGTATTTCTCACTAAATAAGAAAAATTAGTTTTATATTTATATTTATAAAAATTACCAAGTTTTCATAAATAATCTGGCATCGACGATGTTTTCCGAATTCAAAGTTAAAATAACATTTTGCCCTCGTATTAAATCAACGCACCAAATAATCGTGTTTTCTGTGTTTGGTTAATTAAAGAATTAAAATTGGACTAGGACGCAAATAGAGATTTCAACTAGCGTAGCTAGATTGGTTAACCTGAAATATGAATCAATTTCTCGAATGTAGGAATTCGAGGACGATCCTAATTCCCATCTTGAAGTCTTCAACTTTCCAGTCCAGTCCATTTTGAGGCAAGTACATTTTGTGTTAGTTTACAATTATTTAGTAATCGTTTTAATGCAAGTTTAAACCACGATGCAACACGGAACTCTCTCTGAGAGCACTGACTGAAACTATTGTAACTATTGGGGACTGGGGGAGTAGTGTAATGAGTATGACCACATCCAAACTACTGTAACTACTGTAACTATATTAGCTTACCCCTCATACACACGGGGATAAGCCGTACCTTACTGTAATAAACCCAAGCCGGTCATATTTTATTGCCTATTCACATCACAGAACTATAACTGTTTTAAAACTGTAACTGCTTTATTGTGGATTTCAAAACTATTTAAAAGTGCATGATTCTATTATTATTTCAATTATTAAATTAGCATGAATTGTACTTTGCTCCCTCCTGACTGGAGACCCAACATTTTTAGATATCACTGATGAGGCTTTGTTCTGCGATATTTCCAAGGTCCCAACTAGAAGACGAGGATTTCGAGACTAATGAGCTGTTTGCCTAGTGTTTTCTTTCCTTCTTGATGTATGTAAAAAATGGTTTAAGTTGTATCTTTCATTTCATTGTAAAAGTTTAATAAAGTTTTTAAATTTCCCGATGGTGAGTTGTGACAAATATAGTGTTGTTGTATGGTTACCTGCTACTGAACAGCTTACTGCCGCCGTCTCAACAACGGTACAGGCTGGGCATGATCCGGTTCGACCCCTTTAGTTGGGATCGGGTCGTGACAAATAAGGATCACATAGCCAACAGGCCAGATATGATCTAAGGTTTTATTTAGATTGTATGTAGTATGTTTGGGGGATGAGCATATATATAAGGGTAACTTGGAAGAACTATTGGGTAAGTTAGTAATAATAGTATTTTGCTTAAGATTGTAAGCCCCTAGTTTTTAAATTTTATTTTTTTTATAATTTTAAATAGTGTTTTTATCCTTAAAATAAATTATTTTAATTATTAGAAATTTTTCTAGAATTTTTAAATGATTTTTAAATAATTTTTAAAGCAAAATATATCATTTTATAATTATTTGAATTGTTTTAATATCAATTTGTAACTGTTTTAATTGTTTTAATCAATATTCGCAATATCAAATTGTTTGTGCAAATTAATTTTTGCACAGAGCAACAGCGGGGGTGTTTATGAAAATTTGATTTTACATTTCCTAAGGCGGTGAGTGTTTGTTTGTAATTAACTAATTTAGGGGGGTTTCTATAAAACCCTAATCCCGACCGCCGCGCTGTCATCGTCTCCGGCTAACCCCGGCCAAAACCCTAACCCTAATCCTAATCTAGCCCTAATTCCACCGCCTCCTTCGACCCTATAAAAGCCCCGACCCCAAACCCTAACTCTAGACCATTTTTCGACCACCACAGCCTCCCTAGCCACCGCCCTCGCTTCGTCTTCCCCGACCACCCTCGCCGGAACCCTAGATCTAGATTTCCCATCACCTAGAGCCATTTCTCGACGACCACCACCGCCAACCGACGCGTCTCGACGAGGCGACTCCCGTCCTATTTTTCTTCGGCGACCCCAACGCCTATAACCGCCGTGCAACGCCCCCGAACGCCACCGCCTCTCGGACATGTACGTGTCTTCTAGTCTCTCGTGTCGCGTTGTGTCTCGTATTTACATCACTGGACTCGCCTGAACACGAGGAACCCAGTAATGGGCATGGACACGGCTAGTTCGAGTCGTGCGTGTCGTGCACGACCCGGACACAGGATTCGACCATTCTTCGTGTCCTTAACTGTCAGGACACGAAGTATATGTTATCGGGTTTAAAACCCATTAACCTAAACCATAATAAAATTAACCCAAACCCTACCCCTATCACATAAATCGAGCTGACCCCCTGGCCAGCCCGAGCCATGTTAAGCCCTTGCCTCCCCTGGCCGAGTTCGAGCCCCCCCCCCCCTTTATTCTTTTGTTTTATTTTTATTTTTGTTGTATTATATATATATATATATATATATATATATATATATATATATATATACATATATATATATATATATATATATATATATATATATATATATAAATATAAATATATATATATTTGTAAATATATATATATATATATATATATTTGTAAATATATATATATATATATATATATATATATATATATATATATATATATATATATTTGTAAATATATATATATATATATATATTTTTTTTTTATATATATATATATATATATATATATGTATTTATATATATATGTATATATGTATATGTATTTATATATATATATATATTATATATATACTGTGTTATATATATATATATATACTGTATTTGTATATATATATATATATATATTATATATATATATATATATATATATTATATTTAGTATATATATATATATATATATATATATATATATATATATATATATATATATATATATAATATATATATATATATATATATATATATCGGGCCGCGTGCCACCTCCCCGGACTGCGTGCCCATCTCGAGCCGCACGCCCCCTCGGGCCGCGCGCCCATCTCTGGTGCAGTGGGCCGCTCCACCTCGGGCCCAACGCCCCACCCTCGGGCCAACCGCAGCTTGCCCCCCTCGGGCCAACCGCAGCTTGCCCCCCTCGGGCCTAACGTTTTCTTCTTTTGAATTTGAATTTCGTTTTCATTTTCGTTCTTGCTGCCCAAAAAAAAAAAGAAAAAAAAACTTGTTATTGGCTAATGTCGTTTCTAGTCAGGACCTTTGTTAGGGCTTCTCCCACAATATGTAGGAACTTGGGCTATCTCCTGGTTCCAATCTCGCGTTTTTATTTCAATGAAGGCATTAGCTATTGTTAAAATAAATAAATAAATAAATAAATAAATAAATATATATATATATATATATATATATATATATATATATATATATATATATATATATATATATATATATATATATATATATATATGATTGTTGTATACATAATATATTTTAAATTCAATTTTGTGCAAAATATTATTATGTATAAATTCACAATTTATTTTATTATTTAATTTTGTGACTTATATATTTTATCCCTTTAAAATATATTTATATATATTTAAATTTTTGTATTTTATAAATCATGGCCAATTGATGTTCAAACCTAGCATGGATTTTTGGGCCCAATTGTGTCTAATACATTCAGAGTCTGTATAAGTCATATTGGACTTGATTCATGGCTTTGGGTCCCGTATCTGGACTTCGGTTCAATTTCGAATACGTGGACAAAATAGTAAATAATTAACTAATTATTTTCCAGAAATTGTAACTTGCTGTTTTTGAATATATATATATATATATATATATATATATATATATATATATATATATATATATATATATATATATATATATATATATATTAAGGCTGTAAAAATTTGGAAAAAATTGTATTTAAATAGTATGTTAATTTACCTAATTTAATATAATTTTACAGCATTTAATAAATACTTTTGGAATTTTATAAAAATAGGAAAACAGAACTCATTTTCAGGATACATATGTTTGCTGATTTTTAATAAATATCTATGAGGGTTTATAAATTCCAAAAAAATTAGAATAAATTTCTATAATTAACAAAGATCATTTTGGTACTTTATTTTATGTAAAAGTAAGCTTTTTGTCTATCTCAAAAATTTTTGGAACAAAGTGTACAGTTTGAATTATTTATTGAATAGTTACGACTTGCAATGTTTTGTGTTGATTTGAGTTATAGTCGTATTGGACCTCACCCTACACTAGTGTAAAGGTCCTAGAAAGTTAATTTGGGTATTGTGTCACCCCACATTGGTCTCTTATACGAAAGTCACCATTTGGCTAGGTGTCCAGTCAGAAAGTCGTGTCACACAACTAGTGTCTTAATGTTTAACTTAGTATAAAACTAAGATTATGTATTATTTCTACAGTGACGAGCTATAGAATTTCTATCACTACCTTGCTTTGCTAAAGGCAAGTACCTCTACAAACTTTACATACTGCTATAACAATAAACTGTGATCCAACCATGTTAAATGCTGATCCTTGGGGTAGCAAGTTAAATCTTCACATGTTGTATTATTTTCAGTCCCTACCATGCTTAGGACAGTTTTTATATCTCTCACATGTTTAACAACGGGTTAAGGGAAAACTGTTAGTAGCGTACGTGAACATGCCCCTTCTCTGTATGTATTTACCGAGCATTGTTACATTCTATATGTAACTTTGTCGTATGTCTGATCCCGCGTTTGTGTATGGATATACATCGATGCCGTTAAGGGTACGTATGTACACTTCAGAAAATTGATATGTACCACTGTACATCCTGATTACCTATTAACTGATCACTCACCTACTACAGTTTTAAACTTTAAAACGAATATGTATTGCCATGATAAAATGTATCCAAAACTGGATGAATCAAGATATGTCATGATTATGTTATTTTATCTCTTTCCATCACATGATCAGTATTATATGTTTGTTAGAATCAGTACTTGCTCCCGTCCTGACAGGATAATATTGTAGATATGCTTTCTAAGAAGGAGTTGCTTTATGATTCCTATTATGGAGTTACTGTCGAGGACCAGGCTTTATCTTACGAGGATGTTCCTGCGAGGAAACTCATCTAGTTGCATAGTTGCTCGGGGTTTCCGAGAGTAGTCATATTGTTAGACTATGTATTTTGTGACTGGACCCGTATTCCAGTTTTACACTTTGGACTTGTACTTGGAACTTATTTATATACGAAACTACTTTTGTGTTTGGAACATTTCTGACTCATTATTACATATAGAACTGTTAGCACACTTTAGTCTTATCTTGTTATTTTTAGAACAGCTTACTACGTTTTATCTCAAGCGTAGGCTGGACATGACTCGGCCCGGCCCAACAATTTGGGTAGCGGATCGTGACAAAGATACATGCATAAAATATGTTACATATAATATTGTATATAGCTTCTAAAGTATAGTTCGACTCCTCAGTATTTTGATCTTATCCCTTCCTAAATCTTGACTCGTCCCATTCCTTATCAAATTTTATATATCTTTCACAAATCACCAGCTTTTTCAAAAATTCGAAATTTTTTTGTTTCATCCAAGGTTTGTTGATTATAGTCTAAAATTGTATCTGTAGTGCCCCGTCCCGCTCAGTCAATCGGAGGAATCGAAATGCCGACGGCGTTCGGACTTAGCCACGCAACGGCTTGCTCGAAGACTCGCTCATGTGGGTGGCTTCGGTGAACTTGCCTCAGCTTGGCCTTCACACTAATAAAACAAAAGTTTTCAAATACACAAGTAGGCTTGATAATAAAAGAGATGCATCCACATAGCTAAGGAAATAATCCCAACTTTGGTCAGACTGAGTTAGAATATGGAAAGGTCCCACGGTCGGCTTAGAAGTTTGCTCAGCATACTTTCAAAATGACACTCGGTCTTTCGTTCCGTGGCTTGGGAGAAGAAAGTTGGTCTAAGTTATTAAGTTGCCACAATACTGGAATCAGCTAAGTCATAGGCATCGCCCGCGTAAATGCTTGATAAAGTATGTCCGGTCCCATCGTCCAGGGCTTGGCATTGCCTTGCTCGTCCCACGGGTTAAGTTACAGTGCACGTTGTAGTGCACGGCTTATGGTGTAAGTCTAGGCACCCATAGAACTTGATTGTTCAAGTCAAACGCGTGCACACACGTTTCCTCGATGCAAGGCTTGATGCAACCCTTGCTCGTCAAGTCGTTGCACGAACAAGTTAGACAAGAGTTTTGCTGGGCTATCGAAGTCATAGCAAGCACTATCCCCTGTTGTCTACAGTTGTCAAGTCACATAGTCCCATGATCTCAACACTCGTCATATAAAGTATATGATTTGAGCGATAGTGTCGCCTAGAGAACAAGTCAGTCTAAGACACGTGCCACGGTTGGTTTAGGAAAAAGCATGCCACGGACAAAGGAACACGTTATGTTCAAGTTAAGATAGAAGACTACTTAGTAGTCGTTCCCTGGATTTCAAAGGATAGAAGTTCACAAGATCGGTCTCGCTACATGGGAGTCTCGATAAGGAAGTCCACGCGACTAGTTGTCGCCGAGATCGGTCCCGCTACTTGGGAGTCTCGATAAGGAAGATCATGAGATCGATCCCGCTACTTGGAAGTCTCGATAAGAAAGTTCACGAGATCAGTCCCGCTATTTGGGAGTCTTGTAACTGCCTGTTTTCAAAAATGAGGGTAAATTTTTCATTTTTCATATTCTAATATTTTTGTGAATATTTATTATTAATATTGTATTTTGGAGATTAGTTTAGCCGGTTTTGAGTTTCGTCTAGTTTTGACTTGTGGTAGTGACCCAGATAGTTTACACTCTAGTTGGGACCCAAAGATTAGTTAGGCATGGCCCACAAACTCATCTTATTAGGCTAGTGCATTTAGACTAAACCCACATGACAAGTTTAGTTATTTAGAGATTAGAAACTTGACCCTTTTGACCCCAAACCTTTGCATGACTTAGATTAACCAAAGGAGACAATTAGGGGCATATTAGACATTTCCTATTGGCCCAAACCTAACCTTTATGGCAGCCAAGAGAGGGTTCCATCTCATTTTCATTTGCAAAGTAGCCTACATTTCCATTTTAGTGTTCTTTCCAATCTTGAGAGCAAATCCCATTGATTCATCTCTCAAATCTTCTCTTTTCTCTACCAAATTCTCTCATTCTTGCAAGAAGAGGGAGCTACAAGGATTGTGGAGCCAAGAGAAGGGAGGGGTGTCCATTTGCTAGAAGAGTCCGTGTCAGATTCGTATCCTTTGGGTTGTTCATTGGGAATCAACTCCCAATAGATATTTCTCTCTCTAAACCTTCTCTATTTCATTTTTTTTCTTGCCTATTTGTTAGTTTTGAACCCATAGGAACCACCCCCATGCATGACCACCATTAGGAATGTTTTAGAGACTCTTTTGAGTCCTCTTTAGGAGTTTGGGATAGGTTTGGTGTCCCCCATGGAGAGATGTTAATGGGGACACACCATATGTTTGTGTTTTTGCCCTATAGGCTTATTTGTCTTCTAATTTTAGATTTTCATGTGTTAGAGAGTAGATTAACCATGGTTACGATGTTTAGATTTGTTCTCATTTGGATACCAATGCTTGAATCTATGTATTATAGCCTACAAGCCCTATTTTATGTAAAAATATCAAATATTGTTATATTTATGGATGTTGACTGATTTGGGATTTTTGTATATATATTGATATGTGTCTTGTGTGTATGTGATAGAGTGTGGGTGTGTTAGTGTTAAGTTAGTGAGTTAGATAATCTAGTTAGTATCCTAGAAATATAGTTAGTATGTGTTTCTTTTGTCCAAAACAACTCAAATTCGTCATAATTTTTATCCACGTTTTTAGTAGCCAGAGCAACTTAGAAATGCCATAACTTCTAGCTCAAGACTCTGATTAATCTTCCATTTTTTTAAAAGAACCGTATCGAAGTTAGATTTCAAATATATATATTAATAGGCCAAAATTATTTTAGAACTTTCTATAAAATTGTTTGAGTGTCAGTTGTCCGAAAGACGGACGCGTTTCGATGTTTTCGCGATTTCGGTAGCTTCCGGATACGAAAATGCGATCCGTTTGAAGTTTCAGAAAGATAATGCGAAGGGCTACGACATACTTTAATCCTAGAATTTAGTAAATAGGTCTAATAGGTGCAGTATTAGTTTTAAGTAGAAAAATGACTATACGACATAAACATTTTGTGTATCCTATGAGCCTATGTAGTATGGATATCAAGTGAATATAGGTATCATAGATTGTCACGAATATGTATGATATAGTACATATATATATTATTGTTAGGTAATATATGTTAGTATAGTGTGTGTGTGTGTGTGTGTGTGTGTGTGTGTGTGTGTGTGTGTGTGTGTGTGTGTGTGTGTGTTGTGTATTTGAATGAAATAAGGATGTGTGTGGTTAGTAGAGAGAAGTGAGATTGATAGAGAATATGCGCTAGTGTGTGTTTGATGTTGTATAGTTGGTAGTGTAGTGTGTGTGTTGTGAAGGTGAGAGAGTTGGGAGGATCATGCCATCCTATTTGACTTGAGGCTAGTGTGGTTTGTTGAGTGATTTGTGTTTTGGTTGAGTGGTAGTGTGTTTGTATATAGATGTATGTGGGTGTGTTAGAAGAGAGGGGATAGATTTGGTATATGTGTTTGTGTGTGTTAGTGTTGGAGTGGAGAGAGATTTAGATGTATGTATGAATATGTTAGTATGTTAGTGGTTATGTTAGAATCTATATAGATGTTAGAGGTATCTTAGAAGTTAGATAGTGGTATCTTGTATAAGTTAGATAGTTAGTTATATTAGTCTATGTTATTGTTAGTTAGATATAACATATGTTAGTTGGTTAGAGTTAGAGATGGATATATATACATATATGTTATAGTTAGATATTAGTATCTTGGTTATCCATGGTTTGTGTGTGTGCGGTTGAAGATTAGATTAGTTAGTATCCCAATAGTTAGATATCTTAGATAGTTAGATAAGTTGTATCTGTATAGATTAGAGTTAAGTTAGATAGTGGTTAGTTTGTAGATAGGTAGTATCTTAGGATACTAGATGTTGGTATCCAAGGATATTGTGATTTACCTTACTTTAAGGTAAAGGGGTTTACCTTATCACAAGGTAAGGTAGTGAGTTTACCTTCAAGACAAGGTAATAGGGAGTTTACCTTCAAGATAAGGTATGGTTACCTAGATACTAGGGCTAGATATCAAGGTATTGGTTATCTAATGGCTTGTGGTAGATAAATAGATGCTAGATAACTATAGTTTGGGTATTGAAAGACTAAGATATTTATACCTAGACTAAGGTTTTGGACTTCCAACCAAGGTAAGGGTATTAGGATACTAATAGGGATAAAGTATATGGTATCTTGGTTAGTATCCTAGGATAGCTTAAATATAGAGTTAGTATCTTATATCTAGTAGTCTAGAGATGTAAGTTGGTATATTGGTGTCATAGGTTAGTGTGTCATATTACCTTAAGTAGGATACTACTAGTTAGTAACTTAGAATTTAGGATACTAGAAGTATATGTTAGATAGTTAGATGTATATAGCTAGTGTCCTAAATATATATTTTAGTATCTTAGAGATTAGGATACTAGTAAGTTAGAGTGTTAGATACAAGTTAGTATGTAACGCCCCTAGTCCCAAAATACGTAGGACCAAGTACGTAAATATGCCAGCTGTATACATACGAAATACATAGGTCTCGTATGTATACAGCTGACATGTTTACGTACTTGGTCCTACGTATTTTGGGACTAGGGGCGTTACATGTTTTTGTGGTGGCCCATGCAGGTCTAGAAAAATTGTTTGGTTACCTTACCATACCAAGCAAGCCTGCGAATAGGATTAGAGTTTAGGATCTCATCCACATAATTGACCTCCTCGATTTTACTTTGACTTTCTTGATTTGTATCTTGCTTGCTTCCCTCTACCGTTGATTCTTACCCTTCATTCGTGCTTTATAAAGATTAATAGGGTAACCCATACTAGGTGGACATGACCCATTGTCCCATTACCCTACTAGTTTAACTCTTGTAAGTTGGATAGAATACCTTACAAACTAACCTTTCTTGTGACGTTAACCAAGTCTTAGACAAGTAGACGGTAGGACGACTGTATAGGTATCAACATAGGACATGACCTAGATTTTAAGGACTTTGACTAATTATACTCTATTTCAATCTTAATCTCACGTGCCTATATTTTATTATCTAGACTAATGATGCTAATGTTACCTAGTTTTTGCAAGCTCAATTCTTTATCAAGCTTGTTCATGACATATGCTATTGAGCGCTCACTAGCATATTGTCTACTCAGAATCGGTGCATGATGGTCTGATCAACCTAGTGCACTTTGGTTCGCCTTTCATACGATTATTCTACATGGTTGAGATATAGTTAAACTTACCCTTAGAATCTCATTCACGACTGCCTTGAAAATTCTTTTTTGAAATTATTCGGTCGTCTTTGAACCACGTATTTGTATTTGATAATATCGTCTTTGAACTCTATATTGCTTTCGCCTTCACCTAATTTTCGAAGGGCGAAGACAATTATACTTGAATTTCCTCTAGTTGTCCTATCGCTTATGACCATTACCACTCAATGATACTATATCTTCGTTTTAAACTACTCGTCCTTCTTCTCAGTCCTATATTACTATCATGACCTTCTAATCGCTCTCTTAATCGTGCCCCCAACCTACTCTCAAGGAACCATGTCTTTAAGTTTTCAAATTATTTCTCTTGATACCGTACTATTCTTTATTGCATGTTATCTTGATTAAACTCTAACCTTAATCATTGTCCTTCTAGCGTTAGTTAGCCATATCCATGATTTATTTTTCGTCATTATTTGTTCATCGTAATTTTCTAATGCATGTTTGCATTGAACGTCGTTTTTTTGCCTCGTTCAGTGACTTGATCGTATTCATTACTGATATACCCATGTGACCTTCTCACCCACCCCTATTATTCTTAATTTCGAGAACGAAATTCTTGTAAGTTGGGTAGGATGTAAAATCCCTAAATTTCTACTGTATTTTAGTACTAATTTTTTTTGTATTTATACGTCGCATAGTCGTATTGTACGTCGCGCGGGAATTTGCATTTTTTTCGTATTTACTCGTCGAGTGCGAATATGTGCGAGGTACATATTTTTAGAAAAATAGTTTTTGATTTTATTATCGGTAATGGTTTTAAAATTATATATATAATAATTATTTTTATTAAAAGTTGTGAAAAGTATCTATCGAGGTTGCCAAAACTTATTATTTAGTTATTTATAAAAGGCTATCTTATTTTAATAAGTGGTAATTTAGAAAAACTAGATTATGTGAATATTCTACTCGTGTAAAGCATAAAAATTATTTCATGTATATTTTTAAATTTTATTTTTATCATTTATAATAATTTATTTAGCAAGAAGGTATTTTAAATATGTAAATATTTAATTTTTGAAATTATTTTTACCTAAATTATTTAAAGGATATTTTGAAGATATTTCCTACTAATATTTAAAATATATATTAGAATTTTCAAAATTAATTATTATATAAATTTTATAAAAAGTTATTTTGGATATATTTGTGATAAATTAAATTGTGATTTGATTTATTGATTTAAATTAAATAGTTTAATTTAAATGTGTAATTTATCTATATTTAAATAGGATTTGGATTTAGATATGAATGTATTGGTTTAAATTTAATAATAGAATTATCTATTTGGGTTTAAATAAATCCTAGTCTCTATCTACATTGGATTATATTTGATTGAGTTACTTTTAAATCAATTTGAATTAAATAGTGAAAAATCTAAGGGAATTAAAACTCTTCTTAATCCTTATCTAGATAAGACTTTTGTAAATCGCTTAATTTTTTTAAAATAAATATTTTTAGAATTTCTTGATTTTAAATAACTATTTATTGACTTATTATATAATTTGTATTATTTTACATATATTTAGTATAGTGCTCATTGGTGAATTTAGTATAAAAATATATAAAGCTATTTTTCTAGTATATTAAGGATCTAAACTATATTATACAATTTCTTTTCCTCAAAATTTTAGAATTTATTTCATAACTTTTATTACTTTTTACATGTTACTTATATTGTACACTATTTACATAATATAGAATAAATGTCAAATTAGTATTAGATATTTCAGCTTGTATAAATGAGATTAGATGAAGGTTGTTTAAATAAATATTAACTATAGTTATTATCTATAGTAATTTTAAATAATGTTATAGATAATTTAGATAAATATAAACTATATTTTAAATTAATACTAATCCTACTTCTACTAGGAAAACATCTCTATCTATATCCTATCCTAATAAAGCAAACTCATATTTATTTAAATCAAATCCTATCTAATTTAGGAGATAAATCTGAAATAAATACCTATATAAACCCAATACACCCTCCTTCTATCACACACAATTCGAAATTATTTTTTAGTCCAATAGAAACTCTAAAATTCGTTATTAGAATTCAGCCCCGCTTTTTAGTAGCATGAGCAACTTGGAACGACGATATCTCCTAGCTCCGAACTCCGTTTCGCCTCAAGTTTTTTTTAAAAGAAGCATATCGAGGTAAGGTTTCCAAAAACATATTCCTTTATTACCTCGATACGCTTCTTTTAAAAAAACTGGAGGCAAAACGGAGTTCGGAGCTAGGAGATATCGTCGTTCCAAGTTGCTCTTGCTACTAAAAAGCGGGACTGAATTCTAATGACGAATTTTAGAGTTTCTATTGGACTAAAAAATAATTTTGAATTATGGGTGATAGAAGGGGGATGTATTGGGTTTATATAGGTATTTATTTCAGATTTATCTCCTAAATTAGATAGGATTTGATTTAAATAAATAGGAGTTTGTTTTATTAGGATGTAATATAGATAGAGATGTTTTCCTAGTAGAAGTAGGATTAGTATTAATTTAAAATATAGTTTATATTTATCTAAATTATCTATAACATTATTTAAAATTACTATAGATAATAACTATAGTTAATATTTATTTAAACAACCTTTATCTAATCTCATTTATACAAGCTGAAATATCTAATACTAATTTGACATTTATTCTATATTATGTAAATAGTGTACAATATAAGTAACATGTAAAAAGTAATAAAAGTTATGAAATAAATTCTAAAATTTTGAGGAAAAGAAATTGTATAATATAGTTTAGATCCTTAATGTACTAGAAAAATAGCTTTATATATTTTTATTCTAAATTCACCAATGAGCACTATACTAAATATATGTAAAATAATACAAATTATATAATAAGTCAATAAATAGTTAATTAAAATCCAAAAATTTTACAAATATTTATTTTAAAAAAATCAAGGGGTTTACAAAAGTCTTATCTAGATAAGGATTAAGAAGAGTTTTAATTTCCCTTAGATTTTTTACTATTTAATTCAAATTGATTTAAAAGTAACTCAATCAAATATAATCTAATGTAGATAGAGACTAGGATTTATTAAAACCCAAATAGATAATTCTATTATTAAATTTAAACCAATACATTCATATCTAAATCCAAATCCTATTTAAATATAGATAAATTACACATTTAAATTAAATTATTTAATTTAAATCAATAAATCAAATCATAATTTAATTTATCACAAATATATCCAAAATAACTTTTTATAAAATTTATATAATAATTAATTTTGAAAATTCCAATATATATTTTAAATATTAGTAGGAAATATCTTCAAAATATCCTTTAAATAATTTAGGTAAAAATAATTTTGAAAATAAACATAATATTTACATATTTAAAATACCTTCTTGCTAAATAAATTATTATAAATGATAAAAATAAATTTTGAAAATATACATAAAATAATTTTTATGCGCTTTACACGAGTAGAATATTCACATAATCTAGTTTTTCTAAATTACCACTTATTAAAATAAGATAGCCTTTTATAAATAACTAAAATAATAAGTTTTAGCAACCTCGATAGATACTTTTCACAACTTTTAATAAAAATAATTATTATATATATAATTTTGAAACCATTACCGATAATAAAATCAAAAACCATTTTTCTAAAAATATGTACCTCGCACATATTCGCACTCGACGAGTAAATACGAAAAAAATACAAATTCTCACGCGACGTACAATACGACTATGCGACGTATAAATACAAAAAAAATCAGTACTAAAATATAGTAGAAATTTAGAGATTTTACATAGTATCTTAGAGGGATAGTTAGTATCTTGGAGGGTAAATGAGAAGTCTAAAGTATTGACAAGGTAATAGAATTTACCTATAGTCTAAGGGTAAGGTATTGGTAGGATGTTAAAATAAATGGGTAGATACTAGTCTAAAGAAATGGTAGGATCTATTAGCCTAGGATAGTAAGTTATCTACTAGTCTAAAGTAGATGGGGTGTTAAGGTATTACCTAGATATTTAAGATATTGACATAAGATACCTATAGAGATAAGGTAAGTGGGTTATCTTGGTAGGTAATGGTTAAGAATAGGGTATTTGACTTAGATTTGACCATGTTTGACCAAGGTTGACTGTTTTGACTCAAAGTCAACTGTAAGTCAACATTGGACCTAGATTGGACTAGGAGTTGACCAGAGTTGACCAGTTGACTAAAAATCAACTGTGAGTCAACCATTGACCTAGTTTGACCTAGATTGGACTAAAAGTTGGCCAGAGTTGACCAGTTGACCAAAAGCCAACTGTAGGTCAACCCTTGACCTAGTATGATCTAGATTGACATAGTTTGACCTTGTTTGACTTACCTTGACCTAGTTTGACTTTGTTTGACTTAGTATGACCTAGTTTGACTTTGTTTGGCCTAGTATGACTTAGTATGATTTAGTTTGACTTAGTTTGACTTGGTGTGACTTAGTTTGACATGATGTGATTGAGTTTGACCTAGATTTGCATAGCATACACTAGAAATCATGCCTAACACTGTTAAACCCTATTTAACTCATGCATATCTCATCTTTAGGTCTGTGACTTCACTCGGAGCCTCGATACATTGTTTATATTTTCTACCAGATCTCAGGCGAGTACATTCTCTGATAACTTTTTCAATTTACGATAACTGTTATAATTCATGTACTTAGTATAGATATACTTATCCTTAACACATTGGTCACACGGATTGGTATTCATGGATCCCGACATGAGATGTTATTCCTTGTTATCTTGGTATATCTTGTGCAAGCCCCTTGTAGTTCTTGTGCAGTATATGGACACAGATTCTCGAGGAGACTTGCTCCCTTCTCATAGAATTCTGTGTCGTAACGTATCTTGTTTGGATCCACTCTTCCAGTCGGGGGCGGGGAGTATTATTGTAGATGTGTGGTTATTATCCGCCTTGTTTATTCTTGTAGACCTTGTGAATGCCGATCCTACACTCCACGTATGATTGGCTAGATCATTAGACCTTGTTCAGACCCAAGCCGGCCACATATCGAAGCTAGTATTCACACACCTAGATAGATGATTTTTTATTCTTATACATGACATGATCAGTTTTACTTGCCTTGTTCTAGCTCTAGTTTACAGCTTACCTTACCATGATACTTACATGTACATTTCTATTACTCTTGTATATACTTTCTATTTACAGTCTCGTAGCATTTGTCATATCTTGTGAATTGTTGTTAATAGATTGTGCTCGTGATCCATCCTGACTGGATATGTTGACAAAATATTATAGATGATGGTGATGAGGATTGTTGTACCTACTATAGTCCTCACGACGTAGTGGGCATAGATTTGGAGACCCTGGTCCAGCAGGGATTAGCCTCGGCCATTAGAGTAGCTTAGCTAGATTAGTTTAGTACTGGACTTTGTCTCCAGATTATACTTTGGCTTGTTATTATTTAGTATTTGCATTTGAGATTGTTGACTCTGAGACTTTGGACTTATATTATTCTGTATTGGATTTTCAGGATAATATTTTCATATCTTGTTGTCTTTATCTTTCAGTATCATCTATCTTCTTAGAGTTTGTGATTGAGTATATTATATTGTCATTGCTTGTCCTCGAGTTGACCATTTTCGACAGGTTTTGATATTATAACTGTTGTTAGATTGTAGACCTAGACAACATTCTACGCCGTTTCTACAATATAGGCTGGGCGCTGTTACGCACTCGTACCCTTACCCCGGGTGCGGGTCGTGACAAGTCTCGATAAGAAAGTCCACGCGACTGGTTGTTGCCAAGATCGGTCCCGCTACTTGGGAGTCTCGATAAGGAAGTTCATGAGATCTGTCCCGCTACTTGGGAGTCTCGATAAGGAAGTCCACGCGACTGGTTGTCGCCGAGATCGATCCCGCTACTTGGAAGTCTCGATAGAAAGTTGGAAAGCATGGTCATGATTAAGGAAGGACTTGGTAGATCGAGTTGAATCTTGCATGGTCATTGGACAACTTGCGCACAAGGGGAATTCCTCGAACGATCTCGGGACACCGGGATCATGTCGGCCTAGGAGGCAGGGCAGATATTGTACGGTATTCATCGACGGTACGACTCGATTGAAGTGAACCGTTACAATATAGACTGCGAGTCATTCGGTGGGAGCTCGTACCTTGCACGCGAATGGTCACCGTATACAAAGATCCAGTATAGCTTGACATTGCTAGTGACCACTCATATATGTATCGGCATAAGAATGACTATCTGCGTGTATGCCTTTGGATTGCGTCGAGTACTAGCAAGTTACGAGTTGGGTTAACAAGGTATAATTATAGCAAGTGCTAACCTAACATCCGATAAAATTGGAACAATACAGATAAGATTAGCATGGCCCCTGCGCAAGGATGACACGCACAAATCAAGAAATGGTATCAGAGCACGGCTTTACGTCCTTAGACTTTCGATTGAATTCTTTAATTCCGATGTTTCCGCAAACTAATGTTATTTTCGCAAATTAATGTCGTTGATGTGCTCTCTCTCAAATGTCCCACGGGATGTCCATACAATAAGTCTAAATATTTTGAAAAGTATCACGAAAGAGAAAAATTGGTTGAATAAGTTAACTTTAAACAAGCACAGTTGACTAAGTCGGGCTGGGCATATACACCAAGAATCGTGTCGACCTTAGCAAAGTCGAGTACAAGATTCAAATTATGTTGGACGTCAATGAGTTGGACTCGATTAAGTATACGGGATGACTATCGATAGGGGTGCCATTAGACGATATTATCATCGATGTGATATAGTTGAGCGTGCTTGGGCTCGAACGAAAATTCGAAGTATGATTCGAAACTTGTTTCGAGGATTTGTTGAATGACTTCATCCCTGAGTGGTGTATGGGATAGCTTCGGGTATGTCGAACGATTGAGGATACAGGGTGCCAATGAGTCTATCAGCAAGCGTTGCATGTATGTAAAGCCTTAGATCGAGTATCATTGAGTAAGTTATAATCTTGATGATTTAACGAGTTGATTCGAACGAAATTAGAATCGACATGCACGAGATTGGAATTTGTACTGAGCGCGAAATACAAGTGATAAGGAAAGGATAAATTGAATCGAAGAAAAAGTAAGGTGTAACGAATAGATAACTTGATCGAGAAAATCGATATATGAATCGTATACGAAAAGTTAGCACGATTTGATGATAGCATGCGTGAAAATGATTCGAATATTCGAGAATGACTCTAAGGATGTGAATAGATGTTGCTCGATGATTGAGTTAACATAGAACGATGTGACTTGAAAAAATGTGTTGCTCGATGACTTAAGATAGACAGATAAAAATACGTGATTTTGGATTGAACAAATTGAACATGTAGCTAGTTCGGGGGATAATGATCGAAATTGTATTGAGGAGATTGTCCAGTTCGGACAATAGCATTAGTCGCATGACTCAAAATTTGTTGCAAATAAAGATCGTTAGGTTATGAATATTATCGATGGTATTGAGGCGTATCAAAGATCGATATGCGATAACTCGGGGGTACACTGAGTCGAGAAATGACGATTGTGCAAAATATTGTCGTTCCGATGGATGCTATGCTTGGGATTTTGATGAAATGAATGTTGGATGAAAATGATCGTGTCTTGATGGTTACGCCGATAACCATAATATCGACGTTCTTGTCTTGTGCGAGCGTAACTCCAGCCTCGCCCATGCGTCACGTCGAATTTTAGGACGATCGTTCAGCGTGAGCGCGGACATGGTGACTCATGTCGCAGAAACGATCCAACTCGAGAAATTAAGATGTGGCAATTTGGATTGCTTCGACTTGTGGTTTGAGGCAAAGGTAGATTCTAGGATTGATCGGACTTGTGATTGATGATTGAGTAAACTTGAGGATTGAGGATATCCAATCTGCGTATTGAGAATGAATTAGTCTAGACTCAAAATAAGAGTTACGCTCCGATGAGAACGATTATTCTACGGGAGCGTTGTATGGTGATTTCATGCCGACCGTGGATAATCGGACTCACATGAGATTGTGGCATGACATATTGTTAAAGTTAGATGAACTTGTGATCGATTACGTGAATTGGGATAAATAACTTAAGAAATATGAAATGAGAATTATGGTTTAGCGACAAATTATGTCGTAGCGTGCTTGACTTGGGAGGAATAGATAGGCAGATTATATTGAATATGTTTGAAAAGATAGACTGTGCAAGTTGCTTGTTGGATAAACGATATTGATGTGTCAAGAAAATAGTTAAACATGACTCAGTATAGGATGGCTTTGCTGAATGACTCAGACCCTTGGACTAAGTGAAAAAAATATATATATATATGCTCGATGTTTAGAAATCTGAGTGATGTGAGCTTGGATAGAAAATTACGTACTATCAACTTGGTTTGACCCTATGATTGGGGTCAGTATTAGCTTATTGTTGGAGAACTATGATTCCAATCTTGACATTGACTTTAGCCTTGAGAAATGGCCTAGCGGTTATGTGAGACGTCTATGTTGCGAGGAATAACATTGGTATAATTGATCTTAAGGATTGATAGGTTTGGATATTGGTATTGATGAATGGAATGATTCAAGAGTATGAAAATACCACTCACGAGACTCGGTTGACATGCGTATATTTCAGGGACACCTGAGTATGTGCACGATATGACTATGACGAATTCTCTATCATAAGGCTTGGCTGAAATACATGTATTTTAGGGACGTCTGAAATACGTGCATGATCTAACTAAGTGATACGTAGAATTCAAGTGAGACTTGGGGAATAGAAAAGTATCGAGAATTTTGAAGGCAAAATGTAATACAGAAGTATTGGATGTTGAATCAAAGGTATGAGTCGATGAGTAAGTACTCAGTTAGTTTAGAGGATAAAACTTTTTTCTGTGTGGTGTATGATATAGTGTCCCGTCCCGCTCAGTCAATCGTAGGAATCGAAATGCCGACGATGTTCGGACTTAGCCACGCAACGGCTTGCTCGAAGACTTGCTCAGGTGGGTGGCTTCAGTAAACTTGCCTCAGCTTGACCTTTATACTAATAAAATGAAAGTTTTCAAATGCACAAGTAGGCTTGATAATAAAAGAGATGCATCCACATAGCAAAGGAAATAATCCCAACTTGGGTCATACTGAGTTAGAATATGGAAAGGTCCTACGGTCGGCTTAGAAGTTTGCTCAGCGTGCTTTCAAAATGACACTCGGTCCTTCATCCCGTGGCATGGGAGAAGGAAGTTGGTCTAAGTTGCTAAGTTGCCACAATGCTGAAATTAGACTAAGTCATAGGCGTCGCCCGCATAAATGCTTGATAAAGTATGTACGGTCCCATCGTCCAAGGCTTGGCATTGCCTTGCTCGTCCCACGGGCTAAGTTACAGTGCACGGCTTATGGCGTAAGTCTAGGCATCCATAGAACTTGGTTGTTCAAGTCAAACGTGTGCACGACACGTTTCCTCGATGCAATGCTTGATGCAGCCTTTGTTCGTCAAGTCGTTGCACGAACAAGTTAGACAAGAGTTTTGCTGGGCTATCGAAGTCATAGCAAGCACTGTCCCCTGTTGTCTGCGGTTGTCAAGTCACATAGTCCCACGATCTTAAGCTTCGTCATATAAAGTATGTGATTTGAGCGATAGTGTCGCCTAGAGAATAAGTCAGTCTAAGGTACGAGCCACGGTTGGTTTAGGGAAAAGCATGCCATGGACAAAGAAACACGTTATGTTCAAGTTAAAATGAAAGATTACTTAATATCCATTCCCTGGATTTCAAAGGATAGAAGTTCACGAGATCGGTCCCACTACTTAGGGTCTCGATAAGAAAGTCCACGTGACTGGTTGTTGCTGAGATCGGTCCTGCTACTTAGGAGTCTCGATAAGGATCACGAGATCGGTCCCGCTACTTGGGAGTCTCGATAAGGAAGTTCACGAGATCGATCCTGCTACTTAGGAGTCTCGATAAGGAAGTCCACGCGAATGGTTGTTGTCAAGATCGATCCTGCTACTTGGGAGTCTCGATAAGAAAGTTTACGAGATCGATCCCGCTACTTGGGAGTCTCGATAAGGAAGTCCACGCGACTGGTTGTCGCCGAAATCGGTTCCGCTACTTGGGAGTCTCGATAGAAAGTTGGAAAGCATGATCATGATTAAGGAAGGACTTGGTAGATCGAGTTGAGTCTTGTATGGTCATTGGACAACTTGTGCGCAAGGAGAATTCCTCGAACAATCCCGGGGCACTGGGTTCATGTCGACCTAGGAGGAAGAGCAGATACTGTATGACCTTCATCGACGGTACGACTCAATTGAAGTAAACCGTTATAATATAGGCTGCAGGTTATTCGGTGGGAGCTCGTACCTCGTATGCGAATGGTCACCATATACAAAGATCCAGTATAGCTTGACATTGCTAGTGACCACTCATATAGATGTGTCGGCATAAGAGCGGCTATCCGCGTATATGCATTTAGATTGCGTCGAGTACTAGCAAGTTACGAGTTGGGTTAACAAGGTATAATTATAGCAAGCGCTAACCTTGAATCGGCGCGGGATTGGGTGTGCACGGTTGCAACACCATTCTGGAGCCTAAGAGTTGGCTATAGTTGTAATGCCTGTGGTTCATATTACGTATTTTTGGAATACGTGTACGTATTTTATTCTGTATTGCATGATTTCTTGCTTAGCTCTTCCTTCATGACTTGGTTATTCTTGGTTCGGGTTGGCTTGGTTCGGTTGGGATTGTTTTTGGTTCATCATGAACCATGGATGAACCCCTACCTACCACCACCATCCTCCTTTATAACCCACCTAACTTTTCTCTCTCCTCCACTTTCTCATTAACTCTTCTTCCTTCTCCATTAAACCCACCACCAACCAAGAACACCCCTTAGGCAAGTGCAACTTGCTTCCACAAGAGAGCCTATTTTTATTATTCCATTAGCTTCTCCTCATGTTTCTAAGATACATTAGAACTTGTCATTTTCCATTTTGAGGCTTTAATTTTTGTAGATCTAGAAATTAGTTATTTTTGAATTTTGGTGGTTTTGATCTATCAAACTTCTTTGTTTTCAAGTTTTGATGGTTCCATGTTGTAGAGAATTTTATTCTACCCAATTTTGACCTTTGAAAAGTTGGATTTGGACTTGTTTTGACCAAGTTATGGACTTTTGAAGCTTTGGGTTCAAACCATAGAGTTCTTGCTGATTTGGAGAGGACAGTGAGCAGTGTGCGCAAGCTTTTTAGCTTGCGCCACTGAGTTGCGCACGCTCTTTAGCACAGCGCAGTCTGACTCATACGCTGCCTTGATGAGGAGTCGTATGGACCTCATACGCTGCCTTGATGAGGAGTCGTATGGACCTCATACGCTGCCTTGATGAGGAGTCGTATGAAGTACATACGCTGCCTTGATGAGGAGTCGTATGAAGTACATACGCTACCTTGATGAGGAGTCGTATGGACCTCATACGCTGCCTTGATGAGGAGTCGTATGGACCTCATACGCTGCCTTTTGGAGACGTATGTCTTGCATACGCTGACTTGAGCGTAGCCTGACTTGAGCGTAGCCTGACTTGAGCGTACGCTGACTTGAGCGTAGCCTGACTTGAGCGTAGCCTGATTTGAGTGTAGCCTAACTTGAGCGTAGCTTGACTTGAGCGTACGCTGACTTGAGCGTAGCCTGACTTGAGCGTAGCCTGACTTGAGCGCAGCCTGACTTGAGCGCAGTCTGACTCAGGCGCAACCTGATGTTTAGGCGCAACTGGACCTGACCCTACTTGCCTTGGCGCAACCTGTTACCCTGGCGCAACTTGGCTAATGTCACTTGTTTGCCATAGTACCCCTTGCTCCCCCCTTGGGCGCATTATGTCCCCATATTCCCCTTTTTATGATTTTTGCACCCATTTTATATCCTTACGCCTTTTGATGTAAACTCGACATGAACCCGATGTGATCATGACATTATTTATGAATGTTAATCGGAACAAGGCTTAGTGATGGAATTGCATGATTAGTGACCCGCCGTGGTGCACTCTTGACAAGTAATTTGACATGATAATTCTTGATGGTGGTCCGTTGTGACGCACTCTTGCCTTGATAAGTAATCTTGATAAGTAACATGACATGATGGTGACCCGCCGTGGTGCACCCTTGACAAGTAATCTTGACATGATAACCTTGATACGCTGTTGCGACGGCTAACCTGACATGCTAAGTGAATTCTTGACACCGTGGGTGATTGTATTGAATATGCTTGTATAAGCAACCAGTCTTGTCCCGTATCATGTCTAGGACATGTATCCCTGGTTACCATGGTCAGGGATTCATACCGAATCTGACTAGGTTAATGACTAGATTGATCAAGTAGAGCATATAGAGAGGTATTCCGGCTACAAGCAATCTCGTTATCTGGGCGCCTTCCTTGATGGACTTGTAGCCTGCCGACGAGTAGGGCACATTTCCAGCTCACTGTTATGTGGGGCACTACATGAAACGATTACTATGCACACTGTCATGTGTTGTATCCAAGTCACCTAACAAGGCATGATAACTCTAAGCTTGAACCTTGCGTCTGGATAACCTGGATAGTCTGCAGGGCTTGTGGCCGTAGGCGTACCTCATTGCATCTTGCTAGTAACTAAGCTTGTGATAACCCTAGTTAGTTAAGTATCAAGCCGTACTCTTTGCTTGGCCGTGAATGATGGATGGAGTCCTATCTTGTTTAGTCTTGCCTAGATCCAGTGCATGGATATCTTCGGACATGCTTGTTTATGCTTTATTTTATCGATAATTGGTTCGAGGCTAAGTTCTGTTCAGGTGAAGGGTTACAACCCCGGTCCTTGTTTGGTTTACGGGTTGTAACTTAGTTACCAGAATAGTCATTTAGTTATCTTATCGTTTATCATCCTGTTTTCTTTAACTTATGTCTTATGTTATTTCACCTATGATTTATGTGCTGACATGCTGGTTTTAGTTCTTAAGTGAAGCCTCCTTTGTGGCACTTGCTCTTTCTGGGGTCTGACCCAGCTGGTTTTGTATGGCCAGATTTTAGAGCAGCTACCGAGGATCTCCCAACCTTCCTGCCAGATGGTGAACACTAGAAGGAATCCCGGCAATGAGTGGTTTTATTTTGCTCTCCCACTCCCTTGTAAAAATATTCTTTTGAGGCGTTTAGCCGCCGAGCAAGTGTTAGCTCGTTTGCAACTTTACTTACTGTCTGCCTACGGGCTGTAGCATGATTGACAAATCCTAGGGTTGATCATGTATGACTTAAACTCTTGCTAGTCTTCGTATTTTGTATGACTAGCTTCATGATCATCTGAATATGTAATGTATGGGACGCCTTACTTTGCATGTCTGATGATCTACCATCTTGTTATATCTACTCGCTTGCTTAAGATTGAGACACTAGGCTTGTTATTGACCCTAAGAGACTGATGGCTTGTAGTAAACCCTCATGCATCTAGACAGCCGTGACCGTATTGCGAGGTGAGAATTACTTCAATGTACGTAGCTAGCTGTGTCTGTCCCCCGCTCTCCAGTATTCTGGTTCTGGGGCGTGACAATAGTAAAGACAAGTGCTTCGGCACAAAATGAGGCGTCGGGTTTGAGTTGTCCATGCAAGTTTCATAAGTTGGGTTGGTCAGTCCGAGTTAAGTCTGGAAAGGGCCGTAAGGACAAGTCAGGTCAGTTGGGAGGCACGGCCTCGATCCTAAGGCATCTATCAAATTCTATTGGCACGACCAGCTCGAGTCGTCCCCTTGATGTTGTTGACACGAGAATGTCCAATAGGCACATAAAACAAGTGAAAGTTTTTGCACAGCCGAGTTTGCTTAAGTTTCTACTTGGCGAGGCACTGCCTCGAATATATATTAAAGTCACGAATAGAGTATAGCACGACCCTGTCGTTGTGTTGCCAAGTATAGGCCAAGGTGTCTCTGTCTTAAAATTGATCCTAAGGTAAGATTAAAAAGACAATAAAAAAGGGATTAAGCTGCACAAAGTAAATGAACGTGTCGATTTTGTATGGGTGGACGAGGGGGATTTCTTGGCTATACGTATACTTTTGTGTATATAAATTTATATGTATATATATATACAGTGAGATAGATAATTATATAAAAGTTTTATTTATAAACTATATTTATATAAGTTTAGTTATAAAGTTTTATTATATATATTTTATATATATATATATATATATTTTTTTTATATATATTATATATATATATATATATATATAATTTAATATTTTCTAGATTGTTTATTTATGAATAATGAGTATTTTAAAAATATTTTACATTTTATTCTTATTGTAAAATGATTTTTATAAAGAAAAGAGATAGATATAAAATATACGAAAGAAATATTGTACAAAATATTTTATATTAACTTTAGATTTTTTATTTGAATTATTTATTAAGTTTTTCTTTGTTAGAATGATTAATAAAAGATAAGATAAAATAGCAATATGTATTCAAAAGCAAAAAATAAAATAAAATTATAGCATTATTTCGAAAGGAACATTGCCACCCCCAAAAAGAACCAGTGTATCTGATCCCCCTTCTCCTTGTATACATATATGTATGAAAAAAATTAAAAAAATTAAAAAACCAAACCCTAACCCTAAATCCTCTCGACCAACGACGACCCCTGGCTGACATCCAACCGTGCGCGTGTCGCCTGGGCCACCGCCGGCCGCCGAAAAATGTGCGGCCGCGCGCGCACAATGCAGCGACAACAATAGACAGCAAGTGCAACAGCAGCAGTTGCGCCAACAACACCAACTGCGTATCATGTTTTCTCCCTCCACCTTCGTCCGTTTCACGAACGGATTATGCCAGTATGTATCCAACCTAACCATCTTCAAAACCCATTAGGAAGTTTTCTCTAATTCGTAATGTGCGCGACGAAAATCAAGTTCCAAAATCGAAAAAAATACAATTTCTGGATGTTAAAAACTGTCTCAAAATGCTGTTTTGGAAGCCAATTTTCGAACCATATAGAGAATTCTAAAATTCTAAAAGAACAAAGTTGTAGCCAACATGAGCGGCTTTACAATGAATATTTATTCTTAATTTTTTGTTTATTAGTTTGTAAATAAAATTAGTTCCTAATACTTGAAAAACTTGTTTTCAAAACCTGAAATTTTACCGATACGGGGTCCGTCCTGACAAATCGGGCGACTTTGTCGAGAGCATCAAAAGGTGCGTATGAATGTTGTGGATGCGTGGGCTTTGACAGAACTCGAATTGATTGTGTATGCACGACAAATTTGAGGCGTATCGGTCGAAGGACGCCGTATCGACCATTTTGTAAAAACTCCTATTACTTCGTGCTCATTCGTCATACCGCGACGAAACTTGCACCATTGGACTGCTATCATTTTTATGGTCTTGTGAGCCAAGTTTGGTCCGATTCTGAGATAGTAGACCGGATCGCCTTTTGGCAGGCCCATGATCCGATTCAACGGACAATTTTATGCACGGCTCATCAGAATTCAAAACTGGACATACCATTGAGGTCGAATCGAAAAACTGGACTCATAGGTATATAATTTGTCAACTTTAGAGACCATAGATTCTGACACGCTTTTCGGTGAAAATTGGTTCAACGGCGAATACCATTTTGATCCAAAATTATTGTTTTGTCCCTGTGTTCAGAATTGGACTTATGGATAGTCAATCTTAGATATTTTTCTTATGTCGAAAATGTTGGTGATGTCTGTTTCAGCATCTGGACACGTTTGTGGAAGTTTGGATTTCGTGGCTCATTAATTTGACGAGTTGCTTATTTGGACGCGATCGAGTATACACCAGGCAAGCACCTTGCCGTACTTTATAGTATTTACATGCATTTCTTATATTGTTGTTACTTTTTAGTCTTACTTGATCACATACTTCCTCTGATTCATGTTAGTGTTACTTTTTCGTTATCACTGTTATTTTCTCGTTATACGTGCACGTAGTTCGTTTTTATTTTCTGCCTTTACTTGTTACGATTATCTTTTGTGCACATGCATCTTGTGATTTATCATTACGTAATCTTAGGCCATGTTCCCTTGACATGATTGACCTGGACTTGACTTGCTGACTTGACTTGACTTGTTTGACCCGTAGTTCTAGGCGATGACCTGGTTATAGATGATGACTATACTTGACCACTCTCTATTGTGAGCCCTCACCAAGCTGTGATAGAGACTTAATATAGGTTGTGAGCCCCCACCGAGCTACGATCTATAGGTTAGTTAGCTCCCACCGAGTTGGGTTTTACCTCGATTTACCTGTAGTCACGTTTATCAGCACGATTTTTGACGGTATGCCATATTTTATGTTTTTCTTCTTGTACTATACTTTTTTCAGCCTTTACTTTCTCATACTCTTTCATATCCTTCCTTGCATGTTATTGCTGTCAAAGTAGGCTTGTATATTATATGTTTTGCTAGTCCCTTGAGGACCTGGTGATCTCTCCAGGTATTTGCTGAGACTGCTATGATAGAAGGATAGATTGGTGGACGATTGTATTCCAGGATTCAGGTATTGCTAGTGGTAATTTTATCGTTCTTTTGTCTTTTATATTTTATGATGACATCTTTAGCTATATAGCCTAGTTTTACAAGCTTTACTTTTTGTTATCAGTTTGTTCACGTGATTGTATTAAGGTCTGGCCAACTTTATTACAAATTATCTATTTTTATATTTATATTCAAGTGGCATCAGTGTATTACTGTTTGATCAGCATTAATGCATTTGATTTTCACTTGAGATTATTATATGTGAATTGAGATATAGTTAACTTGCCATCTTAGCCCCTATCTTAGACAGCTTACGTGCATTACTTGAGGGTTCCATAGATTGGATTCACCCTTGAGTATGTACCAGCTAACCATGTCATGAGCTAGTCCCGTGACTTTTGGGACTGGGACGTGACAATATGCCAAGTGCATAATAGTCGACAAGCATGAGAAAATACGATATCTATAGCACTTATTAAGGCATATTCTCGGTCGGTCACAAAAATAGATGGCTCTCTGTGTCCAGTGTAAAGTGACTTCTTACTCAACGACCATGTATAATCCTCCACTATTTCACTCTTCAAGAAAGAAAAGGCCAATAAAAATGTTTTACCCGTAGACGTAAAGCCAATAATGTAGAAAAAAGGCATCTTGAATTTATTAGTCTTGTATGTGCAATCAACAACCAATTAGGGTGAGCATTCTCTTAATTCGGTTCAAACCGAATAACTGAAAACCGAATCAAACCGAACCGAATTAATCGATCAATTTTTGGTTTATTCGATTTATGGTTTATTTGTGCTTTTTTTTAATATGGATAGTAACTAAATATATATATATATATATATATATATATATATATATATATATATATATATATATATATATATATATGTTTTCTTTTCCCTTTCCTACTTCATAACTCTTATTTGATTCGGTTTGGTTCGATTTTTGGTCCAAAATCGAATAATGCTCACCCCTACAACTAATACATCGGCGAAGGACCGGGCAAATGTGTGCAATCAGGATGGGCCCAAAACATAGAAATGACTTCATTAGTCTGTGGATGTCTTCTATGGTACTCCACATAGTGATTATCGCAAGTAACTTCAACACTTGCTGCATCTCCATTCTTCCTTCCATAGTATTAGTTCTTGATTTTGATAGTGCGTTGTAGATTGTCCTCATAGTAGACTTGTTTTTATCATTCTTCTGACGCACCATGGAATAAATTTGTTTAGGACAACTCCTGAGGTGGACAATTCTTCAACTAGCTTCCTCTCATCATTACTCAACCGTCCGACATATGAATGACCAGTAAGTGTCTCCGCAGTAGTATGATTGTGCATCTCATTCCATACTTGAACTATCCACTTACCATTGTTTGTGCATACAATCATCAGCTTGAATGGACAACCACATTTCTTTGTCCCAACCATTTTCTCCGCGACTTTTCTTTCGGGAAGTTCATATTTTTTACGATGAACCCTAAATACACCACCTCTTCTACACTTTTACGACCCGACCGGGGTCGTATTGTCTTGAAATGACAATGACTGTTGGATTGCCTTCCAACTTGTCTACACCATTCTACTGCTTTGCCATGAGATTCAAAACCAATATCCGTCGAGAATAAATTGCCAAAATCAATGGCAATATGATATAGTATGCCCTATAATCAATAGAAAAGAGAGGACAATTAAATACATAAAATTTGAAAGTGCTGTTTGTAACATGGTGTTCAAGAGAATGTTATATGTAGGACATGTCAAAATTTTTGGCAGTCCTAGTTTGGAGTTGTTGTACAGAAAGTCTATTTTAGGACTGCCAATATTTTTGGCAGTCTTATATACTGCTAGAATTGCCAAAAAAATTGGCAGTCCTAAAATAGACTTGCTGTATTTTAGGACTACCAAAATTTTGGACAGTCCCAGCAGTATGTAGGACAGCCATAAATTTTGGCAGTCCTAAAATCGACTTGCTGTACAGCAAGTCCAAACTAGGACTGCCAAGATAGGATTTGACAATCCGGTCACGAAATTGGTTGGTCAGGGAGTTACTGAGACTGCTTCGGAAGGAATGTCGTGTTCTTCGGAGGACCGGGCTGATCGTTTAATAGATTTGTTGACCCAATTTCTTCTTTAAATAGGATTTTATCCACAATTCCTACATTTTTACGTAGAATTCAATTATTTGGGGAGAATCAGTTACTTAGAAAACTTCATCATCAAAGTTTGTCGAAAATGTACCGAATAAACTACGAATATTCGTCGAAGATCTACGAAATTGGATTCGAGTGGAGTTGGGGACCACAAGTTGGGACAAAAACTTCAAAGTAAAAGTTAGAAACTTTCTAGGGATTGGAGAAAGAGAAGTAAGGAAAGAGATAAGAAAAAACAAAATTGACTTATATACTTATATTTCTGAATAATTTTTCAAGTGACAAACTTGTAAAAAAAAAAAAAAAAAAGATTAGCCCCGAGTAAATAGTAAAGTGTTTTATAATTTGCCTTTTCAAAATACTGTATTTCATAAAATTGCTGATTAGAAAAAGTAATAGTGGTTTTAGGTGCCGCAACAACTCCGGAAGAATTCGAAGGAAGTAACTGAACTCTTTTCCAGAGAAAAAGAAGAAGAAGTGCAGGCTTCCCATTTCTGGAAACTCTACTATTCATTTCTTACACACTTCCAACTTTCCCCTCTCCTCTCCTCTCGTCCCCATTTTCTCTGCGCTGTAAGTTCTCAACAAAGACCCCCACAAATTTCTCCCTGTTCTAATTCTTTTTCTTGACTCATCGTATAGAAAAGTTGATTCTCGTTTGATTTTGAGCAAAACCCCTTCAAAATTTGGAAAGATTTAGAAGGAAGGAACAAAAAAAATGTTGATTGTACTCTGAAAATTCCAGCTAATGTTGTCATTTACACCGGCTTTAGCAAAATTAGAGGAAATATTGGACCCGGACACGAGATGGACACGGTGACACGGACAGGGCAATTTTGCTTCCTAACTCTAGCTCATTTTAGTAATTGACAATATCTTTGTTTTTTTTGGGTTAAACCGAGCAATTATTTAGTACCATTTTTCTTAGTTTTTGGTTGGAAGTCTCTTTCTAATGCTATTTAATTCTTAATTTTTTTTGGTTATGAAGTGGGAAAGGGAAATAAAAGAAACAGAGAAATTCTTTAGTATCATAGCTTAGATTTTGTTAAAATATCTTCTTTTTGTTATTTTATTCTTAATTGCAGACTAAATGTGAAAGGATAATAAAAGAAACACAGAAAAAAAAAAAAAAAAATATATATATATATATATATATAGCAAATGACCTCTAGCCTAGTGGTTAAGAGAGATGCATGCGGCCCAAGTGGTCGGGAGTTCGAGTCTCAGTGGAGGCGAGTTCGCCACAAGTACCCATTGCTTCAAAAAAAAAAATAAAAATAAAAAATATATATATATATATATATATATATATATATATATATATATATATATATATATATATAAGCCAATGACCTCTAGCTCAAGCTCAAGTGGTTAGAGTGAGGCACATCCTCCCAAGAGGTTGCAGGTTCGAGCAACGGGAGAAGCATATTTAATTCTATGTGAAGGAATAAATGTGAGTGCGGGCCGGATGCTGTGAGATACAAGTGCTGGCGCGGGCCTTCGGGTCGAGCCTAATGCGGTGAGATACAAGTATGGGTGCGGGCCTTCGGGCCGAGTTTGTAAGCCTTCGGGCCAGGAGTTTGTAACACAATTACCTGTTCCAATATATATATATATATATATATATATAGCAGATGACCTCTAGCCTAGTGGTTAAGAGAGATGCATGCGGCCCGAGTGGTCAGGAGTTCGAATCCCAGTGGGAGCGATTCCAGAAACAATTTACCTGGTTCCAAATATATATATATATATATATATATATATATATATATATATATATATATATATATATTGTTAGTCTCGAGACGTGGATATAAATGGAAAACAAGAGTTCAGCAAGCCTACAAAGTAGGTGCCACAAATGAGGAGTTTAGCAAGCCTACATAGTAGGTGCCACAAATGAGGAGTTTTAGCAAGCCTACACAGTAGGTGCCACAAATGAGATAGATCTCAAGAACAAAGTTAGGCCTCCCTACTCAGTAGGTGCCTTAAAACCTGAAGAACGAGTTACAGAGAAACAGAAGAAGAAGAAGAGGAGGATTACAATTGCTGGGGTGTAAAAGCACCGTTGCTCAAAGCAAGATTCGCCTCTATACGATCCGCTTCCAAGAACCAGCAAGTTCAAGAGAACTTCTGGAACACTCGTCAGTCAATATTTGTGACTTGAACGGGTTTCCTGAACTTTACGGACTCCCTTAACTCTCTTCTTTGGTGCATCCTGGAAAGGAGGCAAGGGGGCTCTATTTATAGAGTGGAGTGAGGCCTCACCATCTCTTATATCCGATGTGGGACTAAAACACCAATACTCTAAAATAGAGTTTGATGTTTTACATCATCCCACAATCAACATAGTCGAGTGCTAGCCCACGCCTTCCCCCCCGAACACTCCCGTGCATGCACGAGACAACCTGGAGTCCGTGTCGACGAGCCCGCACAACAAAAATTAACTTACGTCCTTGTTGGAATTAATCATTTTCCTCTTAGTAAAATCACCCACATGGTTCCCTCCTTAGGGTCACCACCCCATATGCATATCCCAACAACAGATACTTATATATATGTTGAGATAACTTATGGTGCTTTTTCAATGTGGGACTAAACTTTACAAAGCATGTTGAGAGCAAGCTCTCTTCATGTCAAGGAGCAAGAGCACCAACAATCTCCCACATATCTCATCATATATATGTGTCTAGGGTTGAGCGTTTCCCACAGTAACTGTCCATTTTGCATTAGGATAGATGTCGCTGACGACTTGAATCTTTCCGCATGGATAATAATACGATACAAGAATGGACTATGCCTTGAATTCTGCACCACAATTGTAATTCTTTCCACTCACAAAGTGTAGTTACATGTGCTTCTGGGTGCACATTAAAGGCCATGTGCCAACCTGGTTTCGGTGTATGTATTTTGGACGTCTACAAGTTTACCCTCAAGAGACGGCCTGTATCTCTATCCATACACTTTAGGTGAGTTCTTTTAAAGAGTCCTTAGCATGAAGCCTTGCGCTTCCGTGCGGTGCTATGCCGCTATAACATGGCTTAAAGTCGAGGCTTTATTTCTAACTGGGTACCTCATCGTAGAGTCATACTACTGTAGCATGAGGTCACAAGCCTCTTTGTAGTGCCAAACTACCTAGCATGAAGCCTTGCGCTTCCGTGCGGTGTTACGCCACTATGACATGGCTTGCGAAGCCGAGGCTTTACCCTACCTGGTACCTCTTCGTGGTGTCATGCCACTATAACATGAGGACACTGGCCTCTTTGTAGTGCTTTCTACCACTCTTCATTTATAATATACAGTATTAGGCTACCTGCCTATAAGCGGTGCTACACCGCAGTGATATGACTTGCTAAGCCGAGGCATTACCCCTACCTGGGAACCTCATTGTGGTGTCACCCCACTGTAGCATGGAGTCCATGAGCTCCTTTGTAGTGCTGCGCTACCGTGCTTCCTGTAAAGCACAACAGACATTCACTCTGTCTGAGAACTCATTAAGGCGTTTAAGCCATCCTCTCCACAGGACATGTTCTCCGCAGAGAACTATAGTAGACAAAAGTGGTTATGTGTCCATATCCCTTCCATGTCCCTCAGGACTATGTACCCACTGTTACCTGATATTTTTCCAATCAGTGGTCCTCCCTTGAACCAAAAGCTAGATGTCTAGTAGATTTCTCTTTGAACTAATAGCATAAAATTTTATGGTAGGATTACATAGATACAATATCAGAATGCCTTCAAGCCCATTTTTCTTGCTGTATCATCGACCAGCTGGCGCTTGAGGCCCTTTGTGAACGGATCCGCCAGGTTCTTCCGACTCCGAACATCAATTACAGCAATAGTTCCCCTTTTAATGAGATCGTTTATTGCTCTGTGCTTCAGCCGCACAGTTCTCTTCTTCCGTTGAAGAGGTCATTTGATGCTACTGCTGTAGTTGCCTGGTTGTCACAGTATATCGGTACCGCCGGTATCTGAGCTCCAACCACTGGAAGATCATACATGAGCCCCCGAAGCCATTCTGCTTCATCTGCTGCAGCTTCTAGTGCATAGAACTCAGATTCCATGGAGGAACGAGAGAGTATAGTCTGCTTCTTCGACTTCCACGATATAGCAGCTCCATCCAAGGAAAATATGTATCCACCTGTGGATCTCTCGCTCTCCACCTCTGAACACCAACTAGCATCACTGAAGCCTTCCACTACTGTCGGATACCCGCTGTAGTGCAGTGCATATGTCTGAGTCTTCTTGAGATATCTCATTACCCGCTTCACAGCTTTCCAGTGCTCAATGCCTGGGTTGCTTGTGAACCGACTCAGCATTCCCACGACGAAAGCTATGTCAGGCCTTGTGGCAGTAGTTGCGTACATCAAACTCCTGATAACGCTAGAATACTCCAGCTGCCTGACGCTTTCCCTCGAATTTGGTTTCAGCTTTTGATCACACCTGTATGGCGTATTGATCCCTGAAGATCCTGATACCCGTAGCGTGTGAGCATCTTCTCAATGTAATGAGATTGTGACAGCGCCACTCTAGTGTCTGTCCGGATGTTCTTTATGTCCAAGATGACATCTGCATCCCCCAAGTCCACTCTAATTTATACATAATTATTTTCGGTACAATAAATTTTTTGATATATATATATATATATATATATATATATATATATATATATATATGCTATCTACTATTGTATCTAACTTTATATAACTAAAATTTTGAATATAATTAAATCTCTATATTTTTTTTTACAGAATTAGGAAAAAATCATCCAGTCAAATATAACTATGGGCCTTGTAACTCTTGTCTCATCTTGCCATTAGCATTGCTTCTAATCCCTTGAGCATTAAGTGTATCTTGTGCATCCCTCTATGTGCCTTAATTCGTCAAAATTGTAACCTATTGAACAATGTAAGATTCAATTAGTAAGAATATAATAAAATAGTACGATTGTAAAAACATGTAAATGAAGAAAACTTATATACTGCAGATAAATCAATCATCAAGGATGACTATTGTTTCATTCAATTATAATAAAAAAATAACAGAAAAAATACTTAAATAATGCATAAATATGTATACTATTTTTTCTCTAAATTTTTACTAATTTATTACTAAGTAGTTATATTGCCAATACTACTGATACCAAAAAATCCGATACACCGTACCGTCGATATTGCCGATATCGATACTCATACAAAATGTCCTATACCGATACTTTGAACCTTGATAATAAGTCTCGAACCAATCCGATAAGATTGTTCATTGACGACTTCGCCATGCCAAAGAAAATTAGGAACAACTCATGAAATTAGGGAAAATTAGGAACTGCTCATAAAATTAGAATTAGGGTCATCTTATATGGGTCAAGCGGGTCGGATTGAGTTGACCCATTTCTGGTTTAACATAAACAGATCGGATTTGGGTTGAGCATCAACAACGGGTCAACCCGAATTTGACCCAACACGAACTTTCTACCCTTAGATGAGATCATTGATGTGCCTGTACCACACATCCTCCCACTACAAAAGATCCTCCTCCCTTTAGTTTCCCTGCCCGTGACGTCCATCCGCCAGAACCTCTAAATCTGCTTACTTTTATGTCTCCCAAAATTTGTACATTCCTTGTAGCTACTTCCAGTCATCAGGAGCATTACTTCTATAAGAAAGCTGCTATTGTACTTGAGTGATAACATGTCACGTCCAACAATTGCTATTATTCCTGTCTTACCTATGTTGTCACAGGCGACGCCTAGGTGCGCCTAGGCGCCCAGGTCAGGAGAATGACGCCTCGATCCGAGGAATTAACACAAGTTCAGTTGATTGGCGCCTAGGCGCGCTTAGGCGGGCGCCTAGGATCGACTAGAGGATGTGTTGCGGGCGCCTAGGCGGAAGGTTTTACAAGTATCACTGCATACATGCTTTACATTATATTATACACATTCTTAAATCTAATATATCATGAATCATGATATGATATCAGTCACAAGTATATAGTTTTTTGCAACATGTACAAGTATACAAGATCCTGGGGTCACTGGGCTTCTGCTGGTAGTGCACATGTTGCTACTGCCTGCTTGGATTCTGCTAGAGCCTGGAAGTGCACCTGCTGCTGCTGCTTGTAGGTTGCTGAAGGGAAAAATCTGGGCGGACGCCTAGGCGGCGCCTAGGCAAGGCGGGTGGCTTCTCGCCCCGCCTCGCCTAGCGCCCAATACAACATAGTGCCTTACTGAGAAAATTATGATCAAGTGCTAATGGATCTACAAGATTAAAACTCTTGCAGATGGTACATTGATTGGTACAAGGTTCATTTAGTAGGTTGTGGCTTCTATCGACAACATGCTATTGACTATGATGAGATCTTTGTCCCTGTAGCCAAAATGACGACCGTTTGCATTCTTCTGACACTTGCTTCAGTACGTTGATGAGTTCTTTGTCAAATGAATGTAAAAATGCCTTATCCCAACCTTTCTTATTCACTAAGGAAAATTTGCCATTTGTACAAAGCGATAGCCTCAACATGCCCCATACATGATTCTCCAGATACACTATAGCAATTCACGCTGACTGGTTTATACCTCAAGACAGAATGATATGGCCATGCTTATACATCTCTCTAGGACCTTGTTATCGTTGTATGTTGATAATATGGTCGTTACTTGTAGTAGTCCAATCACTGATCAGGCCATCTTTATACATCCCTCTAGGACCTTGCTATTGTTGTATGTTGATAATACGGTCGTTACTTGTAGTAGTCCAATCAAAGTTTGAGACGAAGAAAATGGGGCCTATGTTTTCATATTGCTAAACGTATCGTGTATCATTTATCGATTCGATTACCATATCGTGTATCGTGAGATACATAATCCCATTGACAAATATATTGGAAAATTAATATAAGATACATAATCCCATTGACAAATATATTGGAAAATTAATATAAGATACATAATCCCATTGACAAATATATTGGAAAATTAATACAAGGACAAATTGAACACGATAAGCAACAATAAAGATATCATTAAGCATCTAAATAACAAACATTATGAAGTTAACAACTTAAGTTGCAACTAAAACACAAGGTAGACACCTTAGATAAGTTTCATAACTATAAGTTCTTAAAATCCATAAATTATCCACTCAACACCATAAGGTCCATAATAGAAACAATGGTCAATGAAACACAAAAAAAATCCAAAAAGAAAGGAGAAGAAAAATATCAATAAATATACAAAGAAATAGAAAAGACAAATTGAATTAATTTTTTTATTGTAATGGTGTATGGTATTGGACGTATTGTATCCGTATGGACGATACAAAAACATATCTCATGAGTTTTTGTTCCTCTGATACACCTATACGATCCGTATCGCAAACCTTTTGCATCTTATCATACGATACATTATCGTACAAGATTAACAACATAGCCTCGGGCATCTTTGAGGTTGATCAAAAGTTCATTGCTGAAATTCTTGACAAGTCATCTTACTAATACCTGAATAATCACCTAAGCTTCTAGAGTTAAATGTCAAGCTTCGTCATGTAAGTCGAGCTGCTCTTATACCCTTCTTGGTACCTACAACTGGTTGGTAGTTTAGTCTACCTTAATATCGGTTGGCTCGACATCTCTCATGATGTGCATACTGTCAACTGATTTCTTTCAGTTCCTCACAATACTTAGTTACTTACTGAACAGCCGTTCTTCGTATTCTTCCCTATCTATGAGGCACCATCACCATATCGCTATTCTTCTCTGAGTCCTCGTGCATTGTGCGTATATTGATGCAGATTTGGCCGATCATATTTGTGAGCGCAAGTATACTATTGTCTTATGTATGGGATTCTCTCCTCTCTTGTAAGTACAAGAAACGTCTCTCCGTTCAATACCTAGACTGAGTATGTGTTATGACTTCTAGCATTGCAGAGATTACTTGGTTATGCTTCCCTTTCTACAACCACTCTTCTACAATGCGACAACACTACGTTGTTTAAATAGCTAGCAATACTGTGTGCCACAAATTCACCAAACACATTAATATTGATGGTCACTTTGTTCGACAACATTATCTCACTGGGACGATCTTTCTTCGTTTTGCCTCTTCCCAATTTTTGCTGACTTCTTTACCAAGATACATGCCATTTACCGCAACTCATTTCTGTTGCGCCTCGTTGGTCCCATCATGAGTTTGAGGGGGTGTTTAGTATGGTGCCTTTGTAATATTGTCCTTGTTATGCCTTGGTGATGTTACATGTTGGTTATTGTATACTTGTCCATTTTTGCCCTTGTTATCGTGTCTCTCTTGTTAAGTAGCTTGCCATGGAGCCTAAATATTCCTTGTTTTGGGTTTTTCAGAACCCCTTTATTGTTCTAACACTTTTGGATCGTAATAAGTGCAATAAGCGCAAACGACAATAATTTTGATTAAGATGAAACCTCCGAATGCAATAACTCTTGATCCGTAAATATGTAAACAATAGTGCCCGTTATAATGTCTTATCAGTAGAGAGGTTTCAGTACCCAACTAAAATCTTTTGGGCTATTCCAGATATCGTTTACGGCCTCTCAGGTCCTTAAATTTTGTCATATTTTTTTGTGATTTTGTCAAATTTTTCCTCTATTTATTTGCTTTATCGGTATTAAGCTTCCTTCTATCAGCTTTATATGAAAGTTTGTTTTTATTTTTTTATTTTTTTATTTCAGTCGTAAGAAGCATATTGTTTTGATTAAGTATCAAACTTGAGAGTTTTCTCTTAATTTTTTGGCGGATTACAGGTTTAAATCACCTCGTGGTTTCTAGGGTTCATCTACTACAAATCTACCTGTTCTACTAGCCTATATTTGGAGCATTATTTGTCAGTCTATTTGAATATTGTTCATGAAAAAGAAATTATGTTGTATATGCATGCCTATAGTTTCATCTGTAGGGGAGTGTATCTACAATTTCTTTTATTAGAAGGTTTCAGATGTGTGTGTACTGATCATGACAGGGTATATGTTCTCAAAATCTAATTTCAAGTCTCTCTGGAATTTTCAGATAGAGAGAACAACATGGATGAGGAGAAGACAAAGGTCCTCCGAATGAGAGAAGCCATCGAGGCCAAGATGCATGCCCGAGACTATGATGCAGCGAGAACCCTGATTCTCGATGCTCTGAAGACCTCCCCGAGGCTCGCCCAAGCTTCGGAGATGCTGACAGTCTGTGAAATACTTTGCTCCGCTGAAATGGAGCTTCCAGGCTCTGGAATTGATTGGTACTGGATACTTCAACTGTACTCTGCTGCCGAGCCATCTGCCATTGAAGCTCAATATCAGAAGATTGTGTCCCAACTGAAGCGCATTATGCATGACTTTCCAGGCACTGAGTTGGCCCTCAACTTTGCTACTGATGCCTTCTCGGTATTGTCGGATCCGGAGAAAAGAGCAGCATTTGATTCAAAGAGAGAGGTCTTTCAAAACATCACTGCCAAACCCACTTTACCTAGTTCTTCCTCAGCTAAGAGGGATGCTGAAGAGGATTGCAGCGAAGTGCAAACTATTGATGAGAAGAAACAGATGAAGAAGATTTGTACTCCGGAAACTAGTTGCATTTATGATCAAGTAAACCCCTTCTGTTCACCTTCAGCTGTGGCTCAGAAGAGGCCGGCAAAAGACTTCTATGACTTTGAGGACGATAGGAAGGCGGACTCCTTTTCCGAGGGTCAGGTTTGGGCTACCTATGATCAAGAGCACATGCCTCGTCTCTATGGTAAGATAGACAAGATCGTACCTCAAAAGATTCTATTTTATGTCACATGGTTTAAAGCTCTCCCGCATGATATTGGTGGGAAGGGGAGGAAATGGTATGATGCTGGCTTTCCATTTGCTTGTGGGACCTTTGCTCCTGCAAAGAACACAATCACACTCTGTGGACCTTCGAGGTTTTCTCATATGATTTCAAACTGTATAAATAGGGATCAGATTGAGGTTTATCCTAAGAATGGCGAGGTTTGGGCAATATATAGAGACTGGGACAGCGAGTGGTGCTCTGACCCAAAGATGAGGGACGAGTGTGGATTTGAAATGATAGAGATTCTAACTGATTATTCGAAGGATTCCGGCATTAAGGTTGCCTACTTGGTGAGAGTTGAAGGGTTTAAAAATGTTTTTCAGAGGTACTCAAAGAGAGGTAATGAATTATCCTTCCAGATACCGGTGGACAAGATTTTGATGTTCTCCCACAAAGTCCCATCATTTAGATTTGTCGGTGGAGAGAGGATTGGGATCTCAAAAGGAATGCTGGAATTGGACCCGTTGGCTGTGCCAGATAATTTGGTCCAAGATTTGTCATGTGCCATTGTTGCTCTGGTTGATTCTGGCACCGTATCAATCGAGGAAGTGAATTGCAGTGATGAAGCTAGCATTAGTAACATGGCTAATCCTTCCATTAGCACAACGGCCAATGGTGAATCTAGCTCAGGGATCAAGAGCCGGAAATCTAAGTTGACACCCGATGATTTCTCAGTGGATCAGGTTTGGGCTGTCTATGATGGCCCTGATGCCATGCCTCGCCATTATGTCAAAGTAGTCACAATAGTTTCCTCAACCCAAGTATGTGTTGCATTCTTAGAACCCCATCCTATGCTCGACCAAGAGATACAGTGGGTAGAGGAGAGCTTACCGATGGCATGTGGGGTTTTTAGAGCTGGTAGGTCCACGACTATCTTGGATATGTCTAAGTTCTCACATACTGTGAATTGCGAAAGGAGCTCAAAGAAGTTATTCTATAGAATATTTCCCAAAAGGGGTGAGGTTTGGGCCATGTATAAAAATTGGAATATCAACTGGAAGAATTATGATCTAAATCTTAATGGTTATCAATGCCAGATGGTGGAGATCCTTTCAGATTTCTCCGAGGAGAGTGGTGTTAGCATGTGTTGTTTAGTTGAGGTGCAGGGATATCTCACCTTCTTCCAGAGGCAAATGCATAATGGGTTCCAGCTATTCAAGCAGGTCTCGAGGTTGGAACTTCTCAGCTTCTCACATCGCATCCCAGCTTTCACGGTGCTGGATATACAAAATTGTGATGTACCAAAAGGATCGTTGCATCTTGAGCCGGATGCTCTTCCACAAAGTTTGTAGTCTAACAAGGACCATACAGGTATGTCTCTTGCTGCCAACCTTAAATTTACTATTGCATTGGTCTTTTTAAACAACCCATTTTCTGACCCAATGATGCATTGTTAGAAGAACCTCCAATTACATTTGCTTTCTTTTCTTTGGATGTTGGTCGATGTTGTTGAATCTGTAAATTCTTGAGTTACATGTTGTGTATGTTTATATTACTGGTATATGAGCTTCCATTAGCATTGCAGCTCAACAGTCAGCTGCCATTAGCTTTCTTTTCTTGTTTGGAAGTTCACTTAAGAGCTTTATAATGTGCATTAAGAGTTTGGTTATGATTGACGGGGTATTAGGCTCAATTGAAAGAAAGGCCCTTGGTTAGAAAGCTGGAAACCTGGAGATGCTGCTTATCTGTCGTAGTTTCACCGAGAAAAAAGAAAGAAAATTGCATCATTGCTTGATTCTCATGGTTTTCTTGCAGCTGCGGAAACTGTCCTAGTTTCACCAAGAAAAAGGACAAATTAAGAACATGTGCGCCATTATATAATTCATGCATTTATTCAACAAATTTGTCATTCCATAAATTGTGAGCTGTGACACATCAACATAAACATCTAATTAGCTTCATGTTTAATTTTTTGACCAAGTGGTATACCAACTCATAAATTTGGAAACTTGTTTATACAAAAACCCATTGTTGGGCGAATGAGTTGTTTTGAAAGAACCATTCATGCCTATAGGTGCTTCAAGATGTGTACTACTGTGAGAGCAGGTCAAGTGTAAATAGAGTTGGAATGCAACACCACTTGTAGCAGTTGGTGCTGGATGCTGTCGTTTAGCTGCATTGAGCTGTAACTGCGACAGGTATTAGAGGCAATGTGATTATTGCGTGTTTACTCTCTCTATATTAAATGGGTATGTGCTGATGTGTAGGCTATAGTAGGGTATAGATTTATTACTCAATAATGGCTTCTTGGCACATAATTGGACTGCAGGTGAAGTTGCTGCATCACAGCCTGCCTGTGCGTTAGCTGCAGCCAATAGCTATGGGTTGCCATTGCTGCAATTGAATCTGCACTGCAGATCAAATAGTTCCTAGGTTAAGCCAGAGTCATCACCATGAATTGCTCTAACACCCCCCCCCCCCCCCCCCCCACCCAATGTGTTTCGCGAGTTTCCTTCTTAATCGTGGTTTCCATTCTAGAATCCAAGTGGAGCGGTCCAAGTTCCCAAATCCAAAACACAAGCCAATCAAAGTTACCCCTAGTCACACATTTTGATTATTTTGATATAAAATGGACATGCTTCAACAGCATCAATGGAGGAAAACTACATCAGGCACACAAGTTGAGGCCTACCCTTACTATAGATCAAGAAACAAACTCCTATTCTATGAAGCATAGGTATCGGTATGGCATGTAACCGGTACGTCGGTACGGCAATTTCAAAAAAATCTATGGTATCAGTACAGTGTGTGTATACATAAATGCCAAAAAATAGTAATGCATTTTCATAACTTAATAAGAGTAAAACTAAGAGACTAATTTTCATCATAGTAATCAAATGAACTTTAGTCTAAAAACTATGTAATTTAAGCAGGTTTTGCACTACCGGTTTCAGAATTGGTATCAGACCATTTCTATGAGTATCGTTATCGGCGGTATCAACAATATAGGTGGTTTTGGATCGGAGTATCGGAATTTTTGGTATTAGAAAGCAAATGATTATTAACAAACTATTAACATTTTAGAAAATATATTTTATACATTTAGACATAATTTTAAGTATTTTCAGTGTTGTTTCTTAGCAGTTTTGAAATTGAATGAAATAATAGTCACCCTTGCCGATTGGTTTACATGCAATAGATAAATTTTCTTCTAGTTACTATGCTTTTATACTCTTGTTGATTGGTCCTTTTCATTCAATTTTCTTAGCCGAATTGACCGAAAAAGAGATCCCAGTGTCGGTATTGGTCGGTATCGGGTATTGGTCGGTATTGGATCGGGACATGCCAAACTGTATTGGTATCGACCGATACTGCAAACTATGAATTCAAGTTTAAAAGGTAAAGAAAACATGATTTCTAAAATCAAAACTACCAAAGGTATATCTTAAAAGATATCCAGTGACTCATACTAGGAAGTACTCCCAAGGTACCACAGTTTTACCCACAAAGTACCCAAATTTAAAATTGAAAATACAAATAAATATAATTTTTGATACTTTTGTGGTAATTACCTAGGAGTACCAAGGAGTACCAGTACCCCGTAAGTACACGATACTGGTAAGACTTACTAGACGGAATACCCGTGCTTCATAGATCCTAGTCACACTTCTTTCCACCTAAGCTTTCGGAAGAAGCCTATTCAACTGTTAACTATTTCATACTAAGTGGGATATCACGTTCCTTTTTCATTCCTCATTCCATACTAGGTAACCGTGGATTAAACCAGTCATGTTGACCGTGTTGGATAAACTTAAAGACTGTACCTTGTGTGGTCATATGGTGTTCTGAAGCTAGAATTTTATTTCAAATAAAAGTAATGACATCATATAACTTGCATAACTGTCTTTTCATTTGTCAATTATATATTGCAGGTGATTTGGTTAAAAGTCTTGATCAGGAACCAGTATCAGGGAGAAATCTCTACTATGCACGATAGTCTATGGGCTTATACCTCCTACTAGTATAATCTTTCGTTTTCATTGCTATAAATATGTTAAATGTACTATATTTTCATGTAACTAGAACTTTCGGAGATAGCATGGTTCAGGCGCTTGATTGAACTAGACAGCAAGAAATCAGTCAAATGCATACATGGCAAGGGATCAAAGCTATTACTTAATCTTCTTTGCAACTGGATTACAATATTAGGTATTATACTTTTCATGGCTCAAATTCTTTGATAGTTGATATTCAGTCTTTTATCACCATGCCCTCTGTTAAATACTTTGTCATGATTTGATAGGATTGCGATAAGTTTCTTGCTTACTTCACCATCAGCAATATTGTTGAAAGGCTTCCTACATGCTTACAAGTTTAGTCATTCTCCGAAGTATACACGTCATTGTAAATTTATGAAGGAATTAGAATGTCAAATGCAGGTATATAAACACTCTTTAACCTTTGCATAGAATAGTACTCTTAAAATTAAGTATTGTATCAAACTCTTGGATATTACTACTTGAGAATGATACGTGTAAACATTGTGGCTAATTCATATCTTTTTACATAATGCAAAATAGACTATTATCTTATAATTATTCGTACTTATAGGAGGGCAGGACCACCTAAATAAAACCTGACAACGGCAGGATATATGCAATTTGATGCAAAATATTAAGAAAAAGAGAAATCAAACAAATCAAAGACTAAACACCTTTGAAAATTTGGAAACCTACACCTATGTTAGACACATGAGGCATATGTGAACAGTTTAAAAGAACACTTCAAAAGAATCAGTCAGCTTCACCATGATCTTGGCTGGTTTTGCATTTGTGTTTACGGATTTATTTTATTTCCGGAAAAATTTAGGATGGGAATTGGTTACGATGTTTGGTTTCGTTATAAAAATTTATTCTCGGAAATTTGGAATGCCTGGAAAAATAATTTTCTCATAAATCATGGGGAACCTATTTTTTCAAAAATAGGTGGCTATATTTATTTTCATGGGAATAAATAGTGCACGATCGTACTCAGTCGTGCCTAAGTTCGGGTGAGTCATGTCCAGTTGGGTCGGGTTCGGGTCTGAGTTGATTTTGGATCCCAATCAGGTTCATGTTGGATCAAGATTTGGTTGGGTTGGGTTCTGATCTGAGTCGGGTCGGGTTCGGTCCAATTTGGTCAGGTCGATTTCGGGTCTATTGCGAGTCGAGGTTGGTTTAGGTTGAATCCAGTTGGAGTGCGGGTCCAGGTATGGTAGGCTTCCCTTCGGGTCTAGTTCCAGTATGGGTCCAAGTAAGTAAGAATTATTTTATGATAATAAAAAGATTGTTGTTAATAGAATTCGATCTTTAGTCTTCCGAGTGTGAGTTTGCCATCATAACCAATTGGATTGTAACAAGTTTTTGTTATAAAGAGAGACGCTAGATAAAAATTAGTACAAATTAATAATGTTATTTTTTGACATACGAAATTATATTCACGTGAATATTATATTTCTACCGAACATGACAAGACAATTTCCCCATGAATATGATTCATTGAATTTTTTCCCCTGGAAATATGAAATTCCCAGCAATTTTCCAATCAGTATACGACACGCTACCTTAATGGTATTCACAAGATAGGAAGCACAAACACGCCAAAAATGGGGCCGTGTTGTGTCGGACACGTATCGGACACAACTTGGACACTCTAAAATATACTAGGACACACTAAATTAGGTGCTGTGCCCATATCGGTGTGTCCTTATCGTGTCGTGACTGTGTTCGTTCAACATAGTTCACAAGTCTCTGAAAGAGGCTTAAACTGAATCTAGAAACTAGAAGTTACATTATGCCTATACTGACACAGACAGTGTTGGTGAGATGGTGATTGGATTGGGACTATGTTTTACAGAGACGAATGACACTGAGACACTGACACACTACCTATTTTGCATGTCCAATGTATTTTGGAGAGTCTATGTCATGTCCGTGATGTGTCCTGCACATCCACAACCTCGTTTTTGGAGTCTGTGCTTTCTAGGTGGACCAAAGATTAAGATGAATGAGACTTGTGAGAAACAGCTAGCGAAATATTGCCCTGACATTGTACATAGCCAGCTTGTAGAAGTAAATCAGGCTTCAGATAGCAACCAGTCATAAAGCACCATGATATTTGAAGTGCACTATGTATGTAGATTGCCGTTTTTATGTGGTTGTGGGCATGGGAGATGGAGGAGAAGAGATGATGGCTATGGCTACTCCTAATTCTACAACAGTATAATCCTTGCTAGGAATCTGCACTGAGAGCAAAATCAGGATGTTAGAGTTGAGGAAGTGAATCATGCTTATGTAGTAGAAAAGTTTTTCCATGTTTCTGCATGCAGGGCTGCCCGTTGTGACACACTGAAAAATGAGGTCCCCACAGAGATAACTAATCTGGTAGTGCATTCTGATGCTGTCCAAATCTTAGTGGGCCCCTCGTGTAATTGAGTTTTCGGCACACCCGTGTGTGACTGGAAGATGGACAATTCCTTCATGTAGTAGGACAATTCCTTCATGTAGTAGGACATCATATCCAGATGTTTCTCAGAAATCAATCGTGCTTATGTAGCCATCGGGTCATCTAGCTAGTAGATAGTAGATAAATAAGGAGCTGATGAAGTTGTAGATGGAGTATCGGTTATAATAAAATAATTTTAATTAATTAACATTAATAAAAACATTTGGTTAATTAGTTAATTATTCTAATTGTATAATCAAATATCTAATATTAAGTTAATACTTAAATTTATTAATATTTTACTTGATTAATACCATTTATTCCCAAATTTTTTAATTAGGAAATTTTTTTCCTGTGTTCCCCTTGCTAATTAAAAAAAATTTGGAAATACTTTAATTAAGCGTTTACTTAATTAATTAAATTGGGAATGAACCTTTACTTAATTAATACTTTAATTAATTAATACAAATTATTTCCAATAGATATTTATAAAACGCTTGGGAGGAAGAAACCCTTTCATTCTTTTTTTTTCCTTGTTAACACCTCTTCTCCGTCATCCCTCATCCTCCAAAACTACCGTCTGTCGATCATCTCCTCCATAGCCTATGGGAGTAATGCCCTCTTCTTACTTCTTCTCTAAATAGTTCTCCATTTTTTAAAATCATGCTCTGGGATTACCCCAACTTCCGGCCACATCCAAGCTGAGAAAGAGAATGTGGAGAAGGGGTTAATTGCAAGGGAAGCTGAGAAAGAGGATGTGGAGAAGGGGTTAATTGCAAGGGACAAGAACTGGAACGCAATTATTATCCAAACTTTCCATCTCAAGTTCCATGTGAACCAAACAATGAATTGGCCAAATCCAACCGAAATTCCTGCATTTTGCTTCTTTCCCCTACACTCATTTGTTACCAAACATGCCCTCAAGTGATTATATACTGAATTTGGTTGTTTTGTTTTATGAGGGTAACAAAGAGATTTCTGTTCAAGTGTTGACTTCCAGAGCATAGTTTCTTAGGTAAAGTGAAAAAACCCCCTCCTTAGATAGACACCTTTTGCAAAATAACACCTTGTAGACGTTTGTAGCAATTTAACCCTCCCGCAGTATATACTTTGATTAAAATGTCCCCTCCCGTCTAATAGCTGTTTGGAGTGAACGTTAGTGTTTTTTTTTTTTTAAAAAAACCCAAAATACCCCTCTCTCCCCCCTCCCCACAGGCGCCGTCCGAGCCTACTCCTCCCGGCGCCCCCACCACGTCCCCTCCTCCCCACGCCGCCACTCTGCTGCGCCGTCGTCGCCACCGCCGTCGCCGGAGAGCTGCCGGAGAGAGAGGGGGGAGAGAGAATGGGGGAGGTTTTTTTTTGCATGGGTATAATCATCATTTCAGGCCTAATTTGACGTCTGTTACCGCCAGAAATCAATTGGGTGTAAACTAAGCCAAAATGAAAATGCGAGAATTTTTTAAGCTAGGATATTTTTTTTTTTGCTAAAAGTGTCTAAGGAGGTTTTTTTTGCACTTTGTCCTAGTTTTTTCAATTCAGGTCATGACCCTAGTGTAGGAAGGAACAACATTATTATCCACCTTAAGAATCTATCCTTAAAGCAAAATAAGGATGTTACCGTTGTCCAGAAGTGAATTACACTTGTATAGACAATGGATCATCTAGTAGAGTAGTAATGCTAGGAAGCACGGACTCCAAATAAACCCTGTCCATGTGGCACGCATATCGGGTGCGATACAAGCAATCCAAATACATTGACATCACAAAATCTGTTTTGTGTCCGTGTCTACTTGTCCATATCGCGTCATGTCATATTTGTGTCTGCGCAACATAGCCATAATGCCTCCATCTGAAATAGGTACATCTATGAGGAATATGCTTATCCTTTTTACTTTTTTGGTCATTTTTCCTGGCTCTACTACCAAGTTACATCACACCACTTCTCCTAGTTTTTTTTTTCTGAAACAAATACTGATCTCTCCATAAAATAGGGCAGGTAGATGAAGGAGTAGATCATGATGTTAGTTGCTCAGAAAGCTGAATCATGCTCATGGAGCCGTTGGCCATCTTGTAGAGTAGTAGATGAATGAGTAATAATGCGAAGAACCACACGGCCCTAGTGTGTCAAGGATACTGTGGATGTAAATGCAAAGCTTTGACTTTTCTTTTCTTTTCGGCATAATGATGTTCTGAACTTTGTTGTTTCTTATATGAGGATACTAACAAGAATTTTTTTGCTTTAAGTATCGTCTTCCAGAGCATAATTTTTCCCCTCCAAGAGTGACACTAGTGTAGGAAGGAACAACTGTGTATACTCAGTAAGACTGTCCTCAGAGCAAAGTCAGAAAGTTACAGTTTATTTAGTGAGTATATTACTTTTATATAGGCAGGTGGATCATCCAGTGGAGTACTAGATGGAGTAGTTTATTTCCTTCTCTAGCAAGGACGAACACTCCAAAATCAGAGCCGTGTCTGTCACATCGTGCTGGATACATATCAAACACGACACAAATATGCCCAAATACACTAAAACGGAACATGTGTCACCTTGTCAAACAGTGTCCATATTGTGTCGTGTCATACATATATGTACAATATAGCTTAGGTTGCGTTTGGTTCATTGTAATGTAACGTAATCGTAATAGAATTGGATTTGTAATGTAATTGAGTTTGTAATGTAACGGAATTACAATTACATTACTATGTTTGGTTGAAACATGTAATCAAACCATGTAATGTAATGTCAATTGCATTCATATGTTTGGTTTACCATGTAATGTAATTAAGTTTCTAATTTAATATTTTTTAAATACAACATAACATTTAAAAAGTGGATCACTAAAAATTTCTAAAAATTTTAAAAGAAAAAAAATTAAAAATAAATAATAAATAAGGGAAAAATGGTTTGTTTTTTGCTAAAAACGACAAAAAACGACAAAAAAAAACGACAAAAAATAAAAAATAAAAAAATGACAAACGAACAAAACGGAAGGAAAAAAAAAAATCCAAAAATGAAAAAGCAATAAAAAAGAAAACGACAAAAAAAAAAAATCAAAAATGTGAAAACCATAAAAAGTGACCATAATGATAAAAAAAAAGACTAAAAACAAAAATTGACAAAAAACAGCAATAAATGAAAGGAAAAAAACACAAAAAAACGACAAAAAACAAAAAGGACAAAAAACGAACAAAAACGACAAAAAAACGACAAAAAAATGACAAAAAATGATAAAAAAGAGCAAAAAGAATAAAAAATGATAAAAAAGAACATAAATGACAAAAAACGAAAATACGAAAAAAGACCCAAAACAGAAAGAATTAAAACGAGCAAAAAACGACAAAAATTAAAAAACTTGCAAAAAAAAATCAAAATACGACAAAAAAGGGAACAAAAAAGACAAAAACGACAAAACAACAAACAAAAAGAAAAAACGAGCATAACGACAAAAAAAGTAAAAAAAGGTCCAAAAAAAGCAAAAAAGGATAAAAAAAGCGACAAAAAAACGTGCAAAATCGACCGAAAACGATAAAAGACGATAAAATCGTGAAAAATTGGTCAAAAACGTACAAGATCGACAAAAATCGATAAATAACATGCAGAAATGGCAAAAAATGTGCAAAATCGACAAAAAAACGATAAAAAACGTAAGAAATTGACCAAAAACGATAAAAAAAAAAACGTACAAAAAGGCAAAAGACGTGCAAATAAAGCAAAACCAATAAAAAGTGCAAAACCGACAAAAAACGTACAAAATCGACAAAAAAAGATTTAAAAGTGCAAAAACGACAAAAAAATGGCCAAGAATGTGCAAAAACGACAAAAAATCGAAAAAGGTCCAAAACGAGCAAAAAACGAAAAAAAATAACAAAAATGAACAAAATTGACAAAAAACAAACACAAAATCGACAAAAAAGATTTAAAAAGTGCAAAAGCAACAAAAAAAGGACCAAGAATGTGCAAAAACGACCAAAAATAGAAAAAAAGCGGCCCAAAACGAGCAAAAACGACAAAAAATAAACAAAAACGAACAAAAATGACAAACAACAAAAACGACAAAAAAACCAAAAACAAAAAAAAGGCAAAAAAAACGAACAAAAACGACAAAAAAAACGGACAAAAACAACAAAAAGGACAAAAATGACAAAAAAACAAACAAAAACAACAAAAAACAAACAAAATGACAAAAACCGAACAAAAACGACAAAAAACTACAAAAAAAACAAACAAAAACAACAAAAAAATCAAACAAAAACGAACAAAAAGACCAAATTATAGCATACCAACCTTCCGTTTAAGTTATAATGTAATTGCGATTACATAGGTTTTATGATGTAATTGAGTTTAGAAGAAACTGATGTAATGTAATCAAACTTGTAATCGCGATTACATTACGTCTAATTTTTTTTGTCCAACCAAACACCCGAGTTAGATTGACAACGTAATGCCAATTACATTACGTTGTCCCATCCTGCAAACCAAACGGGCCCTTAATGCCTTTAAGCTGAAATAGGTAGATCTACTGAGGAATCTGTTTATCCTGGTACTTTTTGATTATCTTTTTGGACTCTTGCCTCCTTACATCACACCACTTCCCGCAGTTCTTTATGTAGAAGGAGAAATAGTATAATCCTCGCTAGGAGCCTGGACTCACAGAAAAATCAGGATGATAAAGTTGAGAAATGAATCACACTCATGTAATAGAAAAAATATTCTCTGTTCCGGCCACACAAGAGTGTTATGTCGAACACTGAAAAATAAGGATCACCACCGCGATGACTAAACTTGCGGTGCATTCTCATGCTGTCCAAATTGTGAGTCTCTTTATATTTGAGTGTTCGGCACGCCGGACAACCTTGTGTAAATGGAACACAAAATAATTTCTCCATATAGTAGGGTAGTAGTTATAGTAGCAGATCAGGATGTTAGTTGTTCAAAAAGTGAACATGTAGCCATTTGGTCACCTAGTAGATAATAAATGAATGAGTAGCTCACGAAATAGTAGGTGGAGTAGCTGATGTAGTTTTCTATGCCAACTATATTACTATGTGGGTTATATACTAAATTTGGTTGTTTGTTTTACTGGGGTATTAGGAAATTTTGCTAATAACTTTTGCCTTACATAGCATGAATTTTTCAATTACAATCATGATCGTAGTGTAGAAATGAATAACAATATTATCCTCACTAAGAATATGTCACAAAGCAAAATCAAGATCTTACGGTTGCTCAGGAAAGGAATTACACTCCTGTAGACAAATGGGTCACTAGTAGATGGAGTAGTTGATTTCCTTGGTACTAGGAAGCATGTACACTCCAACAATCAGAGCCCTGTCTGTGTCTGACGCATATCAGACACCACAGAATGACAATTCGAACTATAGTAGGACACTGCAGAATCTATTTCGTGGCCATGCCCATATTGTGTTGTGTCAAATCTGTGTCTGTGCAACAATAGCACTGTTGGAATTTGATTGCAATTATTTTAGATGGCAGCTGCAGGGAAGAACTTGTTTTCTGAGGAAATAATCAAGGGTACAAAGCACATTTCTGGGTTTTGTATGCATTTCTTTGACACGGAGTGGGGTGGGTGATCAATGGGGACAATTCACAAACATCTGTTTTAATAATTCAGCAATAATACTGAAGCAACTGCATCGTGACATTCTGTTCATGAACATCTTGCTCAAGTTGCAGTAGCTATTCATGTGATACAACATTTATAGAAGTCATTAGCCGGCAAATGCTTATTTTGAGAAAATTATTTCTTGTGCAAGTTGGAAGCGTAGCAAGGCCTTGTTGTAAACTTACAATGTAGGACCGAAAGAGTTGATTCATGAGGTATGATATTTGGATTCGTCCATATGACCTAATTTGGTTTTTGTTTTTATAATTGCTTTTCAAGAAAAAGAAGAAACAAGGTATTCTTTGCAAAAGTTGTTCGAAACTGAACTAGCTTATTAAAAAGTTAAGCATAAGCTAGTGTTGACCATTTCTATATATCTATGTTTCGTTCTCCCACTATAGGCACTAAACTTTTATATCACCACCTAAAATGATCTTTTATAAATAAATTCAAAAGACAACAAGAATCGATTTTGTGCATCTTGTTCCTTGTCACATTCGTTCACAAATTTCATATTTCTGAATTTTCGATATGTTTTTATTTTTCGTAAAATGTATTATATTGTATTTCATATTTGTGGTTGTAATTCGACTTGTATGTTTTCTGTAATTGGGATTTATGTTTTGGTTTTGATCAACATTCTGGATTTTAGTTTCTAGTCTATGATTAATTTCGTAAAGTTTTCTTGATTTCCATGTCGCGGTATCACTGAGTGGATATTCGAGCGATATCCAGTTTTGAATTGGAATAATAACATATGTATCTCAATTAGTCTTTTGGCTTTTTGTATAACCAAGTTAACATGTAGACCACCCTAGACTTAGAGGCCCATGGTACGACCATGTACCCTGACTATGACCTGCACGTAGAACTAGAGCCCTTGAAAGTATAATTTTTTCTTCTAATTTTTCTACCTAACAGCATACTGGACAATATACTGCCATGTATATTGTTTTTCTACCATAAGTGGGGTTTTGGACTATGCATGTCATTTTCATTCGTTGGATTTCGATCCAACGACTGAGATCTATTATGGAATTTTATATAAGGGTGAGAACCCTCATTATTGCACATTCTCTCTCTCTCTTGGTTTTCTCTTAAGCCAAGAGAAGAGAACTCCCCTTCTCTCAGTCCACTTCACAACCTATTTCCGTGAGCTCGTGAGTGTTGTGGGAATGAGACTTGTGCTTTTGAGACGGCCTAAAGGTGGACACAGACGGCCTAAAGGTGGACACGAGCACTGCACAACATCCTAGGAGTTTGTATTGATCGTTTTGTCCGTTCGTAGGTAAGTACACCTTGTTATTAACATAGAATATTGATTTCAGTTTGGTTATGATATGGTTTTCATGTTAACTCTTAGTTTTTTTTTTTTTTCCGATTTTGACATTGTTCGTAGTCGAAAGTACTCGATGTATCGAGCCCGTTGCCCCTTGACGGGACTCGAATTAATCGAGTTTAATCGAGTATCAATCGAGTTTCCATTATTTTATTGAATTTTGCGGTTTGTTGACAACCTATTTTATTACAATATGCGGTTAGTCATGATTCTTTGTAGATGACATCTACAAGTGATATCGAGCACGTCGCACTTTTTGGATTTTGATTTAGTTGTGAATCGATTGACCGACGAATAATTTTGCACGGATCGACACAGGTTCAGCCCCTTTTTGTCCCTGCACAGTGTATGCAATATACTGTCTGCAAAGTATTTTGATATATAATTGTTCTCTGACCTGAACTGTATACTAGAAAGTATACTTACTATCTGTGCATGATTTATATATAGTGCTCTCTGTCCCAAAACAGTATATTGGACAGTATAGTAGCTATCTAGTATACTGTTAGGTCTGTTTTAGTTCAAAATTTGTATTTTTCCTCGAGTCGTTTGTATCGGATTTTTTCGTAGACTTTTGTTGTGCTTCTTCCTAACTTTTAAACTTATAATTATGCATTTATAAATACATTTATTACTTTTTGTTCTTAGTTATTGTGATATATGTTAGGCTACTTGACTACAAATCCTTGCGTAGATATCACGACTCAAGCGCAAACCGTAGTGCGTAGGCACTCGCGTCCTGTGCTCGCTCTAACTCATTATATCATGATCCTTCTAGCATGTGGACTAGATACCTTGTTTGGTTGTATGCTAACTCTCTTGCATCTATGGTTCTGAATAACTCCAAGTATTGGTACAACCTAATACGAGGACCTATTCAGTGTAGCATGTGTCGCGAGACACAAGAATATTCGCCAGTGTTGGCGACTTGGGTCTCTACAACACGCGTGACAGTCGAATACTCCATTTTGCATGTGTTAGTAATTAGGGTTTGTGATAAGTTTATTTAGCTAATGGTAGCAAGTCGTAGGGCAATGTTTGGCCATGTAATGTGGATATGCTCCTTGTTCTTATCCGCTTTTCGTTGGTAGGTGGTGTAGCTATGTAGAATTGCTCGGGAATGGTCCTACAACTCCGGTCCTTGTTTGGTTTACAGGTTGTGGTCATGCTCTAGAGTAGTTCATACACAGCTATGTCATTTGCTGACTCCTTTATGTTCCTTTTGCTATTCAAGCTCCAGAGTAGTTCATTTACAGGTTGGTATCACATTAGTCTTGCTTCTCGCTATTCCATTTAGTTTATTGTTATTATTATTTGTGACTGTTGTTTGTGGACTTTGATACGCGAACGGTCATAGGTCAGTTTCTTCCTTTTGTCATTATTTGGTGTAAGGGTAGGAATCAGTCCTATCGGCTATTCACGGGTCTTCGTCTTGTGGTTTTGTCGATTTTTATTTATTTTGAGCTCCCTTGTGGTACTTGCTATTTGTGGTTGACTCTACTGGTTTTGCATGGCTAGGTCCCATAGCTGTGTTGGCCCATTTGGTCATCGTCGATCTGATTTCACAATTGACAAACTGCGACTGATACGCAGTCTGAAGAAGATGAAAATGTAGCAACGTTCACAAAAGTTCACTCCCCTGCAATGAAAACCTTCTTGTCTTCGTATCAAGAGATTGTTGTATCAATATTGTTTCTCCTCCGTTGTCGTTTATCAAAATGGTAGCCCGCCCCCCCCCCCCCCCCCCCCCCCCCCCCCCCCCCCAAAATTGGTGAACCAAGATAGACAAAAGAAAACGTGATAGAAACACACATTGTATAGTTGTAAAGAAATATAAGCAGGAAATAATAGTAAGTAGACATTGCATTGCAGTGAATAAAAATATAAATAGAAACCCAACTAGAAAATCATGTATCATAGAAGCAAAATAAAACATGTGACGAACTACTAGTAAACTCAAATACATAGTGCAAAACTACAAGAAAATAAAAGCTAGAACATCATCTACTCAAACAAAATCCCTAAGTGCCGAAGTGATGAGTCGACTGCAACAGCTACTGCATCACTTGTCACGCCCCGATCCCGCTAGGGTCATCCGTCTTGCCTGGATCCCTGCGGGATCGATCGTCCTCGCTAAGGCGTGATGCCGTGCAAGCCTAAGTTGTGCTTGCACAAGACCATGTACCTGCACAAAACAACTGGTCAAGCAAAACACACGCACGCACCCATTCATTGCAGAAAACCAAATATTGGACACAGGGATTTGAAATGGAATACTTTCTTTTATTCATAAACTTGATAGGAATACAAGTACAAAACTTTGCGAACTCAGATTTTTGTCTTATATTGGCTACATGATTCTCTTTGAAACTCTCTTTGAAAATAGTCACAATGCCCATACATGATATCCCTTTATTACAAGCTGGAATTGAAAGACACCTTCAAAGGAAATAAAAACTTGAAACTTGACTGGAATGAAAATGAAGCTTCAAGGCAATCCACAGCTCTACTGGGCTAGACGAGCTTCGGTGCCTCACTTGAAATCCTCCTGTCTCCTTTTGCCTTCTAAAAAGGATGCCCACAACGTGGGTCAGCAAACATCATGTACTGGCGAGCGGCTTTTGGCCGAACTCGCAAATCTCTGCACTAAATCAATATGTGGAGTTAACAATTACTAGTGATTTTTTTACTTGTCTAGGTTCTTTTAAACAATTCATAAGAACATGACAGTAGAATATAATTCATAGCAACTTACCCTCGTCGATAGTCATCCCTGCACAAAAACATGTTAGCACAATTTGCATAACGAGTAATTCATATTTCATTCATGCAGATATTGAAGTTGTCATTCGGGTCATGCAGGTGGACTATTCTACATGTTGGTCCATGGGTTATCCCCATGATTAGCCGCTGTGACTCTCTTGGGTTCAGCTCGTCGCTAAGGACTCAGATATCGACTCCCATTTTCATATGGAGGCCCTAATCTCTCCTAGGCCGAGCGGTTCCAGGTGCCCCCAAATACCACCCGAGAGACAAATATTTTCCTTGTATACAAGTTGTCCGAGACCAAATGCACGCTCTAGCCATTCTATCAGATGAGACACATTTGGACTTATGCACAGATATACGACACGTTTGTTTCGTGCCTTCAGATTCATCTCAATACGTACAAGTTCGTCTGTACATGTCTATATTTTCAAGCATACTTGTGACAAGCAGATGATCATTCTTATCGAGCAGATAGAGTAGCAATACATATTCTTGCAATTGATTCAATTCAATTATCTTCTCTTATCTTTTGTGGATGTGGTATCGTTGATCATTGGGACAAGGCAACAGAGTGGACTAGAGATCATTTTTATTAGGCGTACAGATCAATGTTTGTTTGGTTGAAGCAACTCACCGAGATGAATCTTAGTTGAGAGAAGGAGGGACTTCACGCGCCGTTCACGAACAATTCACGCGTCCTACATTGGCACCAACAGTTGATTAGCATACTTCGTCTTTTTCTCTCAAGATTCAGAATGAATGCGAAATGCGATGAAAGCGAACAATGAAAATCAATCATCGAAAATCAACACGAAAACGCATTCATCAAAACCAAGCAGCGAGAGAAAACATTCAGCAAAACTCTTGGATTCATTTCAATAGAAGCCAATCCATCAATTGGAAAGGTTCATTACATTTCATCCGTGATCAATCGATACCGGCAAAGGTTTCACCAAATACTCAGTTCATGACTGAGTCAACAAGCCGTAGGTATTACATAGTGGACCGCAAGGAGCGGGACACTACATCACTGGTATTCGTAGACCGATTGGGATTATAAAAGACAGCAACTGGATCAAAATAACGTTGGATGTCTGGATCATCGACTCTGGAACCATGACGTGAAGGATCACAAACCACGAAAAATGTGTCGGCCGGGTGTTGATGGAAACTGTACTGAAGATCTGATAGGGTGTTTGCTAAAGCAGAAGCCTGAAGTGTAGTACGGTAATCCCAAGCACGATGACGGTCGTCTTCCAGTCGGAAGCGATCCTGAATCTGTCTATATGATCACGATACTCGTGATATCGATCATCTTCCAGTCAGAAGCGATCCTGGAGCATAGACTGAATGGACTCTAGGATAGTCAATTATCAAAATGAGAGAGATTGTTGGCCCATTTGGTCATGGTCGATCCGATTTCAATAATTAACAAAAGTATGGTTTGATACATCGCTACATGGAAGAATAAAAGACTGTTTGAATACTTGAATACGTGAATGCTAGATCACAAGAATTCAGATACAGTTTTCCTTTTATTATATATATTTTCTTTTATTGAGCCTAGGACTTATTGTGTGTCGTGTAGCATTTCAATAGTCTAAGTAGCACTCCAAGTCCATTAAAAAATAGCATACCTAAACCTAACATCCAATCCTGACTTGAATCCAAATAGGCTACAAACTGAATCCAAACTCAAATAGGCCATAAACCAAACCGAGAACTTTTTGGAATTGGAAAAATCGAACTCGGACCGAGTTCTGCCCGAACTCTGGTTGAACTCGGTCACCGAAAACATAAACCCTAGTTAGCCTCTATTCCTGATGACTCGGCTTACAACAATCAAATTTTTGAACGTTTGAAGACCGAACTGTCTCAGAAAATCCTATAAATAGATGAGCTTTTCACCATTTCGACTAATCACTCATTCACTCTTCCCCATCTATTCTCTTGAGCTACAAACCTTCCTATCTACTCATAAACAACTTCTTGTGCTCTTAGTTGTTGAGGTGCAACTTCGATTATAAGTTTGTTTTTAAAGAGTTATACAAACTTGAAAAAGTCCAAGTTAGCTTTTATTTCAATAGCTCGAAATCGAAGTAGTCGTGCCTTTCGGATCAAAGCATGAGGTATCTGTAAGAAGTCGCAAGCCTTTGAATCAGAGCTTGTGTTTCACTGATAGTGAATTCAACAGCGAGCAAGAGTTCTCGGGACTGGACTAGTCTTCCACGAGGGATACCAATATAAAATCTCCGTGTTTGCACTTTGTTCTTCTGAACTTTACTTTCAATTTTTATATCTGTGATTTATTATATTTTTAGTTGGTACTATGCCTTCATATATTTAAATAGTGGATAATTTTTGCTGCACTCTATTCATCCCCCTCTAGAGTTTCCATAACGATCCACAAGCTGAGCCCGAGGATCCACTGTTACCTTCACCGGATGGCTCGCATTCAGAGGACCGTGACACGACATAGCAAATGGGTTCTTCTTTTATCTCCAAATCTATTATTTACATTCGTTTTGTGGCAATTAGCCAAGGGCAGGTGTTAGTACTTATTTTCAGGATTATGTTTCCTCCATCCTTCGACGACGTAGTTGTATATTCCCGAATTGTAGCTAGTTGTACATTTACATATATTTTATATATTCAGTTGATGTATCATTTTGTTTATGTTAGCTCTCATGATCGTGTATGTATTTATGTTTGGGATGCCTTATTTATTCTTTACTACTTCTTATATTGGATGTATTAAGATAGAATTGTTTAACCTTAGGAGTCGCCACTGACATGAGTATATTGTATGACGTAGCAAGCCAAGTCCGTCTTCGTCTCTCTATATTTTAGGGTTGGGCATAACAATCCTCCCTGTGTATCCCTGCCTAGTGCGATCTTCTATGACGAAGAAAAAGTGTTTGTTTCACCTACAATCCAATTACAAACTTGGTGAAATCTAATGATCTTTAACGGGATATGGCTCTCTTCAAATTTATGTTCATTTTTTTGAGGCCTCAAAGTTGATCAGTTGTCCCACCTTCTCAAGCTAGATGATTATGTCCCCATGCCTTGTAAGAGCATCAATAGTAGATGAAGCTCAAGAATGCACCTTGAGGCCCAAATTTTTAATTAAAAAATAAAGGCTAAATTGCAACTTAATACCGTCAACTACTCGAGTTTTTCAACATGATACCCTCAACTTTGATAGATACTAACTTAATATCCCCCCTCAACTAATATTTTCAATTTGGTACCCTCAGTCACTCCAGAGTTACATTTTTGGTTAATTTTTTTAAAACCTAAACTACCCCTACCCTTGTTGGCCCACCCCTCCCCCCTCCACGACGGCAGGCCCTGCCCCCGGCCCCTTTGCGCTACCCACCTTCGTGCCCTCGTCACGCGCCCCCCCTCCACCAACGCCCACGGCCCTACCACGCCACCTGCCTCCTCGGCCCCTGCCCTCGTCGTGCGTCCCCTACCCTCCCTGCAACCTCCTCCCGCCCTAGTCGTGCGTCCCTTCCTCCCTTGTCGCGCACGCGCTAGCCCTCGTCGCACACCCCCTAGCCCTCGTCGTGCACCCCCCATCGCCGTTGTCGGTTGCTGCTACTGCTGTGCCCCCCCAGGCTGTGGGCGCCGGAGAAAGAGAGAGGGGGGGGGGGGGGGGGGGGGGCTATTGGAAAGAGAGAAGAAGGAGAGAAAGTGGAGGGCAATTTTGTCATTTCCTTCTTTCGGTTAACGCCGTTAAGACAAAAATGGGTGGAGGGTATTAAGTTGATGCCTACCAAAGTTGAGGGTATTAAGTTGTAATTTAGCCAAAAATAAATATAGAATGAGTTGAGTTTTTATGAGAATAGTAAAAAAAAATCTTCAGGCACAAATGAGATGAGTGGATATAGACCCAATGTCATCCTTCTTTCTTTTTTTAAGAATAATATAAAATATAGAATATAGAAATTGGGACTCGAAATTGAGCTTTAATATTCTACAAAATGAGTTCCTACATTTTGAATATAAAAATTCTGATATCCAGGCTACAGCTCTTGTGTCTCTGATGGAACCATCATGGGGCTCCAACTGAGACTTACTATTCTATAAAATGAGCTCCTATATTCTTAATCTAGAATCTAGAAATTGTAATGAATCATACTATTGATGCTCTAAGCATTTATGTTCAAGTTCCAAGCAAAAGATAGGATGAAACTTGGTAGATTTTATAGAAATAGGGGAAAAGTTGTTAAATTTTGGGGTTCCAAGCTTAACTTTTTAACAAGACACAATGTAAGTAACATGTTGAACGTGAGAGTTGATGGTTAATATTAATAGTGTTCAAAGTCTATTTTCTTTGATTCTTTATCTTCTTGAATTAGAACATCTACTATTATTTCAATGATCTAAAGGAACATGTACAATTACATACTAGTTCATTTTATTCACCTATCAAAACTAGTGGAGATGTTCACCCTTCAACTCAAAGGGTACAATGTGTTGGCCCATTGGTCATGGTCGAACCGGATTTTAATAATTGATTTAACCCTGTATTGATATAAGGGCTACTTGGACGAACTGCTAAAGCTTGCGCCTGCTACCGTTCAAGACTTGGAGCTGTGTTTGTTATTGCGTCTGTATTTTTTATTATCAATTATCAATGTATTTTTTACATTTTATTGAGTCTAGGAATACAATGTAAACTGAGTCGTACTGGCAAATAGGCTACCTAGAAATGTTTTAAAAAATATCCATTCGTTTTGAAAACTAGCCTAAAACCAAAAACACATTTCCTAACTGCTTGACAACTTTTCAAAAAGCCCCAAACCTGAGTTGCAAACCCAAAATTCACTCATTCTGAATCAGCAGAATTCTGGACGAATTCGTCCCGAATTCGGCCTGAGTTCGGTTGGTGGAACATTGTTTTTTTTAAACTCACTCTTCCTGCAGTTACGAATGCAACGACTATCTGTCGAGATTCTCTTGTAGAATTCTGTCTGAATTCTTCCTTTGAAAATCCTATAAATAGAGAAAAATTTCTACCATTCCAACACACTAATTCACTTTCTCATCTCTTATCTCTAAGCTCACTACGGTCTTCCAAAGCCTTCTAAATTTTTTATTTTCAAATTCCAAGCCAATTACAATCCTCTAGTCAATTTGCTAGTGCAGTAATGTCACGCCCCAGAACTAGAATACTAGAGAGCGGGAGACAGACACAGCCAGCTACGTACATTGAAGTGCAACCCACCTCACAATATGGTCACGGCTGTCTAGATGCATGAGGGTTTATCTCAAGCCAACAGTCTCTTATGGTTAAGAACAAGCCTAGTGTCTCAATCTCAAGCAAGCAAATAATTATTACAAGATGTTAGATCCTCAGACGTACAAAGTAAGGCGTTCCAAACATTACATATTCAGATAATCATGAAGCTAGTCATACAAAATGCGAGACTAGCAAGAGTTAAGTTATACATGATCAACCCTAGGATTTGTCAATTATGTTACAGCCCTTAGGAAGAAAGAAATAAAGTTTCAACACGAGCTGACACGTGCTCGGTGTAATGCCCCGTTCCGCTCGGTGCATTATGATGAGTCGTTGACTCGAAAAGTTGCATTGACCTGATGAGGTATCGATGCGAATCGATGCAAGAGTTACGTTGGCCAAAGGTGAGCTTTGAGTCAGTTGGAATATATGAATCGAATCGATGCAAATGATAAGTTTCGTTTGAGCAAGTGCTAATGTTAGTTGATCTGGTGTGCAGGCTATGCCTTTATGCTGGATTAAGGATCGTGGTATGGGCGCGATAGGCCAAATCAACCGAGTAGTTCAAAGGAATGGCTAAGTCCTGGAGTTAGCTATGCGATCGAGTTATGGAAGTGAGATGCTTCAATCGGCGAGGCGACAAGGCGTATCGGCTTAAGGTGGGCGGGTTCTTGACTCTCTCACCCTATTCCTTCACGTCTAATAAAATATGTTATGGAATGCGTAAGATGATTATCAAGTTAGCGAGCGTGGCTCGGCGATGAAAGATCTAAGTATGCGTTGAACACTAAGATAGAACATTGAACAATCGAACAATTGAAGCGACGTGCATCAAGTGTACGAGTCGCGGTAGGGCAATGATGGTAGAACATTGAAAGACGATATTGAGATGTGCATCGTGTGCATGCCTCCGAGAACATTGAACACTAGGCGTAGAACATTGAATACGGCGCTGAGCGTGCCCTCGGGCACTTATGTTACGAAAAGACTAAGTAATACGGAATTATGCTATGAGAATAAATTACGAATGGCACGCGTTGAATGCGAGTATGAGATGACTAAGCCGTTGGACGTCGTGCATCAATATGGATGTGTTGGGGCATAACGCCGACGGAACTCCCCATATGAATGGTGGATTATGTTTATGGCACGGGAAACCGTTTATGGATCGAGACTATGTTTATGCAACGGAGGATTTGGTTGGATTGTTATGTGTGTTTGCTATGGCGCGTATTGCATGGTCAATGGACTCGGATGGCCCGTGCACGGGTACGACTTCCCTCGAACGGTTACGCCGGGACGCCGGGACCGTTCGGCCTAGGAGGGAATTATGTGTGGTATTTATGGTGCACACCATTCGGACGGATTGCGACCGTCCAGTGCTGTGATAAGCTATGATATCCGTAAGTTTGGGATCCTTCGGATACTGGACTAGCAACCCGTATCGAAGCGATTGTAGGCTTACACATAAGAGATGCCAAGTCCATTACGGTGCGAAACACCGTGACCTTCATATAGATAGGGCCGGTGGGCTGAGATGAGAGTTGGGTGCAGGCGTAGGGCCTGCGACCCTTATGCATGGTCTAAGTTTATGGTTGGTTGTTACGTGAATGATATGATTCTATGTTAATTTCTAACCCGTGCAGGCTAGGCAATATGGGACGGAGATGCGCACGAACACTATGTTTACGTTCATATTATGGCTAACTGTATCTGTTGCAGGAACACGGTATGGGACACATTTATGATAAGTTGCTATATATAAAGATTGCCATGAAACTGATCCTAAGGCTAAGTAGAAAGATCACCAATAATGATGCATGTTTCACTAAAGATACTTAGTGTTTGGTTTGGGTGCGAGCGGATTTTGATCAGTGCGAAGCAAGGACGAAAGCACTAATCCTCCACTAGTTTATGTGCAGGCTCAGGTTATGATCGGCTCGGGGCGGAGCTTGGCTTGGACGTGCCGAGGCATGGAGTCCTTGGCGTTCAAGAGGAGCTTCCGCATAGGCGTTCGGACTTGCGACATGGAGATGTTCGGCCGAAGACTACTTGGTGGCTATAAAGGGGCATAATGTATGGAACAATGTAATCCTTTGTGAGCTAGAGAGATCATGAGCGTTGTAGCCAATTGGCATATATGTTGGGCTATTCAGAGCCTTTGTGACCTTCAGTTCAATATGAATAAAAGAGATTCTTATGTTAAACTCTGTTTTCCTTCCGCTGCTTATGTTATCAAATTGAGATAGTTCTACGTGAACCTGTTATCTTGCCTTGCACGAGCGCAACTCCAGGCTCGTGCGGCATCACGCCCCAGCGAGGACGAGCGATTTCCCGGATCGGGACGTGACAATCGTCGGCTAAACGTCTCAAAAGAATAAGTTACATTAGAGTGGGAGAGCAAAATAAGAAAACCCACTCGTTGCCATGGTTAGGCCTGGTGTTCACCATCTAGCTGAAAGGCAGGTAGATCCTCGGGTATCACTCCAAAATTTGGCCATACAAAACCAGCTGGATCAGACCCCAGAAAGAGCAATTGCCACAAGGGAGGCTCCACTTAGGAACTAAAACCAGCATAAATGGAATAGAAGAAATGATAAAAGAACATAATTAAAAAACACAAAAGACATGCTTTAAAGAACATACTAGCTTGTATTAAGAAAACAAGAGGTGAAATATAATTCCCATGTTAATCATGAGACAATCATTCAGGTACGGCCAATCAAGTCCAACAGCTTGCTATCATTAGCTAACTAGGGTTATCATAGGCCTAGTTACTGACAAGATACAATGAGATATTTCCGCAGTCACAAGTCCTGCAGACTATCCAGGTTATCCATACGGGGTTACAAGAGTTACAAGATTACTGTTGTACTTTAGTACTTATGATTCAAGAAGTGCAACACATGACAGTGTGCTAGAAATGTGCCCTACTCGTCGGCAGGTACAAGTCCACAGGTGTGGCCGGGATAACGAGATCGCTTGTAACTGGAAAATCTCTCTATATGAACTACTTGATCAATCTAGTCATTAGCATAGTCAGACTCATTATGAATCCCTGACCGTGGTAACCAGGAATCCATGTCCTAGACATGATGTAAGACGAGACATGTAGCTTTGTACAGGCACAATCAACCACGGAGTCAAGGCAAGAGTTACACTAGCAAGACAGGAATAGTTGTTGCAACATCAATCAAGATTATACATGTCATGTAAGGTTTACTTGTCATGTCAAGAGTACTTGTCAGGAGTGCACCACGACGGGCCATTATCAAGATTATCAAGATGGATTCATATTATCATGCTCAAGCTACTAATTCAAGATCATCAAGTGGTCAAGTCGGGTTGCCGTAATTTAGGCCAAGTACATAGACATACAAGGAAGATCAAAGACATTCATGGGTGATTTGAAACTATCAGTTACATATGAACTCTAATTAAAGAGAGACATGAAGATTCTTGTAGCCAAGACAAAGATCTACAACTTTCATGTTTTGAGTTTTACGAGATTCTAGCTACAAAACAGCTCAAATTGACAAAAACAACCATTCACGCACGGGCACGTTGCGTGCGTGGACAAAACTGCCCACGGCGCGTGGATCGCGCAAGCATGGCGTCTAGCACGTGGCAAATGAAACGCGCAGCACGCGGGTGTACAGTGCGCATAGCACGGAGGCACGGCGGGCGGGCACACGGCGCGTGAAACGTACAGCGCGCGGGTGCACGACGCTCACGGCGTGGAGGCACAGCGTGCGGGCGAGCGGCAGAGAATCACGCGGCCGCGCGACGCATGAAACGTGCAGCGTGCGGGTGCACGGCACGGAGGCACGGCCTGCATGGAGTGGAGGCAAGGCGCGCGGGCGCGCGCGACACCGTTCATCGTCCCGACAACACCGAAGATGTACCGGAACCGATGAACAAAAAAAGCCATAACTTTTTCATACGAAGTCGAAATCAAGCGGTTCAAAAGCCAAAATTGGGTAGAATTGAATTCTCCACAACATGGAACCATTAATTTTCAGAAATAATGAGTTTTTAGAGATCAAAACCAAGAAAAACAAGAACAATTTAAAACTTAGATCTACAAAAATCTATCCATTAAAACCGAAAACTCAAAGTTCTAAAAGGCTTAGAATCATGTAAGGAAGACAATGGAACAATAAAATTTGAGATCCATCATGAAGCAAGTTGCACTTGCCTAGGGCTTGGTAGGTGGGAGGAGTAAATGAAGAAGAAGAAGAAGTAAATGGAATTAATGAGAGGAGAGAGAGAGAGAGGTTGGTATATATACCAAGCCAACTCATCTCAACCCAACCCCAAACCAAACCAAGCCAAGCCAAGTTAACATGCCATGATGAACCAAGGTGAACCAAACCAAGTCAAGATTAAACCAAGACTAGGCTAAGCAAGATAAGTCAAAACATGGGTCACCTAACAAATATCAGAATTTTGTATACGTATACTGAAAATACATATAACGAAAAACGGGAGTGACAACTCTACCCACCTTAAAAGAATTTCGTCATCAGAATTTAATCAAGAGGCTAGAGATGTCGGGGCAAGCTATACTAACTACAGTCAATCCATGTCTAGCAGTCAATCAAACAATCATCCATGCAAGCAAGGAATTAAAAGCATAAGGCAATAAGAAAGACATTATACCTTATGAGTCAAATAGGTATGGATATCGCGATCGGATATCATCCTCACGTTCCCAAGTTGACTCACCCAAAAAGTGATGACCCCAAGCAACGCAGACTAAACTAATAGTCTTGTTCTTGATTACCTTCTCTCTTCTGTCCAATATGGATACAGGCCTTTCCTCATACGAAAGGTTGGTACCAACAACCAATTCCGAATGATCAAGGATATGGCTCGAATCCGGGATGTACCGTTACAATCGGGATATATGGAATACGTCATGTACCTCACGTAACGATGACGGAAGAGCGAGACGATATGACACATCACCTACTCGCTCGAGAATATCAAACGACCATATATACCTAGGACTAAGCTTTTTCTGTACGCCGAATCGAATGACGCCACGGGTAGTCGAGATCCTAAGGAATACGTGGTCGCCGATAGAAAACTCAAGAGGGCGCCGATGAGAATCGGTCCAATGGCGCTAACAATCTTGTACAACTCGAAGATGATCTCTAACTTGTCTGACCACCTCAATAGTCTGAGTAACCATTTCTGGACCAAGCATATGCCTCTCATCTACATCCTCCTAGGCTAAAGGTGACCTACACTTTCTGCCATATAGTGCCTCAAATGGTGCCATCTGGATACTGGCCTGGAAACTGTTATTGTAGGAGAACTCCACTAGATGTAGGTGGTCCTCCCATGAACCACCGAAGTCAAGTGTACAGGATCGTAATATATCTTCAAGAGTTTGAATCGTGCACTCTGAATGACCATATGTCTGCGGATGATAAGCTGAACTAAACTTGAGATGAGTCCCCAAACTCTCTTGAAGACTCCGCCAAAAGTGTGATGTAAATCTCGAATCTCGGTCTGATACGATGCTGACTGGCACTCCATGCAATCTGACTATCTGCCTGGGGTACATCTCTGCTAGCTGATCGTCGACTGGCCAATTCTGAAAGGGAAAAAATGAGCTACTTTGGTAAGTCGGTCAACTATAACCTATATAGCATCTCTCCCAGCTGGGGATTTAGGTAACCCAATTACAAAATCTATGGTAATGTGCTCCCATTTCTATTCTGGGATCGGTAAAGGTTGAAGAAGTCCAGCTGATCTCTGATGTTCAGCCTTGACTTATTGGCAAACTAAACAACGAGAGACAAACCGAGCTATCTCCCTCTTCATGCCATTCCACCAGAAATGCTGACGGATATCACGATACATCTTCATACCACCGGGATGAATTAAATACTGTGAACTGTGAGCTTCTACCATGATCTCTTGTCTGATGTCACCATTAGGTACACAAAGATGCCTTCCATGTCGAAGCGTGTCATCTTCGTGAATGCATAACTCTGCTCTCTATCCCACTTTACATTCTGTCCTAAGCCGCTGAAGCTTAGAATCCGCTAACTGAGCTATCTTGATTCTCTCTACTATGCTGGACTGAACTTGCATACTGGCCATCAATGCCATATTGATAGAAAGAACTACCTCTATTCCCATCTTCTGAAGATCCGCTAATAACTCTGGCTGTGCTGTTAGAAAATAAGCTCCAGATTTTCTACTCAACGCATCTACAACTACATTGGCATTCCAAGGATGATATTGTAGGTTGATGTCATAATCTACTATTAGCTCTAGCCATCTTCTCTGACGCATGCTAAGATCCTTCTGGGTAAACATATACTTAAGACTCTTGTGGTCGGTGAAAATCTCTACCCGATCTCCATACAAATAATGCCTCCAAAGCTTGAATGCGAAAACCACCACTGCTAACTCCAAGTCATGGGTTGGGTAATTCCTCTCATGATCACGAAGCTGACGTGACGTAAGCTATTACCTTGCCATGCTGCATTAAGACGCATCCCAATCCTCTGCCTGAAGCGTCACGATAAACTGAGAATCCTCCAGTCCCATCTGGAAGCGTGAGAATGGGTACAGTCATCAATCCTTGCTTCAACTTTTCGAATGAACTCTGACACTCTGCTGTCCAAGTAAACTATACATCTTTGCGGGTCAACTGCGCCAATGGTGCTGAAATTCGAGCAAAGTCTGATATAAATCACCGGTAATAACACTTGTTGCGGCGGTGCTGGATACTGGCCATGTCTCTATAGCTACTATCTTCTGGGGGTCCACTTGTACTCCACCTCTGGTGATGATGTGACCTAAGTATGAAATACGATCAAGCCAAAATTCATACTTGCTGAACTTCGCGTACAAATGGTGCTCTCTGAGAATATGAAAGACTACTCGGAGATGCTGCTCATGCCTGCTTCACTCTTGCTATAGACTAAGATGTCGTCTATAAACACTATCACGAACTGATCCAAATAGGGCATGAAGATACGGTTCATGAGATCCATAAATATTGCTGGCGTATTGGTCGCTTCGAGTAACGAGAAACTTCTAATGTGCATATCTAGATCTGAATATCGTTTTCGGGATGTCTTGCTCTCTGACTTTGATCTGATGGTACACCGACCGCAAGTTAATCTTCGAGAATACTGCTGCTCCACTGAGTTGATCAAATAAATCATCTATCCTTGGTAGGGGATATCTGTTCTTGATTGTTACAGAATTCAAGGTATGATAATCTACACATAATCTTGACATACCATCCTTCTTCTTCACAAGAAGCATCATGACTTTCCAAGGTGATCCACTAGCACGAATGAATCCCTTGGTTCTGAGTTCTTCAATCATCTTGTACAGGATCTCCAATTCTGATGGTGCAATTCTGTAAACTCTCTCTGATACTGGTGCCATCCCTGGAATCAAATCAATGATGAACTTTATCTCTCTCTAGCGGCATGCCTGGAAGCTCTTCGGGAAACACGTCAGGAAATTCTTCTACTACTCTGGAAAACTGAACTGCTTCTGCTACTGCCATCCGCAAGATTGGCGGAGAAGGTTCTACTTCGCCTCTGGAAAACGAAAACTCTTCTTCGCCGGGAATACCAAAAATAATCCTGCCAACATGGCAGTCTATTCTTGCATACTGATCCTTCAACCAATCTATTCCTAGGACTACATCATGGTCGGCCATCGGAAATTCTATTAATCTAACGGGGAACTCTCTACCGTAACTATGATTCGACACGAGAAAAAGACTCTATCTACTCCCACAAGACCGTTACCAGTAAGTATATTGAGCCTTACTGATAATGGCTCGGGCTCCAGTCCTATCCATGTTGCGAATCGTACATACATAAATGAATGTGATGCACCCGAATTAAATAATACTGATGCTGGAAAAGAGTTGACAAGAATAGTACCTGCCACCACCTCACCTGACAATAATACTAATAGCTTGACCCTGTCCCCTTGGTACTGGTCCCCTCTCCCGGTTACCTCTTTGTCTGTTCTGAATCTGAACTTGGGTCTGAACATACTGTTGAGCCTGAGGCGGTAACGGCCTCGGAGGCTGGTACTGCTGCTGTACTGGTGCTGGTGTCCTAACCGATGGACTGGTTAGGGTTGATGAAGATGAACTGGCTCTATGCGGATATGACCCAGTTCTGTGATCCGGTGCCCCACAAGCCAAGCACAATCCCTGTGCTCTACGACACTCTGAAACTACGTGCCCTGGCTTTCCATAATGAGAGCAGTCCATTGCAGAAGATTGCTTCTGCTTCTGTTGCTGAGGGTACGTCGGAGTCGAGTGCTAAACCGACGAAACTGTGGTCGCCCTCCTAGGAGCTCCAATGGTCAATGCCCTAGCTGCCGGGGCTGGGGTTGGGGCCGATGACTGAGATAACTGTCCATGAGGCCTCTTCCGTCCTCGAGTTCGATCTACTATCCTCTGGGAGGTATACTCATGCCGCCTTGCTGCTCGTAAAACTGTATCAAATGTCTGGTGCTCAAACTGCTCCATTGCTAGAATAATCTCTAGATGGAGTCCCTGCTGAAATCGCTGCGCTCGATCCAATTCGGTCTCCACCAAAGTGGGAGCAAACCGACTAAGCCTCGAAAATTCGGCCGCATAACCATTGACCGTCCTTATCATCTACTTGAGATTGGTAAATCTTGTCCGTAGATCATACCAAGCTACTGCATTAAAGTACTTCGTCTGAAACTTGTCATTGAATACCGCTCACAAAATAGGCATCACCAATCCAACTGCTAGCATCGCCCACCAGCTGCGGGCTAAGTCCAATAATTGCAGGCGCACAATGGCCACCTTCTCTTCCTCTGAAATCCGAGCTGCCTCCAGAATAACCTCTATATCCTGAAGCCACGCGTCAGTAGCAACAGCATCTTCACTGCCGTTAAAGAAAGGAGGGTTCAAGCGCTTGAAGCTGTTAGTCGCATTAATCCCTTGATAACCAACTCTGCCCATGGCTGCTTGTACTATCTACTGTAGGGCATGGCCCTGATGATCTTGTGATGCAAGCAAGTCTCAGATGAGTACCATCAGGGCTCTATTGTCAGGCTCTGTAGGCTGGACTGGATGAACTGGTGGCTCTGGATCCCCGGAAGGCATGACTCGGGAGGTTGCCCCTTGAGTGCTGGGTTTGGTCCCCAGGTTGTTGCTGGTTCACTTGCTGTTGCTGGTTTGCTGGAGGTGCTCCACCCGGCTGATCGGTAGGACCAGGAACAATGCTACTGAAGAAAATGACATGGGAAACAATAAGGAAGGACCAGGATAGATCAAGGATATAAGCATGTTATTAGGTCAAGAATTAGGAAGATTAGATGGCACGAGTAGAGATCAATGGCGAATGCTGATTGAGAAATCTATTCAGTAAAACCCTCACACATCTTGATTTACAAGACCTGCATGGGCCACCACTTAAACCGTGTCACGCTCCAGAACCAGAATACTAGAGAGCGGGGGACAAACACAGCCAGCTACGTACATTGAAGTGCAACCCACCTCGTAATACGGTCACGACTGTCTAGATGCATGACGGTTTATCTACAAGCCAATAGTCTCTTATGGTCAAGAACAAGCCTAGTATCTCAATCTCAAGCAAGCAAATAATTGTTACAAGATGTTAGATCATCAGACATACAAAGTAAGGCATCCCAAACATTACATATTCAGATGATCATGAAGCTAGTTATACAAAATACGAGGCTAGCAAGAGTTAAGTCATACATGATCAACCCTAGGATTTGTCAATCATGTTACAGCCCTTAGGCAGACAGAAATAAAGTTTCAATACGAGCTAACTCGTGCTCGGCGGCTGAACGCCTCAAAAGAATAAGTTATATTAGAGTGGGAGAGCAAAATCAGAAAACCCACTCGTTGCCATGGTTACGTCTGGTATTCACCATCTGGTTGAAAGGCAGGTAGATCCTCGGGTATCACTCCGAAATCTGGCAATACAAAACCAGCTGGATCAGACCCCAGAAAGAGCAAGTGTCACAAGGGAGGCTCCACTTAGGAACTAAAACCAGCATAAACGAAATAGAAGAACAGATAAAAGAACATAATTAAATAACACAAAAGACATGCTTTAAAGAACATACTAGCTTGTTTTAAGAAAACAAGAGATGGAATATAATTTTCATGTTAATTATGAGACAATCATTCAGGCACGGCCAATCAAGTCCTACGACTTGCTATTATTATCTAACTAGGGTTGTCACAGGCCTAGTTACTGACAAGATGCAATGAGATGTTCCCGCAGTCACAAGTCCTGCAGACTATCTATGTTATCCAGGCGGGGTTACAAGAGTTACAAGATTATTGGTGTACTTTAGTACTTATGATTCAAGAAGTGCAACACATGACAGTGTGCTGAAAATGTGCCCTACTCGTCAGCAGGCTACAAGTCCACAGGTGTGGTCGGGATATCGGAATCGTCTGTAACTGGGAAATCTCTCTATATGAACTACTTAATCAATCTAGTCATTAGCCTAGTCAGATTCATTATGAATCCCTGACCGTGGTAACCAGGAATCCATGTCCTAGACATGATGCAAGACGAGACATGTAGCTTTGTACAGGCACAATCAACCATGGAGTCAAGGCAAGAGTTACACTAGCAAGACAGGAATAGCTGTCGCAACATCAATCAAGATTATACATGTCATGTAAGGTTTACTTGTCATGTCAAGAGTACTTGTCTGGAGTGCGTCACGATGGGCCACTATCAAGATTATCAAGATGGGTTCATATTATCATGCTCAAGCTACTAAGTCAAGATCATCAAGTGGTCAAGTCGGCCGCCACAATTTAGGCCAAGTACATAAACATAAAAGAAAGATCAAAGACATTCATGGGTGATTTGAAACTATCAGTTACATATGAACTCCAATTAAAGAGAGACATGAAGATTCTTGTAGCCAAGACAAAAATCTACAACTTTTATGTGAGTTTTGCGAGATTCTAGCTAAAAATAGCTCAAACGGGCAAAAATAGCCATTTGCGCACGGGCACGCTGAGCGCGCGGACAAAACTGCCCACGGCGCGCGGATCGCGCAAGCACGACGCCTGGCACACGGCCAACGAATCGCGCGGGCGCGTGGCGCGTGGGTGCACGGTGCGGAGGCACGGCACGCTTATGCGCGACAGAGAATTGCACGGGTGCGCGGCACGCGAAATGCGCAGTGCGTGGGTGGACGACGCGTATGGCGCGGAGGCACGGCACGTGGCGCACGAAATGCGCAGCGCGCGACAGAAAATCGTGCAGGCGCGCGACGCGCAAAACACGCAGCGCGCGGGTGCACGACGGGCATGGCGCGGAGGCACGGCTCGCAGGCGCGCGCGACACTGTTTATCGTCCCGACAGCACCGAAGATGTGCCGGAACCCATGAACACAAAAATGCCATAACTTCTTCATATGAAGTCGAAAACAAGCGGTTCAAAAGCCAAAATTTGGTAGAATTGAATTCCCCACAACATGGAACCATTAGTTTTCGAAAATAATGAGTTTTTAGTGATCAAAACCAAAAAAAACAAAAAAGTTAAAACTTAGATCTACAAAAATCTATCCATTAAAATCGAAAATTCTAAGTTCTAAAGAGGCTTAGAATCAAACAAGGAAGACAATGGAACAATAAAATTTGAGATCCATCATGAAGCAAGTTGCACTTGCCTAGGGCTTGGTAGGTGGGAGGAGTAAATGAAGAAGAATAAGTAAATGTAATTAGTGAGAGGAGAGAGAGAGAGAGAGAGAGAGAGAGAGAAAGAGAGAGAGAGAGAGAGAGAGAGAGAGAGGTTGGTATATATACCAAGCCAACTCATCTCAACCCAATCCCAACCAAACCAAGCCAAGCCAAGTTAACATGTCATAATGAACCAAGGTGAACCAAACGAAGTCGATTAAACCAAGACTAGGCTAAGCAAGATAAGTCAAAACATGGGTCACCTGACAAATATCAGAATTCCGTGCACGTATACTAAAAATACGTATAACGGAAAACGGGAGTGACAGGTATGGTCTAGAAGTTCAGAGTGATTGTAATCAAGAGGCTTGATAAGAAGTAAGATACCTCACAAGAGGAAGACCAGTATACATCGTCGTGTTTGCGTTTGCTCTATGACCTTACTTTTACTTTTTCACATCTGTTATATATTTCTGTAATCTTGCTACCAATTGTAATAGCTAATATTCTGCTGCCTACTCTATTTATCCCCCTCTAGAGTATATTGCTTTACATTTCGATCCTACAATTGGTATCAGAGCGTGTTATACAAGTAAAGTGAGGTAACATTGCTATTATTTTCTCTATATATAACTACTGTTACATAGATCACTATATCACATATGGCAACCGTGAAATTCACAAGTGAAGGCCAAACCACAAACAGACCCCCACTATTTGATGGTACTAACTACATTTACTGGAAAACACGTATGGGTTTTTTTTTGAAATCTCTAGATTTTGACCTATGGTCCATTGTAGTTGATAGCTATAAAAATGTAACACCCAGTTTTCTAAAATGAGGGTAATTTTGAAATTTTATAGTTTAATTTATTTAATTATGGTATTTACGATTTTCTATGATTTTTATTGATTTTTAATTATTTTAAAACTATTTTAAAATCATGACTTATGATTTTGGTGTTTGGCTAGTGTAACCTTGGAGACTGTTGACCTAGAGCCTAGCCATGTGATTAGGATGTTTAAATTAGTACATTTTAGCCTAGAGGGTATTTTGGTCATTTTAGGTTTTAATTGAATTATTTATGACTCATTGGAATTTGTGTGATTTTAATTATTATTTAAATAAGTGTTATGTGCTATGATAGGTTTTAGCCTAGTGAAGCCTAACCTAGAAGCTTAGACTTAACCCATGGGCTAAGTAGGATGGTTAACTTAAGTTGAGGGTAGAAATTATCAAGTTAGAAATCAAATGGGAGTTTTAGTCATGAGAATTGATTTTTGAGAATGGGCCCTTAGAAACTTAGATGTAACTTGACTTAGAGAGGGAGGCCCATGGCCCAACTAACTAAACCCTAACCCTAGCATTTATGACCAGCCACCTAGGGATCCACACTCCTATTTAATGTCTCCTCAAACTTAGGGCTAGCCTCCTTAGAAAAAATAGCAAGTTGAAAATAGAGGTAAAACCCTTTCTTCCCCAATCCATAACTCCTCCATTTCAACTCCTTTTTCTTCCTAATTTCTTGCAATAGATTCTAATCTCTGTGTTTTTGATGACTATGGTGAGAAATTCCAGGGAAGGGGCAATTTGGAAGAGTTGGGTAGCTTGAGGAACAACTCACTTTGGGACTTTTTGAGCCATTTCAAACCTATAGGTAAATCCCTATTCTCTCCACCAAATTTTGATTTCTTTGCATGGTTAGGAAGCCCTAGGTGTCCTCTCTTTGTTGGTATAGGTTTTGCTAAGTTTTGTGTCCGTTTCGTGTCCGTATCGGACACGTATCCAATAGGATACCTAGGTGTTTGTAGAAATGCCACTAAGGATTCAATTTTCGATTTTTGTAAAACTAATTACATAGGTTTGTAGATCTAGGTGTGTGTATGAATGTTTGTGAAGGATGTTTGGTGTTTTGTGTCCGTTTGTGTCGCATTTTTAGCCCTGGACACGCAGCACGAGCCATAGGCTGTGTCCTGCCTATCGGGGGCTAGAACTCGAGACACGGGACACTTCAGGACACGAAAATTTGTGTGGAGCAGGGGGCAACATCTGACACCATGCTCCCAAAATTTGGGAGCATGTCGTGGAGTACACGCGACGCAATCACGCCCGCACTGGCCGTACTGGCCGCGCGCGCGCTGTGCACGCGTGTAATTGGTCACTGATACGCATGTTTTGACACGACACGGGGACACATTGGCACGATTCAGGCTATTTGACACGTACCCCTATCCCAGGCGAGTGTCTGGACACGAACACGTACCGTGTCGTGTCATGTGTCGCGTGTTGGATGCACGTGCACGCGTGCACGACGATTGTTGTACACTGACTAGTGTCTGTGTACATGTGCTTGTTTGGACACGATTCGTGTCCAATTCGAATACACCCTCATGTATCCTCACATGTATATCATTTATTTCTAACCCTTTACTTGTCATTTTGTTGATTATTTGAATTCGAAATTTCATTTTTTCTTGAACTCTGATACACAGTTTTATTAACTCAAACTCTGAATTTAAATTATAATTTTCAACTGTTTGTTAATGTTTTAATCACCACCTTAATTCACTTATACCTGTATTAGAGTACTGAAATGATGGTTTAGGTTTTGTGTTGAGTAATGAATTTCGAATTGGTTTTGAATGAGGTTCTTCCCATTTTCTGATACAAAGTGCTGATTTCGATTTCTGAAATTTGAATGTGTTCAAACCATTTTTCCCATGTTTCAACTGCCATTGATTCCATACTTTGGAGAACCCTGTTTTCAATTCCTGGTATGATTCCTGTTTTCCAACTGATGTGTGATGTTCAACTGCCATATTAATTAGTATACATGTTTAATAGTTTACATTGGGTTAGTTAGGATTTGTGTGGAATTTAGATGATAGGTTTTCAATTTTGACTGGTGGGATTATGAACTGTCCTTCCCAGGTTTATACCAAAAACCTGAGGATTCTTCCTATCACTGATTTTGAGTGTGGTATGTGACTGAAATAGGAATAGGGATAATACACAATACCTGAGAATAAAATGGCTTTGGGAAGAGAACTGAAAACTGAAATCTATTGTTAACTGAGTTTAGGATTCAAATGGGGTTGTGCTTGATGTTTGAATGATTGTGTTTTAAAACTGAAAACTGAATTTTAGATTGTTAACTGAGTTCTGTGTTATTAACTGAGAATGGGAGTTTAAACCAGAGGTCCATTGTTAAACTAAGAATGAGTGTTCCCTGTTAATATACAAAACCTGAGTTATTCCCAGATTTTCCAAACCTGGGAATAAATGTTCATTCACATTAAATTTGTTTTTTTCCTATACAAAACCTGAGCATGTACTGTTAAACTGATTTTTTGTTATTTGTGAACTGATTTTGGGAAGAATTGTGAACTGAAATATTTATTACTGTTTAAACTGAATTGTGGACCTTTAAACTGTTTTAAGGTTTGTTTTTAAACTGGAAATCATGTGTGGACTGATTTGGGTTGAATGTTAGTTGTTAATGCAATATGGTTCAATAGCTCACTGTTTTCACTCTTGAAGCCACACACACACATGTCTTCAACACTCACCCCACTGTTTCTTACAGTCCCCCACACACACACACACACACACACACACACACATACTCTTAAGTTATTCTCATGACACATGGTTATTCATTAACCCTTCTATGTATTGGACACTCTACACACACACACACATGCTCTGCTTTACCCTCTCTTTTCCCTCCTTATGCATATATGAGAATATATATGTTATAATGTATATAATATAGGTACCATAAATCTATATGTATTTATGCATATATGTATGCAATGTATACATGAATACAATGCATGTCCTAAAACCTCCTAAATTTCTGAACACATTGCCTACATGAACACCTTACATACCCTTTTCTATCTCTCTCTCTGTATATAGTGCTCTATATAGATATATGTTGTATATCTATAGGTGTAAGCCTATATTCATGTATATATATATGAAATTCATGATAGATAGCTAAATGTGATGTTGCCTATAATGTGTGTCTTGTTTTTGGCTTGTATAGCCTTGGAATGATGGGTGTTGTCTAGTAGAGGCTTGATAGAGCCTAGAATGACTTGTTAGACCTAGTTAGTTGAGTTTAGACTATTTTGACCATAGTTGACCTAGTTTGACTAGTGCAGTTGACCAGAGTTGACCAAGAGTTGACTTTGGTCTAGATCGACCTAGAATCATGTAGAATGCATAGTAGGACTTTATTATACCATTTTGGACTTGTCATGACTTGTGCTGTTCTATAGGAGACAGACACCACTCCTCGGACAGTATATTCTTTTCAGACACTCAGGATATCAGGCGAGTACATTCTCTGACCGTTTCATACTTGTCTGGATTTACATTCTTGCTCTAGATTACTGTACTTGATGCTGACACGATCATTATCACGGATTGGTACTATATGGATCTTCTTCTGAGATGTTATCTCCTTGTATTCACTAAGTACATATTGTGATGTGCGTTTCACTTACATATTGTATTTATTGAATACCCTTATCATTGTACACTCATTGTGCATATTGTACTCTCATTATCACATTGAGCCATTGTACAAGCCATTGTACAAGCCATTGTATAAGGTAACGTAATTGAATTGGATCCTTGTGTATTGATTGGGGAGGGAGAGTAGAAATGGTTATGTGATCAATCCTATTGTATAAGAAATTATATATGTCCATTGTACACCCACGTACAAAGGAGTCCCATTTTATTGTATAACCTAACCCGTTTACATAACCATATTGTGCTCTAAATCACATGTTACTACAGTTCTTACTTATCATATTTAGATATTTTCTGTTATCATATCTCTACTATTTTTCATATACTTCTTTCTTTCAGCGTTTCATGTACCTTACTCTATTGCATGCTTTATATTTCCTAACATGATATGAACTGCGTGAGATGTTTTGTGCTCGCTCCTGTCCTGACTGGACCTGTTGAAAATATTACAGAGAATGAGGATTAGGCCTGCGTAGACACCTTCTATGGGACAGCTGTAGATGACTCGTGTGACCCAGATTTTCAGCCTGATCCACTAGCTTAGAGACTGAGGCTCCCTAGTCTAGGTTTTACTATTCTGTCTTCTGAGATCAGGACTGTATATATATACTCATTATATTCAGTATTAGACTTGTATTGAGCTGGATGTTCTATTTTGTATAGCAGTAGACACTTAGACTCTCTCTCTAATTGTATCCTGTGGATCTTTTATTCCAGTATTTATCTATCTATCTTTTATCTTATCATTCTGCCTTAGATGTGATTGAGACTGTATATTGCTATGTCACCTCCATTCGGAGGGTATATACTGCACAGGTACCTTTATATTGTTAGACGATTGACCTAGGACAGCGTTCTACCGCCGACACTGCGGCGTAGGCTGGGCGTTGTTACGTTCTCGTACCCTCACAGTGGGTGCGGGTCGTGACAAAAAAGCCTCCCCGTGTTCTTATTGATGGAAATTTGGTTGAAAAAGCATATTACAAGTATACTGACTCTAAAAAGAAAGAGGTCAGTCTTGACGCACGTGTTGTTAATGCTTTATTTTGTGCGAATTCAATAGGGTATCTACATGCACAACATCCAATGAAGTATGAAAACTTCTCGAAGTTACTCATGAAGGCACGACGTAAGTCAAGGAGTCTAAGATCAGTAGACTTACTCAAGAATATGAAGCGTTCAAGATGAAGCCAAACGAATCAGTTACACAAATATTTACAAGATTTCTGGATATTGTAAATCCTTTGTCCTCCCTATTCAAGGATTACAATAATCATGAGAAGATTCACAAGCTGCTGCGAGCCCTCACAAAGAACTGGATTCCAAAGGCTACAATAATCGTTGAAGGAAACGACCTCACTACCATGTCTCTTGAAACGCTCATGGGAAAGCTACTCACCCACGAGCTGGAACTTCAAGACTTTGAACACGCTGCACCAAAGGAGAAATCAATCGCCCTCAAAGCTCAACACCGAAGGACTGTGGAAGAAGATTCTGACGACAGTAATTTCGACACTGAGGATCAAGCTCTCATAGTGAAAAAATTCAAGAAGTTCATGAGATTCAACAAAAGAACAAAGGAACACAATAGCAACAACAATAAAGAAGATCTAATCTGCTACGGTTGCAAAAAAAGGACACATCAAGAAGGACTGTCCGACAACATTATCATCAACCAGGAAGGACAATAAATATGAAAAGAGTTACTTGAAGAAATCTACTTCCAGAAGATATGCCAACACAAGCATCTGGCATGAAAGTAAAAGCTAGCGACTCAGAAGATGAACCATCGGACGATGCTGCAAATGTATGCTTGATGGCATATGATCAGGTAAACTCAAACCCTCTGTTTGATACATATGATGAATTTACCTTTGAACAGTTAGGTGAAGCTTTTAGTGACCTCTCAGATGACCGCAGAAAGTTGCTTAACAAGTACCAAAAATCTAAGAAGGTACTCAAAGAGTACAAAGGTGAAATAGGAAGACATACCGACTTACTAGTTGAGATTAGAAATAGTGTAAACCCTAGTAAGAATGGTGAGCTTTCTTCTGTCAAATTGCAACTACACGAGACTACACATCTATCCGAAGAAAAAAAGACAAGACCATTGCTAAACTTGAGAAAGATTTACTCAAAGAGAAGAAGAGCGATCAGAAATGATGCACTCACAGCTGACTGTAACACACTTTATGACACCTCCAAAAAGTTAAAAATTAGGTTAGGAAAACAGTATGAAGTTGCTGCTTCCTACCCTAACACGTGTCAATTACCGAAACATCGGAACACCGTCAAACCTAATATTGTCAGTCCAAACACAGCCAAACCTTTGCCCAAGAAGACTAACCGATATGTATTCTACTACAAGTATCCAACTAGAACACCAAGACCTACCAATCATGCACAACACACTACACCTAACACTCATCATGCTAGATGTCACTATTGTGGCATCATTGGTCATATCTCTTTTGTATGTAGAGTAAGAAAGTTGGTTAATTTGAATATATGTACATGGATACCAAAGACTAACATATCCGAATCCTACAAGAAATGGGTACCAAAAGTTTTATCTGCAAACTTTTTTTGTAGGTGGAACACATTACTCATGCTAGAAGCAAGTGGATCCTCGACAGCGGTTGCTTACGGCACATGACCGGTGATGCTTCTCTATTTGCAATATTGTCGAAGAAAAAAGAAGAAGGGTACGTCTCCTTCTGTAATAACTTTAAATGGTATATAATAGGTATCGACAACATTGGTAAGGCTCCCTATCTTGTGATTAAAGATGTATGTCTAGTAACTGAGTTAAAACATAACTTACTCAGCATAAGCCATTTAACTGACCATGGTTATGGTATTAATTTTGTCAAAGACAAATGTACTATAGTTGATAGCTCAACTGGTAGTACTAGTTTTGAAGGTATTAGGGAAGACAATATATATGTTTTCTATTTGTTGGAAGATGCTAACAAAGCAGGTAAATGCTTACTAGCTAAGAACGATGAGAGTCAACTATGGCACATGAAACTCGGTCATGCAAACATGGACACAATTTCAAGATTATCCACGAAGAAACTGGTACGAGGCTTACCGAATATTGTCTTCAAGAAGGATACTGTATGTAGTGAATATGAAAAGAACAAAGCTATCTGATGCACTTCTGTAAGTACCACTAGGCCTCTACAATTACTGCATATGGATTTATTTGGGCCTAGTAGAATTGCTAGCCTAGGTGGTAAGTTATATGCATTTGTAATAGTAGATGACTTCTCTAGATACACGTGGGTATACTTTCTTGCACGCAAGAATGATGCATTATCTGAATTCATCACATTTTCTAAGAAAGTCCAAAATGAGAAAGGATTCATGATCACTCGTATTCGAACTGATCATGACGACGAATTCGAGAATGCAGAGTTTGAGCAATTCTGTGACGCACACGGATATTTGTACGAGTTCTCTTGCCCTAGGACACCACAACAAAACGGAGTTGTGAAACGTAAGAACAGAACTCTATCTGAAATGATTAGAGTAATGTTAAACCAGTTTAGTCTACCCAAATATTTTTGGGCAGAAGTTGTCAATACAGCTTGTTATGTTCTTAATAGGGTTCTAATTCGACCTAAATCGAAGAAGACTCCCTATAAGTTATGGTTTGATAGAACACCCACAGTTTTTCATTTCAAAATCTTTGGTTGTAAATATTTTATTCTTAATACTAAAGATAATCTGGATAAATTTGACGAAAAGGCTGAAGAAGATATCTTTGTAGGTTATGCGGCCAAAAGCAAAGGGTACCGAGTCTTGAACAAAATGACAATGATCATTGAAGAATCAATGAACGTCACCTTCGACGAACTAAGTCAACAGACGATCGGTGATGATGATGATGAAGACATTAATACACTAAACAAGGCATCTATAGAGCCAAAAATCGGAACCAGCTACCTTGAGTGTCTGCCAAAATGGATGAAGTTTATGGCTGACCACCCCAAGGACTTGGTAATAGGTGAGATCACCAAGGGCGTAAGTACTCGTTCCTCTACCAGAGATATAGCTTCTTGTGTTGCATTTATTTCACAGCTAGAACCTAATACTATTGAAGAAGCATGTAGTGATAACTATTGGTTATATGCTATGCAAGAGGAATTAAACCAATTTGAACGGAATCAAGTTTGGGAACTTGTTCGCAAGCCCATTGATCGTCCGGTCATTGGCACTCGCTGGGTATTCCGAAGTAAATTAAATAAGAATGGTTTAGTCACTCGTAACAAGGCTCGACTCGTAGCTCAATGATACAACCAAGAGGAAGGTATCGACTACGATGAGACCTATGCCCCAGTTGTGAGATTAGAATTCATTCGAATGTTATGTGCATTTGCATGTTTTCATAATTTTAAACTTTTTTTATAAAGAGCGCATTTCTTAATAATTTTATAAAAGAAGAAGTTTATATAGCTCAACCTCCAGGTTTCACTAATTTCAAAAACCTTGATTATGTATTCAAGTTGAAGAAAGCCCTATATGGTTTGAAACAAGCTCCTCATGCTTGGTACGACCGTCTAAGTTCTTTTTTACTTGATAATGGTTTTTCAAAAGGCAAGGTTGATATTACACTTTTTATAGTCTTTTAATGGAAATATACTTTTAATTCAAATTTATGTTGATGATATTATCTTTGGATCAACTGATGAATCTCTCTATCAAGAATGCTCCAAGTGTATGCAGAATGAGTTTGAGATGGGCATGATGGGAGAACTCAAATTCTTCCTTGGACTGTAAATCAAACAAACCAACAATGGAACATACATCAATCAAGCCAAGTACACAAAAGATTTGCTAAAGAAGTTTGATCTAGAATCCGTCAAACCTCTTGGCACTCCAATGATAACTTCAACCAAGCTCTATATAGATGAACAAGGCAAACCTGTCGATATAAGTAAGTATCAAGGTATGATTGGTAGTTTACTTTATTTAACTGCTAGTCGCCCTGATATAATGTTTAGTGTTGGCTTGTGTGTAAGATTTCAAATTAACCCTAAGAAATCACACTTGTATGCAGTTAAGCGTATCTTCCGATACCTTAAAGGCACTTCTTCTTGTAGAAGCTAAAAAAAGTATAAACATCATCATGCGCTACTCATAAATGGCGCTGTAGAAGCATGAAAAATACAAGACTATGTACCCCACATGAAAAAGAATACTATGCGTCCACATAACCAAAGGGGGGCTATGCGCCCACATAACCAAAGGGAGGCTATGCGCCCACTGATCGAAGAGGGGCTATGCGCCCACATTGTTTTCATGCAGATCAAACATGCACCCAAGTGTGGACGCATAAACTTACTCCCACACTATGCGCCCAAGGCAGCAGGTTCCTACGACTCAGTCAACATCCACGATCAGTCGTGCACCAAAGCATGCGGCCACATCAGTCTCTACGAGCAATCGTGCACCGAAGCATGCGGCCACGTCTGTTTGCAAAAACAAAAGTCTTTTATTTCACAAACTTTTAAAGAATAGTACAAGAGTACAATGAATTTTGAGAAAGTACGACTATAGAAATCCGATCTGAAGACGATCGCTTTATCCCTTGGACGATGTGAACTTTGAAGATGATAGCCTCTGAAGAATGCAGCAGTACTTGGACAAGAACTCCTGATCTCTGATGATCTTGAATAATGATCCCCCATAATGAAGAACTTGAAACTCTATTTATAGAGTTCTAGAAATAACTATTTTGTAGTTATTCTGGATTGCGCACAATGGATTGCGCTGGAGACAGACTGCGCAGACTGCAAACCGCGCTGGCCATTGGGCAGTTGCTCGATCGTGGGCTAACCGTACTCAAACGCGTGGCATTGCTTGATTGAAATTCACTTGGTCGTGTGCAGACGGTTGCCACATGGCGAGCAATTGATGGCATGTAAGCCACATAATAAATGTCAGTTATCTTCAACAAGTTTGATGGATTGCACCACTTGAATAGTGCTAGCTTCAGACTTGCTACCTTCTAGTCAATGGATAGCGTTAGGATTCGGACTTGGTCAAACTGCGCTGAGGTTGGACTGGCAGACTGCGCTCATGTTGGACTGGCAGACTACGCTGGACTGTACAGCTGTTCTCGAGCACCGTGCTGCACAAAAAACGAACAGACTCCTCGTTTTTTGGGCTGTCAGAAGATTTGATCTTCTTATCAGGTAATGATGGCGTTGCCACGTCAGCGTAGCGCGCTCGGGCGTTAGCGCAGTTCAGCCTCGCGCATTTGATTTGTAGCACAATCTGTCTCCAGCGCAGTTCATTTGAAGGGTGCGCAATTTAGACTTCTCTGCCTATTTGATGGATGCAACTTGATTTTTAGGACTTACAAGACCCCCTTCAAAGTTTTCGAAATTTTAAAATATTCAAAGTTTCGAAATACTTTGAATTTTGAATTTAAAATAAAGTTGCGCTTTGGTTGCGCGTTTGTAGGAATTAGCTCCGTCTTTCGCGGCACAATCGAAGGCGACTGTTACGTTTCTGTGAGAAAACTATAAATAGTTTCATCTTCTATTCTTTTAACCTTTACTTGCTTTCGATTTCTCAAGAGAAAGAAACTCCTCTCCTACTCCGACTTCTTCTGGTATGCACTGACATAGTGCAGACAGAGGCGATAGCCAGCGGCAGCCGTCATCTATCAGGCGGCTCCGAAGAGGGAAGTAGTCAGGCAGTAATGTCTGAAACTACTTCCGCGAGGCTCCAGTCTATTTCATTAAATGACAATCTTGTTACTAAACCCAGTTTTGGTAAGCTTGCCTTCATTTTGATCTTGTTTTGATAGCCCTTAGTGACAGCAAACTGATGATGTTTACTTGGTTCCGCAGAAGAACATCTAGGAGGGGCAACTAGCTCCACTATGGCTCCTTTGTCAAAAGAGGCTACGGTCGATGTTCAAGAAGCCGAACTTTCGCCTTCACAAGCATCTGCTGCTGAAGCTTCTGTAGGAGTAGCTGCTACACCTAGCGCAGTAGCTACAAATAAATTTGTAGTTGGTTCTTTTACCAATTTATTCTTCAGTTCCTTGGGACCTTTGGTAGAAAGGGTAATAGAGAAAGAGAATGTTGGTTTCATCACTGTCAGAAGTCCAACTTCTTATCTGATCGGCGGCATCCGAGATCAAGGCGATGAAGCTCAGGCTGCTTACCTTGAACATGTGCTGGATGAGCTGGAGGAATCAATCAAGATTTACAAAGATCTTAACCGAGGGGAGGTAGAGCCACTGGTGAATGCCGAGTTCGAAAGGATGACTCGAGAAGTTGAGGTCACGAAAGCTGATTTCAAGAAATTTTTGGACACTTTTGCCACAAAATCTTCAGAGTATGATTCTCAGATGGATATAGTAGCGTCTGCTGTTGGGGACAAAGAGAAGAAGGTTGCTGATCTGACGGCAGAGTTTGCTCGACTTCAAGAAGAGTTGAGAATCGTTCAACTTGCTCTTGAAGAAGAGACCACACAGCATCAAGCTGCAGTTCAGCAACTGGACATTCTGACCCATGAGAAGAATGAGTTTGTCAAGTTTTATCAAGATGAAATCACTCGCCGACTAGTGACCTTGCCAACATTTAACGCTGAATCTGGAATGGCGGAGGCTAGAAGACGGGTGCTGGATTCTCGTGACGAACGACTCCAAACCTTGAAGTAGCAGATAGCTAATCTGATGACCCCACCGATTGAGTGAAAGAAAACCTTTTGTATATTTTCCTTTGTGATATGTCTTTTTGTAACGTCTTTTATCTTGATAAATGAAAAGACACTATTTTTGTGGCTCTATTATTTGTTGCATATCCCATTACGGATATAAATAATAGCGATAGAAAATATATTCAGTGGTTCAGGACATAATATATTTCTTGATTTAGAAAATAATTATATTCATTATATCTGCTCAGAGGTAATGTGGACATGGCAGAATATAATTTTCTTTTTTGAATATCATTATTTCAATAGACAACTTAATCAGAGGTAATAAATACGTGACAAGTTGTTGATATGGATGAACGGATGAGTCGTCAGAATGTATGAACGAATTGAATCGTCGGAATGAACGGATGAACCGTCAATTGGATGGCATAAATAGCTGAACGGATGAACCGTCGGATGAATGGAATGAACGGATGAACCGTCGGGTGAATGGAATGAACGAATGAACCATCGTAATAAATGGAATGAACGGATAAACCGTCAGATGAGTAGAATGAACGGGTGAACCGTCAAATGAATGGAATGAACGGATGAACCGTCTAATAAATGGAATGAACGGGTAAACCGTCAGATGAATGGAATGAACGGGTGAACCGTCAGATGAATGGAATGAATGTTATGAAGAATCCGTTGCTTCGGTTCGCGTAATCGACTGTCTCAAGAATCCCTGTCTATAAGTAGAACAGAAATTTAGATGGAGTGATCAGTTTCAATTGTAACACAAAATGTCGTCTGGAGATGCATCCAAGAAGGCTAAGATCATCCCGAAGGTCGAAGAAGTCGCTGAGGAACGTCCAGCCGAGCCAACCCAGCCAAAGCAGACGGAGGCGGGTGAAGGTTCATCTGCACCCAAGTCGCTACGGGTTCTTGGACTTCCTAGTCGAGCCAGGGAAGACTGAAGAAGAAGAGGCTATGAGGATGACCGCTTGCGCGTTTCTGGTAAAATCGAGCAAGGATGTCCTCGGCTCTTTTACCGACTATATTTTTGAAAAGGACGGTAGTGGTCCTCGTCCTGTCTTTAAGAAGGACGATAGTGATTCTCGTCCTTGATATTATGTAACATCGTTTATGATGAAATAAAATCAAAATTTATTTATGAACTATCTTGTCATATTTACAAGAAATCCTTTTTACATTCATACATAGAACTTTTTAAGGAACTTGCCATTGATAGGCATCATCGTCACTCGACCGTCCAGCTCTGTGAGTTGATAGGCTCCATTTGAGAAGACTTTACTCACGATATAAGGCCCTTCCCATTTCGCATCGAACTTGCCTTTGCTCATATGAGTCATAGTCTTAGGACGTCTGACTGTTAGAACGAGTTCTCCTTTCTGAAAGGCTCTGATTTTAACTTTGCGGTTAAAAGTCTTCGAGATACGGGCTTGATATAATTCAATATGTTGTTGAGCCAATAGCCGCTTCTCATCGAGCGCCTCCAGTTCTTGAAGTCGAAGAAGATCATTGTTCTCCGTAGTAAGTTCATTAGCGATGGCAATTCTCAAGGAAGGAATTTGAAGTTCCAGAGGTAGAACTGCTTCACAACCGTACACCAGAGAGAAGGGTGTACAGCCTGTGGGGTTGCGGACCGTAGTACGGTAGGCCCATAGACATTCTCCAAGCTTTTCACTCTAATTCTGTTTGTTAGCAGACACAAACTTCTTAAGGAGTTTGATAATAGTCTTGTTGAAGGCTTCAGCCAAGCCATTAGCAGCCGGGTTGTAAGCTGTAGAAACGACATTGTCAATCCGATGATCGTCACAGAACCTAGTGAACTTTTGACTGATGAACTGAGGTCCATTGTCGTGAATGATTCGTTGAGGTACACCAAACCTGTAAATAACGTGATGTTTGACGAAGTTGATGACGCTGCTGGTTTTGACTTCAGTTAAAGGTATAACTTCGGCCCACTTAGAGAAATAATCAGTTATTGCTAATATAAACCGATGTCCCTTAGAAGAAGGAGGATTGATGGGACCTATAATATCCATACCCCAAGCTTCAAAAGGCCAGGAAGCAGCAGTCGGATGAAGGAATTCTGATGGTTGATGAATGAAATCTGTATGGATTTGACAGGCTCGACATTTCTTTGCATATTCGATGGCATCAGACACCATAGAGGGCCAGTAGTAACCCATTCGTCGGATACGATCCTGCAGTTTAGGGCCGGGTTGATGTGCTCCGCAGACACCATCATGAGCTTCACGCAATACTTGCTTCGCTTCATCACCAGCAAGACAGCATAAGAGTAGGCCGTCATAAGTCCGTCGATAGAGAGTTTTGGTAGTCTGATTGTAGTAGAATCGAAGAGATCGTCGACGAATACTCGTAGCCTCCTTAGGATCTTCAGGAAGTATGTCATGGACTACAAAGTCGATAAAAGGAGCTCTCCAATCTTCATTGATAACATTGACTTCGACGAAGTTACTGAACTCAATGTTGCGATTATTTTCAATGCAGAACAACTCTCTGTTGGAAACCACAACCACTTGTTGTCTTTTGACGGAAATTGCTAAGACTGCTGCGAGATTAGCTAAAGCATCTGCCTCAGTGTTACAAGCTCGTCGGACATATTCAATGAAGAAAGCCTTAAATGATGTAGCCATGTAAATTGCAGCTTCATGATAGGGCACTAGATCTTGATGGTGAACTTCGTATGTTCCTCTAACCTGATTAACAACCAGTTTAGAATCGCCGTAGACTTAAAGATATTCGACTTCCAACTGTTTTGCTAATTGAAGTCCAATGAGTAAGGCATTGTATTCAGCCACATTGTTAGAGCATGGCTGATCTAAGGAATAAGCTCTTTGGATAGCTAATCCTTCTGGAGAGACTAGTACAATTCCAACTCCTGCAATAATGGTCCCGTTTGGTCCGATCCGGGACGCTCCGTCGAAGAACAGACGCCAAGTAGGAAATTCTTTAGAGATCATGTTTGATTCTAATATTTCATCTGGAATTTCGTCATAAAGCTTAGATGTCTCCGAAACAGGATGAGCTGCTAAAAAGTCAGCCAGTGCTTGACCCTTAACAGACTTTTGTGGAACATAAACCATGTCGTATTGGGCTAACAGAATGGCCCATGTAGCCAGTCGAAAATTGAGTGTGCTAGGCTTCTTCATCAGTACTCGAAGAGGATTAACTCGGGAAATGACGTGAATGGTTTGGCCAATGATATAATGCCGAGTCTTTTGAACATCGAACATAAGAGCTAGGCATTCTTTCTCAACCGGACTATAACGGTGTTCAGCACCGATCATAGTATGACTAAGATAGTAGATGGCTTGTTCATGGCCTTCTTTGTTCTTCTGGACAAGTAAAGCACCCAATGAATGATCCATAGCACGGACATACATTAAGAATGGTATGTCTGAGATTGGTGGCACCTAGACTGGTGGGTTCATCAAATACCGCTTTATATCATCGAATGCTTGTTGACATTCTTCTGTCCAAACGAAAGATACACCCTTTTTTATTAATTGAGTAAACGGTCTGCAGCGTCCAGACAGATTTGAAATGAACCTCCTGATGTACGCAAGTCGACCTTGGAATCCTCGTAGCTCTTTTAAGTTGCGTGGAGGACGCATCTCTTGAATGTCTTTGATCTTCTCGGGATCCACGTGTATACCTTTAGAGGTAATGACGAAGCCGAGAAATTTACCACTAGAGATGCCCAAGAATGACTTGGTGGGATTCATTTTTAGCTGATGTTGGCGCATTAGATTGAAGATAGTTCTTAAATCTTGGATGTGATATTCCTTTAGACGGCTCTTGACAGCAATATCGTCAACATAGCATTCGACAGTCTTGCACAGATGATCTCGAAAGATGGTACTCATAGCTCGTTGGTAAGTTACACCAGCATTCTTGAGACCAAATGGCATCACAGTGTAACAATAAACTCCGCGAGGGGTGCGGAAAGAAGTATGTTTTTCATCTTCAGGGTTCATCCAAATTTGATTGTATCCAGATAATCCATCCATGAAGGATATCCTTTCAAACCCACAAGTATTGTCGATCATGACATCTGTAATAGGGAGAGGAAATTCATCCTTTGGACAAGCTTCATTAAGATCCCGAAAGTCAATACAAACTCGAACTTTGCCAGTTTTTTTCAAGACTGGGACGACATTGGCTACCCAATCAGGATGTTGTTCTTCTCGAATAAAGCCACAAGCTATGAGCTTCTTGACTTCATCATCAATTGCGTCCATTATTTCTGGCTTGAATCGCCTTTGCTGTTGTTTGACTGGCTTTGCATTAAGTAAAATATTCAGTTTATGAGTAGCAACTTTGGGATCTAAACCTGGCATGTCTTCATAATTCTAAGCAAAGACATCAATATATTCTCGAATAAGAAGAATTAATTCTTGCTTATCTGCCTCTGGGAGGTTCTTACTGATGAATATTGGACGAGGTGACCCGTTTTCTCCTACGTCAATTTGAACCAATTGATCTTCGGTAGGAGGTTCTCGTTGTTCGAATCAGAGTTTCCATTGGGTATCCATTCGTTGAGCCCAAGGATCTGTTTCGGGATTTTCTTCGATATCCTCGTCATAGCCTTCTGGGAGTTCAGCGGAGACCATGTTAAAAGATACGATCAATTGATGAACTTGACCGATGCTGGTATCAGAATCCTATGATCTGGAATGAGAAGAGTTAGAACGTCCCTTATTATCGAATTCGGAGACTTCTGGAGATAAGATCGGAGGTGAAGTATATCCGAGTCCTCTTTTCGTCCTGCTGTAGTACATCTCTGATTTTCCTTTCGGAACAACCGTACGGATAGGAGTTCGTCTTCTCTTGCCATAATTGAAGCCATTCTTGAAGTCATAACCCATCTTTCGATGATGTCTTTTGATTGTTGACTATAACGACGAAGTTGGAGACGTCCCATATCGTTATTTTTGCTATCATCCGTATAGCTGAATTTTTGTTCTGGTCCTTTACTAAAAAGTATTGGACTCTCACCTCTCTTTCGAGAAGGGACAACAAAATATGAGTCATCTGGATGTTCAAATAATACTTCTGTCTGAAGGGATTGTACGACTCATATTGTAAATGACTGAAAGCTGTCTAGCATATCCAAATAGCATTTAGTATGATAAATGACACCAGTATACTGGAAAGTAGATGCTTTTTCATTGATTTGTACATCCATATTTACAACAGGACCTTTAGCCTTAGCCGGCTTGGTCAGATCGATTATAAGAGGAGGAACAAAAGAGGAAGGAGGTTTAGGCTTGTTGCGACGAAGGTCGATAACAAGCGGCTCAGAAGAGGTGAGCTCTTTTTTATCTTTATTACGACGTAAGTCGATAACCAGTGGCTCAGAAGAGGTGAGCTCCTTTTTATCCTTGTTACGACGTAAGTCGATAACCAACGGCTCAGAAGAGGTGAGCTCCCTTTTATCTTGATTATCACCAGTTGATTGCTTCTGGGCTGGCAGATGAATAGCCAGTGGTTTGGAGGATTGAGGATGAGAGACATGCCCTTTGACAGGTATGATGAGAGTGTCATTGGACACTGCTTCTTGTTCTTCCTCACCGTCCATAGCTAATACTACCTTCATAAACTCTTCTTTGTACATGCGAGCGTCGTTGCAATATGCTTCAACGCCTTTGAAAGGGTAAAGATCTGTAACTTTTTTTTGGACTTCTCCTTTGTCATCAACGTATTTGAAGCATTGATAGAGAGTAGAAGGAACAATATTGTGTTCATGAAGGAATGGTCTCCCCAGAAGAGCATTGTAAGAACAACCATGGTTGTCTATAATGTAGAAAGTCACCTTCGTGCACAGATTGCCAATTTGGAGCTTTAAGCGTATCTTGCCTAAAGGTTTACTTCTTTCCTGGTTGAATCCCAGGATGGTGGTGATAGTGCCGGAGAGGCTATGCACTGGAATCTTCAGAGCATCCAACACCGTCTTCGGCATGATGCTGAGTGCTGACCCTGGATCTATCAGAATACGATCGACCTTCATGGTGTCGACATATCCTATAAAGTAGAGAGGACGGTCATGTCGATTGTCTTCCATCAACATGTCATCTTGTGTGAAGGTGATGTTTGGAATTAATTCCAGCACAATGTGGCAGTGGAGACAAGAGACAGGTTCTGACTCAGGTTTCTTGAGAAGAGTTAGACAAGTGTCTGCCTGCATCAAAGCCTCACTCAGTGTTTCTCGAGTCTCTTTAGAGAGGCGTAAGAGCTCAAAGATGGAAAGCCTAGCCGGTGTGTTGGCCAGTTGAGCCAATATGTTAAAGTTATATGGCTTTTCAAGTCCAGAGGGGGAAGATTTCTTCAAAACTTTGTCAAAACAGACTTGTTGTTTGCCTTTGTCGGCTGCTGTCGGTTTAGGAAGAGTTGGTTCCACAACCGGTAATGATATAGAAGTGATGCCCTCTGTAGAGACAGGCTGCACTGGAACAGCCTCGGAAGACGAAGCAGGATCCTCCTGAGTTTCAGGATGCTCCCGTAGATAGGTTTTTCCTGACCTGGTGCCCAATAGGATTTCTTCTTCAACTATGGGGTCAAAAGACACCATATTGCAGCTCTTTGTCTTGCCCTTAGAGCGTTCTTTTTGCTTGGAGGAAGGAGGAACTTAGAAATCTGAAACAAGATCAGGATGAATCCACATGATCTCGCCATTAACAAGGGATAAGGGGACAAGACCTTCACTTCGTGGAGGAGGAAGATTCTCAATCTCTAGAGTGGCCCTAGGAATGGGGATGATGCCACTCTGCACAACTTGCGGCGGGAAATCACCGAACTGTACAGAAATCATATTGGCTGTGGCAGTCTTTTCATCCTGTTGGAGAGTGATGACGTCGGCATTGACCAACTCTTGAATCTTGCCTTTGAGCACATAGCATGCCCGAGTAGGATGCCCTATGAACCTGTGATAAACACAGTACTTAGGGTGGTCAGTCTTACCGACTTCATCAGGCTTCTTCGGGTCAGGAAGTTACAATTTATTGCTCTTCAGCAAACAGTCGAAGATGCTCGCTGTATCATTTTCATCAAAGGAATACTCTACTTTTGGACGAGGTTCCTTTGGTGGAGGTGCAGAAGGAGCAGAGGTAGATGTGGGTTGAGCCACGTTAACGGCTAAAGATTCCTTGCTCTTGAGGTTGATGTTCAAGGTTTCTTTACCCTTGCGATTATTCTGGAGATTACCGCTACTGGATGTAGAAGGCTCATCTCGATCAGGGTTAGACATGTGTACCCCCAATTGTTTGAACTTCTCCGCGCTAACTTCAGCTGCTTTAGCATTGACGATGAATGACGGCCAGTCCTGGAACTGTGTTGACCCCGTCTACATGCTGATGATAGGCAACAAGTTTGACTTTACTACAAAAAAAGTGACCTTTGGGGACAACAAAAAATTGTCTTAAAAACTGCAATTACCGTCCCAACAAATATTTGGGACGGCCTTTGGGACGGGAATGGACGGTCCCATTAGGGTGGCGTGGCAAAAACTTTAGGGACGGATATTGTCGTCCTAATTACTGTTAAAGGACCGTTAGGCAAAACGTCTCAAATGTTTTCAAATTTATGCTTTTGTGTGATGGTTTATTAGTTTGTCCCAAAAAATAAGTTTTTGTAACAGATATATTTCGTCCTAATAAATAAAGGACGGAATTTTAAAAAATCCCAAAAAAAGTAATTAACTTTTTGTTACAGTACTATAATCGTCCGAAAAACTTAACAATTGTTTAAATTATTATGGAATTACTAATATCCTGTTTATATATAAAATATATAATTAAATTTTATATACAACAAAAATTCATAAAGAACTATTTTATTTAATCGCAAATGCATATGGTAGCCGCAACATTAACAAAGCGATTTCTATAAAACATTTTTAAAGGTAATATCCCATTGTTCACAAAATGAAATCCAAGTCTTACATCACTTCGAGTGTTCTTCCATCAAGTTTTGCATCATTAAGCATTCACTTAATTTACAAAATAAAATCTACAACTTTTTACACAAGTCCGAAATATATTTGATTTTCCAAAGTGGCATCTCCCATCATTTGTAAAATAGGTACAAAAAGCATTGGAAGGACCTGCAAATAGAAGTAAACAAATCAGCCTCATAAAAAACAACCTGCAGATAATGAATTCTACACTTGATCTAGCGCAATACAACAATCACCCCTAGTTACAGGCATGATAGCATGCTTTAGGTACTGCTATACAGTCTATACTAATAACCTCTATGAAAAAATAACAATGGACAATATAACATCCCAATGTAGATTTTTTTATATAAAATATGGTAAAGCTTTCAGAATTCAATAAAAAGAAATAACAATGTCATTTAATCCTAGACTACTGATAGCATGGTCTTAAATAACAATGTCATGACAAATGTATATGGATTGAACACATCAAATTATGTTGCATAATGGGTGGTAATTCTATAGAAAATGGATAGTTTAACCAAGCACCATGCACCAGTGACAAGATTTGTGTACATTTTCTTATACTTGATGTTGAACATGCAAATGCATAAGAACATATTATTAACTTCCACATGATAAATAAAGGAAAGGAGATGAGGAAGGGAAGCAACAAGATATTATCTGTCACAACAGTTGTTGGGTAATAGAGTAGCATCACTTGTACATGCATTGGTTCTGCATCACAGTAATAGTCCTCAAAACGTATCGGCAATTGGGTATGGACATCCTACAGATTCCTCGAACTGCAATTGATGGAAAATAAGAAATTTTAATGATAAAGTATATGTAGGGATGGAACTATAGTAGGGCTTCAACTTTTCTAAATGGGCGGTCATATAAAAAAATAATATAGTATATGAAATATGAGATTTTAATAAAAATGATTTTAATATAATTTTCTATCTCATAAATGGTAAAACACACTTGCATCAAGAAATCTTTTTTTGCATCAAGATACATAATGTTGCTTTTACTCGTCAAAGAGTAGTCATGTAAGATGCAAGAGAATGTAAATTTATGTGAAGGAAACGACCAAATTGCTATGAAATATCAAGTTCCAACATAAAACAAACTAAATTACTTTTGTGCATAAAAACTACAAAGACAAACATAATATTATTAGTTTTCTTTCGGGAAAACTTGATAAGTACTTATCCAAAGGATATATTTATATTGAAAATTTACTAATGTCAACCAGAACTTTGCTCAGGGCAAAATAATGATGGAGTATAGTTGCTCCATTGTTTCAGCTAAAACAATGTGAACATAGTAAATTTGCTTCAACAAATACTATGTAAATATATTGAACAAAAACTATGAAAAAATAGAATATAAGTTTTCAGGTTCTCAGTTTCAAATAGAATTTGGGTTCTACACTAATTTTCGAACAATAGATGGAGCACACAAAGAAAACTACCTATTAGCTTCAAATATAATTTTGGTTCAACACAATTTTGGTTCTATTAGAAATCATGTAGAGAGAGAGAGAGAGAGAGAGAGAGAGAGGGAGAGAAAGAAAGACAGTAATACCACTTCCACTATGTTAAAAATATATGGTTACACTAGGCATCCAAGTGCCTCAACATCCCTAGTAGATAATAGCAAAAACCACACATATGAAAATAAATCTAATTTCACAAAACTACAACATTCTCAGACCAATAATTATTAGGACATTGCTTGCATGCTTTTGATAAAGAACTATAAGGATAATAATGAGCAAAAGCCTTACTTGGCATTGGCCAACTGAGTGTGGAGAAGCTTGGCAGCAGCAACCATGTTGGTCAGTACAGGATTCACCCTACCATACTAACGCGTCTTGAGACCACAATCATGTTTGACCCATAGAATATTGGTTTGGAAGCTAAGATTTGACCACCAGGATGAAGAGAAATATAATCAAAATCTGAAACAAGTAATCTCCTGTAAGAGTTTGGTGCAAGGACCTTGAATGTCATCATGTTGAATAAAGAAACCTTTCCACCAGATGCAGACATAACATAAGAATCGTTCTTGCAGTTGATTCTTCTAAATTGCTGTCATTTGTATCATTGGCCATAAGAATGCCATTTGCTAGTTGCCACAACTGGGGTACAACAGATGCAGTAGACTGAAGAAGCAAGAAGAAGGGCCATCATCAAGAAAACATAGAAAGAATTAAATGGGAGACGTGGTCAACAATTTAAAAAGCTGCTAACCTTGCCAGACGGATTCCGTTCATTACGCTGCCATTTCCACAACTTATGGATAGCATTTGACGCATGAGCTAAAATAGACAACCCAGAATTGGTATATAGCAAGCGCACAACCTGCAAAATCACTAAACAAGTAAATAAATACACACATAAAAAATTAGTATAAAACTAAAGAAACATATAATAAGAACATAATTTATGTACTGCAAAGTTGTTGCCATGACATGGATATATTTACTAAGCTAATACTCTAAGCAAGTATAATAGTGTTGAGACATTGGTGCATTAAATTGTATATGCTTTGAAACTGTATAAAGCATATACTAATGGGGAATATGGCATGCATTAATAACTCTATCAGTTGCATCTGGTTTGAGTCATACTTAGTTGGTTTAAATATGCTTTTTATTTCAATTTAGTATTTATTTCCAACTTTGAATTTTTCTTTATTTGTCTTTAACAACAAGTTTCTGTACACAGATCTCAGGAAGTTTCCTTATTTAGTAGTGTATGTACTCCCTGTGTAAGACAGCCATATAAATATATGGGTAAAGAACAAGCAATTACGAATGTTGAAACAAAGTTATTATTGATGTCCCTCGAGAGAATTACATCTACATGCAAACTTTTTTATGCAGTGTGACTCCTATATCCTTCTTTTTCCCCATCTAAATCCTTCTATTTTTCCACATTTGTGACTAGCTAAACCTGCTAATTACTATTCCAAACCTGAAGCCAACTTGGTGCCATCTTTTAAACCTAATCATTCTTATAAGCTACTAGAGAGATGTAGAACACCAGAACAAACGTTGAGTATTTCGTCATTGATCTGAGGATAATAATCTGACATATCTCTACTCTACAATAAAAAAGAACTAATATCAGATAACGGGAAATTCTACAATATGGATTATTGGGTTTACGACGAGTGAACCAAAGACATCAACCTTATTTACTTAACTGTAGGTTGTGTAACACTTGTTATCCACTTTGTGATAGTGACTAATACACATTCTAGTTCACCGGTGACAGAGCCTATAGGATGAGATTCTACACCATCAACATTAAGCCACTTGAGTACAATAAATAGTTCATTGCCTGTAAATTACCTTCAATGACATTGCTAAGAGATGATTGATCATGCATTTCTTTATCCAATCTTCAGAAGCTGTGTTCTAATGGTTTCAACTGTACCCAGTTTTAAATCTATGCTTTCCCTATATGAAGAAACATGAATTTGTAAGACAGGATACAACATGAATTTGCCAAATTATTATGATAAGGAAATATAAGTTTGGCCAGGATCTCCTTAATCCCATCCCTTTTTGTAGGATGAAGGGTAAATTCTACGTTCACAACTGCAACATAACATAGTTGGCCCCATTAAAATTTGGCCTCATAAGTGGTGGTGAAGCAAAAGCCTCTGATAAGCCATCTAACGAACAAATAATTTATGTAAGTCCCAAACGCAGGCAGTAATTAGTATAGTTTTTAAAACTTGACGAGGAATTTTTGAAACAAACCTGGTGAAGTTTCGACACCATGAGAGGAATGCAAGGTAGAGACTTGACTTGCTGTTTTCAAGACATGCAATTTGTGCTTGCCTTTGTAAAATGGTGGAGCTGAAGAACTTCTTTTTGATATTACCATGCAAACGTTAGGTTGTCGATAAACTCTAAATTTTTGAATAAAATTTAGAACATACATTTGGTATTAGAAAGTAGGCCATCCATTGTACATATAGCATAAAAACCCAACTTGCAGCTTCAACTTCAACTACAGCTTAGATACTGTTGTTTTCATTGCCACAGGTTTTACTTGTTGCAATTATTCACTGAAACTCGTATTTAGAATTTAAATCATATTTAACACTTCCTTAATATCTTTTAGGAATTATTATATAGATTGACATCATATTAACTAAGTTTCTCTTGATGAATGAATCACTACATGCCAACAATGTCCAGAGTTATATCAGTTGTTGATTAGCTGAGAACATCTATATTTTCGTGAGATCATCACCTCGTTTGGCTCAGTAATAATATTGCAGTATTGGAAACGGGAATTGTAGGCCCTATGGACATTCAAAAAAATATACATAAATTTCTTGGCTTACAAAAGACTTATATTTTAGGTGTTAAATGTTAAACTTATTAAGGTAATGAAAAATACCACAGATTGGCTTTTGTTAGAGTAAAAGTTCATTAGAAGGCATCATAGGCAAAACTAGAATTTTTTGTACTTCATACATAGTTTTATAATTTAGAATATAGAGGAGAATCAATCACTAAAACTAAGCTATATGTACTAGCCTAGATAATAGAAAACTTACCGTGGCATATTTTGAATGAATGTCATGTGGAGACTAGAATACTTAAATAATTACCACTGTTCGTTCTAATAAATGGAACTCCAATAGAAGGTGAACCAGAATGTAGGTTGTTATTTATTTATTGCTCCCAAGTTCTCACGCCCTTATTGATAAAGTAGTAAGAACTAAGAACCTGTAACTTTTGAGCTTGAGATTCAACCAATAAATCTTATTCGAGTGCCCAAGCCTCCATTGTGGGCAAAGTTGCTAATGTTAATCATGCCATACAAAAGTAATAAGGCACATCCATCAAAATGTGAAATTATCTTACATTGTATTATGAAATCATGATGAACCCTGTTATGCAGAGAAATAACCTAACATAATTATAAGGCCAAGGTCTGACCATTTTAATTAACTAAAGCACTTAATTTATTCTACACAAAAAACATATAGAGCATAAGGGGTTAGAAAATTTATATCATCAGCCTGACAACCAATTAGTCATTGCAAATCATATAAGCATCTACAATAACTCATTAGTTATTACTTAGAAGGAACCCAATTTAGAAAGTTCACAAATAAAATCACAAAATTACCAGAATAAAGCTTAGCTAGAAAATTAATAAAAAATAGAGTCATAGGAAATAATAACCATACAAAATGTACTTTTAACAAATGAAACAAGAATAAGGCCTTATGCTCAGCATTGAATCACAGAGCAGTGCGCTCCGGTACAAATTTATAATGGCATATGCACATGAAATTGGTAAAGAAAAGTACCCTTAACAGTCAATACTAGAAAATTTTAAAGTGAAGTTAGAAACAGAACCAAAAGAATCTCAATTCCTCATCAACCTTGAATGCAATATTAGCTTTGTAAAAGTGTGTAAACAAGCCAACTAACTTCTTTGGCAGTGGAAATGATATACCAAACTATCATCTATATCAAAATGGATAATAGATTAACTGGCACAACTTCAACAAGTATGCCACTAGAATTTAGCATTATTAATCAACAAGAATAGTGCCCAACTATAACAATTAGTTTAAAAAAAACCTTGCAATGCTATGGAAAGAAACAAGAATAGTAAGCAAAAATATGCATCCACCGTGCATTAAAAAAAGTAATACTAGTTGGTTGAAGCATTTTGTCAAACTTTTGAGCTACAACACTATATATCACAAAGGAGATGAGAAACATACCACTTGGCCTGCTGTAACTTTCCAACAAACAAAAGAATTAGGTCCCAAAACCTAGCTTCTGCAACTTTCCAACAAATAAAAGAAATAGGTCGTAGAATTAGGTCCCAAACCCTAGTCGAAAACACACCAAAACATGGATTAAAAGATTAGAGATGGTAAAAACATAGTTTTATGGAAGAAGATAATACAAATAATGAGAAAAAAATCAAGAAAAACAAACCAAACACTAAATTTCTCCCATGAGATTGTACTCCAGCACAACCGGCGATGAGATGATGGCATGGTACTCATCCTTGAACTTGGCCTAGGGCCTTGTCGAAGTCCCTCCAGCCAAGGATCAATCGAATGCGTGGGCGAGCACCTTGAGATCGCCCTTTGTGAACATAATCGACGCCGACGAACACTTTCTATTTCGATAGTAGCCACTCTCCTTCTTCTTTTGAGATAAAAACCCTCTGTGTGGAGGAGAATGAACACCATATTTGGGAAAGAATTCCGAAAAGGAAAAAAAGTGAGGGAAAATTCTATGATTTAGGTTGGTTTTGATGAAATGATGAATAAGTTCTCAAAGGTTTTGCGATGGACGGTCTAGATTTAAGTCATCCGATCGAACGGTCAGGATAGAGACGTATGGTGGGAAACATTTTTCCCTAAAATTTGACAATTAGCCGCCAAATGTTTGGCATTTCCGTCGAGCTATTTGGGACGATAATGTGAATTATTTGGAACAGAAAGTTTTATTAGTCCCAAATAGTGATCCATTTTTACAATCTGTCCCAAAAAAATACAACTTTTTGTTACTAAAAATATAGTTGTCTCTAGAACTATACTTTTAGGACTTTTTAGACTTGTGTTCCTAATAGTGTCGTCCCAAAAAGACATTTTTTTGTAGTGTTACAAGTGTCTATCGTTACAACAGATGGGGTTCCGGGAGGCATTTTGAGTGCTTCACGGCAGAATCGGTCAATGAAACTCTCAGTAGTTTCATTATGTCTTTGCTTGATCTTGTTGAGGGCGGATATAGTCATATCATTGATACCCTCGTAGAATCGTTCCAGGAACATTTGCTTGAGCCCGGCAAATGAAGTGATAGAGCCGTCAGGCAGGCTGCGGTACCAATCATATGCTGTGCCGGCTAAATAACCGACAAAGAATCTGGTAAGAAGAGCATCACTTGGTTGGAGCTGGACAGTCATTACCTCGAAATGGTTAATGAACTGACTCGGAGAAGTGCTGCCATCAAACAGCGTGATTGTAGGAATTTTATACTTTGAAGGGAATGGGACTTCTTTCCATTCTACCGGATAAGGTTGTTTGATCCCCAACCTCTGTAGACCATCTTTTTCTTTGAAGGCCTCGAACTGATTACGTAGTAGTTTTATAGCCTCATTAGCATCTCCTGAGGATGGAGAAGTAATAGGCTGGCTTACCGGGTTCGGAGGAGGAACAACATGGTAAGCACTACCCCCAGCTCCTGAATGACTGGGTGTAACTTGAATAGGTATTGAGGCTACAGGAGGAGGCGGTACCCCCAGACCTGTATTGACAGGCACCGATGATGCTATAATCTCGAGATTTACAACAGGTGCAGTCGGTGATACTGTATGTTGAGCTATGATAACAGTATGCATGCTTGTGATCATTTCAGCCATAGTCTTCAATTTATCTTCCAGTACGGCGATTCGTTGTTCTTGACTTGCCGAACTAGAAGCGTCTGGATCTTTAGTAACAACATAGGCTGACACTTCTCTGGGTACAGTAGAAGACACTGTCTGCTCGAAGCTTTCGCTATATGCATCATAATCCGAGAAAGAATCGTCCCCTAAATAAGAAACAGAGAAGTGACCAGAAGGATCTTGGAGAAGATTCCTACGACCGGCTGTGTCTCGACTTCGAGATCGGGTGTGTCGGAATACTCCTTCAGAGGATTCATGGAGTAAATCCAGATATCGTTGACTGGGCTTACGGGGTTTGCCATGCTTTGAACACTTTCTACCCCCGGTGTCTCGGGAAGCCATGTTTACAGAGGCATAGAGCACCTTGTCTTCATCTTCTGACATTGGTTCAGAAGTTAAACGATCGAAGACAGATCGTTTTATCGTCTGGCAACAACACTTAATAACCACCTTGTGATTACAATGGTGTTCCAATGGTTGGATTGGAGGTGTTGAGGTGTTGTTCCGCTTCTGCTTGAGGTGTTCCCGAAGGTCAGGGATGTATTCTTTGACGACATTCGAAACATGATTCCGATTCTTCAGATGCTTTGTCCCGTGAGTATACAGAGAAGTACTCAACTCGTTGGCATAGGTGTCAGGATTTTTCCTCCTGGAAGTTTGCTTTTGATGCAAGTTTGCCTTCGGCATTGGTTGCTTGCGTTTATTGAGATAAGTTCGTAAATCGGCAAACTCACCCCCAGGGGCTTCTGTTTGAGATACTAGCAATTTCTTCTGCTTTGAGCGGGATATCCGAAGAGTTGGGAGATCTTGGAAGTGTGCTACCGGAGTAGGCAAGATGCCTCTCTGATCAATATTCTTTTCTTTAGCAGGGAGAAAAGAACTCTTGTTTGATAGAGTTTTTGTACTGTTTGGTGCCGAGGCACGTTCAGAAGGATCTTCTGAGGTAAAAATCGGAGAAGACTGAGAAAAGACCAAAGGGCCTTTTCCTTTATTTTGTGAATAAGGGTTAGCTAAAGAGCGTTTCCCTCTGTTGTTTTCCAGGTTCTGGACTGTTTTCCATAAAGAAATTCTCTTTATTTGTTGTGTTTCTGGGAAAATTACAACTGTAGGAATCCGATCTAGAAGACGATCGCTTTATCCCTTGGACTATGCGAAGAAGAAAAGCTCTCAAAATTTTGACAGTAGATATCAATGTATCTGTACAATAAATGAGAAAAAAAGAACTCTATTTATAGAGTCAAAACAGTAACTGAAAAGATAACTACCTCACTACTGGTGCATTTGAAAAGTCACGCAGACTCTAAATACACGCAGGGTTAGTGAGTAGTTACTGGACGTGGCCCGTAACTGTTGGACACATGGCATTAGTGCATGGGTCGTGTGCAAGTTACTGGGCACGCGAGAGAGAGATCGGTGGCATGGCTGCCACGTACTCCAGTTGAAATGAAATCCACGCTGTCTTGCTGAAGGCAAAAATCCACGCAGTTTCGTTGACGCAGACTCGTTGAAGGCGAAATCCACGCAAGCTTTGAAGAAGAATACTTCAGAATTTACGCAGGCTTTGAGAAGAATAACTCAAAAATCCACGCAAACTTGAGGAAGGAGAAGGTTCAGAATCCATGCAAACCGCCAGCTGTCTTGATTTGGCACGCTTCGTCTGACACAAAATCTCTGACATTGATTATATTGTCAGCCGCATTAAATGAAGATAAGACCCAAAGTCACGCCAACTTGGTGAAGAGTGAGTCTTGCTAAGGAAGATATCGAAAATCACGCAAAAGACGGCGATGATCTCTCGAGTTCTGTGCATATGTGGCATACGAGGAGACGTTTCTCGACTGCTGTGTTGTCAGTTATTATGATTCTGACGTATGGCTGAGCTGTCTCTGCGTGATTTCTAAAGGAGATGGACATGCAGAACTTAGCGTATCTTTTGTGCTGCTTCTCGGATCACTCTGCGTGACTTGTTCTGATCAACTCAGCGTGACTTCATTTTTGAGGCCTACAAAACCCCCTTCAAAGTTTTCGAAAAATGATAAAATATTTTCAAAATACTTTGAAAATAAAGATGATGAAAATGAGTTAAAGTCACACTGAGATGGCTCCAAAATTTTTCGGAAGTCGAAAAGACTTCGAAGTTCTTTGAAAACATCCAAATGAACTTATTAAATGTCATAATGACTCTTCGTTCTTCGAGACTGATTGCGTCCAATTTATGGTGGAATATGAACTGTCGACGAGATCTGTTATATAAACAGGAAGAGATTCTCAGCTTTGACATTCATCTCTCGAAAATATGACCCCAAAGGAAGCAGCCGAAGAGGAAGCACGCAAGTTGGGCTTTTGTTCCCATGGTGACCCCACTTTTGGGGGCAAAGAACCCGAACCTGTCGTCATCGAGCTCAAGGACGACTCCACGCAGTTAGCCAAGAATCTCTTGAGCTACTTTGGATTGGATGGCTCGTCTTCTTCTGATGGGCGGAGCCTTATGGAGAAGCGTAAAATGCTCGAGACTCTATTGCATCGCCTGGGAGTTAAGAGCGTAGAGGAGTTAGGCATCAAACTTAGCCGCTCTGGAAAATAGGGCGTAACTTTCTACGCTTTTGTTGCACTTTTTATCTTTTTGTAAGGCCATCAGTGCCTGTTTAAAGAATGAAGTACAACTTTTGTGTTTGATCTGCGTGCCTTTTAATGAAGAATATTAATTAGCACTCTTTGACTGTTTCCAATGTTGCACGGTCTCCCGAAGTACACGTGACACTCATTCCACAATTTACGAGCGCTATTTATGCGGATCTTTTCCAAGAATAGACCTGCACTTGACCCTTTAAATAGATGGATGAACTCCACGCAAACTCATCTTCCCATTCTTCTTCCTCTCTTCTGAGAATGAATTTTCTATGAGAAGAAAATAGGAAAGCCATGTTGTCTGATGTCAAATCTCTGTGCACGCTACCAGACATGGATCTGTCAATCCTTAGCAGCAAACTCAGCGGTAAGTTCAATATACACGCATCGAATTTTTTTGTTTGCTAAGGACAAATTCATCTTCCTGAAATGAACAGAATGCATCTGTCTTTGCTTGGCCAGTTTCTGTTGACTGATTTTTCTTTACTGTTTCTTGCAGAATTTTGGCTGAAAACCTTCTTCAGAACTGGCATTGGTGATGTGGATGCTGTGGATAATGTTCTTCTGACACCCACATCAGGGAGCTCATACGCTTTTGACGCGTAAATCAGACAACTCAGAACTCTTCGTGAGATAGAAGGGTCTTCCTTAGATGGTAGGAAGAGCCTTTATACACGAGAGTTGGATGGTGGAGTTAACTCTATTACCGAGAAATCGGGTAGTAGAGTTCCTTTGACGGCAGAACTAGGAATCGTATCCCAATGCTGGATACATTCCTACCTGCTTGAGGTGCCGCCGTTCCTCCACGAGCTGTATTGGCAGCAACACGTTTTCGTGTTGCCCTCCTCTGTGGTTCTTCTCTCGTCTGAGAGATAAGACCAGAGTTTGATTCCTGCTGGACACCCAGGAATTGCCACAAACAACGAGATTGCCAGAGAAGATCCAAGAAGAAATAGATCTCAGTTGTACATAGAATGAAAATCCAAGATTTGTAATAGATTTCCATTATGATTTGTAGGAAAGTCTAAGAATATGTAATAGACTTTTTGTGGTGAAATGGAAATGGAAATGATACTTCTTCTATGCTTCAATGATTTGTATTTGTGGATGAATTGTGGACATGATAGATAATAAAATCATCTTTTCTATTTTTAGAGTATATGATATTATCAGAGGTATTATGGACATGATAATATATAGGAACTCGAAAGAAAATAGATTGATTTCTATGCAGAGGTCAAAACATGATAAATGAGTAAGCAGATTCGGAATTGATTCAGAGGTTATGAAAACATGATAAATAACGAATCCCCACTTAATGAACTGATAGAAGATTATGAACGGATGAACCGTTAAGAAACGATGAACAGATGAACTGTCGAGTGAATGTAATAAATGAACGGACGAACCGTCAAGTATTAATGAACATGTGAAACGTCGGATGAATGTGAGAAATGAATGGATGAACTGAATATCGGGAAAGAATACGTCCCTTCGATCCTTGTAACCATATGCCTATAAATAGAGCATATATTTGAATAGAAGGATCGCATTTTATCCACAATGTCTTTTGAAGAGAACATAAAGAAGGCTGAAGTCGCCCTTGAAGCTACTGAAGGTGTTAAAGAACATCCACCTCCGCAGAAGAAGGAAATGGGCGAAAGCTCGTCTACTCCCAAGCCGCCAAAAGATATCCTGGACTTCCTGGTCGAACCAGGAGAAACCGAAGAAGAAGAAGCAATGAGGCTGGCTGCCTGTCAATTCTTGGTGCGGTCAGGAAAAGATGTATTCAATTCTTTTGCTGATTATGTATGTGGTCCTCGTCCCAAATATGAAAGGGATCACAGTGATCTTCCATGATGATGTACTTTTTTTTTCTTGAGGGATTTGTCTCAAATAAACTCCGTTTAAGGAAACTTTGTTTACGATATATCCTTCCTACTTTATATTTTTGCCTTTATTCATTGATCTTTTGACTCAGAAATCAGAAAAACTAAATATCACTTTCATAAATATGATATTGAGATAGAAAATTCAGAGGTAATGTGGACATGATTTTCTGGATATCAAATTTGTTGAGAAAACGATACAAAGTAGAATACCTATCTCCACTGGGGATAATAGATATCATAATGATTCTTCGAAAAGAACAATGAAACAGCTGGAGAGTGATGGGAGGACAATCTTGATAGAAATATCAGACGTAGTACTTCTTCAAGAATTTGCCGTTGATGGGCATCATAGTGGCTTTACCATCTAGAGTAGTGAGTTGATAAGCCCCATTAGAAAAGATCTTATTGACAATGAATGGACCTTCCCATTTTGCATCAAACTTGCCCTTACTCATGTGTGTCATAGTCATCGGGCGTCTGACAGTAAGCACAAGTTCTCCTTTCTGAAATATTCGAATTCTGACTTTCTTGTTAAAAGCCCTTGAAATTCTAGCTTGATAGAATTCAATATTCTGTTGAGCAGATAACCGTTTTTCATCCAGAGCCTCCAATTCTTGAAGTCGAAGACGATCATTATTTTCAGCAGTGAGTTCATTAGCGATTGCTATCCTTAAAGAAGGAATTTGAATCTCTAATGGGAGAACAGCCTCAGATCCGTATACCAGAGAGAAAGGTGTACACTTAGTAGCATTACGGACTGTAGTGCGATAAGCCCACAAGCATTCCCCGAGCTTGTCACTCCAATTACGTTTGTTAGTGGATACAAACTTCTTTAGGAGTTTGATGATAGTCTTGTTGAAAGCTTCTGCCAGTCCGTTAGCTGCTGGATTATATGCGGTAGAAGCAACATTATTGATCCGGTGATCGTCACAGAATCGAGTAAATTTCTGGCTGACGAACTGTGGTCCGTTATCATGAACAATGCGTCGAGGAACACCAAATCTGTAAATGACGTGGTGCTTAATAAAGCTGATGATATTAGACGTCTTAACTTCAGATAAAGGAATAGCTTCGGCCCATTTGGAGAAGTAATCGGTTATTGCGAGAATGAACCGATGACCTTTAGATGACGGTGGATTGATCGGGCCGACAATGTCCATGCCCCAAGTTTCGAAGGGCCATGATGCTGCCGTCGGATGTAGAAATTTTGAAGGTTGATGTATAAAATCCGTATGGATTTGGCAAGCTTTGCATTTCCTTGCATATTCAATGGCATCTGATACCATAGTTGGCCAATAATAACCCATCCGTCGAATACGGTCTTGAAGTTTTGGCCCAGGTTGATGCGCTCCACAAATTCCATCATGTGCTTCACGAATAACTTGTTGGGCTTCATCACCGGCAATGCACCGAAGGAGTAAACCATCATAAGCTCGACGATATAAGGTCTTTGTTGTATGATTGTAATAGAATCTGAGTGATCGTCGTCTGATAGATGCTGCCTCACTCGGATCATCCGGAAGAATATCATACAATACAAGATCTAAGAAAGGAAGTCTCCAATCTTTATCTGTATTCTGATTCTCAGTCGAGTTACTGAAGATGAATTCCATGCTAGAATCGGATGAAGATGATATCGATTTACGACTAAATCCAAATCCTCTTGTTGTGTTGACGTCATGAGATGTTGATTCTTCAATGTCAACTGGAAGTCCTAGAGTCAGGTTATTTTCAAGATGAAATAATTCTCGACTACGAACAACAATCATTTGTTGCCGTCTGATTGGGATAGCCAGCACTGCCCTGATCTGATTGACAATAAGTTTAGAGTCTCCATACGCCTCCAAATGTTGAATATTCAGATGTTTAGCGAGTTGAAGACCAATAAGCAATGCGTTGTACTCAGCTACATTGTTTGAACACGGCTGATCGAGAGAATAAGCTCTTTGGATGGCAAGACCTTCTGGCGATACAAGAACAATTCCAACTCCAGCAACAATATCACCATTAGGACCAATTCTTGATGCTCCATCAAAGAATAGACGCCAAGTAGGATCTTCTTCAGCAATTTGATTTGAATCTAGGACTTCATCTGGGATTTCATCATAGAGTTTTGAATTTTCTGGAATTGAGTGAGCAGCCAGAAAATCAGCTAAAGCTTGTCCTTTGACTGATTTCTGAGGAATATAGTACATGTCATACTGAGCGAGTAGGATTCCCCAGTTAGCCAATCAAGAATTCAAAACATTGGGTTTCTTCATCATGATCCGTATAGGATTGATCCTGGAGATGACATGAATAGTCTGGCCAATGATATAATGACGTGTCTTCTGGACAGCAAACATCAAGGCTAGACATTCTTTTTCAACCGGTGAATATCGAGGTTCAGCTCCGGTCATAGTGCGGCTGAGATAATAAATGGCTTGTTCATGGCCATTTTGATTCTTTTGAGCGAGTAATGCACCCAATGAATGACTCATTGCTCGAGTATAGAGGAGAAACGGTATTCCTGAGACGGGAGGTACCAATACTGGAGGGCTCATCAGATATTGTTTTATATCATCGAATGCTTTCTGACATTCATCATTCCAGACAAAAGAGACACCTTTCTTCATAAGTTTGTTGAATGGTCTGCAGCGTCCTGATAAATTAGAGATAAATCTCCTGATATAAGCGATTCTTCCTTGAAATCCTCGTAGCTCTTTTAAGGTGCGTGGAGGACGCATCTCTTGGATGGCTTTGATCTTCTCGGGATCCACGTGTATACCTTTAGAGGTAATGACGAAGCCGAGAAATTTACCACTAGAGACGCCTAAGAAGGACTTAGTAGGGTTCATCTTTAATTGATGCTTACGCATTAGATCAAATATAGTCTTCAAATCTTGGATATGATCCTCCTTTTGTCGACTTTTGACTGCAATATCATCAACATAGCATTCGACTATTTTTCGCAAATGTTCACGGAATATAGTGCTCATAGCTCGTTGATAAGTTGCTCCTGTATTCTTGAGACCGAATGGCATAACTGTATAACAGTATGTACCAATCGGCGTTCTGAAAGAAGTGTGCTTCTCGTCTTCTGGGAACATTTTGATCTGATTGTACCCAGAATACCCGTCCATGAATGACATTCGTTCAAATCCACAAGTATTATCAACCATGACATCAGTGATTGGTAGAGGAAATTCGTCTTTAGGACATGCCGCATTGAGATCGCGGAAGTCTAAGCATACTCTGATCTTGCCAGACTTTTTAAGAATAGGAACAATATTAGCCACCCAATCGGGATGTTGTTCCTCTCTAATAAACCCAGAGGTAATGAGTTTATTGACTTCAGCTTCAATTGCATCCATGATGTCTGGACGAAATCGTCGCTGTTGTTGTTTGACCGATTTAGCATTCGGTAAGATATTGAGCTTGTGAGTTGCAATTTGAGGATCAAGCCCTGGCATATCTTCATAACTCCAAGCAAAGACATCGATATAATCACGAATGAGTTTGATCATGTCTTTCTTATCAGTTTCTGAAAGACTTTTACTGATGAATATTGGTTTGGGAGATCCCTCTTCGCCAACATCTATTTGAACAAGTTTATCTTCAGTCGGAGGTTCTTTTTGCTCGAAACAAAACTCCTATTGATTATCTAATCTTTGGGCCCACTGTTCTGATTCAGGTGAGATTTCAAACTCTTCTTCGTCTTCATCACTTTCTTCAGAATGGTCAATGGAAACCATGTTAGAAGACAGAAGGTTGCAATAGAAGTCACCGATACTCGTATCGGAATCCCAAGAAGTGGTACTAAAAGAATCAGATTTCTTATCTTCGTCAGACTCAAGATCTTCATGGATAATGTTGATGAAAGGAGTAGGAGCAGTATAACCCAATCCGCATTTCGTCATTCCATATTTCAAAGGAGGAATCCGAACAGGCATTTTTTTTCCTTTTCTATTATTAAGGCCAGTCCTGAAGTCATAGCCCATATTTTGATGATGTCTCTAGATTGCTGACTATAACGACATAGTTGTAATCTTCCAGTATCATCATTTTTGTCATCATCTTCAAGATCAGAAGGATTTTGAGGCCCTTTGTAGAAGAATATTGGAATGTCTCCTGGCTTTCTGCTGGGAACTAGGAAGTATGAAGATTGTACAGGTTCTAAAGATACATCTGTATGAACAGTCTGTACAACTCCTATGGTTATTGTGTTCAAGTCATCTAACAGATGTAAATAACTATGAACATAATTACACACATCAACGTACTGCAAAGGTGGAGACTTTTCATTAAATGTAAAAGCAGCAATATTTACATTGGGAGAAGGCTGAGCCTTAGAGATTTTAGCCAAGTCAATGACTAAAGGGGGAGAAGAAGAAGAAGCTTTGTTTCGATTAAGATCGATAACAAATGGCTCAGAAGAGGTGAGCTCCCTTGAAGTTTCACTACCAAAATAAGTCATATTACCGACGTAATTAGCGACGTTTTAAGAAAACGTCGCAGGAAAATAATAATTTAGCGACGTTTCTTTATAACGTCGCAAGACGTCACTATTAGCGACTGACAGCGACGTCCTGCGACGTATTTAAACTACGTTTGCGTTTTAAAGAGCTCACGTCGCGTATAAGTCGGTAAACGTCGCTAATATTAGTGATATTAGCGACGTTTTTCGACGTATTTATTACTTCATCGCTAATATCAATGATATTAGCGACGTGTACCGACGTTCTTATATGACGTCGCTAAAGTGTGAATATAGGTCAGGTTCGAGTTTTCATTCCCCCCATTATTTCCCCCCAATATTTTCCTTCCCCCCCGACCCCGAGCCGGCTTCCCCCACCCCGTCGACCCCCGTCCGACCGCGCCCTCGGCGACCCCCACCGACCTCGGCGACCCCTCTCCTCTCCCCAACCCTCCCCCTCCCCCCCCCATCAGCTCCCCGGCCGACCGTCGGTGGCCGCCGCGAGCACCGACCCCCTCTCCTCTCCCCGACCTTCGTGACCGCCGCGAGCACCGACCCCGTCCTCCGGAGACCGTCGACCCCCTCTTCCCCTCGTCAATTTGGTAAACCCTAACCCTAACGCCATTTTTATTACTTTTTTTTCTTTTTTGCATATTATTCTGATCAATGTAAACCCCCATTGGAGATGGCGTAGTCCTTTAAAATTGGGAAAGAAGATGTAAACTAGGTTTGGGGTTTCGGATGGGGCATGTGGGACTGATGGTTTGGGGTTTCCCTACATAACTATGATACCTACACTGTTCTGGGAATTTTCAGAGATTAATAGGATAATAAATTGGTTAATTAATGTAATGTATGGTTCACTAAATGATGTGGTTATATGATTACATGGGTTATGCTACTCAACTTGGGTTTGCATTACATGGGTTTGTATTTTGGGGTTCAATTTGGGTTTGCATTACATGGGTTATGCTACTCAACTGAACTGTAAGTTTTATATTAATATTGAAATTAAATGATAAATATAGACTGTGATGTAATGTTAATACTGGGATTGATTTGTGGATTTTAGTTTGTTTAGATATTGTTCACAGTTATGTAGATGTTAAGTTTATTTCATATCTTACATGTTCAAAACTGTCATGATATGAATATATGCAATAACTGAGAAATGAGATGAACTTGAGATGTAATGTATAACTAAGATTGTTTTTGAACATTAATCTGAGATTAACTGAACATGAAACCTGAGAATGCATACATGACTGAACTTGATTTTCCTTTCCTTCATGCATATAACTTGAGATTTATATGAACTGTTAAACTTGGAAATGAATGTATGAACTCTTCTTCTTTTACCTTTTTCCTCTCGTAAATCTGAAAACACTTGTTAAATCTGAGATTGAATCTCATTAGACTGACTTGGGTTAGATGTCTAAACCTGGGGTTAACACTCTCCTCACCTGCTGTACATTTTTGAGTCCACCAGAGATGGACTGAACTTTGACATGGTGAACACCCACACACCCTATTAAACCTAGATTTTGACTTAGTTTGACCAGAAAGTTAACCCATATTCAGTCAAACCCTAGATTTTGACTTAGTATATGGTTACTAGATCCTACTGTAGAGTAGTATGTAGAGGAGTATGGCTACTAGTGATATATATATATGTAGGTCCATGTGTATCTGTATCGGACTATCGCTATCGGTATCGAACTATCGCTATCGGTATCGGACTATCGCTATCGGTATCGAACTATCGGTATCGATCGAACTATCGGTATCGGACTATCGCTATCGGTATCGGACTATCGCTATCAGTATCGACCGTATATACTTAGTATCGGGCGTAGCAGATTAGTATCGATCAGTATATAGGTTTGTGTTAAGATCAAGGTTCAAAGTATCGGTATCGGAATAGTAGGCCGAATAGGAGGTCGAGATAGTCGAATGAGAAGAAGGAAAGAAGGGAGGAGCAGATGGGTCCAGAGCCATGGTGGAGGAGGAGAAGTAACATGAGAGCAGTTTCTGCCGTAACATCTCCTGTGGCTCTGCTGGCAACTGAAGTCCAGATGCTACAAAGGACGATCCTTCGCTGAAATCGACTACAACACCCATCAGTTCAAGTTCATTCCTATATGAGTAGATTCCAATGCCATAGAAGCCATCAGTTTGTTGACCTTCCTCTATGGCATTGGAATATACTCATCTAGGAATGAACTTGAACTGATGGGTGTTGTAGTTAATTTCAGCGAAGGATCGTCCTTTGTAGCATCTGGACTTCAGTTGCCAGCAGAGCCAGGAGATGTTACGGCGGAAACTGCTCTCATGTTACTTCTCCTTCTCCACCATGGATCTGGACCCATCTGTTCCTCCCTTCTTCTGATACTAATCTGATACTCTCTGATACGGTCTACCTAACCTATATACTAATACTAATCTGATACTCTCTGATATTAAGTACATCCGGCTTACTAGCTAGCGGATCCACCAGTTACATGATTATATACTAATTATGTTTAGTTTGTCTTACGATACAGATTTTCACTACCTTGATGTATCTATCTTACAGAATTATGGAGCTGAATTACTATCTGCGAAATCGTACTTGGATGTACAACCGTCATCCTGATGACATGTGCGGTGTGCGGGATGAATTCATAGAGGGTGTACACCAGTTCCTGCAGTTTGCCAAGGCGTTCCCTCAGTACATGGACGGTACCAAAATTAAGTGTCCGTGTGTGAGATGTCGCAACTTGAAATATCATCCAGAAGTGGATGTCACGTATCATTTGTACTCGAAGGGTTTCACGCCGAATTACTATCAGTGGAGCGAGCACGGAGAACTTGTGTCTTTAGCATCGGAGTACGAGCCTTATGTGGATGTCCACAACAACGCTCCTTACGACGATGGGTTGGTGAACATGGTTTTTGACGCGGCCGGGCCTAGTTTCGATCCGGATGATCATGATGCACCTGAGGAGGCACCGAACCCCGATGCTGCACAGTTCATGGAGTTGCTGGAGAATGCAAGGACTCCATTATATCCTGGTTGTGAGGATCATTCACCGTTAGAGGTGGTTACAAGATTGTTGAGCATCAAGTCCGATTTTAACATGTCGCAAGATTGCTACAACCGTATTATGGAGTTGCTTATAGAAATATTGCCTGAGGGTGCGAAGTTGCCTAAAGACTTCTACCGGTCTAAGAGGATGGTTAGATCGCTCTGGATGGGATATGAAAAAATCGATGCCTGTCGCAACGGGTGCATGTTGTACTACAAAGACGACAAGGATGAAGACGCCTGCAGATTTTGTGGTGTCGATCGCTACAAGGCCTGTGGTAGAGGAAAGTCTGTCGGTGCCAGGAAGCCTACCTCTTCGATGCACTACTTGCCGTTGACGCCGCGTTTGCAGCGGTTGTTTATGGTGAAGGAAACTGCAGAAAACATGAGTTGGCATAAGCGGGAACATACCGAAGGAGTGTTGGATCACCCATCTGATGGAGAAGCATGGAAGCACTTTGATCGAGAGTATCCAGATTTTGCTTCTGATCCGCGTAATGTTAGATTGGGTCTCTGCTCTGACGGTTTTACCCCATTCGGACTTTCGGGATCCCAGTATTCGTGTTGGCCTGTGATCGTCACCCCGTATAATCTACCGCCTTGGATGTGCATGAAGACTCCATATATGTTCCTCACCGTTATTATCCCAGGTCCGAACAATCCGAAAAGGAACATCGATGTTTATTTACAGCCATTGATTGATGAGTTGAATCAGCTGTGGGAAGTAGGTTCCAACACGTACGATGTATCTAGAAAACAAAATTTCCAGATGCGGGCAGCACTTATGTGGACCATCAACGACTTTCCGGCCTATGGAATGTTATCTGGATGGAGCACGCATGGTCGTCTTTCATGTCCGTGTTGCATGGACGACACTAAGGCTTTCCGTTTGAAACACGGAGGCAAACCGTGCTTCTTCGATTGTCATCGACAATTCCTGCCGAAGGATCATCCGTACCGGAGGAACAAGAATGCTTTTCGTGCTGGCGTTGTGGAGAAGGGTGATCCACCGACAAGGTGGTGCGGAGCCACGATATGGGAGGAGGTTAGAGATTTACCAAGTGCTATTGAGCAGCCTGCTACGGGCTACAAGTGTGACGGATTTGGTCGCACTCATAACTGGACGAAGAGGAGTATATTCTGGGATCTGCCATACTGGAGCACCAATCTGATTAGACATAACCTTGATGTCATGCATATTGAGAAGAATGTGTTTGACAACATAATTAATACTGTAATGGACGTAAAGGGGAAGACGAAAGACAATCCTAAGGCTAGATTGGACTTGAAAGAAATATGTAGACGTCCTGTATTGCATTTGATAGAGGACGGGAATGGGAAGTTGAAGCAGCCTAAGGCAATTTTCTCACTGGAGAAGGAGGATAAAGTGAGGCTTTGTAGGTGGATTCAAGGTCTGAAATTTCCAGATGGGTATGTTTCAAACTTGAGAAGATGCGTCGACCTCAAGGAGAACAAACTGACAGGTATGAAGAGCCATGATTGTCACGTATTCATGGAGCGGTTAATTCCGATTGCATTTCGGGAATTCTTACCGCAGGCAGTTTGGGATCCATTGACGGAGCTTAGCATATTCTTCAGGGACCTTTGTTCTAAGAAATTGCTCGTTGATCGTCTAGAAAAGCAAGAGAAGGACATTGCGGTAACACTGTGCAAGCTAGAGAGGGTGTTTCCTCCTGGATTCTTCGACTCTATGGAGCATTTGCCGATTCATCTTTCCTACGAGGCACGTGTTGGTGGACCCGTCGAATATCGATGGATGTACCCGTTCGAGCGACATTTGAATCACCTAAAAAGAAAGGTAAAAAATAAGGCTCGGGTCGAGGGTTCTATTTGTGAAGCCTATATTCTCGAGGAGATTACAAATTTCTGCTCCTCCTATTTCAAACCTCATGTTGCTACGAATAGAACGAGGGCTCCGAGAAACGACGACGGATATCAAGAATTTAATGATGGAATACTGAAAGTATTCAATGCGTCCGGAAAGCCTTCGGGGAAAATGAAGAAGAGATATTTGAATGACGAAGAGCTAAGGGCTGCTCAGTTGTATGTATTACTCAATTGCGACGAGGATGAAGTGGAGAAGCTAGAGGGGTAAGTAAGGAATGATGAGTTTACGTCATCTCAATGTAATAGTATAAGCTAATATTATTGTACTAATCGTTCTAATGCTTCGTTGTTTTCCAGCACATATAATGATGAGTTGAGGCTGGTTAGACCCTACCTAACAGACGAAGCATTAGAACAAGAAATGAGACGTCATTTTCCTTCTTGGTTGAGCGAATATGTAAGCAGTTCGGTAATATTTACTGGCCTCTTCTAATGCAACTGCGCAATAAATAACTTATTATCTCTTCTTTGATATTTAGGTCGATCGTCTAATTTCACCCGAGATTGAATTAATTAGAACTCTTGCCAAGGGACCAATTACTTTTGTTAAAACATGGCCAAGTTATTGTGTCAATGGCTTTCGGTTCAAGTCGACAAATGCTCCGATCAGAGACAGCTTCCTGGATCTTGATTCCACGAAGAACAGTTGTTTGTGTATCAAGTCTTCGAACTACAAAGACGTCGATCCAGGAAATAATTTCTTTGGCATCTTGCGAGAGATTGTAGAGTTGTCATATAATTATGGCAGAGAACCTGCAAAGATCGTGTTGTTCAAGTGTGAATGGTTCGATCCGATTGAAAATCAAGGCTGGAAAATTGACAAGCATGGTCTTGTGGATATAAACTACAAGCGTAGATATCAAGGCTACGAACCGTTTGTCCTAGCAACTCAGGCTCAGCTCGTGTATTTCACAGCTTATCCGAGACGGGGAGCAACGAAGTCTGACTGGTGGGCAGTATGCAAGACTAAAGCTAGAGATACTTTTGATGTTGATGAAAAAGCTTACCAGGAGGACGAGCTACCTCCTGTAACCAATATTGTCGATGTGGACTCCACGGAAGTTACGCATTACACGACACATAATGTAGAAGATGTAGAATTATCCGAAGAGGAAGACGAAGCCGACGAAGGTGAAGACGAAAGTGAAGATGAGGAGGAAGAGGAAGATGAGGTCGAGGAAGACGAACAAGATGATTATTCTGAAGATGATTGAGAGAGATATACTTATCTGGACTTAGATGTTTCTTCTAGAATATATTATCTGGACTTAGATGTTTATTGTAGAATGTATCATCATATGTTACCTTGGTTATTATCTTTGTTGTACTGTCATATTTCTATTCTCTATTATTTGTTGTACTGTCATATTTCTAGTCTCTAATATTTGTTGTACTGTCATATTTCTAGTCTCTATTATTTGTTGTACTGTCATATTTCTAGTCTCTATTATATCTTGTACTATCATATGCTGTTATTAGGTATGGCAGGTCGTCGCGGACATTTGCGAGGGCCACGAGGAGGTCGGGATCCTCCGGTACTTCCTACAGGTACTGCTAGGGGACGGAGTTTGCCTTCGGTACCTCCTATTGGTACCGGCTCTGGATCCTCGTCGTCGATTACTCCTCCATATCGGACAGTAGCTGGGCCGGTTGGGACGACGTCACGTGGCATATCTCCTGGGACGAGTAGTTCCAGACCTGTTGAGAGGGCTCCCCCGTCTAGCATTCCTGATGTTGATACGACGATGGAGACGGATGAGCAGATGGCCGAGGAGGATGCGCCGACGGCCGACCAGCATCATGAAGATGATGCGTGCGCACCTCCGGAGGAGGGGAGGACGGAGATCTGGGCCGACGGTACAAAGTAGGTATTTTGGTTTATGATTTTTTTTTCTTCTGTTTTTATCATAAATTAAATTTTTTCATGAATATAATATGTATGTATAGATATCGTCCTCTAGGGGTACAGAGACGCCTAGGCGATATGCTGAGGCATAATTATGGTGGTCCCTGGATTAACTACTCTGATGCTCCAGACGAAAGGAAGAACTTCTGGTTTACGCGCTTCAAGGTTAAAATAGATTTGTTTTTAACATGAATAATTTAATTTATGCATATTATATATAACTGATAAATATTTGGTTTCGTACTGTTCTAGGATATGTTTTACTATCCGCCGCACCGGACCGAGCAGATCGAGGGGATGTTTCCTTCCGTCGCTGCTAAGCTGATCCGCGACTCTATTAATGATCAGAAGGAACGTGATCGTGCCGAAAAGCCGATCAAAGGTTGGATCACCCCTGATCAGTGGAATGAGATGAAGGCTCGATTCAACGAGCCAAGGTACAAGGAGAAGTCGGAGAAGGCTAAGGCGGCTAGGCAACATACCTCGAAGTGGTGCGGTGGGTCGATTCTGATGACGGAACATTTCCGTCGTCTGGTATGTCTTTCTCTTTTAGAAATATTATTTTAATGCAAATCCGATAAATTATTACTAAGATAATATATTTAATTACAGGTAAGGAAGGTCGGTAACGCCGACATGGTGACCGTCTTTCTGGCCACCCATCGGAAGGGCGGAGTCCTTATTGACGAGAGGGCCGAGCAGACCTATGTAAGTATTACAATACGTTATCTTAATGTAATACTTCGTGTCCATTTTAATATAACTTAGTAAATATGATGCAAATAAATATTCATGAAGTTAGTAAAAATAAGTACATTAATTAGAAATTAGAAATCATAGAGTACTATCCATACTTTCTAGGCCGAGTATACGAGGCTGCGGGAACGGGCGGCTGCTAGTGCACCTGATGCAGGAGAGGCCGGTACTTCCTCGCAGCCCACTCAAGCTCCGTCGGCGGACGAGCTGTGGATGACCGCCGCTGGTGGCCTCCGTAGGGGTACGTACTACGGTACGGGATCCTATGGCGCCCTAGTTGCGACCCAGTCCTCTAGGACATCTCCTGCTAGTGTGCATGGTCCACAGCCGTCCCAGGAGTCTGCCCGAGTCCACCAGATGATGGAGTCTCTCCGTGACGACCTGCTACGACGGATCGAGCAGCAGTCTCAGCATCCTACGGACGATCCTGCGCTGCTAGCACGATTGGATGCGCTCGACCGCGGCATTATAGACCTCAGGGAGACGACTGAGAGGACAGAGCGCGCCGTTGGAGGGTTAGAGCGCACGGTGACGGAGTTGCAGACAGGACAGGTGACCATGGCCGAGACGGTGAGATTGGCGCAGGATTCGATGGTCCAGAGCAGTGGTAGAATGTTATCTATCATGGATTCATACAACCAGCGACTTACAGCGTTGGAGCATGCTGGTACTCTGGGTGCGCCTTCATCGTCGTCGACTCCGCCGCCTCCACCGCCTTCTTCTTCGACACCGACTCCACCGACGTCACAGCCTGGCGCTCCATCTGTATCGATTTCACTTGCGGAGTATGAGGAGTTTTTACGCCTTCGTCGCGGCGGTGCCCCTCCTGCACCAGATCACTAGTAGTCCTAGTTAGGACTTTTGTTTGTGTTTGTATCATCTTATGTTTGTGACTTATGATTGGATGTTTGTATTGGATGTTAGTTGTGTTTGTATCGAATTGACTTGTGACTTGTTTGGATTGGATGTTAATTCCTTCGTCGATAAATGTTAATTGTGTTTGGATTGGATGTTAATTAACTTAGATTAAAGCTATCTGTGATTTGGAATTGTGAGTGGGGGTTTGAATGCGCTGTAATTTGGAATTGTGAGTGGGGATTTGAATGTGTACCTATATGTGTTTTATAGAATTGTGAGTGGTAATAAAGAATCTGTGTTTTATTTTTTTTTATTTTTTTTACAACTTTAGCGACGTTTAGCGACGCTTACTGACGTTTAGCGACGTCGTGTTCCGACGTTTACCGACGACAAGCTGCAAATAATATATTTTTCCGACGTTTTACCGACATTTACCGACGACTAACTGCAAAAAACTACAGCTCTCCGACGTATTTACCGACGTTTACCGACACTAGCTGCAAAAATGTACAGGACCTTTACCGACGTCTAGTGACAAAATTCACGTCGCTATATTACCGACGAAACGACGGTAGACGTCGGTAAATATTCCAGGTCTTTACCGACGTGTAGCGACTACATATACGTCGCTAATATACCGACGGAACGACGATAAACGTCGATAACTCACCGACGTACTGTTACGTCGCTGAATGTCGGTAATTGCGACGTTCAGCGACGTTTTTGTAATCAGCGACTAAGGAAACGGCGACAAAACCTAAACGTCGGTAAATACGTCGGTGATACATATTAGCGACGGATTTTGTTGTTTTTTCGACGTTTTTGGGCGTCGCTAAATCCACTTATTTTGGTAGTGTTTGAGTAGGAAGAGTAGTCCGCCCTCCAACTGGAATTAGCAGAGTATCTTGTGAAGGTACAGGAATTGTAGTACGCCCACTGACAGGAATGATCAGTGTATTCTGAGTAGATGACTGAGGTAACGGAGAGATCCGTCCACTCACTGGAATGATGAAAGAATCTTCTCCAGAGGGTTTAGGAGATTGTTGCTGAGTAGTTCGACATTTAACAGGGATTATTAAAGTCTCACTTTGTGCATCTTCTTTCTCCATAGCTTGTATGATCCTTGTATACTCTTCTTTGTACATTCGGAAATCATTGAAATAAGCTTCAACCTCATGGAAGGGATTTATATCAGCAACTTCTTTTTGTACTCTTCCATTGCTATCAATGTATTTAAAACATTGATGAAGAGTAGAGGGCACCACATTATTTTTATGAAGAAAGGGCCTCCCCAGAAGAAGATTATAGGATCCCGCGATCTCGATCACATAGAAAGTGACTTTAGATCTGAAATCACCTATCTGAAGCTTCAGATGAATCTTTCCCAAAGGCTCACTTCGGCTTTGATTGAATCCCAAGATAGTAGTAACCGTCTTGGAGAGCTTGTGAAGAGGGATTTTTAGTTCATCCAGCAAACTCTTTGGCATTATGCTTATAGCAGACCCTGGGTCAATGAGAATACGATCTATCTTCATCGTATCAATATAACCAGTATAGTATAGAGGTCGGTCATGTCGATTATCCTCCAGTAACATGTCGTCTTGTGTAAAGGTGATATTTGGGATAATCTCCAGTACACTGTTGCAATGTAAGCAAGTGGCAGGTTCCACATCCGGCTTCTTTAATTGTGCAAGACAAGAGTCAGCTTGTAGAAGTGCTTCACTTAACGTCTCCCGAGTCTCTTTGGAAAGACGTAGAAGTTCAAAAAGGGACATTCTAGCGGGAGTATTAGCAAGCTGAGCCAAAATGTCGAAGTTGTAAGGCTTCTGAAGTCCAAGAGGAGAAGACTTCTTGATTGGCTTATCAAACCGAGCCTGTTGTTTGCCTTTCTCCAGAGCCGTAGGCTTGGGAGGAACAGGTTCAGTAGATGGTTCTTCTTCGGGAGGAACATTAGGAGCATCTTTAGCATCTGAAGGGATATCAGTAGGATCTTCAGGATTTTTAGAATAATCCTTTAGGTAAGATTTCCCCGTTCGAGTAGCACTAACAAGTGCTTCTTCTTTGTCTTTTGGCTCTGTGTCAGAGGTAGACCCAAGAGAAGTCATATGACATGACTTGATCTTTCCAGCCTTCTTGGATTTTTGAGAAGAAATCTTTTGAGGAGAAGGCGATTCAAAATCTGCCACTAGATCAGGATGGATCCACATGATTTCCCCTGTTTCCAAAGTGATTGGCACTAATCCTTCAGACTGTGGAGGAGGAAGATTCACTATGTCAAGAGTTGCCTTGGGAATAGGAACAATCCCACTTTCAAGGAGTTAAGGAGGGAAATTTTCAAATTGCATAGAGACGACGTTGGAGGTGACGGTCTTCTCTTTTGGAGTAAGAGAGATAGCTCCAGATTTAATCATTTCTTGGATCTTTCCTTTCAATACATAACATGTACGAATTGTATGATCCAGCATTCTGTGATATGGACAGTATTTAGGATGATCTGTCTTACCAGCTTCATCAGGTTTCTTGATCTCTGGTAATTGTATTTTATTACCTTTCAGCAGACATTCAAAGATACCAAGGACATCGTCGTCATCAAAAGAATATTCTTCTCTGGGGCGAGGTGTTCTTGATTGTTGAGTTGTAGAGGCAGGAGTTTGAACATTTGATGCATCTTTGCTCTGAAGATTAACTTCAAGAGTTTCTTTTCCTTTGCGAGCATTATTTTTATTGTTAGCACCTTGTCCTCTTTCTTTAGGAGTCATCTGCACTCCTAAACCTTTGAAGGTTTCAGCACTGATTTCTGCAGCTTTAGCACTGACTATGAAGGAAGGCCAATCTTGAAATTGAGTGGACCCTGTCCACATACTGATGATTGGCAACAAGTTTGATTTGCACGTGTCAATGGTGACAGCATCAGGAGTTCCAAGAGGCATCTTCAGAGCTTCTCTTCGAAACCGTTCAATGTATTCCTCTGTAGATTCATTATTTTTCTGCTTGATTCTAATAAGAGCAGACATAGTCATGTCATTAAGCCCTTCATAGAACCTTTCAAGAAACATCTGTTTGAAACCAGCAAATGAGGTAATACTCCCATCTGGGAGACTTCTATACCATTCGTAAGCCGTTCCCTTGAGACATCCAATAAATACCCGAGTAAGGAGGGCATCACTTGGTTGTAGTTGATCAGTCATCACTTTAAAGTGATTGATAAACTGACTTGGAGAAGTGGTTCCATCATAGAATGAGATAGTAGGAGGCTTGTATTTAGGAGGATATGATACTTGCTTCCATTCTATCGGATAAGGCTGCTTGATGCCTAACCTTTGTAAACCATCCTTCTGTTTGAATGCCTCGAATTGAGTTTTGAGATTTTTCAATTCTTCAGAGACAACTCCCGAAGATTGTGGAGTTGTGGCTTGTAGAGAATAGTTGGGAGGAGGAACAGCATTGTAAGCACTACCCCCAGCTCTAGAGAGACTAGGATTTGGTTGAGCAGGTCTAGGAGTATTGGATTGTACTGCTGGAGAAACTTGTACTGGACTTATATCAGTATCAACTGGTATGGCATCTGATACAGTCTGTCGATTTTGCAACTGAGCTGTCATGAGTTCATACATTGACTTCATTGTGTCAGTCATAGACTTCATTTGCTGTTCCAAAGAAGTAATTCTTTGATCTTGAGGAGTCAGGGAAGAAGAAGGTTCATCAGTATTTCCATCAACCATGTAAGTCATGACTGTATGAGGGATTATTGATGAACTAGTAGATGTTGTATGCTCTGAATCATTGCTTATGTATCAAAGTCAACTATAGGAGAATTACCCCCAGTAGGAAGAGGTGGGAAGTTAGATTCTCCAAGAAATTCAGAATCAATTTCAGGGATCAAATTTCTTTGACTAGAAGCCAGGACTCTTGCTCTGGTGTTTCTATATACTCCATCTGGACTATCAACTCTACCCCCGGTGTCCCGAGAAGTCATGTTGACAGAGGCAAACAAAGGCTCATCTTCATCAGGCATAGGTTCATACTGAATCCTATTAAAGACAGACTGTCGTTTATTTTGACATCTGCATTGCATTGTGACTCTTGGCTGGAAGTCACATTCATGATCACCATGGTCTTGAACTGTTGATTCACATCTGCACTGAATTATGACTCTTGGATAGAAGTCACATTCAGCATGTTCCTTTGATATAGAATTACTCCTTCTCTTCTGTTGAAGATATTCCCGTAAATCTGTTTGTGAAGATTGAGGAATATACTTCCTGTTCTTGGGTCTTGATGGCTCTTGATTATACAAAGAGTAATTAATATGAGCCACATAATTTCTTGTATACTCTGCATCTGGATCTTTTATCTTCATATCCAATTGGTATGGTTTCTTAACACCAGAAGTGCTGAGTTTTGTTCTTAAATCAGTGGAAGGTAACATATTAATTTTGGAAACATGGAGTTTTCCTTCTATTGATCTGGATATTTGCAGAGAAGGAAGAGTTAAACCACTCCCTTGATTAGGAGTTGGTAACAGACCCTCTTTAATGGACAGATTCTGTGCCCAATTTGAAGAAATCAAAGAAGAAGACATTAAGGAATGTTTCTTCTTAGACTCATTCAGATGTTGAGACATAGAATGTCTAGAAGGAAGAGTAGTCAAAAGACCATCTCCTTTCCTTTGACTAACAAAAGTATCAGTCAAAGCTGTTCCTGGAGTAAAAACTACAGGAGCAGAAGAAACAACTAAAGAGTTATTCCTTTTCGAAGGGACTTTGTGTGGAAGACCACCCCCAGTTCTAGTAGAACTCGGTGAAGAAGAAGAGATAACTAAGGAGTTATTCTTCTCTGATGAAATACACGCTGAAACAGACTTGGTTAAAGAACCAGAGCTGTTAGCGTGACTTTTAATTTTAGAATTACACGCTGGAACAGATTTGGCTAAGGAGCCAGTACTGTCAGCTTGACTTTTGAATGTGGGATTACACACTGGAATAGATTTGGCTAAGGAGCCAGTACTATCAGCGTGACTTTTAGAGTTGAATTTGCACACTGAAACAGATTCGGCTAAGGAGCCAGTACTGTCAGCGTGACTTTTAGAATTGAATTTGCACGCTGGAACAGATTCAGCTAAGGAGCCAGTACTGTCAACGTGACTTTTAGAATTGAATTTGCACGCAGGAACAGATTCGGCTAAGGAGCCAGTACTGTCAATGTGACTTTTAGAATTGAATTTGCACGCTGGAACAGATTCGGCTAAGGAGCCAGTACTGTCAACGTGACTTTTAGTTACTGTCATCTTCGAGCGCACAAGAGTGTGCGTGCTTGCAGTGGAGTTCTTGCCAGTGTTAGGAGTAGACACTGTGGCAGAGACTTCACCATTGACTGCCAACTGATTCTTAGGGACATAGACAGAGTGTCCCTTCGACTTGGCAGTGATGATGGAGGCTGGAATGGGCTTGCCACCCTTAGCCCGCTGCATTTCTTCATAGGCGAGTTGATCGAATTTGATCGTCATCACCTTCTTCGTCGAGCCGATTGACGAAGTGTCGCATTGAGTTGTTACCATCTCAGAAGAGGAGATGGTTTTCTCCAGCAGAGTCGCCAATTTGTTTTCCATAAAGAAATTCTCTTTATTTGTTGTGTTTCTGGGAAAATTACAACTGTAGGAATCCGATCTAGAAGACGATCGCTTTATCCCTTGGACTATACGAAGAAGAAAAGCTCTCAAAATTTTGACAGTAGATATCAATGTATCTGTACAATGAATGAGAAAAAAAGAACTCTATTTATAGAGTCAAAACAGTAACTGAAAAGATAACTACCTCACTATTGGTGCATTTGAAAAGTCACGCAGACTCTAAATACACGCAGGGTTAGTGAGTAGTTACTGGACGTGGCCCGTAAATGTTGGACACATGGCATTAGTGCATGGGTCGTGTGCAAGTTACTGGGCACGCGAGAGAGAGATCGGTGGCATGGCTGCCACGTACTCCAGTTGAAATGAAATCCACGCTGTCTTGCTGAAGGCAAAAATCCACGCAGTTTCGTTGACGCAGACTCGTTGAAGGCGAAATCCACGCAAGCTTTGAAGAAGAATACTTCAGAATTCACGCAGGCTTTGAGAAGAATAACTCAAAAATCCACGCAAACTTGAGGAAGGAGAAGGTTCAGAATCCACGCAAACTGCCAGCTGTCTTGATTTGGCACGCTTCGTCTGACACAAAATCTCTGACATTGATTATATTGTCAGCCGCATTAAATGAAGATAAGACCTAAAGTCACGCCAACTTGGTGAAGAGTGAGTCTTGCTAAGGAAGATTTCGAAAATCACGCAAAAGACGGCGATGATCTCTCGAGTTCTGTGCATACGTGGCATACGAGGAGACGTTTCTCGACTGCTGTGTTGTCAGTTATTATGATTCTGACGTATGGCTGAGCTGTCTCTGCGTGATTTCTAAAGGAGATGGACAGGCAGAACTTAGCGTATCTTTTGTGCTGCTTCTCGGATCACTCTGCATGACTTGTTCTGATCAACTCAGCATGACTTCGTTTTTGAGGCCTACATGGACTACGAAAGATTGAGAAAAGACCAAAAGGCCTTTCTGTTTGTGCTGAGACGGAGGAAGAATAGTCAAAAGACTACCCCCTGTGGGTTGTGCAGGAACAGAAGAAGCAACAACTTGCCCTCTGGAGATGATGACAGAGGGCTCCTTGGCCATAGAACAAGCAGGAGGTGCAACCTGTGTTCTAGAAGAAGCAGCAAATGAAGCCTTGACTACAAAGGGCTTAGGTTGCGCTCTATTTGAAGGAGTGGTGGATTGCGCAGGAGGGACAGAGGTTGCCAACTGCGCCAGAGGGAGAGGGATCTTGGACTTTGCCATAACAGCATTAGTTATAGACTGCGCTGTGGCAAGAGGAGCAGTATGCTGCGCATGGGCTGTAGGAGCTCTGGATTGTGCGAGGATGATGGATTGCGCAACAATAGAAGTGGACACTGGCCTCCTGTCAGAAGAAACAACAGGCTGCGCAGAGGACTTCGGGATCCACTTTGAATGGACCTTGCTCTTGGCAGCAGCCACAGTGCGCCGAGTAGTCCCAGAGTTGATCATCGCTTCGTAGGCAGTCTGGTTGACCTTCACAACCAGCGTCTTCTGCGTCTTTTCGATAGACGCAGCGTCACTTTGAGTTGTGACTTCCTCGTCGGAGGAGAAAGTTGTCCCCAACAGAGTCGCCATTTTGTTTGCAAAAACAAAAGTCTTTTATTTCACAAACTTTTAAGAATAGTACAAGAGTACAATGAATTCTGGGAAAGTACAACTATAGGAATCCGATCTGAAGACGATCGCTTTATCCCTTGGACGATGTGAACTTTGAAGACGATAGCCTCTGAAGAATACAGCAGCACTTGGACAAGAACTCCTGATCTCTGATGATCTTGAATAATGATCTCCCATAATGAAGAACTTGAAACTCTATTTATAGAGTTCTAGAAATAACTATTTTGTAGTTATTCTGGATTGCGCACAATGGATTGCGCTGGAGACAAACTGCGCAGACTGCAAACCGTGCTGGCCATTGGGCAGTTGCTCGATCGTGGGCTAACCGTACTCAAACGCGTGGCATTGTTTGATTGAAATGAGCTTGGTCGTGTGCAGGCGGTTGCCACGTGGCGAGCAATTGATGGCATGTAAGCCACGTAATAAATGTCAGTTATCTTCAACAAGTTTGATGGATTACGCCACTTGAATAGCGCTAGCTTCAGACTGCGCTCCCTTCTAGTCAGTGGATAGTGCTAGGATTCGGACTTGGTCAAACTGCGCTGAGGTTGGACTGGCAGACTGCGCTCATGTTGGACTGGCAGACTGTGCTGGACTGTACAGCTGTTCTCGAGCACCGTGCTGCACAAGAAACGAACAGACTCCTCGTTTTTCGGGCTGTTAGGCTGTCAGAAGATTTGATCTTCTTGTCAGGTAATGATGGCGTTGCCACGTCAGCGTTGCGCGCTCGGGCGTTAGCGCAGTTCAGCCTCGCGCGTTTGATTTGTAGCGCAATCTGTCTCCAGCACAGTTCATTTGAAGGGTGCATAATTTAGACTTCTCTGCCTATTTGATGGATGCAACTTGATTTTTAGAGCTTACAACGTCAACTCTACATCAACCCTACGATCTACCCACGATCATCCAGTGTCCATGCGCCTACACCCTATACGCCTAAAGGGGTGTTATGCGCCCACAGTGAAATTATTGTATTTTCCATCTGTGGGCGCATAACGGTCGTTTCAGTGCAAAATAACTATAAATAGAGGGCGTTCCCCTCTACAAAAATACACAGAACGGAGAGCATTTCAAGAGCCAAATTGCTGCCCTTCTTGCCAGTGAGCCGAGAGTTAGCAATTTTCTTAGGTTTTCTCCCACTTTTGTAAATCGGAGTGTCAACGGAGTAAAAAAACAACTGCTGCTCGATCTCCATCGTCCCATTTCCCAGAATTCTTTTTTGTACTCGGGGATCCTCAGTGCAGGATCTCTCAGGCGTACTCGATTTGTGGTGCCTTGCGCCAATAAGAAAAGACAGTATTTCTTTTTTTTTATGTGTGTCCACAAAAATGGCGACTCTGCTGGGGACTACCTTTTCCTCTGACGAGAAGGTGGTGACGCAATCCGATACCGATAAAGTGGGGAGCACTCAGGAGATGTTGATCGTGAAGTTCGATCAGCAGGCGTTCGAAGAGATGCTCTCGAGGGACGACTCTACTTCCTCAAAATCAGCGAAGCGAAACAAGTCTCGCAAGACTTGGCTTACGAAGGCTCGCGCTGCATATCCTGCCAATATTGTAGAAGATATGTAACTGAAGGGGAACTCCATCATGGGGGCGCATAACCCTTCCACAGGAGCTCCCAATGCGTAGAAGGCACATACCGTTCCGGGCTCTACTAGCCCAGCGACTTCCCTCTTGCGCAATCAACAACAGAGTGTTCAACACTCAAAACTTGGCAAAGAAAAATACTACGATGCCAAGAATCGAAGTGTTCGACGCTCTGGACAAACTCAGCGAGGCTCGCAAACGAAGGAGGCAAAACTGGAAGAAAACAACACTGTTTTCTAAAGCATGCGCCCAGAGCTATGCGCCCAAGGCAGTATGTGGGTGCATAACTCTGGCCAGAGGACTTCTGTCTTCGATAGGCTATGCGCCCAGGCTCTGATGACCTATTCTATGCGCCCATATCCAGGAGGGCCAGGCATGCTGCCAAGACTTCAGGAAAGCATACGCCCAAGGGCGTGCTCAAGGGTCTATGCGCCCACAGCAAAAAGACAGACCCCACCGCGTATAGCACGGGGCTGTCTTCAAGGTCATCACGGAACTTAGGTGTGGGGGTTGCCCCTGCACATGAATTAAGTCCGGATGTGCCAACTTCCCTTACAAAACCATATGCAAAGCTCGACGATGCATGTGACATGGGTTTTAAGGCAAAACTCCCTTCCGTCGATTTACGCGACAAGATAAATCATAAGCGTAAGGCGAGGGAGGATACTGCAATTCATGGCATACATCTGTGCACCAGTATTGTCATCAACTGTTGTTGCTCCAAAGCAACGGAGGTGCCTCCGAGGCAGTCCGTGTTTCGACGACTGCAGCACTCTGATGATGAAATGTTGCTATGTGTTTCATCCAACATGGCTTCATGGGGTCCTCCTTACGGGAGCCCCAATCAAAGAAGGTGGACCACTAACCTAACTTTTTCTCTCAGTTATGCGAACAGAAGAAGAAGAAGTCTGCCAACAAATAGACAGTGAGCTGTTGCATCTGAAGGAGTCTACATGGGTACTCGGTCAAGGACGAGATTCCGTATAGATGACGAGGACTCCCAAGCTGGGGGTGATGATCCTTCAGCTGGGGATAGTATTCCCTCAGAATCTGAAGTAGACGACCTTCACACCGGGGGTAGCCTTCCAGATGATAGGGATAGCCTTCTAGATAACGTTGATCTCTTCGAGTCCGACGGTGACTATCTACCTCCCCTGCCTGAAGACGAGGGTCTTTTCAACTCAGAGACAGACAGTATCAACACCAGTTGTACTGTCTTCTCTATTCATCCTCGCATGTTATCTGCGTACATGGCGGATGGAGAGAGACCTGAAGAAGCCAGTGATCAGACCAACAAGCGGCTAGAGAGTCTTGAAACGGCATTTGCCAAGATTACTGATATGCTTACCAGTATCATGACAGTCTAAACTGCTGGGGCTGTTCCTCCACCTCAATCGAACGTCTCAGCACACGCTAGTCCGGCTCATAGCAACAACCCTCCTTCACTACAAAAGGAGTATCATTCCATTGCGCCTTCTTCAAATCCCGTAAATGATGGGGGTGGTCCTTCGCCAACGATGCTTGGCAATCGTACAGCAACTGTTTCTCAACATCTGCTCAATCAGCATGATGCAATTGATTCTCTTGTTGCCCGTCTCGATACCATCTCACACAAAGACGAGCTTCAGAAGATGGAGATATCTCAACCTTATCCTCCTGAATGGGAAAATGTTACTTGCCCTCCTAACTACAAGCCATTGACGCTAAATTTATTTGACGGGATGACTTCTCCTCGCCACACATGACATACTTCAATACGCAGACTCTGTACTTACCAAGGGACGATCCGTTCTTGTCAAAGCTATTTATCAGCACCTTGTAGGGGGTAGCTTTTGAATGGTTCTACAATCTGCCTAACGGTTGCATTAATTCCTTTAAATACTTGGAGAGGTTATTCCTCAACAGGTTTTATGAGAGTGGCATGCATGTTAGTATGTCCACCCTCATAGAGACCAAGCAAAGGAGGAGTGAGTCTGTTATTGCTTTCATCGAACGCTTCAGGTGACTAGCATTGAAGATGCCCTTCGGTATACCAGACTCAGAGCTTATGGATACTTGTCGACATAACTTCCTTCCTACATTGAAGTTCTGTCTGGGTATACATAAGTATGATACATGACCCGCTTTCATCGGGGCCGTTGATGCTGCTGCAAATGATGTCCCTAATCTGGAATTACTGGGGTTGAAGACATCCAAATCTGAAGACAAAAGCAAGCACCCCCAAACTATCCCTGTCCGTGGGGGTAAAGGGAAAGAAGTCTTGAAGGTCGATACTACCAAGGGAGCTTCCAATTCTCAGGGCGCTCCTGACAAACCCAAGAAGACTTTCTCCTTTGACGAAGATGATGTTATTACCATTTTTCACACATTGATGAAGGGTAATAAACTGACATTGCCTCCACCACGGTGTCTTGTGGAGGCGAACCAACTCAACGATACCAAGTACTGTCTTTATCATCAATACGTGCACCACTCTACCAAGGATTGCATCGTCCTGAAGAAGAAGATACAACAGCTTATCGACAGCCAAGTTATCAACCTCGAAGCTGAAGATAAGGTTGTATCTTCTAACATGATCTCTCTTCAATTTGGTGACTTTTCTCCCACAGAAGTCCCAGACGGCGTAGTCCCAATCCCCAAGGCAGTAATGGAAGTCGTCAACCTGCCGCCAGCTCGCAACTCAATATCAACGTTGGTGCCACTCACGACAGAATGTGGTGAGATCAAGTGGGTCCATCCAGACCTTGTGCAAGAAATGATGCAGGGGGTGGTGTCTTCCAAAGCAAAGAAGGGCAAAAAATACAAATCATGCCATATGGTGTCTTCTCCCATTTACGAAGTTCTATCTGGCGAGACGCGATCCGGGAAGACTTACCTACGGACTTATGACCCCACACAAGAAGATGCAGTGCCTTCTCAAGCTTCTGCTGTCCCCACAAGTTCAGAAGCTGGTCCATCTAAGTCCTCAACTACCTACAAAGCTAAGCAGAAGGAGACGCGATTTGATAAGTCTCTGAAGGTACCAACTCCTGAAGGCATGGATCGGCCATACAACTTTGACATACTGGCACAGCTGGCCAATACACCTGCCAGGTTGTCTTTGTTCGATCTACTGCGACTCTCTAAAGAGACGCGGAAAGCTTTAAGTGAGGCATTACTACATGCCGACTCTTATCTCGCTGAAGTCAAAGCCCCCGCTGAAGATTCCATCTCCTGTCCTCACTGTCATAGCGCTATGGAAGTGATGCCCAACATCACCTTTTCACAAGAGGACATGCAATTCAAAAACAATCGTTATGACAGGCCTCTGTACTATACATGATATATCGGGACGATTAAGGTGGACCGGATGCATATCGATCCAGGTTCCTCCCTCAGCATCATCCCAAGAAATTTACTCCAAATTCTAGGGATCCCTCTGCACAAGCTGTCTGCAACCAATACAACTATCATGGCTTTCAATGCTGGGAGAAGCCATCCGCTGGTCAAGATCTACCTCAAGTACCAGATTGGTGATTTCAGAACAGAGTTTTCTTGCTATGTAATCGACGCCAATGTGCCCTACAACGTCTTGTTGGGACGTTCGTGGATACACGAGAACATAATCGTTTCTTCTACCCTTCACCAGTGCTTCAAGTACGTCAACGGTGATGGCATCGTGAAGACGGAGTTTGCCGATGTCGATCCTTTTAAGGGTATTGAAGCCTACTATGGAGATTCGGTACTTTATCAATCTTAGCTTCCCAAGGATGACGACAACGAAGCTGACGATGAAGCTAAAGTCAATTCATCCGCCAGTGACAGTCCCCTGTTTATCCGAGTCAAAGGATGTACTACTCCAAAAAGTACTCCAAAATCTCTCACAATCTGGGTCAAAAAGAAGAATCCTGATATTGTCAAATCATTGACCATCACTCTCCGCAAAACGACTCGGGTGGAGCCCGCTGAAGTCCGTCCTCCCAATCCTAATGAGGTACCCTACGTGGTGAACTTGACCAAGTCTGTTGCTCCTATTCCGGACAATGATCCCCTCAATGAGTATATCAATACTCAAAATAATGTACCTTCAGTGGATGATGTTATCCCTGATGAAGAACTTGCATATTTTCTAAGTAAAGATTTATCTTTTAATTACTCCGATGTCTACCAATCTGTAAACCAGTACATAGATACGATATACGCCCTAGAGCATGACATATGACCACATCTCTGCATATCGATCACGACGCCTCATCTGCGGGAAAAAGTCTGGCCAGAAGATATCCACTACTTCATCGTTCCAGCTAGAAGAAAGTGTGAAGAATTGATCATCTTAAGTCGAATAAATGGCGAAAGAAAGTTCGTTATGGACTTTACTACTCCCAATCACAATACTGAAGCTGACTATGATTCTGGAAAAATGCAACTTTACCGATATAGTTGGCAGGCCAAGAATATCATCCAGAACATGGGATATGATATAAAAAGTGACCAGGGACTAAGCTACGGTCAAGGGCAACGATTGCCAATACGTCACTTTGCTCCTCCTAGCAAACCTGAGAACTATTATCAACAAAACGGTGTTGGTTTGGGTTACGTTACTCCTCCAATAACTCCTGAAGGATCAGACGTCGAAGTGGATCGTTGTTCTCATTCTTTTGATTCCTGCCTCTGGGATTCAGACTCCAGCATTGGAGACATGTTCAAAGCAACTTTATCCGTCAACATGGTGTCAGTTGACCAAATTACAGAAGATGTCCAATCAATCGAGCTCGAACAATGGACTCAAAAGATGGACACCAGGTGGGAGTTACGTTTCGAACAACGTGAACCACCTACTGAAGACGAAGTCGTCCAAATTAATTTGGGAGATGAATCATCTCTTAAACCTATCTTTATCAGCAAAAGTCTGTCTGGTGAAGAACGACAATCTCTTATACAGCTTATAAGAGAATATATTATCGTCTTTGCACGGAGCTATGAAGACATGCCAGGCTTGGACCCTACAGTTGCTATGCACCGCCTAAATATCTCATCTAAAGCTAATCCAGTGAAGCAGCAGCAACGGCGATTCCGACCAGATATCATGGAGGCCATCGAGAGTGAAGTCAAGAAGCTTATTTCAAGTGGGTTCATTCGCGAAGAACAATACCCTGACTGGGTCGCTAATATTGTTCCAGTCATAAAAAAGAATGGTAAAGTTTAAGTCTGTATCAATTACCGTGATTCGAACTCTGCATGCCCAAAAGACGAGTTCCCTCTACCGAACACCGACGTCATGATCGACGATACTTGCGGCTTCGAACAGATGTCCTTCATGGATGGTTTCTCAGGCTACAACCAGATCAAGATGTTCCCCGATGATGAGAAACATATATCTTTTCGAACACCGTTGGGGGTATACTGCTATACGGTGATGTCCTTCGGATTAAAAAATACAGGGGCGACATACCAGCGAGCTATGAACATAATTTTTCGTGATCATTTACGCAAAACAGTGGAATGCTACGCAGACGATATCGCAGTTAAAAGTCGTCTCAAGGGCAACCACCTCCAAGATTTGAGAACGGTGTTCGAACTAATGCGTGGACACCAACTCAAGATGAATCCAACAAAGTCTTTTCTGGGAGTCTCCAACGACAAGTTCCTTGGTTTTGTTATCACTTCAAAAGGTATACATCTTGTCCCAGAGAAAGTGAAAGCTATCCTCGATATACGTCCTCCAAGAAATCTTAAAGAGCTACGCGGACTTCAAGGAAGGCTAGCCTATATCAGACGATTCATTTCAAATCTTTCTGGAAAGTGTCAACCGTTTACTCAACTCATGAAGAAAGGAGTATCTTTCGTCTGGACTGAACAATGTCAACGCGCATTTGACGACATCAAGAAGTATCGCACAAGCTCCCCAGTGTTGGTGGCTCCGATAATTGGAAAGCCTTTCTTGTTATATGTTCGCGCTATGGATCATTCCCTTGGTGCCCTATTAGCTCAGAAGAATGAAGGCGGCCATGAACAGTCAATCTACTACCTCAGCCGCACGATGGTGGGTGTCGAGCACAGATACACACCTGTAGAAAAGGAATGTCTCGTACTGGTATTTGCTATCCAGAAGACTCGTCACTATGTGTCTGGACAGACTATCCACATCATATCTAGAGTCAATCCTCTCAGAATACTCATGAGTAAATCGGGTTCTCTTAATTCTCGTTTAGCTACATGGGCAATGCTGTTGACTCCATACGATATGTTGTTCGTCCCTTAGAAGGCAGTAAAAGGCCAAGCATTAGCTGATTTTTTAGCAGCTCATCCGGTGCCAGAATCTTTCAAACTCTACGATGAAATCCTAGATGAAGTAGTGGAGTCTAACACCGTAACTGAGAAAATCCCCATTTGGTGAAAGTTCTTTGACGGTGCATCAAGAACAGGACTTAAAGGAAATATCGTGGCCGAAGTAGGCATCGTACTTGTGTCACCCGACCACCTGGTTATACACTATACATATTCTCTCGTGGAACCTTGTACCAACAACGTGGACGAATATAACGCCCTACTGATCGGCCTTCAATTGGCAAAACAACTAGGAGTTGACTACTAAGCTTACGATGATTCTAAGCTAATAGTTAGTCAGGTCCGAGGGGATTATGAAGTTCGTCATGAAGATATCATCCCATTTCACAAAGCGACAATTGAATTGGCTTCTACCTTCGCTGGATTCTTCATCGAGCACGTGTCTCGATTACAGAATATAGAAGCCGATGCTTTAGTCGGTCTTGCTGCTTCCCTGACCGTTTCTGTCAATACTCAGTATTCGATCACAGTGTCTGGTTGTTCTGTGTGAAAGATGCCTTGCATATTCATCACAGTTACGTAACAGAAACAAACGTCGACGTTAAAGACTGGATATTTCCTTTCATAGACTATGATGTCTACGGAATCTTCCTTGAGGACCCAAAGGAAGCAGTGTCTGTCCAAAGGCGATCCCTCATATTTTACTATGATACAACTACCAAAATGATGTACCGACGCTCTTACGACGGGCTACTGTTACGATGTTTATCAGACACAGAAGCCAAACATACACTCCATGAGGCTCACGATGGAATTTGTGGTGCACATCAACCAGGCCCCAAATTACAAGATTGCCTCAGACGAATAGGTTATTATTGGCCCACGATGATAGCAGATGTTGTTGAATATGCAAAGAAGTGTAGGGCTTGTCAGTTCTATGTCGATTTCATTCATCAACCTTCGGAGTTTCTATACTCGACGGCTGTATCTTGGCCTTTTGAAGCCTGGGGTATGGACGACATCGACCCAATCAGCCTGCCATCCTCCAGAGGACATCGGTTTATCCTAGCTATAACCGATTACTTCTCCAAATGGGCAGAAGCTATACTGCTCATTGAAGTAAAGACGTCAAACGTGATCAGTTTCATCAAACATCACATTATCTACCGCTTCGGCCTACATCGCAGGATCATCCATGATAATGGTCCACAATTCGCGAGCCATGCATTCTATCAGTTCTGCAATAAGAATCGAATTCAGAATGTAGCCTCTACCGCTTACAATCCAGCGGCTAATGGATTAGCAGAAGCCTTCAATAAGACTATCATCAAACTTCTTAAGAAGTTCGTGTCTTCAAACAAGCGCGATTGGAATAAGAAGCTCGGCAAATGTCTCTGGGCCTATCGTACAACGGTCCGGACTCCAACAAGCAGTACGCCATTCTCTCTAGTTTCTGGGAGTGAAGCAGTTCTTTCCCTAGAAATCCAGATTCCCTCTCTTCGAGCCTTAGCCAGTGAGTTGACTACCGAAAAAAGTTGCCGTCTGCGACTATAAGAGCTGGAAGCGCTAGACGAAAAACGCTTATTAGCTCAACAGCGTATTGAGCTATACCAAGCACACCTTTTCAGAGCCTTTAATGAAAAGGTAAAGGAAAGAATCTTTCAAGTTGGTGATCTGGTCTTAGCAGTGAGAAGACCAATGGTCATGACGTACAAGATAAAAGGAAAATTCCAGCCTAAATGGGAAGGTCCTTTCGTTATAGAATCAGTGTATTCTAACGTGCATATCGACTAACCAAGCCTGATGGTGACTTGCTTATGATGCCGATCAACGGCAAGTTCCTGAAGAATTATTATGTGTAACCTTCATGTACAACGTTCACATATACCCTGTTTTAATCATGTAAATGTACAGTACAATGTTTATGTGATTCGAAAAATCATCTAACTATTATCCGTATTTCAAGATCTTGGATACGCCATGGATAATAGGTCCTCTAAAAAAATATTCCCCAATAGAGTTATTTTCATTTTGGACTCGGCCCAAACTTGGTCTTACGAAAACAGTCACGTCCATATTACCTCTGAACTATTTTTCGATAATTATTTCCCCAGTGGGATAATTAAGAAATGTTTTGCCACGTCCATATAAACTCTGAGCAAAAAATTCATCAAAGATAATCACGTCCATATTATCTCTGAATTATCTACTCCTACCTAATGTTATATATCCGTCCACGTCCATATTACCTCTGGTCAGATATAGAACATTATCTGCTATTACGTCCATATTATCTCTATTAGCAGCTTCTTTCAACTTATTATCTATACTCAAGAACCTTGAATATAAAACGGATAATAAGTCCACATCAAATTTCCCAGCGGAATACCTACCGAAAATATCCCTTCGTCAAAGATAATCACGTCCAAATGACCTCTGAATTATTTACTGACTCCTATTTAAATGTTATATACCCGTCCATGTCCATATTACCTCTGGTCGAGGTATAAAACATTCTCTGCTATTACGTCCATATTACCTCTATTAGCAGCTTCTTTCACTACAAAAATTCATCGATTTAGCGACGGCTATATCCGTCAAAAATCCGTCGGTAAATGTAATTACCGACGGATGGTCGATGGATATTGGTTAAAAAAGGTCGTCGAGAAAAGCCTCGTCGCTAACTACAATCCGTCGGCAAGTTGTCGCCCAGCGACGAATTAGCGACGGACTGCCGTCAACCATACTCGTGCAGTTTGCGACGACTCGCCGACGGATTACCGTCAAATCACGTATCAAAAGAAGTAATGACGTATCACTTACCGACGGACATATCCGTCGCTATTTGGTCGGTAAATGCGTATCAGAGAGTTTCTGATACGCAAATTTCGTCGCCAATCAGTCGTGAATGGTCGCTAAGTTTTGACGGATTCGCGATGGAATACCGACGGACTATCCATCGACCCGATTATGTGAATTATTCATATTTCCAGAACATTGGCGACGGATAATCCGTCGTTACACCGTCGTGAGTCGTCGCTAGACCGTCGCCAATCGGTCGGCCTTATAGCGATGGATTATCCGTCGCTATAAGTTTTACCGACTACTAGCGACGGCATACCGACGAAATATCCGTCGGCCCTGTCCTGTGAATCTTTCATAATTCTAGAACCTTGGCGACGGATAATCCGTCGGCTTTTAGTCATGCATCTGTCGCTAACTGGAAATCCCCCAGTTAGCGACGGATAGTCCGTCGAAAATTGGTTGCCAGTCCGTTGGTAGCTGGAAATTTTTTGAAAAAAAGCATAAAACTGGGCATTCCCAATATACACAATTCCAATATACAATATACACAATTCCAATATACAATATACACAATTCTAATATATAAAACACACAAATAATTCCAAGCAATTCCAATATACACACAATTCCAATATACACAATTCCAATATACAAAACACACAAACAATTCCAACACACAAATAAACACACAAAACACACAAATAATCCCAAGCATTCAAATTGTTCACACAAAACACACAAATATTCAATATTTAAACATTTTTCAAAATATCCAATATCCACCAACACAAACAAAATAATTCAAAAAATACAAACATCAACGACGAGGGGTGCGATCGTCTGCTGGTGGTGGTACTCCTTGCTGCACCCGTCTCATATACTCGTCCACCAAGTATGGCGGCAATCCCTCCAAGACATGGCCTGGAAGTTGGCGTAGCTGCTCTGGCGTCATCATGTCAAGGAGGGCCGTCAAAGTAGGAGGCGGTACGATAGGGACAGTAGGGTCAAAAGAAAGATGCCCGACGAAAGAAGGACTGGCAGCACTAGAAGGACCGACAGCACCAGTAAACGAACCGGGAGCAGATAGACCGGCAGCACCAGTAGAAGGACACAGGTACGTGGACAACTGCGTCCAAATCTCCGACACCGCCTCGTTCAGATGCGCAAGCTGGGACCTTACATCATCGTCTGTCGGGGCCGCAGGAGGTGGCGGGGGAGGTGGAAATCTCGGAGTCGCCGAGTGCAAATTAGCTAGGGAGCCGACTTCGTACTCGTGCCCTTTCCTATAGCCGCCGACGGTATCTACGAATAAGTTGTCGTAGCGAGTGGCCGTAGAAGAGGGCGTCCCGACGGGCGTCGTTTCGTCGACATCCTCGGGAGAAGATGGCTGAATTCGACTAAGGGCCTCACGATACGCAGCCTATCAAATGAATGTGTTTATTATACTATAAGTTTACCTAAGTTATAATCTAAATCCTATGTTACCCTAAGTTATAGTCTAAATCCTAAGTTTACCTAAGTTATTGTCTGAATCCTAAGTTTACCTAAGTTATTGTCTGAATACTTATAATTCTAACATAAATCTCATAAACGTAAGTACTTACATCCGTCGTCTTGGCCCTTTCGTCGACGAAGCTCCCGTCCTTCCGCCTCTTGTGGACATGCTAGAATACATCGTACATGGTGACCGAGTCAGCAGGTTTTCCCTCCTTTAATGCCTGTTGGGTATACATACGAAATATTCGTAGAATTTAATTAATTAAGTATATTAATAGTACCGAATTAGATAGTGAATGAATTTGCGGTATCACACCAGATCTGCAAGCGTCGCTGCGTGGGGCTTTGATCCCCCCGTATGTAGCCCCGTGGCCCGTCAGTTCGCTTTCGCTTTTTCCGATTTCTCCTTGAAGGCAGGAGTATCCATCTTCTCCAACATCTGCTCATAGTAGTCCTGCCGGAGCCACTCTTTCTTTGAATGCGCCATTCGAAGGTCATGAACCGCATCCCGGATCTTCTTTCCGACGACGCTTCTATAGGTCTTGCGGATCGCCTTCTCACGATGGGCGGGCCACCAGTAGGTCCTCTGACATACAAATTCAATTATCATGATATTAAAAAAATGTTTGATTAAAGTATAATTAATAATTAACCACAATATATATATATATTATATATATATATATATATATTATATATATATATATATATATATATATATATATATATATATATATATACCCTCATCTCGTCGAGCTAGAGGTACTGCAAGTCTTGGGGCACCTCAGAGAAATTGACGTAGGGGCCATGGTAGTTGGTCCGGATAATCTGCCCTAGAAGCCTGGTAGCATCCCACGGAAAAAACCTACAAAGAAGCAACGACTGGATTATTAACTTGAATAAATGAAACAAATTTATTAAATTAACTTAAATTTACTTACATGTTACCCGCGAGCCATAGCTCTCGTCAGAACACGCCCATCGGCCTCTCTGGTAGCGTGGGCGGATCCGCGGCTCCGCATATGTACTCGCCAGTCACCGGATGTAACTGAATGTGGGGGTACTCCGGGGACCACTGTCGCTCAGCCGCTGGTGGATCCGCTGGCGGAACGGATCCACTAGTGGATGGAGACCCCATCGAAGTATGTGTCGATAGCCCCTGGGTAGATCGACGGCGGGATGAGTCTGTGCCCGGGGTACTCTCCGGGTCGGGCTCGCTAGATGGGGACACCGCCCGGAAAGGATGAATGCGACCACGAACACCACCACGAGCACGACCACCACCACCACCACCACTACGGCCAGTACCACCAGTACCACCACGGCCCGTACCACCACCTTGACGAGTGCTGGCCATCAGCAGGACGACGAGTGACACCGCGAAAAAAAGAACAACTAGGAGTGCCATCTGCAACAAGAATCTTCAGAAGTTTAAACTAAATTCATATAAGTTAGTTATAAGTGCTTTTATGAGGTCAAACTAAAATCACGTAATTGAAAGTATTTTTAATATATACTGATATTTAATCTAATCATCGTCATCGTCTTCGTCCTCGTCCTCAGCCTCGTCCTCATCCTCATCCTCATCATCGACTTCATCTGTATCCTCATCCTCATCAAGTTCTTCTTCTTCTTCTTCTTCATCTTCATCCTCAATAGTTGTCACGAACCGCTCCGGAATAATCGGACATGAGTCGGACACGCCCAGCCTACATTGGTAGATACAACGTAGTAAGCTGTACTAAGTATCTAATATCTCAAATCACATCATGAAATCACATCATAGCATCTAAACACGTGCTCAATAATATTACAAATCACCATGTCTTTATAATACAAATCATCAATTTAAAAATTAAACCTGCATAATAAAGTTCCAACCCATCACTAATCTCCTCGTAGCCTCCAGGCTAGCTAACTATCAACCTGTCTCGCTATCCAAAATGCTAAGGTAGAAAGTCCCAACACCTGCAACGAATCCAATCAAGAAAAGAGCAAATTACAACCCCGACAAGAAGCTCTAAGTAATGTAAACTGAAATGCATGGAAAGAATCACAATATGAACTATGGTACAAGACATGAATATGAAACTATGGTACATGAAAGACAATAAAACTATAGTACCGGATCCAGAAACAATGAACTATACTATCAGTGTAACATGCATTTGAAATAACTAACAGAGTATGTGACCGGCTGGATAAACAATGAACAATTAGCACATGAATGATGGTACGGCTTAGAGTCCCACGTGCACGATGTGAGACCTAAGCTATTAGTCAATGCCTAGGTAAAATAGGATTGGTCACATATCTGTAGTACTTCTCCACCCCAATGTACAAGTAAGAACAATGAACTATGAACGATGAACGGTGAACAATAAACAATGAACAATCGTGTGTACAACGTGTCAATATGAGAACATGAAGCAAGACAGAAATCAGAGAAAAGGATTCGAGTCAGTGTACTTGCCTCTTTCCTTGCAAATCCAATGAGTCTCAATAGTCTCCACCTAGAGTAGGGCAATAATAGGCAATAATAGGTTAGGTTCTCATTGATGGCAAATTAGCCCGCTAATTGTCTATATCACTGGTGATATATACTAGATAACTATAAATATTTTAGTAGAAATACATTCCAGCAAGAAAATACTTTAAACTACATTTTAGCAAAATATTACAAAATATTGTTAGTTGAAATACTAGAAAAATGTTTATAATTCTAGTAACTATAAATAAATTTTATAACATTTTATAGTAAAACATTTACTAACTAGTACTATATACTAATAAAATGGATTTTATTTTGATCATATTTATTTAATAATCTATCTTTTGCAAATATTATTAAGGATCTAGTACAAGAAAATTTTTATAATATTATCACAAATAAGAAAATAATATTAATAATAATATGGAACAACTTATTAATAAAATTCATAGAATATAACATATGTATAATCATACAAATAATACTAAAATTCCAAAACAGTGGGCTTGAACCCACAGTCCAACTAATCTGAAGCTGAACTCAAGCCCAGACAGTATTTAAAAAAATAAATTACTGAAATGGCCCGAAGCCCACAGTTCACTCCAGCTTCAAGCCCAATGGGCTGACCCAAACCCATTTAGGGTTTAAAACCCTAATATTCCTCTTATGTAGAGAGAGAAAGAGTCAGCCGACTCTTCACCAAGAAGAAAGTGAGGAAAAGAACTCCGTGAGTTCGAGAGAGAGGGAACTCGGGAAGGAGCTCACTGGAGCTGGTCCTGAGTTCGAGAGGGAGAAGGAGGAGAAAAAGACGGAGGTCTAGCGGGAGGGAGGCGGAGCTTACCGAGCTTTGGTGCGGTAGCGCCGGACAGCGAGGGATCAAACCGGAGGCGACTGTTCGACAGTGGTCTACAACCGGAGAGGCAGCGGTGATGAGGGACACCGATGGTGCCTCGGATCTGGGGACGCGTCGGTGGCTCCGATCTCCAGATCCGGTCGGGATCTGATAGTCGCCTCGACTGCAACGATCGCTGGCTTCAGATCCAGCGAAGGAACAAGGCGGCTCCTACGTGCTCGACAGCAGACGAAATCGGCTAGCCCCGGCGGTGCTTCGGTGGCAACGGCCACCACGAAGAAGAGGAAGACGAAGTGGAGGTGGCGATCGGGACCTATTGTCCAGGCGGTCAGCAGCGTTGTAGGCCGACGGCGGTCAATCCTACCGGAACTCGAGGTAAGAGGCTATGGTTCATTTGGGCTGTTGGATGGAGATGGTGGGGCATGGCCGGAGTTGGGAAATAGGGGGCGGAGCAGATTCGAGGAGATTATGATTGGTGATGTCAAATTTGCGGTGGCGGATCTGATGATCCGGTGAGTGATAGCGGTGGTTGGGATCGGGCCGCCGGTGGTCGGGTTTGATCTAAATTTTGGGTGGAGATGCTGGTAATGGCGGCGATGATAATTCTGGTGGTGATGGTGATCGATGGAGATGGGGTGGTTGTGTGAGTGAGGATGCTGGAAGAAGATCGGGAGGAGAAACTGATGGTGAAAGGTGACCGAAGTAGGCTGCTCATGGGCGAAGCAGAGAGAAGACGGTGGAGAGATCATCGGAGTGCTGCCGGCACGGTGTGCACGACCGATGAAGGTGGTGCTCGATCAGAACAGGGAGAGGCAGGAGAAGGACAAGGAGGAAGAGAGTGTAGAATTCTTGTAATAAAATATTGGGGAAGTCTCCAATATTTTAATAGAAAGAGAGTGGAGTGCTCCACAAGTAGAGTGGCAATGCTTGTAAATTGTAATAGATCTAGGCCTTATAGTGGAAGACCCCCAACTAACTATAACTAACTCTAAATAATCCCATAATTAATAACTAATCACCAATAAATAAATAGTTAGTAAACTAATCAAATAGTTAGACTAGTTAATAGATAGCCCATGGCTATTAGGCCCACGATCCAGGCCCAAGGCTTGGTAGGCCTCAATATCAAATTAATGAATACTTTGAATGAAAATACTATCTAAATAATAATATTAATATTCGAAAATAAACTTTAACTTATAACCAGATTTGTTGAATAATGATCAATAGTAAAATAACAAGATTAGCGAAAAACTAAAATATAGATAACAGAATAGTTAGAAGTAAACGTAATTTAGAAGGAAAGGTTAAAATCCATGAAATCTTATTTAGAAAAAAAGTTTATGAAGTAAATTCAAAATTCCATAAAACGAGTTCAGGGAGTTACAATAGTTGGGACAAGATGTATCTTTCTTCCCTGGTTGACAGCTAAGTCTTGTGTATCAACCTCTTCCTCCCCTCTATTTTCCTCAACAATATTTTCAACATCCATGGTATCCGAATATTGTACCAAGTATTGGGACTTTTCGATCTGGTCCTCTTGGTATGCTGGGTCTCCAACGTTGAATGTATTTCTAGATTTAATCTTGCATACTGCCCACCAGTCAAATCGATCTCTACGACGCCTTGGGTAGCTTGTATAGTAGACTTGAACAGCCTGACTTGCTATCGCAAATGTGTCGGACCCTCTATACCTCCTGCGATGGTTTATATCGACGAATCCAAATTGTTTATCGATTCTCCAACCGATATTTGGTGTCGTATCAAACCAACTCACATTTGAACATCACAATATGCATATCATATGGGGCACTATATTATAAATCTATAATATCCCGAAGCACTCCATAATAGTCAAAGTTCGGCTCGTCATCATAGATGGTGCCTCTTATGCAAACACCAGAATCCTTGGTACTGAAGCCGTCATTGAGAAATTCGACATTTATAGCATTCTGACTTGCCTTAAACTTGAAGCCATTAACGATATAGCCTGGCCAAGTCTTTGCATGCTTCTTCGGTCCCAATGCCAAATAACGAATGCTATCATTTGTGAGTGTTATTTCAGGCAATAAAACCTGTAAACAAATATTGATAATTTAAATATTTTAGATGCATATATTTTAATGGTAGCCACATAAATTCTTATCTCAGTTACTTACGTATTTGCGAAACCAGAACGGAAAGGTACAAATAACCTCTCTTTGAAGTCCTTCATCGATAATATCAGGTGTCCTCATTTGGACTTCATCTCTAAATACACTGTTAGAGAGTCAGTTACTTCACCAAATTAGAAATTATAATGAGTGTAAGTGTAGTCACTTACTTCTCCAAATCTCTCACTTCTTGTATGTCATAATTTAACAAGACATATCGGTGAGCGGTATCATACTCATCGTCAGTCAACCACTGTTTCTTACTAGCCCCAATAGGCTTGCCCTTACATTGAATATACCTTCATCCTCAACGTCCTCGTCATTCCTTTGAGGTCTATTTCGATTTGTCTTAACATGAGTATCGAAATAAATGGAGCAGAAGTTTGATACCTCCTCAATAAGATATGCTTCACATATTGAAGCCTCTATATGAGCCTTGTTGCCAACTTTCTTCTTCAAGTGGTGTAGGTATCTAGAGAGAGAAATTATCAGTGTAGTTAAAAATGAAATTCAACTTAAATTATATTAATTTTTATGTACATCTCAAATGGGTACATCCATCGATAATGAACAGATGCACCGACACGGGCTTCGTATGCTAGATGAATCGGTAGATGCTCCATGCTATCGAAGAAGCCCGGAGGAAATATTTTCTCTAACTTGCAAATTGTTAAGACAATCTTCTCCTCAAGTTCAACCATGTGTTGCACCGTCAACTTAGTTGAACAAATATCCCTGCAGAATGTAGATAGCTCGGCCAACGGAACCCATACAGAAGAAGGCAACAGCTCTCTCAACGCAATGGGCAGTAATCTTTCCATAAACACGTGGCAGTCGTGACTCTTCATTCCCGTTAGCTTGCGTTCATTGAGATCAACGCATCCAGACAAATTCGACACATAGCCGTCGGGAAATCTTAAAGTAGATATCCACTTGCAGATTATTAATCTATCTTCCTTGCTCAATGTGTATTGTGCAACCGGCTTAGTTAATTGTCCACCAGCTCCCCTTTGTATCAAGTTCAGATGAGGATGCTTGCATATCTCGACAATGTCTTATCTTGCTTTTGGATCGTCCTTCGTCTTTCCTTTAATATCCATGACGGTATTGAAGACATTATCGAACACATTCTTTTCGATATGCATGACATCAAGATTATGCCTTATAAGATTATCTTTCCAATAAGGCAAGTCCCAGAAGATACTCCATTTGGTCCAGTTATGGCTTTGCCGAACCCCTCGACACAATTGTTCGATGGATCTTCAATTACGGAGGGCAAGTCCTTTACATCATCCCAAATATCGTATCCCGACAATCTGGCTGGCGGATGAGAAAATTCTTGTTTTCCAGCTCTGAACGCATCCGTGTTCTTTCTCCAAGGATGACTCGCGGGCAGAAATTGACGGTGACAGTCAAAGAAAGAAGTTTTTCTTCCATGCTTAAGGCGGAACACCTTACTATTTTTCATGCATATCAGACAAGACATCCTGCCGTGAGTACTCCATCCTGACAGCATACCGTATGCTGGAAAATCATTTATTGTCCACATCAGTGAAGCTCTCATCTGAAAGTTTTGTTTCCTGAAAATATCGTAGGTCATGACGTCGATCTCCCACAACTGTTTAAGCTCATCCACCAACAGCTGTAAATATATATATCGATGTTCTTCGTCAAATTTTTGGGATCCGATATGATAGCTGTCAAGAACATATAATGAGTCTTCATACACATCCATGGTGGCAGATTATAAGAGATAAGAATGACCGACCAGCAGGAGTATTGAGATTCCGACTGCCCGAAAGGGACGAAGCTATAAGAACATAGCACCAGCCGTACATTTCTTGGCTCTACAGCAAAATCTGGATGACACAAGTCAAAATGTTTCCACGCCTCTCCGTCCGAAGGATGTTACAATTATCCATCGTCTTTTGTGCGTTCTTCGTTGTGCCACGTCATGTATTCAGTTGTATTCAGAGACATATACATCCTCTGCAAGCGCTTCGTGATCGATAAGTAATGCATATACTTGTAAGGACGTCATTTTCTAGTTGACTTTTCTTTTCCTTTTACTGGCTTGTAACGATCTGCATTACAGAAGCTGCGACTTTCTATGTCCTCCTTCTTCTTGTAGTACAACATGCAACCGTTGCGAAAACAATCTATCTTATCGTACCTCAGTCCCAGTTTTTGGACCATTATCTTTGACTTGTAGAAGTTTTTTGGGAGCTCTTTTGATTCCTTCGGTAAGATCTCTCTCGCTAGTTGTGTAATCCGATCATAGCAAGCTTGTAGCAAGTTAAAATTAGACTTTATGCTCAACAACCGCATCGTCACTGATAGTACGGAATGAGTATCACAACCAGGATGTAGAGGAGTATTTGTATACTGAAACATATCATAGAACTCCTTCGCCTCAGGATTAGGATCCTCCGAATCAAAATTAGGCCCTGCCGCATCGTACACCATATCTCGTGCAAGATTCTGCATGTCTCCATAATCAACAGAGCATCCTTCGTCTTCGATGACAAAATCCGTTGCAGCATTATCATTAAGAGCATAAGTAGCAGCATTCGCAACCTGTCTTTCCGCATATAGTTCACCTTGCGATGACCACATGTCATAATCGCGTACGAAACCCTTATGGGTCAAATGATCTCTGATAGTCATCACTTCTTCGTAACATCTATTGCGACAATTACGACATGGACACTTGATTTTGGTACCGTCCATGTACTGATCTTTGCTCACGGCATACTTAAGAAACACTTCCACGCCTACCTGAAAATCGTCACTCACACCTATTCTGCTCTCGTGTTGTCGTTTGTACATCCATGTACGATCAAAGAAGTAACGATCCATCGCAGATTGGAGGTAAAAATTTGTATCATAAGACACAGAATTACTATGTATTCATGTACTCACCAATAACCGGATGTAACTGGAGTCCTTGGGCCTATCGTGCAGTAATTGGTGGATCCGCTGGTATAGGCTGGATGTACTTAGTATCGACCGTTTCAGATTAGTATCGGTCTATCGGTTTGGTATAGGACGTATCAGATTGGTATTGGCCTTAGCAAATTGGTATCGTCCTATCCGATATGTACATGTATCGGCCGTATAGCTAGGATTCATATTGGCCTTATCGATTTGGTATTGGTCATATCTGATAGGTATCGGCCGTGTCGAATTAGTATCGACTGTTTCGAATTAGTATCGTGGAAGGTTTAGTAACAACTGGATTGGATTTCTCTCTTCTCAAGCTAGAATACCATTACAAGAGAGTCACCAGATCGTGATTGGCCAGTTACAGTAACATACATGCTTCCTTTTCCATCAGGAAAAGCGAGATTGAAAAGGAAGCAAGTATGTTTTGTAACTGGCCAGCTACGCTCTCGTGACTCTCTTGCAATGGTAATCTAGCTCTAGAAGAGAGAAATCCAAGTACAGTTGTTACTAAACCTTCTACCATACTAATCTGATACTGCCGATATGCCGATACCTATCAGATATGGCCGATACCGAATCGATAAGGCCAATACGAATCCTAGCTAAGACCAATACCAACCGATACGGCCTATACCAAACCGATAGACCGATACTAATCCGATAAGGTCAATACTTATACTAAATTCGGTTTCGGTTTTCGGTTTTGAATATACTAAATTCGGTTCGGTTTCGGTTTTCAATATACTAAATTTAATTATTCGGTTTTGGTTTTGAATATACTAAATTCGGTTCGGTTTCGGTTTTCAATATACTAAATTTACTTATTCGGTTTCGGTTTCGGTCCAAAGTTTATATACTCCTCTCTCTCTCTCTCTCTCTATATATATATATATATATATATTTTATATATATATATATATATATATATATATATATATATATATACTACTCGAATATATATATATGTGTGTGTGTGTGTGTGTGTGTGTGTGTGGGTGTGTGTTTGTGTGTATGTGTGTGTGTGTGCGACAAATATATATATGTGTGTGTGCCGAATATATATATGTGTGTGTGCCGAATATATATATATATATATATATATGTGTGTGTGTGTGTGTGTGTGTGTGTGTGTGTGTGTGTGTGTGTTCCGACCCCCCGCGGCCAGACCCTAACCCCCTCCCCCCCCGCATCCCACCCCCAACCCCTCCACCACCCCCTTCCACCTTCACCCCCACGGCCAGCTACCCCCGCCCCCCCCGCAGCCCACCCCCAACCCCCCCGGGGCCAGCCTCCCCGCGTCCAGTCCACCCCAAACCCCCCTCCGTCGGCCAGCCCCCCCCGCAGCCCACCCCCAACCCCCCGGGGGCCAGCCTTCCCGCGGCCAGCCCCCCCAACCCCTACGGCCAGCCCCCCTCCCCCCCGCAGCCCACCCCCAATCCCCCCGGGGCCAGCCCCCATGCTGTCCGCCCCCTCCCACCACCCCCACCCTACCACCGCCAGCACCCCCTACGGCGACCCCCACCACCGCCAGTACCCCCGCAGCGACCCCCACCCCCACCCCTCCTGCGGCCAGCACCCCCCGCTGCCCGTCCCCTCCCACCAACGCCGGCTCATCTCCGCCCCCATCGCCGCCCAAGAGAGAGAGAGAGAGTTACCTCGATCGTACGCGTCCAAGAGAGAGAGAGAGGGAAGAGAGAAAAAATTGGGGGGAATAAAATTTTTCCCCCGTCGGTTCAACTTAAGCTAGGCTTTTGACTTAGCGACGGACTAGCGACGGATAAAATCCTTCGCTACTCCGCCGTAAAATATTGTATGGTCGACGAAATGTTCGTCGCTACTTAGTCGTTAATCTCACGCGATTTTTTTTAAATTTTTTCAACCACTTATTGACCACTTAGCGACGGACTGTATCTCCGTCGCTAATATCCCATCATCTGGTCGACGGATTATCCGTCGCTAAGTAGTCGTCAATTCCTCTGCCAACTAGTGACATTTTTCTGCGATTTTTTAACATTTTCCTGCCAATTAGTGACTACCGAGTGACTACTTGCCGACAGGTTTTTTTTCGTCGCTATTTTACCGACGGCTTGTCGACGGATAGGCGACAGATGTTCACCCTTAAAAAAATTGGTGCGCGATTACCCGGGAAGTCATCGCCAGGTTGTCAGTAGTCCGTCGCTACTGACGACGGATTTATTCCATCGCTAAAACGCCGTTGCCAATTTACTGTATTTTGGTAGTGTTTTCAACCTATTATCTATATTTAAAAACCTTGAATATAAAATGGGTAATGAGTCCACATCTAATTCCCCAGCGGAATACCCACCAGAAGTATCCTTACTACGTCAACATTACCTCTAGTTCTGATATTTCACAAACTTTATTCATGAATTTCAAAAATCCAAAAGATTATTTATTGAATCATTCTTAAAAAGGCAGAATACAAGAGTTTCTCGGCTTAAAAGAGCAATTACAAACAAATGACTTAAGGGATACACAATTGATTGATGCTATCCCTCAGAGCCTTGATTTCAGCTTGAGATTTGACAGTGGCAAGATGACGTGCTTCTTCCTGCCGAGCAGCTTCATCCTTGAAAGGAATCAGTTTCATATGCTCCTCTTCCAACTTCACCAGCTAAGCCTTCAATTGGTCAGAAGTTGTGGCAGTCGTAGCAGCCTGAACCACATAATCTTTCTGCTCAGATGCAACTGTTCATAAGTCGGCCTAAAGTTGGGCAATCTCTTAGCGAAGCTGCACAATCTGATTGTACTTTTCAGTAATCTGGATGGCCAGCTTATTCTTTGAGGCAATACGAGCCCTACCTGCAGCATAAAACTGTTCATACTGATCAGCCAACTCACTGATCTCTTTAGCCAGCGCCTCCTTTCTCACATATAAAGTAGCTTTCTCTCTCCTCAAGTCCTATTTATAGGCACGAACGGGGAGTTATGCGCCCACATGGCCTATGCGCCCACATGATCTATGCGCCTATATGGTCTATGCGCCTACGCAGAGACTCGGCCTTTTGTAGAATATGCTCCTACTATTTGCTGATGCAGACTATGCATATACATCACATAAAGAGCGGACCTTTTCAAATTCCGTTCCTAAATGAGTCTATCGCTTCAAATTTCCAAGGAAGATCTCAACAGTCATATTTTCGATAGCCTGGCAAACATCTATGCGCCCAAATGGGTCATACCCATCATGCGCCCATGAAGCTAGTGAAGATAGTTTTTTCTATGCTTCTTTCAAAGTATTTCGACACTCGTTCGAGTCTCAATAACTTTGAAAGGGGTCTTGTAGAAGTATGAAAAATACAAGACTATGTGCCCCACATGAAGAAGAATACTATACGCCCATATAACCAAAGGGGGGCTATGCGCCCACATAACCAAAGGGAGGCTATACGCCCACATGATCGAAGAGGGGCTATGCGCCCACATTATTTTTATACAGATCAAACATGCACCCAAGTGTGGGCGCATAAACTTACTCCCATGCTATGCGCCCAAGACAGCAGATCCCTACGACTCAGTCAACATCTACGATCAGTCATGCACCAAAGCACGCGTCCACGTCAGTCTCCACGAGCAATCGTGCACCAAAGCATGCGGCCACGTCAACTCCACCTTAACCCCACGATCTACCCACGATCATCCAGTGTCCATGCGCCTACACCCTATGCTCCCATAGTGAAATCAGTATATTTTCCACCTGTGAGCGCATAACAGTCGTTTCAGTACAAAACGACTATAAATAGAGGGCGTCCCCCTCTACAAAAATACACAGAACGGAGAGCATTTCAAGAGCCAAATTACTGCCCTTCTTGCGAGTGAGGCGAGAGTTAGCTATTTTCTTAGGTTTTCTCCCACTTTTATAAATCAGAGTGCCAACGGAGTAAAGGAGCAACAGCCGTTCGATCTCCATCATCCCATTCCCCAGAATTCTTTTTGTACTAGGGGATCCTCAGTGCTTGATCTCTCAGGCGTACTCGATTTGTGGTGCCTTGCGCCAATAAGAAAAGACAGCATTTCTTCTTCTTTTTTGTGTGTGTCCACAGACGCCAGGGCACAAATCATCAAATGGCACTAGTTATCAGATGGCGCATGGAGTCAGTTGGTGTTGGACCTAGGTGGCGCTGGCCGCCTCGTAGCAAGCTTCCTCGAGAAGCTGAGACAGTTGTCATCATGACTGACAACACGTTAATCAAAGAAAATCCGTTCGAATCCCGAGTGCACGACGCTCGAGAAGATTGTGTCAGATTTGTCATAATGACGGACAGCTGTCTCGCACCATTTGCATTTGGCGCGAGATAATCAATGAATACATAATCAAGCAGATAGCACTAAACAACAAATAGCGCCTGGCGCCATTCAACAGTTGGCGCCATCGGATTAAATCATCCAGAAGAAGTTAGATGACGTGGCGTGCATGCCACTAATCTCGAAGAACGTGCACACGACACTGCCCACGATGAAGCACATCTCTCTCATAGAATACCATGTGTCATATGCAGCTAATTTAACCGTTCGCACAAGTGGATGAATAGCGCGCCAAATGCGGTGTGCGCCAATCAGGATAACTACTTAACTGTTATCTCTCTAAACTCTATAAATAGAGTTCCAAATCACTTCACAATCATCACTAATGATCATAATCTCCTGAGAACTTGCTGCAGCACTCTCCAAAGGCTTTATTCTTCGACATCGCATCGTCCAAGGGATAAAGTGATCGTTTACTGATCAGATTTTTACAGTTGTACTTCCCCAAAAATTAAATTGTACTCTTGTACTCTTCTCAGTTTGTAATCAAACTTTTTGTTTTTTGTAAACGAAATGACGACTCTGCTCGGGACAACTTTCTCCTCCGACAAAAAAGTGACAACTCAATGCGATGTTGCGTCGGTCGGCACGACGTAGAAGACTTTGGTCGTGAAAGTCAACCAAACTGCCTGTTTGCAAAAACAAAAGTATAGAATTTTATTGATACAAACTTTGTAAAAGATTATAATTTGAATTCTGGGAATGGTACAACTTTAGGAATCCAATCTAGATGACGATTGCTTTATCCCTTGGACGATGTGAACTCTGAAGACGATAGCCTCTAAAGTTGAAGACAACTCTGGAATTGAAGGCAAAAAGCCTCAGAAATTAAAGGCAAAAGCCTCGGAAGAATGCAACAGCACTTGGGCAAGAACTCCTGGACTCTCTGAACTTTAAAGTCTGATCTCTCTATGATCTGATCTCTGATCCCCTTGAATGGAGACTTGAAACTCTATTTATAGAGTTCTGAAAAATAACTAACTTTTAGTTATTCTGGACTGCACATGATAGATTGCGCAGCAATTAGATTGCACAACAGTAGACTGCGCAGGCAGTTGCTGGATCATGGGCCAACTGTCTTGGACACATGGCATCATTTGATTGAAATGCGCATGATCGTGCATAGACAGTTGCCACGTAATGAGCAATTGATGGCATGAATGCCATATGTACTTCGTCAGTTGTGTTGATAAAACGCGCAACCTGAACTGCGCTGGCATTGGATTGTGCAGGCTTGGACTGCGCAGGAATGGATTGCGCCAACATGGATTGCGCTGCCAGCTGTCCTCGAGCAACGTGCTGTACGATTAAACAAACAGTCGCCTCGTTCTCCACACTGTCAGCTGTCAGAAGATTTGATTTGTGTCAGATAATGATGACGATTTGCCACGTCAGACTGCGCGCTTGGTAATGTGCGCAATCTAGTCTGCACAATCTATATGCTGCACAATCTGATGTCTGTGCAGTTTATTTGAAAGATTCATTTTTTGATCTTCATGACTTTGTTGATGTGTGCAACTTGATTTTTTAGGACCTACAAGACCCCCTTCAAAGTTTTCGAAAGTTGAACTTTATTCAAAATTTCGAAATACTTTGAATTTTGAAATTACAATCCATTGCGCATGAAATGAGCTGTCTGCACAATCTGAGGGATTAGCCCCATTTTTAGGCGCAATCTGAGGCGGCCGTTTCGTTTTCGAAAACTATAAATAGTTCTCTACTTCTCATTTCATTCTTTACTTTGCTTTCTTCGTGCACTTTGAGAGAAACTCCTTCGAGCTCTTTCTTTCTTTCTTCTCCAACGATCTCGATGGCTCCCAAGCGTTCCTCCGCCGCTGCCAAGGGCAAGGCCCCCGCCGAGACTTCGGCTAGGGTTGCGCGACGTACTTCTCGTCACGAATCTGCTCATCCCGCGCTGATAGGTAGATAACCAAATCAAAACTCTTTTTAGGGTTTTGATCTCACTGTTCTTCAGAATCCATCTCTTTTTAGAGATGTGATCATACTGCGCCACCCTTTTTAGGGTTCTGGTTGCACAAATCAGTTCGTTCTTCATTTTTATGAAGGACGACATTCTGCGCAATCGGTTGAACTGCGCAGACAAAAGTCAGCGCAATTCACTGATTTGCGCATGACTGCCAGCGCAAACTGATGACTGTTTGTTTGCGCAGTCTGATTATTGCGCAATCTGATATCGTGCAATCTGATATTGCGCAATCTGATGTTTGTGCAAACTGATGACAGAATCTTTGACTTGACTTGTACTGAATTTTTGTTTTCTCTGTTTGATGCAGTTAATACCAGAGAAGATCCTGGATATGAGGACTTTGTAGGAACTCTTTCAGAGTCAGAATACAAGGAGGACCTTTCCTATGTGCACTATCCTCAATATGATCTGCCAACTTCCCGTCAGACTATTTTGATAGCCCAAGATAATGAGACTCTGCTATGTTTGATGAATGGACAACCTCTGGAGTCAGCAGACGCTGTCATTCACAAGAAGCCATTATTCCTGTTTGGTGATGCTTTTGAGAAAAGCTCTCAACCGAGGCCAAGGATGGAAGAAAGGATTGTCCATCAGAAGGATAGGACATTCTCGATACCAGATGTTTCCCGCTGCCTCCCCTTATCCCGGTATGCTCATGCGAGCTATCCGAGGAAGATGGAATGGAACCTTACACCTTTCCAAGATGCCCGTCCAGGAAGGATGTTTGTGAAGAAGGGGCCGAACAAGAAGGACATGTTCTACAGTTCCTCAGAACGATATAGTGTCTTGTTAGAAGGTTTGAAACCCGGTTGTATTCTGCCGGAGAATTCTTCCTTGTTATTGCCTGTCAGAACTCCAATATTCGCAAATAAGTTTGCGAAGGTCGAAGGGAAGTACCCAGATCAGGATCTCAGATTAACTGGACTAGTGAATCCAAATTTTAAGAGATGGAACTGCATAACAAACTGGATTTTGACCAAGTTTGAAAATAAACTTCAGCAAATCAATTTGTACCAAGCAGTGCATGCCACTGTTTATGGTTTTGCCCCTAACCCGCAACTGTTCTTGGCTCTAGCAGAAAGATACAATTACAGAACAGGGACTTTCATGACTCCTGGCAGAAAGATCGGGTTTGCACTTCATGAGATGCAGTACATCTCTTACTTGCCAATGGGGGATACCCCATATGAGGAATTTGTCCCAACTAATGATGAGTTGGACAAACTTCGAAAAGAGAACGCAGATATGGTAGCAGTCTTCGAAGAACTACTATGTCATTATAAAATCTGTTCTCTGTTTTACAAAAGTGCTACATCAAATACCTGCTATTCCTCAAAATAGTTGCCTTATCTGTTCCTTAACCACATTAAAGAAACGAAGACCAAGGAACATGATAGATGCTATCCTGACTTCTTTAGACCACTGAGCAGTACAGAAGTGGTGAAACTGATGGAAGAAAGTGGGGATTTTGATGAAGAGGTGAAGAATGATCATCAATGTCCTCCTCTGAAGAAATGAGATACTCTCGAGAGTTATTTGAGAGTAGGGTATAGATTTATGTCAAAAGAAGTCCAATTAGCAGGGTTTCTGACGTATTGGCTCCGTCGGTTTGTAGTCCCAGGATCCAGTGCCGTAGACCGCTTCCATCACGGTGTTCTTTTTGCCGCCGTTAGATTAGTCTTCGGCTACAAGATGGATCTTTTGTCAGCGATGACTTGTAGGTTGAATGCCAGTCTTCGTCTGTACGTTGATCTGATGTTGAAAGCTAAAGGAGAAAAAGAATTTCCTCGGCTAGAATTGCCGTATACATATCTGTTCGGGTGGTTGCTTCTTCACCATCCTACTTTGATGGACCCCGGCATGGGACCAGTCGATGGCAGCTTTTTGCGGAGATACTCTCATAGTAAGTGGAAATACACTTCTCTGAGAGATTGTAGATATGCTTTAAAACTGAGCAAAGGATGGAACTTTTGTTGCACTCCTCCTCCTGCTGGATATGAACAAATGCCGACAAATATGATTGACTCGAAGATGCAACATTTGAGCCGTGCAGCTTTTGAGTGGTTGAAGACAATTCGACCGTCCCATTTGGTGTATCGGTTTGAAGAAGAATGTTATTTAGAGCCATATCTCCCCAGTCGATTTGCTCGACAGTTCGGGTACGACCAATTCCATATGGGAAATGCCATCACGTGCCTTCAAGGAAAGGGTTTCTTGATAGATGGGGCCCGAGCTTGGGCTTATTATAATGCTCGAGATACGAAAGTAACATTCTCGATGCCAGTAAATAGCAATCATGGCCCTCGGATGCTATTTACATACTCAGTATTCTATACATCTTCGAACACCTTTGCTGAGAATTTCAATCTCGTGGATAGCTTCGCGTCTTCAACAAGATTGTAGAAGGGAGGAGTCGTCATGTCGCTCCCAGGAAATGATGAGGTGCATGAACCAGTAGATGCACCTTTAGAAGCTTCAAGGGACATTATGTTCCCTGAAGAGGTAAACGCAGCACTGCGTATTTCTCTAAAGGTAGGTAGATCTCTAGCCAAGAAGAGGAGAAGAGAGGAGTCTCCCGCTCCGGCAGCAAAGAAGAGACTGGTCTTAGATCATTCCTCTGAAAAGATTACCACTAGATCTCAATCTCGGCAGCTGGCCGAGACAATTCAGCAAGAAGAAGCTACCACACCGACCTCTGTTCAAAGACAAGTCGAGACAATAAATGTAAAGAGTCCTGAAAGACCTCTACACAGAAAGAAAAGGTTGGTCCGTAGAAGTCAAGTTTTGTCTTCGATCGTGGCAGATGCTACAGCAGGAATCACCATGTCTTTTCCCACCCCTATTTCTGAATCTGGGAATAAAACTTCCAGTCCAGATTTTAGGGAAGAGATTGAGCAGAGGGAAGATTTTGATCCGAGAACTGAGGCCGAAAAGCCCAGAGAAAATATCATGGAGGAAGAGCAAGATATTGTACGACCTCTTTCACCTATCGCGGAGACGACTCAACTTCCTCCTACTCCTAGGACCCTCCGCGAAAAGGAGGATCGTGAAGTGATTGCATCTCTAGAAGATTGCAACTACAGCCCGCTGGAGGACTATATTGACCAAGCTGCAACTACCAGCGGGAATGCACCAGAAGAAAGCGAAGATAAGGAGAGCTCTTCGTCCGAGAATATTGATAAAGATATACAAGATCCCAAAAGGGATGATGAAGTGCATATATCTCCTAATGCTGCCGATGATACCTTAGCTCCTAACAAGGAAGTTGAGGTAGAAGCATCTCCAGAAACTGTCGCTGATACCTTGAATCCTGAAAAGGATGTTGAGGTAGAGGCATCTCCAGAAAAAGCAGCAGATGAAGAAGCTCCGGAGGAAACTCCCGCCACTGATCCTCAAGGTATAGAATGAAGTTAGCAATCTCCTTTTAAATAGATTGATAGCTAACATCTTTATTTGTATTTCCTGCAGATCATGAGACTCCTCCAGCACCTCCGACATGCACGGACATAGTGCCTGTAACGACGATGATTGCTAGTAGCAGTCATCATTTATCCTGTGGTTCTAAAGCGGGCAGTAGCCAAGCTGTTATGGCTGAAGCTAACTCTGTTCAACTAGAGTCTATTCCTGCAGATGATAGGCTCATTGCTGGATTCAACCATGGTAAGACAGTTTACATCTTTAATCTTCTTGAACAATAACAAACAACAGGCAAAATGACAATCTTTACTTTTGCAGAGGAACAACCAGGAGGGGCAACTAGCTCCACTTTGGCTCCTTTATTCAAAGAGTCCGCTGTCCAGATGCAAGAGATTTAACAACCTGCGGCCTCGTCATCAACAGGAGTAGCTGCAACCCCTGGTGCTTTGGTGACTAATCAGCTCGTAATCTAATCATTCACCAGATGTTTCTTCGAGTCTTTGGGACCTCTAGTTAATAGAATGATGGATAAAGAAGATGCAGATTTTTTTATGGTTAGAGGTCCGACTTCTTTCCTGGTGAAGGCCATCCGGGAACAGGGTAATGAGGCTCAGGCCACTCTCCTTGATCATATATTGAATGAGTTAGAAATCTCCATAAAGAACTACAAGGAACTCAATAAAGGGGAATTGGAACCTCTAGTACAGGCAGAGTTTGAACGAATGGCTCAAGCAGCTGACATTGAACGGGTAAATCTCCAAAACCTTTTGGAGGCTTATTCTGCAAAATCTGCTGAGTATCAGTCCAAGCTAGAATCAGTGACCTTGGTGGCTGAGAGAAAAGAGCAAAGAGCTGCTGAGCTAAGAGCAGAGATTACTCATCTCCAGAAAGAATTAGAAAATAAAGTTACTGATCATCAACTTGCAATCCAACAATTCAATGCTCTGATTCAAGAAAGGGATGAGTACGTGGCAGCTCACGATGCCGAGATTACTCGCCGAACGGTGACCATGCCCATTTTCAATGAAGAAAGCGGGATGGAAGAGGCCAGAAGGAGGGTGATGTCTACTCGTGAAGAGCGGCTACAAACTCTGAAGCAACAGATTGCTAATCTGATAATACCTCCGTCTTAGCAGAACATTTTGTATCTTTATGTGTTTTTGTAATGTCTCATATTTTGATTAATAAAAGACATTTTATTGTGGCTCCATTATTTGTTGCATATCTTGTTCAGATATAAATAATAGAGATAGAAAATATATTCAGAGGTGCAAGACATGATATATTTCTTGATGATTTTGTAGGAAAATAATTATATTCATTATATCTGCTCAGAGGTAATATGGACGTGGCAGAATATATCGAATATTACTATTTCAATTGACAACTTAATCACGGACGATAAGTTGCTGATGTGGATGAATGAAAATGAATCGTCATAATGAATAGATGAACGGATAAACCGTCGGATGGTGATGAACGGGTGAACCGTCAGGTGATAATAAATGAACGGATGAACCGTCGGATAATGATAAATGAATGGATGAACCATCGGATGAATGTGAATGAACGGACGAACCGTCGGATGAATATGAACGAATGAATCGTCAGGTTGTAATAAATGAATGGGTGAACCATCAGGTGAAATGTGAACGGATGAACCGTCAAATGATTGTGAATGAACGGACGAACCGTCGGATGATGATGTCGTTTTATTATTTGAGGAACCTCTGCCTATAAATAGAACAAAAATCTGACAGAAATGAACACTTCCACTTTTCAACATAAAAATATCGTCTGGAGATGCATCCAAGCAAGCTGAAATTGCCCCGAAGGTTGAGACGGGCATTGAAGAACGTTCTGCTGATCCAGTTCAGCCAATGCAAATAGAAGCAGGCGAAGGTTCGTCTGCGCCCAAGCTACCACGAGACATCCTGGATTTTCTGCTTGAACTAGGAAAAACTGAAGAGGAGGAAGCCATGAGGATAGCTGCTTGCAAGTTCCTCGTGGGCTCCAGCAAGGAGGTTCTCGGCTCTTTTGCTGACCGTGTCTTTGAGAAGGACGGCAGTGGTCCGCGTCCCAATGTTAAGAAGGATGATAGTGATCTCCCTTAATATCATGTACTATCATTCATGATGAAATAAAATTTTATTTATGAACTTGAACTTGTCTGATGATTTACAAGCATTTTTATTTACACATAGTACTTTTTAAGGAACTTGCCATTGATAGGCATCATTGCAATTCGACCGTCGAGCTCTGAGAGTTGATAGGCTCCATTTGAGAAGACTTTGCTTACAACATAGGGACCTTCCCACTTCGCGTCGAATTTGCCTTTGCTCATATGAGTCATAGTCATAGGACGTCTGACTGTTAGAACAAGTTCTCCTTGTTGAAAAGCTCTAACTTTAACTTTGCGGTTGAAAGTCTTCGAGATGCGGGCTTGGTATAACTCAATATGTTGTTGAGCCATTAACCGCTTCTCGTCAAGTGCTTCTAATTCTTGAAGTCGAAGAAAATCATTGTTCTCTGTAGTGAGCTCGTTAGCAATGGCAATCCTTAAAGAAGGAATTTGAAGTTCCAGAGGAAGAACAGCTTCACAACCATACACCAAAGAGAAAGGTGTAAAGCCTGTAGGGTTGCGGACCGTAGTTCGGTAGGCCCATAGACAATCGCCAAGCTTTTCACTCCAATTCTGTTTATTAGTGGATACAAACTTCTTGAGGGGCTTGATAATGGTTTTGTTAAAAGCTTCAGCTAATCCATTAGTAGCAGGATTGTAAGCTGTAGAAGCGACATTGTCAATTCGGTGATCATCGTAAAATCTGGTGAACTTCTGGCTGATGAATTGAGGTCCGTTGTCGTGGATAATTCGTCGAGGTACACCAAATCTATAGATGACATGGTGTTTGACAAAATTGATGACACTGCTGGTCTTAACTTCAGCCAGAGGTATAGCTTTGGCCTATTTGGAGAAGTAATCGGTTATTGCTAGTATAAACCGATGTCCTCTAGAAGAAGGAGGATTGATAGGACCTATGACATCCATGCCCCAAGCTTCAAAAGGCCAGGAAGCAGCAGTCGGATAAAGAAATTCCGACGGTTGATGAATAAAATCTGCATGGATTTGACAGGCTCGGCATTTTCTTGCATATTCGATGGCGTCTGATACCATAGAGGGCCAGTAGTAACCCATTCGTCGGATGCGATCCTGTAGTTTAGGACCGGGTTGATGTGCTCCACAGACACCGTCGTGAGCTTCACGCAACACCTGTTTTACCTCGTCACCAGCGAGACAGCGTTAGAGAAGACCGTCATAGGTTCGCCGATAAAGAGTCTTGGTGGTTTGATTGTAGTAGAATCGGAGAGATTGTCGTCGAACACTTGTAGCCTCCTTAGGATCTTCAGGGAGTATGTCGTGAACCACGAAGTCGATGAAAGGAGTTCTCCAATCTTCATCGATAACGTTGACTTCAACAAAGTTGCTGAACTCAATATTACGATTATTTTCGATACAGGACAATTCTCGATTGGAGATAACTACCACTTGTTGTCTCTTAATAGGGATGGCTAAGACAGCTGCAAGGTTGGCTAAGGCGTCTGCTTCGGTATTACAAGCTCGACGAACATAGTCGATGAAAAAAGCTTTGAATGATGTAGCCATGTTGATCGTTGCTTCATGATAAGGCACCAGATCTTGATGTCGAACTTCATAGGTTCCTCTAACCTGATTGACAACTAGCTTAGAGTCGCCGTAAACTTCGAGATATTCGATATCCAATTGCTTGGCTAACTGAAGGCCGATGAGTAGAGCATTATACTCCGCTACATTGTTGGAACAGGGTTCATCTAGAGAGTAAGCTCTTTGGATGGTTAATCCATCTGGAGAAACAAGAACAACTCCGACTCCTGCTATAATGGCACCATTTGGTCCAATTCTGGATGCACCATCGAAGAATAGATGCCAGGTCGGAAATTCTTCAGAGATCAAATTGACTTCCAATGTCTCGTCTGGAATTTTATCGTAAAGCTTGGATGTTTCTGGTACGGGATGAGCCGCCAAGAAATCTGCCAGTGCTTGACCTTTGACAGACTTTTGAGGAACATAAACCATGTCATATTGGGCTAGAAGAATGGCCCATGTAGCCAACCGAGAATTGAGTGTACTGGGCTTTTTCATGAGTACCCGAAGAGGGTTAACTCGAGATATGACATGAATAGTTTCACCGATGATATAATGCCTTGTCTTTTGAACAGCGAACATAAGGGCTAGATATTCTTTTTTAACCGGACTATAACGGTGTTCAGCACCAATCATAGTACGACTGAGATAGTAGATGGCCTGTTCATAACCTTCTTTATTCTTTTGGGCGAGTAAAGCACCCAATGAATGGTCCATAGCACGGACGTACATTAAGAATGGAATGCCCGAGATTGGTGGCACCAAGACTGATGGGTTTATGAGATATCGTTTGATGTCGTCGAATGCTTGTTGACATTCTTCAGTCCAAATAAAAGATACACCCTTCTTCATTAATTGAGTGAATGGTCTGCAGCGTCCAGACAAGTTCGAAATGAATCTCCTGATGTACGCAAGTCGACCTTGGAATCCTCGTAGCTCTTTTAGGTTGCGTGGAGGACGCATCTTTTGAATGGCTTTGATCTTCTCGGGATCCACGTGTATACCCTTAGAGGTAATGACGAAGCCAAGAAACTTACCACTAGAGACACCCAAGAATGACTTGGTGGAATTCATCTTGAGTTGATGTTGGCGCATGAGATTGAAGATAGTTCTCAAGTCTTGGATGTGATCTTCCTTCAGACGACTTTTGACAGCAATATCGTCAACATAGCATTCGACAGTCTTACGAAGATGTTCTCTAAAAATGCTACTCATAGCCCGTTGGTAAGTTGCACCAGCGTTATTGAGACCAAATGGCATCACTGTGTAGCAATAGACTCCCCGAGGAGTGCGGAAGGATGTGTATTTTTCATCTTCAGGATTCATCTTGATCTGATTGTATCCAGAGAATCCATCCATAAAAGATATTCGTTCGAACCCACAGGTATTGTCAATCATGACGTCCGTAATAGGGAGAGAAAATTCCTCTTTTGGACATGCTTCATTACGATCCCGAAAATCGATACAGACTCGAACCTTGCCGGTTTTCTTCAGGACTGGAACAACGTTGGCTACCCAATCAAGATGTTGTTCTTCTCGAATAAAACCATAAGCGATGAGCTTCTTGACTTCATCATCGATTGCATCCATCATTTTCGGTTTGAATTGCCGTTGTTGTTGTTTGACTGGTTTTGCATTCGGCAGAATATTCAATTTGTGAGTAGCGATTTTGGGATCTAGTCCTGGCATGTCTTCATAACTCCAGGCAAAGACATCAATGTATTCTTTAATCAGAAGAATTAATTCTTGCTTGTCTGTTTCTGGAAGGTTCTTGCTGATGAATATTAGACGAGGTGACCCATTATCTCCTACATCAATTTGAACCAATTGATCTTCGATAGGAGGTTCTCTTTGTTCGAATCGGAGTACCCACTGATTGTCCATCTGTTGAGCCCAAGGATCTGTTTCAGAACTTTCTTCAATGTCTCCGTCATAACCTTCTGGAAGTTCAGCAGAGACCATATTGGAAGATACGACCAGTCGATGAACATCACCAATGCTAGTGTCAGAATCCCATGATCTGGAATCAGAAGAGTTAGAATGCTCCTCGCTATCAGATTCAGAGCCTGCTAGGGATAACAGCGGAGGAGAAGCATATCCGAGACCTCTTTTGGTTCTGCTGTAATACATCTCTGAATTTCCTTGTGGAACAGCGATACGGAGAGGAGTTTTTCTACCTTTACCGTAATTGAGGCCGCTCTTGAAGTCGTAACCCATCTTTCGGACGATGTCTTTTGATTGTTGACTGTAACGACGGAGTTGAAGATGCCCCGTGTCGTTAACTTTGCTATCATCCGTATAGCTGAATTTTTGTTCCGGTCCTTTACTAAAAAGTATTGGACGTTCGCCTTTCTTACGAGCAGGAACAATACGATATGAATCCTTTGGGTGTTCACATGAAACTTCTATTTGAAGAGATTGCACAACTCCCATTGTAAATGATTTGAAGCTATTTAACATATCCAAATAACATTTAGTATGATAAATAACATCAGTATACTGGAAAGTATATGCTTTTTCATTAATTTGTACATCCGTATTTACAGCAGGACCTTTAGCCTTAGCAGGCTTGGTCAGATTGATTACAAGAGGGGGAGAAGAAGAACGTGGAGGAGGATTAGCTTTGTTACGACGGAGGTCGATAACAAGCGGCTCAGAGGAGGTGAGCTCCCTTTTCTCCTTGTTATGAGATAGATCGATAACAAGTGGCTCAGAAGAAGTGAGCTGCTTTTTATCCTTGTTATGAGATAGATCGATAACTAGTGGCTCAGAAGAAGTGAGCTGCTTTTTATCCTTGTTACGAGGTAAGTCAATAACAAGTGGCTCAGGAGAGATGAGCTCCCTTTTGTCCTGATCATCATCAATAGATTGTTTCTGGACTGGCAAGTGAATAGCCAGTGGTTTAGAAGACTGAGGATGAGAAACACGCCCTTTAACAGGTATAATAAGAGTGTCTTTGGGCACTGCTTCTTGGTCTTCTTCAGTATCCATGGCCGATACCACTTTCATAAATTCTTTCTTATACATACGAGCGTTACTGCAGTATGCTTCGACACCCTTAAAACGATAAAGGTCTGCAACTTCTTTGTGAACTTCTCCTTTGTCATCGACATATTTAAAGCATTGATGAAGAGTTGATGGAACAACATTATGTTCATGGAGGAAGGGTCTTCCCAGAAGAGCGTTGTAATAACAACCATGATTATCAATGATATAGAAGGTCACCTTTGTGCGAAGATTGCCTATTTGGAGTTTTAGGCGAATCTTATCCAAAGGTTCACTCCTTCCTTGGTTGAATCCCAAGATAGTAGTGATTGTGCTTGAAAGACTATGCACTAGTATCTTTAATGCATCCAGCATCGTCTTTGGCATGATGCTGAGAGCAGACCCTAGATCTATCAGGATACGATCGACTTTCATCGAATCGACATACCCTGTATAGTAGAGAGGACGATCATGTCTATTATCCTCCAGCAGCATATCATCCTGAGTGAAAGTGATGTTTGGAATCAACTCCAGAACACTATGACAGTGACGGCAAGAGACTGGTTCTGATTCCGGCTTTTTGAGAACAGGTAAGCAAGTTTCAGCCTGCATCAGAGCTTCACTTAAAGTTTCTCGAGTCTCTTTGGAAAGGTGCAAGAGCTCGAAGATTGATAGCCTAGTCGGTGTATTGGCTAATTGAGCCAATATATCAAAGTTGTACGGCTTTTCAAGTCCTGTAGGAGATGATTTCTTCAAGGGTTTGTCAAAGCGGACTTGTTGCTTGCCTTTGTCAGCAACCACCGGCTTGGGAGGAATAGGCACTACAACTGGTGAGGATGTGGAAGGAATCTCTTCAGAGGAAGTAGATTGTACTGGAACAGGTTCAGAAGAAGAGACAGGATTCTCTTGAGTATCAGGATACTCTTTCAAGTAAGCTTTTCCTGATCTGGTGCCTAACAGAATTTCTTCGTCAACTATGGGGTCAAAAGACACCATGTTGCAAGTCTTTGTCTTGCCTTTGGAGCGGTCTTTCTTCTTAGAAGAAGAGGAAACTTCGAACTCGAAAACAAGATCTGGATGGATCCACATAACTTCGCCGTTGTCAAGAGACAAGGGAACAAGACCTTCACTTGGTGGAGGCGGGAGATTCTCAATCTCAAGAGTAGCTTTGGGAATAGGAATGACACCGTGCGATACCATTTGAGGAGGGAAGTCACCAAACTAGACTGAAACTATATTTGTAGTAACAGTCTTCTCGTCTTGCTGCAGAGTGACAACATCAGCATTGACAAGCTCTTGAATTTTACCTTTGAGCACGTAGCATGCTCGAGTAGGGTGTCCAATGAACCTGTGGTAGATACAGTATTTAGGATGATCTGTCTTACCGACTTCATCAGGTTTCTTTGGGTCTGGAAGTTGAATCTTATTGCTTTTGAGTAAACAATCAAAGATGCTTGCGGTGTCATTTTCGTCGAAGGAATATTCTACTTTCGGACGAGGTTCCCTCAGTGGAGGTGCAGAAGGAGTAGAAGTGGATGTAGGCGGAGCCACATTGACAGCCAAAGATTCTTTATTCTTGTTCAGATTGATGTTCAAAGTCTCTTTTGCTTTGCGGTTGTTCTGGCGATTGCCACCACCTGATGTCTGGTGTTCATTTCGGTCAGGGTTAGACATTTGTACCCCCAATTGCTTGAACTTCTCGGCACTCACTTCAGCAGCTTTGGCGTTGACAATGAATGAGGGCCAATCTTAGAACTGGGTAGATCCTGTCCACATACTGATAATAGGCAAAAGATTTGCCTTACAAGTATCAATAGTGACAGCAGCTGGAGTTCCGGGAGGCATCTTCAAGGCTTCACGGCGGAACCGTTCGATGAAACTCTCAGCAGTTTCATTGTGTTTCTGTTTGATTTTATTGAGAGCCGACATAGTCATGTCGTTGAATCCTTCATAGAACCGTTCCAGGAAGATTTGCTTGAGACCTGAGAAGAAAGTAATACAACCATCGGGCAAACTTCTGTACCAGTCGTATGCTACGCCGGCTAAACAACCGACGAACACTCTGGTAAGAAGAGCGTCATTTGGCTGGAGTTGAACGGTCATTACCTCAAAATAATTGATGAACTAGCTAGGATAAGTACTGCCATCAAACAAAGAGATCGTTGGGATCTTGTACTTTGGCGGGAACGGAACTTCCTTCCATTCAACTGGATAGGGTTGCTTGATCCCCAATCTTTGCAAGTTGTCTTTCTCTTTGAAGGCTTCGAACTGGGTTCGCAAGAGTTTGACAGCTTCATTGGCATCTTCAGATGATGAAGAAGGAGCAGGTTGAGTTAGAGTGGTAGGAGGAGGAACAGCATTGTAAGCACTACCCCCAGCTCCTGACTGACTGGGTGTAGTTTGAACTTGTACTTGTACAGGAGGTATTTGAGGAGATACTACCCCCAGCCTAGCATTGACAGGTATTGAAGATGCTATGATATCTGGACTCGCAGCAGGTACAGTTGGTGGTGTGGCATGTTGTGCCACTATGATAGAATGCATACTAGCAACCATTTCAGCCATGGTCTTTAGCTTGTCTTCAAGTGCAGCGATTCGCTGTTCTTGATTTGCTGAAGTTGAAGCATCTTGATCTTTATTGACAACATACGCCGTGACTTCTCTTGGTACAGTGGAAGACACTGTCTGTTCAGAGCTTTCGCTATATGCATCATAGTCGGAGAAAGAGTCGTCTCCTGACTGAGAAGTAGGAAGATAACCCGAAGGGTTTTGAGGAAGGTTCCTTTGACCGATTGTATCTCGGCTTCGGGAACGGGTATGTCGAAATATTCCTTCAGAAGATTCCTGGAGTAAATCTAGATACCGTTGACTAGGACGGCGAGGTTTGCCATGCTTGGAGCACTTTCTACCTCCAGTGTCTCGGGAAGTCATGTTGACAGAAGCGTACAAGACTTCTTCTTCTTCTGACACTACTTCAGAGTTTGCAAAAGTCAAACGATCGAAGACAGATCGTTTTGTTGTTTGACAACAACATTGGATGATGACTTTGTGGTTGCAATGATGATCAGATGGTTGAACTGGAGATGTTGAGACGTTGTCCCACTTTTGTCTGAGATGTTCTCGGAGATCGGGAACAACAGCAGGACGAGAAAAATTCTGAGGGATCTGTTCCTTGATAATATTCGGAATATGATTCCGATTCTTCAAATGTTTAGTCCCTTGAGTGTATAGAGAAGTGCTTACTTCATTGGCATAAGTGTCAGGATCTTTAACCCTGGAAGTTTGTCTTTGATGTTTGATCTTCGGCATTGGCTGTTTACGTTTTGCTGAAGTAGGCCTGTTAAGATAAGTTCTTAAATCTGCAAACTCACCCCCAGGGGTTTCTGTTTAAGACACCAGCAGTTTTCCCTGTTTGGATCGGGATATTTTGAGAGTTGGGAGGTCTTGGAACTCTGCTACCGGAGTAGGCTGAATATCTCTTTGGTCAGTACAAGTTTTCTTGTCATGAAGGAAAGAAGGATCCTTATTTGAAAGAGTTCTAGTACTGATTGGTGCAGAGGCACGTTCAGATGGATCTTCTACAGTAAAAACTGAAGAAGATTGAGAAAAGACCAAAGGGCCTTTTCCTTTGTTTTGTGAAGAAGGGTTAGCTAAAGAGCGTTTCCCTCTGTTGTCTTCCAAGTCATGAGACAAAGAAGTTTGAGAAAAGACCAACAGGCCTTTTCCTTTGTTTTGAGGAGGAAGAGGAATAGCCAAAGGACTACCCCCAGTGGATTGCTTCAGAGCGACAGTGTGTTTGGGAGGAGGAACAGAGCTTTTCCCTTTATTTTGAGAAGAAGAGAGTTTAGCCAAAAGGCTGTCACTCTTGGATTGCGCAGGAGTAGCTTGCGCATGAATGGATGGCGCACTGGTTCTGGCCACATAAACTGTGGTTTGCGCATCAGGAGTTCTTGTCACAAAGTGCCTATGGTGGACTCTGGTTGTCAGAGTGTTGGTTTGCGCAGACAGATTGACAGCCAATTGTGCTAGAGACATAGGAGTCTTGCACTTAGCCAAGGCAGCATATGAAGTACTCTGTATACTGGCAACAGCAGATTGCGCAGCATTAGTTGAGACAGATTGTGCAGCAGGCTTGATGACAGAAGCTTTGGACTGCGCAGCAGTCTTGCTGACAGACTGCACAGGAGTCTTGCTGGCAGCATCAATAGACTGCACAGCAGTCTTTGGGATCCACACTGGGCGTACTTTGCTTGTGGCAGAAGTGGTTGCAGTGCGAGGAGTGGTCTTGGAGGTGATCATGGCCTCGTAGGCTGTCTGGTTGATCTTCACAACCAGTGTCTTCTGCGTCTTTTCGATCGACGCTACGTCACATTGAGTTGTCACTTCTTCATCAGAGGAGAAAGTCGTCCCCAGCAGAGTCGCCATTTTGTTTGCAAAAACAAAAGTATAGAACTTTATTGATACAAACTTTGTAAAAGATTACAATTTGAATTCTGGGAATGGTACAACTTTAGGAATCCAATCTAGATGACGATTGCTTTATCCCTTGGACGATGTGAACTCTGAAGACGATAGCCTCTGAAGTTGAAGACAACTCTGGAATTGAAGGCAAAAAGCCTCGAAAATTGAAGGCAAAAGCCTCGGAAGAATGCAGCAGCAATTGGGCAAGAACTCCTGGACTCTCTGAACTTTAAAGTCTTATCTCTCTATGATCTGATCTCTGATCCCCTTGAATGGAGACTTGAAACTCTATTTATAGAGTTCTAAAAAATAACTAACTTTTAGTTATTCTGGACTGCGCATGATAGATTGTGCAGCAATTGGATTGTGCAACAGTAGACTGCGCAAGCAGTTGCTCGATCATGGGGCAACTGTCTTGGACACATGGCATCATTTGATTGAAATGTGCATGATCGTGCATAGACAGTTGCCACGTAATGAGCAATTGATGGCATGAATGCCACATGTACTTCGTCAGTTGTGTTGATGAAATGTGCAACCTGAACTGCGCTGGCATTGGATTGCGCAGGCTTGGACTGCGCAGGAATAGATTACGCCAACATGGATTGCGTTGCCAGCTGTCCTCGAGCACCGTGCTGCACGATTAAACAAACAGTCATCTCGTTCTCCACGCTGTCAGCTGTCAGAAGATTTGATTTGTGTCAGGTAATGATGACGATTTGCCACGTCAGACTGCGCGCTTGATAATGTGCGCAATCTAGTCTGCGCAATCTATATGCTGCGCAATCTGATGTCTGCGCAGTTCATTTGAAAGATTCATTTCTTGATCTTCATGACTTTATTGATGTGTGCAACTTGATTTTTTAGGACCTACACTGCCTACGAAGCCATGATTGGTGCTGGGGGTGATAGGCGTTCTCCACTGTTGCTGCCAAGAACAAGGCGCGTGCCATCTGGACTCCAAAGTCCTCCAGTGCACCAATCATGACTTTTGCGCCAAGTATGGAGAAAACTCTATAGCCACTTCTTCTTCCTCACTAATTCTGAAATTGGTAGAGGGTGCACCAATCACTGCCCTGGCACTAATCAAGGGACAGTGCCACATGGTTACTCCATCTTCCTCTCCAGTTCTAAACTCGGTAGAAAGTGCACCAACCACTGCCTCTGCGCCAAACAAAAAAAAATGTCCTATGGCCAATCCTCACTCCTCCCCAGTTCTAAACTTGGTGGAGAAGTTACATATCACTACCCCTGCGTAGAATAAAGGAAAGTGCCCTATGGCCTATCCTTATTTTTCCCCAGTCCTGGACTCGGTGGAAAACGCATCTGATTGTGCCTCTGTGCCAATCAATGCGAGAATGCTTCTGAGTAGAAACTCAACTTTTCTTGGCAGAGACAATCGAATCAACGCCGAGAAATTAGACACTACTCGAAGTCCGTTTCCTGATGCTCATTTGTGCCGTGCCAAACTCAATGGAACAAGTTGCGCAGAACAACAGGGCCTCATGCCCACTCCACATGGCCAGCGCCAACCAAGCCAGAGCCAGGATCTTCCTACCCTGTACATATCAAGGATAAGGCAGGATAAATTGATGGTGTCTCAGTCAAAGAGCAGGTGGCGTATGACTCTGACATGCGCACTTACCTTAATCAGCGCATAACAACATTAAGTCTACACCAAGCACAATCTATGCCACTTACTAAATTGCGCACATGGAGAATTTCTCAAATCAAGAATCCTCTCACCTATGCCAATGAACTCAGTACTTTTCTGTACACATAGGAAACAAGGCATCTCAAGAACCGGAACTATGTTCCTAACACCATCAAGGATATGTGCCTCTAATTTTTCCTTATCCTGTCACTGCAACTAATCTCCGCGAACTTCTTGTACAAAAGCGGAAGATCGAAGGACCATCTTGTCCACCTGTAACTCCACATCAGAAACACCACTGTAATCATTACCATGAAGTAGTAATCAAATGTTGCTATTAATCAGCTAAACGGTCTGTCTTCGACCGTTTGAGCTACACTCGGACTCCTGAACTCATTATGGTGAACGAAGATGAATTGCTGTATGCTTCGGTCAACATGACATCCCGAAGTACTGGGGGTGGAAAACGTCCAAGACGTAACACATCCCGTAATTTCAGTCAACAATACCTTGATCGTATTCGTGACTCCGGTGAAAGCGTCTACCAGAATACAAGATCAAGAGGCCGAGGCCTACTCGGTCAAAGGAATCTTCCCTCTCATATTCTTGGAGATGTCCTCATTCTAGGGAATCTTCCTTCCGACTAAGAAACAATCGATCAAAGAAATCTTTCTTTCGACCAAGAAATAATCGTTCAAAGAAAACTTCTTTTCGACCAAGAAATAATCGGTCAAAGGAATCTTCCTCACTTTGATCGAGATTTCCTCGGTCAAAGGAATCTTCCCACTCTTTATTTTGGGGGTAGTTTCCTGCATGACTTCGATGCCGATAGTGAGAGTTCTGAGCGGACTATCTTCTCCACCAATTCCTCTTTGGTGGCTAGACAAGTGACTGCTTATGTCATGAAGAACAAGATACGTCCAGCTCCGGCAGTTAGGATCAGAGGATTGCTGCGTTAGAGGCTAACTTAAAAACCATGGGTGAAATGGTTGCAAGTATGCATGTTGTGATCGTAGCACAGCACACTATTCTATCGGTTGCGAATCCAATTCCAACCCAAGAACACATAACAACATCTGCCCCTGTCAACACTGGTCTGGGGTGCAATCTCCTCACAATGCTACCATTCCAGCTCAGGCTACTCCAAGTCAGTCTGGTGTGGGGGGTGGTCCATATCATGTTGTTCCGTCTTCTAATACATCGAATCAGTCTACTGCTCCCCAAACCTCAGGAGACCCCCTTGAAGCAGTGAAGCTCCTGCGTAACCAGTTTGATGTCTTCAAGCAGAAGGATGGTCTGCAGAAGTTGGGAATCAAACAACCTTATCTTGTAGAGTGGAAGGATATTCGGTTTCTACCTAAGTACAAGCTACCAACCATCATGCTGTTTGACAGCAGCTCATCTCCGAGTCAGTATCTCAACCATTTCGAGGTAATGACTTATCAGCTCCAACCGAACAATGCTCTACTCACTAGTATATTTATCGGGTGCTTGGCGGGTACGGCCTATGACTGGTATCGTAGCTTGCCAGATGGTTGTATAACATCTTTTGCATGATTCAAGTAAATGTTCCAGAAATAATTCTATGAGAGAATAAACGACATGAATATGTCGGCCCTCATTAAAATCAAACAACGGCCTAATAAAACTGCTGAACATTTTATCGAGTGCTTCCGTCGTGAGGCACTCAAAATACCTCTGGGTACTCCAGATGCATTGACTATAGATACATGCAAATCAAATTTGTTACCTATAGTCAGCATGTGGACCGGACCTACGCAATTCCAAGACTGGGCCTCCTTCATAGTAAGTGCCAGAGCAGCCGAGGACAGTGCTGATAAATTCAAACAACTAGGCGTCCAGATGCGTAATCTTGACAAAGATAAACATTCTGCAACCAACAGCGGTGGTCGTCAGAACAACCGCAAAGGCAAAGAAGCTTAGCTATAGCCGTCAATGTGGATCAGTCAACACCTACTACGACGGCACCCCCACAGAGAGCACCACGTCCTAAAGAAGAATATTCCTTGACGAGGACGATATTATGAGAATATTTGATTGTCTGATTAAATGGAACAAACTTCAAATGCCCGAAGCAAAACGGCCAGATGAAGTAGGTAAGACTGACAATCCCAATTACTGCGTGTATTACGAGTTTTTGGGACATCCAACCAGGGCGTGTTATATACTCAAAGGGAAGATCCAAGAGCTGATCAACGCCAAGGCAATCACTCTTCAGCAAGATGAGAAGACCGTGACTGTCAATGTCGTCTCTCTGTAATTTGGCAACTTTTCTGCTCAACTTGTACAGGATGGAGTCGTCCCCATTCCAAAAGCTACCCTGAAGATCGTCAACCTTCCACCAGCATGAAGTGACGATCTTGTACCCTTATCAACCGACATAGGGAGATCATGTGGATTCACCCCGATTTGGTTGCTGACTTTGAATCAAAGACACCTGCTTCCTCTACAAAGTCAAGAAAGGTAACCAAGTACAAGTTATGTCATATGACGTTACTGGGTGGTCATCTCCTACCTTTGGATGCTACCTTCATCCCCCAGCGATGGCTTTACCTCCTTCTTTCGAAACGGTTGTACCAAAACCGAAAATCAAATATCGACCAAAATTCTATTTATATAGTCAACAGTCCCGTGAACTGATGGCAAAGATGGGATATGATCTATAGAAAGCCCGTAGCTTGAATATCGGGAAAGGGTCTTCTATACCTCTTTCCTTACGTCTTCAACACAATCAATCCCGTGTTGGCTTGGGATTCTGGACAGATCCGTCCTCCAGAGACAAGACTCGGATGAAGAACTGTAATATGGTTTCCTTTGCACCAATGCCAGAAGAAGAAGCCATGACTGGTACTCGATCTGGGAGGCTCTATCTTATAGACTATCCAGAGGGACAAGAGAATGTAGTCACTCCTCCTCCAATCTCTGATGCCCCTCTAGCATCTCCTCCGCTTGTCGTCAATGTTCCTTTGGCATCATCGCCTCAAGCGGAACTGTTCCTCCAAAATCGACAGTAGCTGACAAAGGCAAATAGCCAACTCGCTTTGATAAAATATTAAAGAAAACTCCATATCTTGGACTCGAAAAGCCGTATAACTTTGACATATTGGCTCAATTAGACAATACTCCGACAAGGTTATTGATTTTTGAACTTTTGCGTCTCTCAAGAGAAACCTGAGAGACGTTAAGTGAAGCTTTGATGCAAACTGACGCTTGTCTGACCCATCTTAAGAGACCGGACAAAGAACCAGTTGCATGCTCTTGCTGTCATAGCATGATGGAGCTGATCCCCAATATCACCTTCACTCAAGATGACATGCTCCTGGAGGATAATCGACATGACCGACCCCTCTACTATATGGGGTATGTCGATACCATGAAGGTCGATCGCATTCTAGTCGACCCAGGATCTGCACTCAGCATTATGCCAAAGACTCCATTGGATGTGCTGAAGATCCCGGTCCATAACCTCTCTACAACAATCATGACTATTTTGGGGTTCAATTTTGGGAGAAGCGAACCATTGGGCAAGATTCGCCTAAATGTCCAAATTGGCAATCTTCGTACGAAGGTCACCTTCTATGTGATTGACAATCACGTCTCCTACAACGTCTTATTGGGAAGACCGTGGTTGCATGAACATAACATCGTGCCATCCACTCTCCATCAATTCTTCAAGTATGTCGATAACAACGAAAAAGTCTGAAAAGAAGTGGCTGATCTTAATCCCTTCCGAGGCGTCGAGACATATTTTACTGACTCCAGAATGTACAAAGAGGAGTTCATGAAAGTCGTGCTGGCCATGGACACTGAAGAAGATTGGAAAGAAAATTCGGATGACATCCTAGTAATTCCAGTCAAAGGACGCACTCCTCGTCCTTCGTCTTCTCAGACGTTGACCATCAATCTCTCCTTTTATCAAGCATCCTCTTGCCGAAAAGATGGAGCATAGGGAGCTTACCTTTTCTAAGCCTCTTGTTATTGACCATCGTTGTAACAAGCCTTCTCCTTATCCTTCTCATTCTCCTCCTCTGTTTATCAATCTTAGTAAGCCATCGGCTAAGGTCAAAAGCACTGTTGTAAATGATGATGTAAATATCAATAAAGTAGCATCTCCTTTGCAATATATCGATGTCAATTATTACACTCGATGTTATCTAGAAATCCTGGATAACTTTGGACCCCCTACATTAGAAGCAATTCAACCTCTTCAAGATGAAGTATCACTAATCAGTACAAGATTCATTCTTTCTGGTTCTCTTCCGTAAGAAGGATGAATATCCTATTCTCTTCAGCAAAGGATTGAATCAAAAGGCTACATCCGATAGCGATGCTGAAAATGACGATAATGGACGACTTTAACTACGTCGTTACAGTCAACAATCGAAGAATATCATCCAAAAGATGGGCTACAACTTCAAATCCGGTCTCAACGGTGGTAGGGAAAGACGATCTCTTATTCGTATACCTGCTCCAAAAGGAAAGTCACTATAATATTATAACAAAACAAAGCATGGGTTAGGCTACACTATGCGATCGCGACCCCAGATGGCTCTGAGTCTGACAAAGAGGAGCGATCTAACTCTTCTGACTCTGTCTCATGGGATTCAGATACCAGTGTAGGGCATGTCCATTGAGTGACCCTATCTTCCAATATGGTAACCGCTGAGTTCTCAGAAGATGACGACGACTTCGCTGAAGCCCCTGAATCTGATCCTTAGGCACAAAGGATGGATACCCAATAGAAACTTCGCTTTGAGCAACGTGAACCACCTACTGAAGATCAATTAGTCCAAGTCGATGTCGGAGACGAAGTTTCTCCAAGGCCAATCTTTATCAGCAAAAGTCTTCCTAAAGCAGATAAACAAGAACTGATTCAGCTCATTAGGGAATACATTGATGTCTTCGCCTGGAGCTATGAATATATGCCGAAATTAGATCCTTAGATCGCTACCCACAAGCTCAACATTCTGCCAAATGCTAGGCCAGTCAAACAACAACAGCATCGATTCTAACCTGATATGATGGATGCCATAGAAGCAGAAGTCAAGAAGCACATCGCTTGTGGCTTTGGCAGAGAAGAACAACATCCGGACTGGGTGGCTAATGTCGTCCCAATTATAAAGAAAACATGGAAGGTCCGAGTCTGCATCGACTTTAGAGACCTTAATGAAGCTTATCCTAAGGATGAGTTCCCTCTTCCAATCACTAATGTCATGATTGACAACGCTTGCGGGTTCGAGCGGATGTCTTTTATGGACGGATTTTTCGGATATAATCAAATCAGGATGAACCCTGAAGATGAAAAATATACATCTTTTCGTACTACTCTGGGAGTCTACTACTACACAGTCATGCCGTTTGGTCTTATAAATGCTGGTACAACCTACCAGCGGGCCATGAGCATCATTTTTTGTGAACATTTATGGAAGACAGTCGAATACTTTATCGACGATATTGTTATCAAAAGTCATCTAAAAGAAGATTACATCAAAGACTTAAGAACTATCTTCGATCTAATGTGCCAGCATCAACTCAAGATGAATCCCACCAAGTCATTCCTGGGAGTCTCTAGTAGAAAATTCCTCGAATTCATTATTACCTCTAAGAGTATACACGTTGACCCCGAGAAAGTCAAAGCCATTTAAGAGATGCGTCCTCTACGCAACCTAAAAGAGCTACGAGGATTCCAGGGACGGCTTGCGTACATCAGGAGATTCATCTCAAATCTCTCTGGATACAGCAGGCCGTTCACTCAACTAATGAAGAAAGCTGTGTCTTTCGTATGGACTGAAGAATGCTAGCAAGCATTTGAAGACATAAAGCGGTACTTGATAAACCCTCAAGTCCTAGTGCCTCCAGTCACATGAATACCCTTCCTGATGTATGGTCGAGCAATAGATCACTCTCTGGGTGCCCTATTAGTCCAGAAGAACAAAGAAGGTCATGAGCAAGCCATCTATTATCTCAGTCACACGATGATCTGTGCTGAACATCGTTACAGTCCAGTGGAAAATGAATATTTAGCCCTGATGTTCGCTGTCCAAAAAATACGACATTATACCACAGGTCAGACCATTCATGTCATCTCCAGAGTCAACCCTCTCCGAGTCTTGATGAAGAAGCCCAATACACTTAATTCCAGACTCGCTACATGGGCCATACTACTAGCGCAATATGATTTGGTCTATGTTGTAGAAGCATAGAATTTTAGGCGCATCTAAAGGTCAGAACCCCTATGTGCCCCAAAATGCCATGCGCCCCAACACATCATACGCCAAAGAATTCAAAGATAGAATGTTGATACATCATTTCAGAAGACAACAAGTAGGAGAGGCACATGAAGAGTAATTTCTTATTCCATATAAAAAGCCTATTACATGTCCAAATACAACAAAAGTCTACTACAAAGAAGAAAGCCTAAATTACAGCTAGGTGCATCACTTCGCAGGCGCATCACCCTGACATCTCAGTGTAGGCGCATCACTCTTCCATGTCAGAGCGAATTACTTCCTCGAGTGCTTCGGCCAATAAAGCATTTATTGAGCAGAACGTGGGTTGGCAATCAATCCAAACCCAGTAGCTCTTCCAGCATAACGGAAGTTGGGGCACGATGACCCCGATCTTTGGATGCAACAGGCATCCAACGCCATCTTGTAGAAAAACACAATTAAGAAGGGATTCGAACATAAGTTGTTATGTCCATAGCAAACTCGGTGCATCTCAGTCTTCTGAATGAGTTCATCGTCAAAGCTTCTTCGAACGAAGAGATCTGCAGGCCATAGTGCAACATCTCGCCAAGGAGGAGGACTGGTCGATTTCATCTCCATTTGAGAAGAAAAGTGAAATGAGAAGCAAACTTCTCTTCACGAAACTATTTATAGGCCAGGGCAAATCAAACCCATGCGCCAATTGGCAACTTCTCCGAAGTCAGTACAATGAACTTGCATTAGTGGTGATGAATCTCCCCTTTGAATTCAGCCGAGTCAATAAAGCATTAATGTCTCGAAAAATTCAATAAAGACTGACCAATGAGGATGCGCTCGTCAGCACCATGCGCTCCGTACCGACCGCCCTATGGAGCACAGACAAATGCGCCCAATGGTGCATAGTCAGATGCGCCCACTAATGCACAGAGATGCGCCCACGTAAAGCTCGCTACCCATCAAAGCATTTAATATTGGAGTGACTGAAACGACATCAGCACACGTCTCCAAGTCAGAAATTACAGAAGGCGAAAAGATGCAATAATCACTCTTTTGTCGGTTACGGCTATGCTCCGCCACGTGGCCACCCGCATGTGCCTTCACAGCCATGCGCCCAAGAACTCGCATACGCCTTAGCAGCCATGCGCCTTCGCAGCCATGCGCCCAAAGCTCGGTATGCGTCTCGAAAGCCATGCGCCCAGACTTATTTTTGACCCCTAAAAGTCAGGGACCAAGTCTTCTCATGCGCCAGATCCTAGGCACATCCTAACAGATTACTCTCCATCAAATCCAAGATCTTTGAGCCATGGACACGCGCCATGTGTCATTTGACTCAGTTATGCCTACGAATGAGTACTAATCTCCCAAGATCTCAGCAACAACCGAATCTCCGCAACTGCTACGTGTCAGCTCTACCGCAATCCAATAGTACCGTTCAAACAGATTCAGCTCCGACTTTAGGGCACATCATCCATGCGCCTAACAGAATCAGTCATGTGGCATCCCTACATGCAAGCTCTCCAGGCGTATATTGCATATGCGCGCATAAGCAGATCATTCTGCTGCCTATAAATAGAAGGATCATTCTTTCATTCAGAACACACAGACGGTACTCTCGAAGCCCCCACTTCTTAAACACCTTAACCACACTAGCATCCAAAACACTTGTAAGAGTCCCAATCCTCTTCAAGTCACTGTTGGTTACAGAGCAACCCAGACTTTCATAGAATCTGAGATTGTCGTCAGATCGTCAATGGAGTCAAAGAATTACCACTCGCTCCATCGACACAGTTCCCAGACAAAAACAAAAGTATACTACTAGGTTTACATCTAAATCCTGTATTTTACTTTGTTCTATTTGTAATTAAATACAAAGTTTACATCAAAACAAACTCCCTATTTTAATAGCGAACATATGTCCCATAAAAGTCTGTTAAGACTTGAAGACTTGAGATTTGCACCACGAGTAAAGATTTGAGAGCTTTTTTCATTGACTTTGCGGTACATGACAACTTACCAGAAGATCCCAAAGAAGCCACAATAATCCGTCGGCGATCACTCCGATTCTACTACAATCATACCTCCAAAATACTATACAGGCGATCATTTGACGGTATGCTCTTACGCTGTCTTGCGGGAGATGAAGCAAAACAGATACTACGTGAAGCCCACGATGGTATCTGTGGTGCACATCAGCCTGGTCCTAAGCTACAGGATCGGATCCAACTCATGGAATATTATTGGCCAACCATGGTGTCAAAAGCCATTGAATATTCAAGAAAATATCGGGCATGTCAAATCCATGCGGATTTCATTCATTAACTAACAGAATTCCTGCATCTGACTGCAGCATCATGGCCTTTCGAAGTTTGGGGCATGGATGTCATTGGTCCCATTAATCCACCTTTATCCCAAGGACATTGGTTTATCCTAGCTATAACCGATTACTTATCAAAGTGGGCAGAAGCTGTACCTTTAGTTGAAGTCAAGACAAACAGTGACATCAACTTTATTAAACATCATGTGATCTACAGATTCAGTGTTCTTCGGCAAATTATCCATGACAACGGACCTCAATTCGTCATTCAGAAGTTCACTCAATTCTGTGATGACAATCGGATCAACAATGTTGCTTCTACAGCCTACAATCCCGTAGCTAATGGTCTAGAGGAAGCACTCAACAAGACGATCATCAAGCTTCTCAAGAAGTTCGTTTCCACCAATAAACGTAACTGGAGCGAAAAGCTTGGAGAATATCTATGGGCTGTTGACACAAAGTCACAGTCAACCAAATATTGACTACATTGACTAAATAATATCTGTATAAATTCAATACGACACACGACGTCTGCATTCAGTTCAGGACAGACAACAGCTCAGTTTCCGACTCTCAGTGTATTTTCGAGTCTGTACTTTTACATTTTATTGAGTCTAGAAGTATGTACTCTGAGTTATGCTGAGCTCTTGGAACTTAGTCTATAAGCCTACCCAAAATCCCAAGCTCCACCAAAACAAAAATTGCCCACAAGTCCCACTTAGGACCACTCTGTGCTCTGGAGACAGAGTTCGGGCCGAACTTTGCCTCCACACAGAGTTCGGGCCGAACTCTGTCCCCTAGAAATCAGGAACCCTAATTTTAGGGTTAGCTGGTTGCTAGCTGTCCAATGGCCAAATTTTTGAATTTTCTTACCCGAATTTTGGCCGAATTCTGCCTCTAAAAATACTATAAATAGGGCATGAATTCTCTCATTTCAATTCACTCAATCTTCTCTTCTCTTCTCTCCTACAAGCTCAATAAGCCATACCCTTCCTATCTACTAGCCACAAGCCTCCTAAGTCTCGAGTGCTCAGCATCTCTCAGTTAGGATTCTTGTGCAAGAGTGAAGAAGTCGCTTGGACAATTCCAAGCAAATCGCCACTGCGATCCTCTGTTAGAAGTTGACGTGCTCTTCTGAAGAAAAGGCACAGGTTGTAAGCTACTATTTCACAAATAGTGGATTTAATCCTGAGCTAGAGTTCTCAGGCCTGGACTAGTCCTCCACGAGGAAAACCAGGTTAAAATCGCTGTGTTTGCGTATGCTCTTCTGCTCTTCATTTATTTTCTGCACTTTACTCTGATTATTTATTGTTGGTGAAAGAGTTATTTTTAATTGGCTATTTTTCTATAGAAACTCTATTCACCCCCCTCTAGAGTTGCCAAACTGTTCTTCAATTGGTATCAGAGCTCTGTTCTCTTTACAAGGACTAACATCCTAAGAGCTGATCCATGGCAACCACACAATCCTTGATTTCCAATCATGGTGAAGGTCAGTCCACTCATAGGCCTCCCCTATTTGATGGGACTAACTACACATATTAGAAAACAAGGATGAGCTTCTATCTTAAGTCTCTAGACTTTGACCTGTGGACTGTCGTCACTGACGGTTACAAAAAGCCCGCCAGGATAGTTGTCGATGGTGACCTCATTGAGAAACCACACGACAAATATTCTATCGAGGAGAAGAAACAGGCAAGTCTAGATGCTAGGGCTATTAATGCTTTATTCTGTGCTATAGACAGGAATGAGTTCAACAGGGTCTCTACATGCACCACTGCTCATGAAGTATGGAGACTTCTAGAAGTGACGCTTGAAGGAACCACTCAGGTCAAGGAATATAAAATAAGCCGTCTCACTCAAGAATACGAAGCCATCAAGATGAAGCCAAGTGAGACGATCACTCAAATGATCACAAGATTCCTCGACATCATCAATCCTCTATCTTCGCTTGGAAAGCAGTACTCAAACCACGAGAAGATTCGTAAGCTGCTCAGAGGGCTACCAAAGATTTGGTACCCTAAGGTGACAGCCATCATAGAAGGAAACGATCTCACAACAATGTCAATGGAGACCTTGATGGGTAAGCTTATGACTCACGAGCTTGACCTCAAGGACTTCGAAGAACCTGCTCCGAAGACCAGGGAGATCGCACTCAAAGCTCATCAACGAAGAGCTAATCATGATGAGACCGAAGAAGATAATTCGGATGATGAAGACCAAGCTCTCATGGTTCGCAACTTCAGGAAATTTCTTCGCTTCAATCGAAGGAAGAAGGAATCTCAAGAAGACGATGAAGAAGAACCAACTTGTTACGGTTGCAAGAAAACTGGACATGTCCGAAAAGACTGCCCATTCCTGAAGAAGAGCAACCGCTATGAGAAGCCATACAAAAAGAACTCATCAAAGAAATATGCCAACACAGGTATCTGGCATGAAAGTGAAGCGAGTGACTCTGAGGAAGAAAAGGACTCTCCTCAAGATACAGCAAATGTGTGCCTGATGGCAACTTCCAACAAGGTATCTAACGAAACTCTGGATGACTTCTCTTTTGATGAACTTGGCGATGCTTTCACTGATTTACTCGATGATCATAAAAAGGTCATCGGTAAATATAAACATGCCAAGGACAAAATCAAAAGTCTAGAAGATGAGATACAAAGAATTTCTTTACTTCTTGATAATGTTAGAAACACATCACCCACTAATGACACTGATGAAGTATCCAAGCTTAAATTAAGCTTACATGATGCTGAAGCACGTATTGAGCAACAAACTCAAGAAATCACTACTCTCAACACGTTGCTTGCTGAAGAAAAGAGTAGACACAATATTTCCATGACTAAGATTTATGGCTTAAATATTAAGGTTGATGAACTGCAAGCTGTTTCTAAAAGATTAGAAACCAAATTGGGTAAACAGGTTGTTCAACCTCAAACCCAATCACATGGGCACAATACCACTCATGCTAGTCAACCACGTCATTCTCATGCAGCACATAACCATGCATTTATATACACAAACTTTCACAAACCACGTGCACGTAAGAACAATTCTCACTCAGTACACACTCATCATACACAAAGACACAATCAACATCACTCCACACATAAAATTCATCATGCCATGCCATATAGACAAGGTCCTCATAAACCATATAGACAAAATCATCATGCCATGCCATCTAGACAATATCAGCATGTCACACATCATAGACAATACCATCATTCTATGCCTCATAGACACCATCAACATGCCACTTATTCCATGCATAATCATCTTCACCATGCTAACTCTTCACATCATGTCCATCCTCATCCTGTTGCTTATAGATATTATTCTCATGCTCCTAGTATAAATAAGAATGCTATCTGTACTTATTGTGGATTACATGGACACATCTCACCACAGTGCAGAGTTAGAAGACTTGTAGATAAAAGGATATATGCTTGGTTCCCAAAGACTAACTTTTCAGGACCCTCAAGAACTCGGGTACCAAAGGTCACATCTACTCTTGATGTAGGTGGACCTTCCCTCCTCAACTGAAAGTAAGTAGATTCTCGATAGTGGATGCTCGCGACATATGACGGGAGACGCAAATCTTTTTGCATCACTATCGATGAAGAGAGAAGGATACGTATCCTTCGGTAACAATCTCAAAGGGCACATTATAGGTAATGGTATCATTGGTCATCCTCCTTCTCCTGTAATAAAGGATGTCTGCCTAGTGACCGAGTTAAAGCATAACCTGCTCAGCATTAGTCATCTTGCTGATCATGGATATGATATTAACTTTGGACAAAACAGTTGCTACATCTATGATAGGTCAACAGGAGACATTGCTTTTGAAGGGAAAAGAGAGGACAACATCTACATTTTCTATCTTTCTATAAATACTAATAATGCAGGTAGATGTCTATATGCCCACAAAGACGAACGACTACTTTGGCACCAGCGTCTTGGTCATGCCAACATGGATGCTATATCCAGGCTTTCCACCAAGAAGCTAGTGAGAGGATTGCCTGACATCACGTTCAAAAAGGACACGGTATGTGCCGAATGTGAACTAAACAAGGCAACTAAATCCTCATTTCATTCTATCAACTCTGTAAGTACTACTAGACCCTTGCAACTACTTCATATGGATTTATTTGGTCCTAGTAGAATAGCTAGCCTTGGAGGCAAACTTTATGCATTTGTTATTGTTGATGATTTTTCGAGATTTACATGGGTTTTCTTTCTCGCTAATAAGAGCGATGCTATTTCTACTTTCAAAATTTTTGTAAAGAAAGTTCAAAACGAAAAAGGCTACATGATTACTCGAATCCGAAGTGATCATGGAGGCGAATTCGTAAATTATGATTTTGAAAGTTTTTGTAATGCAAATGGTTTTGATCATGAATTTTCTTGTCCTAGAACTCCTCAACAAAATGGTGTTGTGGAGCGGAAGAATAGGACTCTTGGCGATATGGCTAGAGTCATGTTGAATAAATTTTCTCTTCCGAAATATTTTTGGGCAGAGGCTGTAAGTACAGCATGCCACATTTTGAATAGGGTGCTTATTCGTTCCATTACGAAGAAAACACCCTATGAGCTTTGGTTTGGGAGAACCCCCAATGTTTCTTATTTTAAAGTTTTTGGCTGTAGATGTTTTATCCTTAACACCAAAGACAACTTAGACAAATTTGATGCCAAAGCTGACGATGGTATCTTTCTTGGTTATGCCGCCAAGAGTAAGGGATATAGAGTTTTCAATAAACGCTCACTTATTGTGGAAGAGTCAACAAATATGACTTTTGATGAAAATAACAGTGCAGCAAGTACTCTTGATGATGACGTTGAGCCATCAACTTCTACTCCAATGAATACTTCAACCGAAACTAATTCTCTGGAGGGTTTGCCTAAGAAATTCTCTTTCAAACCTTCTCATCCAGAAAATTTAGTTATAGGAGAAGTTTCACGTGGAGTAACTACTAGATCATCACTAAGAGACTCCGTTGCTAGCACTGCCTTCATTTCACAAGTAGAGCCTAAAAACATTTCTGAAGCTTTTAATGATGAATTTTGGATTTCTGCTATGCAAGAAGAACTCAACCAATTTGAGAGGAGCCAAGTATGGGAACTAGTTCCTAGACCGGCTAATCACTCAATAATTGGTACCAAATGGGTGTTTAGAAACAAAGTAAATGAAGATGGTTCAGTCACACGTAACAAAGCTCGTCTAGTAGCTCAAGGATACAACCAAGAGGAAGGTATCGACTACGATGAGACGTATGCTCCTGTTGCTAGACTAGAATCCATTCGGATGCTTTGTACTTTTGCTAATTTTCAAAACTTTAAATTATTTCAAATGGATGTTAAAAGTGCTTTCTTGAATGGCTTTATTAAGGAGGAAGTTTATGTCAAACAACCCCCTGGCTTTGAAAATCACAAATTTCCCGACCACGTGTTCAAGCTGAAGAAAGCACTTTATGGCCTTAAACAAGCCCCCAGAGCTTGGTATGAAAGGCTAAGCAGTTTCTTGCTTGAGAAAGGTTTTTCAAAAGGGAAAATTGACACTACACTGTTTATCAAATCTTTCAAAGACACCATTCTATTAATTCAGATTTATGTTGATGATATTATTTTTGGGTCTACTGATGAAACTCTTTGTCAAGAATTTGCCAAGTGTATGCAGACGAAATTTGAGATGAGCATGATGGGAGAGCTCAACTACTTTCTTGGTCTGCAAGTAAAACAACTGGCTAATGGAACTTTCATCTGTCAATCGAAGTATACCAAGGACATGCTGAAGAAGTTCGATCTTGACAACATCAAACCAATCAGCACTCCAATGGCTACTTCAACCAAACTCGAACCAGATGAGAGCGGCAAACCCGTTGATCAACGTAAGTATCGAGGTATGATAGGCAGCTTACTTTATTTAGCTGCTAGTCGCCCCGATATCATGTTTAGTATTTGCCTATGTGCTAGATATCAAGCAAATCCTAAGGAATCTCACATGACCGCGGTTAAGCGTATCTTTCGATACCTTAAGGGTACGGTTACAGTGGGCCTATGGTATCCCAAGTCAACATTATTTGACCTCATCGGTTACTCTGATGCTGACATTGCTGGATGCAAGGTCGACCGTAAAAGTACGAGCGGCACGTGTCATTTATTAGGAAAGGCTTTAGTCTCATGGTTTAGCAAGAAGCAGAACTCTGTCGCACTATCCACAACAAAAGCTGAATACATAGCAGCTGGGCGTTGTTGTGCACAAATTCTGTGGATGAAGCAAACCCTTGAAGACTATAAGTTATCTTTCATGCATATTCCTATATTCTGTGACAATACTAGTGCAATCAATTTGACTAAGAACCCTGTCTGCCACTCACGCACTAAACACATTGAGATCAGACACCACTTTTTGCGTGATCATCAGCAAAATGGCATGATTAACTTAGAATTTATTGACACTGATCATCAGCTGGCAGATTTCTTTACTAAGCCACTATCCGAAGAGCGCTTCAATTTTCTTTGTCGTGAACTTGGAATTCTAGATGAAGCAGTTATAAATTGAAACTCACCTGCATAAATATCGTGTATATTGTGATTCTTTTTCGAAGAATTTGGTATGGGTACAAGCCGAAAGGGTCCTTCTGACAACAAGGCGTAAAAGCCTAAGCGACACGGTGCACTAGTCCTCAGGACTACCGCTAGCTGGGATCCGGCCCCTGCAGCTAACCCATGGCAAATTTGGACTATTGAACCACAGTATATGTCCTTATTTATTATATGGCTCGTTTTCGATTTGATGTTGCCTAATTGAGATTTTCTAAAGTTTATTCTGTTTTCTGAGTACCTCTCTATCTATTTTTTACACTCTTTGTTGTCCTCAACTATCTTTTGTTTTACTCTTAAACATTTTCTTCATGTTCTTTGCCTGTTTTCAGTTCTGGACCATTGATCCAGAACTCGGGCCGAACTCTGCCCCTATCAGAGTTCGGGCCGAGTTCGGTTCTTAGGTTCCAGAGTCGGGATCTGGCTCTGCCGTTGGATCAATTTTAATCCAATGGTCAATATTTCACCCGACCAAAGACAAAACCCTACTTTATGTCGGGATTCCATCTCTCTCCTTCACTACTACCACCTTTCTCACCTATACAAAATCTTTCCTTGAAACCCTAACCCTAGTTTTTGATCTAGAGTGCTCCAGTGCTTCTCAAAATCAAGAAAAAGGGGTTTCTCTCCATTCTCTTCCATTGTTTATTACTTGTTTGAGGTACCATTCCTATTTTTTAGTTAAAATCTTTTAATGGCTCCTTGCTTGTTCAATCGTGGGAAGAGAATTCGAGTTGAGAGTATTTCCTCTTCGGATTCTCCTCCATCAATTGAACAAATCATTGAACAACTTCAACCATCCCATCCTTTGTTCAATCCACCTCGTCCTCAAAATCCTTCCACCTATGACAACAGACTTTTTGTCTCACAAGATGCATCAAACAACTGGTTTAGTGACTTTCGGAATCGTCAGGTATTCACAGGACATCCTATTAATTTTTCCATATTCTCTCAATATGATTCTTTATTCCATGATCTCTATCTTGATGAACTAGTTACCACAACTTCTGCTATCTATCGTCATGCCGTTCAAATGTTCTACTGCAACTTAACCTTTGATGACCTTCATATTTATTCACGAGTTGCAGGTATCAATATATCTTTTGATGACTTTGACTTAGCCGAATATCTTGATCTTCTAGAGCCCAATTCTTGGGAAAAGCTAGTTGACGCTCGCTCGTTCCGTTTTCCCGATGGAATCTCCCTTGAAAGCTTCAAGGACGATTTGTGTACTCCATACACACGTCCTCGCAAGCTCACGGCTAAATATCTCAACCCATTTTTTCTGACCTTCATTGGATTATTTCTAACACCATTCTACCCAAAACAGGTTCCCATGATGACATCACTTATCTTGAAATATCTGCTCTTTATCATCTTCATTTTGGAATTCCTTTCAATCTTCCACGTACCATGATGGACTGGATGATTCACTGTAGGAGGAAACCACGAGCTTTGGTTTATCCTCTGTATCTTCCTTTGATCTTTCGTGCTTTTCAAATACCACTTGATGCTTGTCCGTTCATGCCTGCACCTACCTTTCTATCCAAGGCACGAATCCTTCAGCCTGTCGCTGCTTCTGAGTCATCTGAGCATTCTGCTGATGAGGCGCCTGATGCCCCTCCACTCGGACAGGATGCACCTCCTCCTCCTACCAACCTGGATTCTCTTCAGACTTTGCTTCGCGATCGTTTTGCCATTGAGGATGATCGCTGGATGCAGCAGGATTACCGTACCACCTTGCAGATCAGTGCCCTTGGAAACTCTCTGCATGATATGCGGTATTCACTTGCTCGTCATCCTGATCTGCATGTGCCTATTGAGCGGGATCCAGATCGCGCGGGTCATCGTATAGACGATCCGTGGGTCATGAGGTATATGGATCCTGATGATGCTTTTGTGGACCCTCGTCGCTCATTCCCTGGTCCTTCAGATGTTCCAGGACCTTCTCGTGCTCCATAATGGAGATTGGCTTGATATGCTGCTGACACTGCTGATGGTCTTAGTTGCCTTTTTGATTTTAGTTATTTTAGTTTGATTTCTGTACTGGATTTATGTCTTCAAACCCTGATGATGTGCTGGTTGGTGGATAACATTTTATGCTATTTTTCGTAGTTCTACTTTATGTCAGTGACTTGTTTTATTAGTATTATACTGTTTCTTCTCTGCTTGGTGTGGTTGGATTACTTTTCATTGTCTATACTGCTATTCCTATGCTTTTTCTTATGCAGTCTATATGATCCTTTATATTGCTAACTGCCAAAAGGGGGAGAAATATGTATATTTGTGTGCATGTGTTTGCTTTTGGGAAAATATTTTTATCAGGCCACAGGTTCTATGCATTATTTACGGGGGAGAGCTATTGATTCTAGCTCGGTACCGTTCACTGATTACGGGGGAGAGCTATTGATTCTAGCTCGGCACCGTTCACTGTTTACGGGGGAGAGCTATTGATTCTAGCTCGGCACCGTTCACTGATTACGGGGGAGCTATCTTATTCTAGCTCGGCATTGTTTATGGGGGAGCTGTGTTTTAACCAACTGTGTCCAGGTATGAATATTGAAATATACATTTATTATTTTGTCAATTATCAATATGGGGGAGATTGTTGACACAAAGTCACAGTCAACCAAATATTGACTACATTGACTAAATAATATCTGTATAAATTCAATACGACACACGACGTCTGCATTCAGTTCAGGACAGACAACAGCTCAGTTTCCGACTCTCAGTGTATTTTCGAGTCTGTACTTTTACATTTTATTGAGTCTAGAAGTATGTACTCTGAGTTATGCTGAGCTCTTGGAACTTAGTCTATAAGCCTACCCAAAATCCCAAGCTCCACCAAAACAAAAATTGCCCACAAGTCCCACTTAGGACCACTCTGTGCCTGGAGACAGAGTTCGGGCCGAACTCTGCCTCCACACAGAGTTCGGGCCGAACTCTGTCCCCTAGAAATCAGGAACCCTAATTTTAGGGTTAGCTGGTTGCTAGCTGTCCAACGACCAAATTTTTGAATTTTCCTACCCGAATTCTGGCCGAATTCTGCCTCTAAAAACACTATAAATAGGGCATGAATTCTCTCATTTCAATTCACTCAATCTTCTCTTCTCTTCTCTCCTACAAGCTCAATAAGCCATACCCTTCCTATCTACTAGCCACAAGCCTCCTAAGTCTCGAGTGCTCAGCATCTCTCAGTTAGGATTCTTGTGCAAGAGTGAAGAAGTCGCTTGGACAATTCCAAGCAAATCGCCACTGCGATCCTCTGTTAGAAGTTGATGTGCTCTTCTGAAGAAAAGGCACGGGTTGTAAGCTACTATTTCACAAATAGTGGATTTAATCCTGAGCTAGAGTTCTCAGGCCTGGACTAGTCCTCCACGAGGGAAACCAGGTTAAAATCGTTGTGTTTGCGTATGCTCTTCTGCTCTTCATTTATTTTCCGCACTTTACTCTGATTATTTATTGTTGGTGAAAGAGTTATTTTTAATTGGCTATTTTTCTATAGAAACTCTATTCACCCCCCTCTAGAGTTGCCAAACTGTTCTTCATGGGCAACCGTACTACCGTACGCACTCCGACTGGTTGTACACCTTTCTCTTTGGTGTATGGATGTGAAGCTGTCCTACCATTGGAGATTCAAATCCCTTCTCTAAGGATTTCCATTGCCAACGAGCTCACAACAGAAAATAGTGAACGTCTTCGACTTCAGGAGCTTGAAGCACTTGACGAGAAGCGGCTACTAGCTCAACAACACATCGAGCTATATCAAGCCCATATCTCAAAAGCCTTCAACCGCAAAGTCAAAGTACGAGCATTTCAAAAAGGTGAGCTAGTCCTTACCGTCAGACGTCCTATGACTATGACACACATAAGTAAGGGCAAGTTCGAACCAAAGTGGAAAGGTCCCTATGTCATAAGTAAAGTTTCTCTAACAGAGCTTATCAACTGTCAGGGATGGATGGCCGAATTGCTATGATGCCTATCAACGGCAAATTCTTGAAGAAGTACCATGTTTGAAAGTGTGTACTGTATTTTCTGACAAATATTGTACATACTTCAAATCTTTGAATTATTTACTCATCTGTAAAATCTCCAGCGGAGTCTATCCAGATCTTATGATACATCTTCATTGACCCACAACATCTACTATATAATTGCAAACATCATCTTTTGAAACCCAACTGTTTTAAAAGATATCCTATCCTTGAGTCCCAGTTGACCCATGGATAAACAACAGATATACGAATTCACGTCCACATTACCTCTGAATTCTGCTATCTACATTAACGACTCGTCACATCCACATTACCTCTGATGATGTCGTAGAAATGACAATATTTTAAGTTATATTCTGTCATGTCCACATTACCTCTGAACAGATATAATAATTATTATTATTTTCAAGAGATATGTCATGTCCAGTACCTCTGAACTTATTTTTTATTCCTATCCATTGCTTGTGTCTCAAACAGATACGTAATAAGTAATAGAGCCATAAAATATCATCATTTTTATTCCATATCACGCAAAATCATTACATTCATCAAAATATTCAGCAAAATAAAAAAAGTTGTTACAATTAGATAACTTTATTTGGAAGGCTGGGTGCTAAGATCGGTGATCAGCCTCTTCAAAGATTCGGCTCGCTCCACTCTAGAGTCAATCACCCTTTTCCTAGCCAAGTCTCTCCCAGACTCTGGTTCAAAAGGTTGTAGTGAGTTAACTTGGCGTTCAATTTCTACACCCTGAACTAGGACGAATTCTTCTCGTTTTCTCATCAGATCATCCAGTCGGCTCGAAATAACTTGGTATAATTCAAGAACTTCTTCTTCGTGCTTCTTGGCTCTTGTGATCGATGCGCAAAGCTTGGCTATTTCAACCTCTAGCTCTTGAAGATGAGCTTGACCCTCGGTTGCTTCTTTCTCTCTCTCTGCAGCTTCAATATTCTAGCACTCAATGGAAGAGGTAGCCTCAGCGATGCTTGACTCCAACTCTCCAGATCGCACTATGAAGGCAACTACAGAATCTTTCAAGGCTGCTTGTCGTGCCTCATATTCACGAGCCATTACTTCACATTCTGCATCTACCAGCTTCTGGATATTGCCTCTCATCATATCCTGGTAGGATTTAATAAGCTCTTCCAGGTCATCCAGGACGCGCTCCAAATAGTGGACTCTTTCAATATCGCCGATATTGCGTATCCCTTCAATCGCAAAAGAGGTGGTTCTCCTTACTGATTCGTAAGGGTGGCTTTTATCCATGGCCATCTGAATAAGAGTATTCAGAGAGGTGAAGAAGGTGCTTGTATAAGTCTCGATGAGGCTATTTGTCATCGCCGATACGCCAGGTGTCACTACTTCGCCAAGAATTCCTCCTTCTGTAGAAGATGGAGTGATCGCAGCTTGAGCATCAAGAGATTTTGGTGCAGGCATTCCTGAAAAGATTTCTTCTACAATATGAGTCCCCATGTCCAGAGGAGCCATGGTGGAGCTCAGGCTAAAAGTCGTAGAAGTCAACGGGGCCGCAGCAATAGTCCCTACGGGACCCTCTACTATAAAAAAAAGCACAATCATTATATATCATATTGTACGCATTAAGGAGCAACGGTAAATATAGTCAGAAATGTACCTGAGTCTGGCAGCATATATGGAGTCTCGCAAGGTGTGGTGTCTCGTTCTGTAATGAGCCTCGCCATGGTTTTCTCAGAGACGACCGCTTGGCTGCTCCCAGCCTCTGAACCACCTGACATGAAACGGCTGCTCCCATCCTCGGATTCAGCCTGGTCATCTGGGGCTGCTACCTCTGCCACCGTTGTTTCAAAGACCCGTTCAATTGAGGTTTGAATCCCCTCAATATTAACTTCTTCAGGGTTTTTGTCACCCTCAATATTCTCGAGACCTTTGGCAAGGCCTTCGTCATCATCTTCATCACCTGGGCTTTCATCGCCCTCAATATCAACATCGGAATTCTCATCGCCTTGTGGTTCATCGAGATTTTGATTGTCATCTTTTGGCCTCTGGTGGCCCTCATCTTCATTCTCACCAGCAATATAGCCATCCATGGCCGTCGAGTCCAGATCTTTCTGGGTCTCCTTTGGACCTTGGCTTACTTCAGCTTTATCAAGATCAGAAGAAGCTTCTATGGGTTCTTTTTCAATCAGATTGTCATCGAAATCACAGCCGTCTAGCTTCTATCATCTTCTTGTCTTCTCGAGAGGGTATAGGAGTTTCGGCTACAAAGGGAGCTGGAATATTTAGAACATCCCTGTAATGTTTCTTCAGGAGTCATGACTTCGGAAAGGTCATCAGTAAGGGACGGTAACATTATTTCCGCCGCAGCAAGTGCAGTCACTGGAATGGTGATCTTTACGAATGCTACTTCTGAAATAGGGACCGAAGGAGTATCTACTGTAATAGTTGGAGACAAAATATTCGTTGTTGGAGTCTCTACAAATAGAAAACATACATATCAACACAAATATCCAATGAATTAATATCTGGAAGGGCAAGAGTATCACCTTTCGAGGACAGTGGGTCTTGCACGACAATGACGATTCTGGTTGACCAGGAGACAGCCCCAGCACTGAGGGACTAAACGAAGTTGCAGTTTCTTGCTGCACAATTTCGGTTACCAACAGTTTTCTCCTCATTTTGTGCTTGAGCGATATTGGAGGAGATCCCTCAGATCCAGAAGGCTCATCCCACACATCTGGCCCTCTACTAGTCTCTTCAGTAGGAATTCTACTTTCTTTTGGGATTGAAGAAGGGGTTGTCCCTGTTCCCCCAGAAGAAAATCCCTGCTTTAACCTGTCGCGTCTGGGATCTCGTCCTCGCTGTGGGCTGTTCAGTAATAACAACTATTTCTTTCTTTTTCATTCCCCGAGCCTTAGAGGAAGAAGGAGGTTTAGTTGGGGCAGATTGGGCAGATGATTCCCCAACTTTTTGCCTTTTACTAGCCCCTTTTGCAGGAGATTTCTCTTTCCGCTTCTTGAGGAAGATTTCTAGCGAATTATTCACTTCGTCAGGGAGGCCGACAAGTGTAGCTTCAAGAGGCTCATTAGCAGGAGCATTCTCCTCAGCCTCTCTGAATTCCAGGATGGTCTTAGTCCTTGCTCTCGACCGTCTGACACTAACAAAACTATCAGACAAATTGAAGCCTTCGAAGAAGGTATTGGACGAAGTATAAAAGTTCGCGTATGTATATAACATGCGCGGGCCCACTTCGAGAGTAGCAGAGGGCATTGAAAATGTAGCCTTAGTGCCTAGGGCACTATAATATCTCCACCCTCTAGCAGCATCAATCAGATATCCGCAAGCTTTTAGGCAGGTGGTTGCGTTTTCGACGTGCATTTGATTATAGCCGAATTGGCGGGCAAATCGGCTAGGCAGATACGGTTTTAGACAACACTCACCCCCGAACCGATATATCAGGTGAGAGGGTCTGATCATCTTCAACCATATGAAAGCAGCATGAGGTAGACAAGCACCCATAGGCTCTAAGTCCATAAGCAGAGGAGGAAGATTCTCAGTTCCAAGAGGTGGAGGAACACAGTAGAACCTTCATTCAGAACCCATATTCAATTCCTTTCGGCAATCAGTATGGGTGTTTACTTTCCACCGAGACGTAGCATAACGTCTAATGAAGTCCCCTCCTACGATACCTAGAGCAGGATCCATCAGAATCGGATTGTGTAACAATAACCAACCGAACAAATAAGTATAAGGCATCTCAGTACGAGAAAACTCCTCTCGAGTACTAGGATCCGTCATCATAGCATTTGTGAAGGAACGAAGACCCGTATTCAACCGGCAAGTCATCGCAGAAATAATGTCCATATCGTGTCCAAACACTAAACGCACAATGGCGAGTAGTACACCTTGATGGATCCTGTCAACAGCACTAGCTTCGGGGACATGAACCATCACAACCACAATGAGAGAAAGCCTGCCAGAGTAGCCTCTCGAGACATTGGTCTACCACCTTGTCTTATATAAGTCTCGATGGGAGTACCAGCCGTAAACTCATGCCAATCCTCCTTCAGCTCATTGTCAATATGCCTTGACCTTTCTATGAATTTCTGGATAGTACTGCGGTCAAGTGGTTCAAAAAAGCGAGGCTTGCAATCTAGGTGTTCCTGCACCTTGTCTTCCTGGATGTGGCCCAAAAATAGATACAACAACCATTTGGACAAATAACACGTCCCCTTTGTATGACTCTTGTATAGAAGGGTGCAGCTCATGAAGTGGCATAACAACTCGTCGAAGACTGCCACCATTTCTGATTTTTTCTCGGCTAAAGCGTCAAATTCTTCATTTGTTGGCATATACTCTACACATGGGTTTTTACCCATTGGCAGATGAGAGATGTACTGTATTTCGTGAAGGGCGAAGCCTATCTCTCTATGAAGGATCACAAAAGTGCCTGTCCTATCATTATATCTCTCCACCAAGGCCAAAAACAAGTTAGAGTTGGTGCAATTCCGCAGGAAGTAGTCCAAATAGGCTCATAAAGCTCTAAATCCAGCAGCTCATCTCTAAAGTTGTTCAAGGCCCAAACTGAAAGTCGGTTCCAGTGTTTGATATCTGGATTCATCAAACCCGTCAACCACATATTCTTATCCGGATACTTTCCTTCAGCTTTAGCAAACAGGTTTGTGAATAAAGGTATCCTAACTGGAATCATTAGAGATGAATACTCAGGCGACATGCAGCTTGGTTTTAGGTCTCTCAAGTGAGTATTATTCCTCTCTGATGGGCTGTAAAATATGTCTCTATTTTAGGGACCTAATCTGTGGCATATCCTTCCAACCCTGGCCTGTTGAAAAGGAGTCAGATTCCATACCATATTTCGAAAATACTTGGCACGGGCATAACGGGATAGGGACAGATGTCTCGTCATATCAATGAGATATATTAGTCTATTTTCGCTCTGGTGGACTCGCTTTTTCCGTTTCAATTTAGGCTGAGAATCTTTCTTAATAGCTTCGCCAAACAAGAAGGCTGGTTTCTTATGGGAAACCTGATCCAAGCTTATGAGAGGTTCACCATTCATCGGACATAATAAAGTCTTATCATCTTGAGACGTTAGCACAACTCTCCTTGATAGGAAATGAGGGAGATCTTCTTGATACTCAGACACCCGGAAGGTAGAAGCCAATTCCTCAGTATAAGGGTCTTCTCTCAGAACAACTGCAAAAGAAAACTCATAGTTAAAAAAATCTTAAAAAGATTGTTTTCTTAAAGAAACATTCTGCGCCAATCATGGATGGTGCAGGATATGAAGAACAATCATCAGTTAGCGCATGCAGAGTGACAGTTCTCAAATCAAATGGTGCATCAGTCAGTCAGCACATGTATTGCGCATTACGACGGATGGTACATCATGCTTAAGACATGACAAATGGCACAGCGTGTCATTTTTTATGAATGATTTTTAGCCAATATTCTGAAAGAGGTGGAACAGTTTACAGATGGTGCAAAGCATCGACTAACACTCTGAAAGAGGCGGTCGATGTTGGCCTTTGATCGCGCTACGTGCGAATGATACGAGCGTTCAGATCGTCTTCTCTGATCGATCTTCTCACCTTCAAGATCGGGGTTCGTCTCCTTAGCCCTCGTCGATGGCATGACATGCTATGGCACAATCAACGGAGGCACGCACGAAATGGCTCCGACCACCTTCTTCCCTTTGTCAGCTGTAGTTCTCTTGGGCACCATGGAAGCTTCAAAAAACTTAGAGAGGAAGAAGAACGCAAGAGTTTGAGAGAGAAAAGTTTTCGAGAAAACTCTTTCATCTCTTCCCTCGGAACTATTTATAGCAAAATCTAAGTGTAACAGTCACGCGATCTACACCTAAAACGCGAGGTTAGTTACGATGTTGTCATGCGCAAATCACGCAGAAATGCTTCTTATTCAAAGTAATCCAAATTTTAAAGTTTTTCAATTTTAAAAACTTTGAAGGGGGCTTGTAGAAGCTCAAAAAAGTATAAACATCATCATGCGCTACTCATAAATGGCGCCAGGGCACAAATCATCAAATGGTGTTGGTCATCAGATGGCACATGAAGTCAGTAGGCGCTGGACCTAGGTGGCACTGGCCGCCATGTGGCAAGCTTCCTCGAGAAGCTGAGACAGTTGTCATCATGACTAACAACACGTTAATCAAGAAAAATCCGTTTGAATCCCGAGCGTGCGACGCTCGAGAAGATTGTGTCAAATTTGTCATAATGACTGACAGCTGCCTCACGCCATTTGCATTTGGCACGAGATAATCAATGAATACATAATCAAGCATAGGGCACTAAACAACAAATAGCGCCTGGTGCCATTCAACAGTTGGCACCATCTGATCAAATCATCCAGAAGCAGTTAGATGACATGGCGTGCATGCCACTAATCTCTAAGAACATGCACACGATACTGCCCACGACCAAGCGTATCTCTCTCATAGAATGCCATGTGTCATATGCAGTTAAGTTAACTGTTCACACAACTGGATGAATGGCGTGCCAAATGCGGTGTACGCCAATCAGGATAACTACTTAACTGTTATCTCTAAACTCTATAAATAGAGTTCTAAATCACTTTACAAGCATCACTAATAATTATAATCTCCTGAGCACTTGCTGCCGCACTCTCCAAAGGCTTTCTTCTTCGACATCGCATCGTCGAAGGGATAAAGTGATCGTCTTCTGATCAGATTCCTACAGTTGTACTTCCCAGAAATCAAATTATACTCTTGTACTCTTCTCAGTTTGTAATTAAACTTTTTATTTTTTGCAAACACTTCTGTCGGCTTATGGTATCTCAAAACCACGTCCTTTGACCTAACCGGTTATTCGGATACTGATTTTGCTGGATGCAAAGTGGATAGAAAAAGTACTAATGGCACGTGTTATTTCCTAGGTAAAGCTCTAGTCTCTTGGTTTAGCAAAAAAATAAAACTCTGTCGCATTATCGACTACTGAGGCTAAGTACATTCGCCGTAGGTGTTTGCAAAAACAAAAGTATAAAACTTTATTGATACAAACTGTAATAAAGATTACAAGAATTCTGGGAAAATTACAACTGTAGGAATCCAATCTTGATGACGATTGCTTTATCCCTTAGACGATGTGAACTTTTGAAGACGAAGCCTCTGAAGTTGAAAACAACTCTGGAAACTGAAGGCAAAAGCCTCGGAAGTTGAAGGCAAAAGCCTCGGAAGAATGCTGCAGCACTTCGGCAAGAACTCCTGAACTCTCTGATTTCTGAACTTTATGTCTGATCTTGATCCCCCTTGAAATGAAGACTTGAAACTCTATTTATAGAGTTCTGGAAATAACTAACTTTCAGTTATTCTGGACTGCACAAGATGATTTGCGCAGCAACTGGTTTGCGCAGCATTGGACTGCGCAGGCAGCTATTGGATCGTGGGCCAACTATCTGGGACACATGGCATCATTTGATTGAAATACGCATGATCGTGCATAGACAGTTGCCACGTAATGAGCAATTGATGGCATGAATGCCACATGTAATTTGTCAGTTATGTTGGTAGAATGCGCAAAGTGAACTGCGTAGACTTTGGTTTGCGCAGACTCAGACTGTGCAGGAATGGTTTGCGCAACCATGGATTGCGCTGCCACCTGTCAGCCGCCCTCGAGCACTGTGCGGCGCCAAAAACGATCAGTCTCCTCGTTATCCGTACTGTCAGCTGTCAGGAAGATTTGATTTGATTCAGGTAATTATGACTTTTGCCACGTAAGCCTGCGCAGTTGGGAACATGCGCAAACCAACCTGCGCAATGTAATGTTTGTGCAATCTGTTCTCTGCGCAACTCATCAAAATGATGAATATCTTGAATTTTTTACTTTGTTGATTGATGCAACTTGATTTTTTAGGACTTACAAGACCCCCTTCAAAGTTTTCGAAAGTTGATTTTATTCAAAATTTTGAAATACTTTGAATTTTTGAATGTTGAATCACTTTGCGCAAGATGATGACCTGTCTGCGCAAAGCGAAAAGACCACAATTTTAGGCGCAATCCGAGGCATCCGTTTCGTATTTCGAAAACTATAAATACCCATCTCTTCGTTTTTATTTCTTTACTTTGCAATCTTTCGAGCTCTTTGAGAAGAAAATCTCCCAACCCTTACTGTTCTCCTCCTCCGACGATTGTCATGGCACCACGACGATCCAATGCTGTTGCCACCGCCGCCGCGAAGGGAAAAGCTCCGGCCGAGTCATCTGACAGAGTTGCACGGCGGGCATCTCGACACGAATCCGCGCACCCCGCTCTGAGAGGTAGTTGAACCGATCGAAAACCCCTTTTTAGGGTGATTCGACTTCCTTTGATCTTCGAAACTTATCTCTTTTTAGAGATGAGTTCATATTGTGCCACCCTTTTTAGGGTTTTGGTTGCATCAATCTGTCAGTCCTCATTTTTATGAAGGCTACATTCCTGCGCAACTTGTTGAATTGTGCTGACAGGAATTCAGCGCAATCGATTGCTTTGCGCAGATTGTCAGCGCAAACTATCACTTTGCACATCCTTCTGTGATGCACAATCTGTTATTGCACAAGTCATGTCAGCGCAATCTGAGGTTGCGCACTCTAATGTTTTATGTTTTAAAACATAGATTTTGACTTTGTACTAATCTTTATCTGTCTGTTGATGCAGTTGAGGTCAATGAAGACCCAGATTATGAACATTTTGTGGGAACTCTCTCAGAGTCTGAATATAAAGAAGATCTGTCTCATGTTCACTATCTTCAGTACGATCTGCCGGCTTCCCGTCAGGCTATACTGATTTCTCAGGATAATGAAACTTTAATGTGTTTGATGAATGGACAGCCTCTAGAATCAGCTGATGCTGTAATTCATAAGAAACCCTTGTTCCTGTTCGGTGACTCCTTTGAGAGAGCCTCTCAGCCTAGGCCGAGGATGGAGGATAGAGTAGTTCACCAGAAAGATAGATCCTTCTTCATACCAGACATTGCTCGCTGCCTACCTTTGTCGCAATACGCTCATGCAAGCTACCCAAGGAAGATGGAGTGGAATATTACTCTGTTTCAGGATGCCCGTGCAGGAAAAATCTTCGTAAAGAAGGGGCCAAAACATAAGGATATGTTTTATAGCTCCTCTGACAGATATAGCGTCCTATTGAGAGGCTTGAGACCTGGCTGCATTCCACCAGAGAACTCCTCTATGCTGATGCCTGTTAGGGCACCAATATTCGCAAATGAATTTGCGAAGATTGAAGGAAAATATCCTGAACAAGATATCAGACTGACTGGATTGGTGAATCCAGATTATAAGCGATGGAGCTACATTGCAAACTGGATTCTGGCAACATTCCAAGACAGACTCCAACAGATTAATCTATATCAAGCAGTGCATGCCACTGTATACGGCTTTGCTCCCAATCCTCATATGTTCTTAGCCTTAGCTGAGAGGTACAACTATAGGACGGGAACCTTCATGACCCCAGGTGGAGAGATGGGCTTTGCTCTCCACGAGATGAAGTATATCTCATACTTGCCCATGGCAGATGCTCCGTATGAGGAGTATGTACCGACAAATGATGAGTTGAACAAGCTCAGAAAAGAGAATGCAGAGATGGTGTCAGTGTTCGAAGAATTATTATGTCATTACAAGATCTGTTCTCTATATTACAAGAGTGCTACCGCCAACATTTGTTACTCTTTAAAGTGGTTACCATATCTGTTTCTCAATCATATAAAAGAGAAGAAGACCAAAAAGAATGACAAATGCTACCCTACCTTCTTCAAACCTTTGAACAACGCAGAGGTTATAAAGCTAATAGAACAGAGTGGTCACTTTGATAAAGAAGTAAAGGATGATCATGAGTATCCTCCTTTGAAGAGAGGAGATAATTTGGAGAGCTACTTAAGAATGGGCTACAGACCCATGTCCGAAGAAGCACAACTGGCAGGATTTCTAACATACTGGCTTCGGAGGTTTGTAGTTCCCGGATCCAGTGATGTGGATCGTTTTCACCGCGGCGTTCTGTTTGCAGCTGTTAAGTTAGTCTTCGGCTATAAAATGGACTTGCAATCAGCAATGACCTGCAAACTCAATGCCAGTCTTCGTTTATACGTTGACTTGATGCTGAAGGCGAAGGGAGAGAAAGAATTTCCTCGCCTGGAATTGCCATATACATACTTATTCGGATGGTTGCTTCTTCATTATCCAACTTTAATGGATCCTGGCATGGGACAAGTTGATGGCAGTTTTCTCCGAAGATATTCTTATGGACAATGGAAATACACTTCTTTAACTGAGTGTAGATTCATTTTGAATCTGAATAGAGGATGGAACTTCTATTGTGCTCCTTTTCCTGCTGGGTACGATCAGATGCCCACAAATATGGTGCATTCGAAGATGCAGCCTCTGATCCGTACAGCCTTTGAATGGTTGAAGACGATTCAACCATCTCATCTGGTTTATCGGTTCGAAGAAGAATGCTATCTAGAACCATATCTTTCCAGCCGATTTGCTCGGCAGTTTGGGTATGATCAGTTCCATGTAGGGAACACAATTACCTGCCTCCAAGGAAAAAGTTATTTGATAGACGGAGCTAGAGCTTAGGCTTATTACAATGCCCATGATACAAAAGCCACATTTTTAATGCCAGCAAAGAGTACTCCCCAGGGTCCTCGGATGCTCTTCACATATTCTGTGTTTTACACATCTGCGAATACTTTTGCCGAGAATTTTAATCTCGCAGATAGTTTCGCTACTGCAACAAGATTTAGGAGAGGAAGAATTGCTCCATCGATCCCTGCGAATGAAGAGGTGCACGAACCGGCGGATGCACCTCTAGAAACTACGAGGGATATTGTATTCCCTCAAGAGGTGAATGCACCACTACGTGTTTCTCTGAAAGTGGGTAGATCTTCCGCAAAGAAAAGAAGAAGAGAGGAGCCTCCTGCTCTAGTGGCGAAGAAGAAATTGATCCTTGATCTTTCTTCTGAAAAGGTCACTACCAGATCCCAATCTCGACAATTGGCCGAGACACATCAAGAAGCTGCCACTACACCAACTTCTGTGCAGAAACAAGCAGAGCCAATAAATGTAGAGAGTCCTGTCAAACCTCTACACAGAAAGAAAAGGGTGGTCACTAGAAGACATTTAGAAGAATCTTCTTCCAGACAACTCTTGACTTCAGTAGATGCTGCAGCAGAAATTCTAATGGCATCTCCCACACCTGTTTCTGAATCTGGGAGCAAAACTCTTGAAGAGAATGAACAGAGGGGAGATCTTATCCCAAGAACTGAGGTTGAAAAGCCTGGAGAAAACATCTTGGAGGAAGAACAAAATGTTGTACGACCTCATTCACCTGTCGCGGAGACTACTCAACCTCCTCTTACTCCCAGGACTCTTCGTGAAGAAGAAGACCGTAAAATGATTGCAGCTCTGGAGGATTGCAGTTATAGCCTGCAAGACGATTAAACTGCCACTAGCAGTGGGGATGCAGCAGCAGAAGAAGAAGAAGGCGAAGAGAGTTCTTCGACTGAAAATGTTGATGAGTATATACAAGATCCTGAAAAGGATAACGAAGAACATATATCTCTTGATACTGCCGATGATATTTTAAATCCTAAAAAGGATATTGAAGTGGAGGCATCTGTAGAAAATGTTGCTGAAAATTCTGTTAAAAATGTTGAGACAGAAATATCTCCTGAGGAAGCAGCCGATGAAGGCGTGCTGAAAGAAAATCCCGCCACCGACCCTCAAGTTATAAGAACGAGATCTAGCAATCTTCTCTCTTTTAAAATGAACTGATAACTAATATCTTCATTTTGTAATTCTTCCAGATCTTGAAATTCTGCCAACACCTCCAACGGACCTGGCTATGGTGCCGATACCAACGGTGGTTGTTAGTAGTAGTCATCACTTATCTTGTGGTTCTGAGGCGGGCAGCAGCCAGGCTGTCGTAGCTGAGGCTACTTCTGTTCAAAAAGAGTCTATTCCAGCAAGGGATGCACTTGTTGTTAGACCAAACCAAGGTAAGATTTGTTCTTATTTGATCTTCTTGTTCATCAGCAAACAATTAGTAAAATAACAATTTTACTACTGCAGAGGATCAAACAGGAGGAGCGACCAGTTCTACTCTGGCTCCTCTATTTAAAGAACCTGTTGTCCAACCACAAAGAATCGAGCAACCTGCTACCCCATCCTCAACAGGGATAGCAGCGACTCCTGGAACTTTGGCCATCAATCAACAAGTTGTCCAGTCTTTTACCAGATGCTTCTTCGAGTCGCTGGGATCTCTTGTCCATAAAATGATAGAGAAAGAAGGGGCTGACTTCATTATGGTTAGGAAGCCAACTTCTTTCTTAATAAGAGCCATAAGAGACCAAGGAGACGAAGCTCAGGCCACTCTCCTTGAACACATTTTGAACGAATTAGAAGTCTCCATCAAGAAGTACAAGGAGCTCAAGAAGAAGGATATAGATTCTTTAGTACAAGCTAAATTTGAGCGACTGGCTCAAGCTGCTGATATGGAAAGGTTAACCCTTCAAAATCTGTTAGAGGCTCATTCTGCAAAATCAGCTGAATACAATTCTAAGATAGAATCAGTTACTTTAATGGCTGAAAGCAAAGGACGGCGACTTGCTGAGCTGAAAGCAGAAATTACTCGCCTCCAACAAGAGTTTGAAAAAGAAACTGTTAATCACCAACTGGTGATTGAACAATTCAATGCTTTAATTGAAGAGAGGAATGAGTATGAGACAACCCATGGTGCAGAAATCACCCGCCAGACAGTGGATATGCCCATTTTTGATAAAGAAAGCGGGATGGAGGAAGCGAGAAAGATAGTAGCATCAACCTACGAAGAAGAGCTGCAGACACTGAAGCAGCAAATTGATAATCTGATTGTCCCTCCTTCTTGATTAAAACTTTTGTATTTTTATGTTTGTTGCTGTAGCTGCGTTTCTGAAATGCCTCATATTTTGATATAAAAGACATTTTGTTATGGCTCTATTATTTATTGTATATCTTATTCAGATATAAATAATAGATAGACATGATATATTTATTATCTCAATTTGACAACTTAATCGAAAACGACAAGTTGCTGATGTGAATAATGAACGATGATAAATCATCAATGTATGTGAAATGAATGAACGGGGAAAATCGTCAAACGATAATGAACGAACGGGTGAATCGTCAAATGATAATGAACGAACGGGTGAACCGTCAAATGATGATAAATGAACGGATGAACCGTCGGGTATTTAATGAACGGACGAACCGTCGGATGAATGTGATAAATGAACGGATGAACCGTCAGGTATTTAATGAACGGACGAACCGTCGAATGATGATAAATGAACGGACGAACCGTCGGGTATTTAATGAACGGACGAACCGTCGAATAATGATAAATGAACGGACGAACCGTCGGGTATTTAATGAACGGACGAACCGTCGGATGAATGTGATAAATGAACGGATGAGGTGTTTAATGAACGGACGAACCGTCGGATGAATGTGATAAATGAACGGATGAACCGTCAGGAGAATGTATCGCTTCGTTAGTTGAGGAACTTCTGCCTATAAATATAGCAGAAATCTGACAGGAACGAACACTTCTACTCTTCAACATAAAAATGTCTTCTAGAGAAGCATCTAAGAAGGCTGAGATTGCCCCGAAAGTTCAGAAGGGCACTGAAGATCGCCCTGCCGATCCAATTCAGCCGAAGGAGGCAGAAGTATGTGAGGGTTCGTCTGCACCCCAGCCACCGCGGGACATTCTGGACTTCCTGCTCGAACCAGGAAGGACTAAAGAAGAAGAAGCCATGAGGATGGCCGCCTGCAAGTTTCTCGTGGGATCTAGCAAGGAGGTTCTCGGCTCTTTTGCTGACCGCATTTTTGAGAAGGAAGACAGTGGTCCTCGTCCCAATGTAGAAAAAGATGATAGTGACCTTTAAATTTATGTACTATCATATAATGAAATAAAATTTTGAATTTTATTTATGAACTTGATTCTGTCTGATGATTTACAAGCATTTTACATTTATACATAATACTTCTTTAAGAATTTGCCATTGATAGGCATCATAGCAACTCGACCATCAAGCTCCGAAAGCTGATAAGCTCCATTTGAGAAGACTTTCTTTACAACATAAGGACCTTCCCACTTCGCATCGAATTTTCCTTTGCTCATATGAGTCATAGTCATAGGACGTCTGACCGTTAGAACAAGTTCTCCTTGCTGAAATGTTCTGATTTTAACTTTGCGGTTGAAAGTCTTTGAGATGCGGGCTTGGTATAACTCAATGTGCTGTTGAGCCATTAATCGCTTCTCATCAAGTGCTTCCAATTCTTGAAGTCGAAGAAGGTCGTTATTCTCTATAGTGAGCTCATTAGCAATGGCAATCCTTAAAGAAGGAATTTGCAGCTCTAAAGGAAGGACAGCTTCACAGCCATACACCAAAGAAAAAGGTGTAAAGCCTGTGGGATTGCGGACCGTAGTTCGGTAAGCCCAAAAACATTCACCAAGTTTCTCGCTCCAATTCTGTTTGTTAGTGGATACAAACTTCTTAAAGCGCTTAATAATGGTTTTGTTAAAGGCTTCAGCTAAACCATTAGCGGCAGGATTGTATGCTGTTGAGGCGACATTGTCAATCCGGTGATCATCGCAGAATCTGGTGAACTTCTGGCTGATGAATTGAGGTCCATTGTCATGGATGATTCTTCGAGGTACACCAAATCTATATATGACATGGTGTTTAACGAAGTTGATGACACTGCTAGTCTTGACTTCAGCCAGAGGTATAGCTTCAGCCCACTTAGAGAAGTAGTCGGTTATTGCTAATATGAACCGATGTCCTCTAGAAGAAGGAGGATTGATAGGACCTATGACATCCATGCCCCAAGCTTCGAAAGGCCAAGAAGCAGCAGTCGGGTGTAAAAATTTCGATGGTTGATGAATGAAGTCTGCATGGATTTGACAAGCACGACATTTTCTTGCATATTCAATGGCATCTTATACCATAGAGGGCCAGTAGTAACCCATACGTCTAATGCGATCCTGTAATTTAGGACCAGGTTGATGTGCTCCACAAACACCATCGTGAGCTTCACACAACACTTGTTTGGCTTCATCACCAGCGAGACAACGTAGGAGAAGACCGTCATAAGTTCGTCGATAGAGAGTTTTGGTAGTTTAATTGTAGTAGAATCGGAGAGATCGTCGACGAATACTCGTAGCCTCCTTAGGATCTTCAGGGAGTATGTCATGAACTACGAAATCGATAAAAGGAGTTCTCCAGTCTTCATCGATAACATTGACTTCAGCGAGATTACTGAATTCAATATTGCGATTGTTTTCAATACAGAATAGCTCTCGATTGGAAATAACCACCACCTGTTGTCTTTTGATAGGGATGGCTAAGACAGCTGCAAGATTGGCTAAAGCATCTGCTTCGGTATTGCAAGCTCGCCGAACATAGTCGATGAAGAAAGCTTTGAATGATATAGCTATATTGATTGCTGCTTCATGATAAGGCACCAGGTCTTGATGACGGACTTCATAGGTTCCTCTAACCTGATTAACAACCAGCTTAGAATCACCGTAGACTTCGAGATATTCAACATTCAGTTGTTTGGCTAACTGAAGGCCGATGAGTAGAGCATTGTACTCTGCCACATTGTTGGAGCAAGGTTCATCTAAAGAGTAGGCTCTTTGGATAATTGATCCGTCTGGAGAAACGAGGACCACTCCAACTCCTGCTACAATAGCACCATTTGGTCCAATTCTCGATGCACCATCAAAGAATAGACGCCAAGTTGGAAACTCTTCAGAGATCATGTTGACTTCTAACGTCTCGTCTGGAATTTCGTCATAGAGTTTAGATGTTTCAGGCACAGGATGAGCTGCTAAGAAGTCCGCTAGCGCTTGACCTTTAACAGACTTTTGTGGAACGTATACCATGTCATATTGAGCTAGCAGGATTGCCCATGTAGCCAGCCGAGAATTAAGTGTGCTAGGCTTCTTCATGAGTACCCGAAGAAGATTAACTCGAGATATGACATGAATAGTTTGGCCAATGATGTAATGCCTCGTCTTTTGCACAGCAAACATGAGAGCCAGGCATTCTTTCTCGACCGGACTATAACGGTGTTCAGCACCAATCATAGTTCGGCTAAGATAATAGATAGCCTGTTCATGACCTTCTTTGTTCTTTTGGGCAAGTAAAGCACCCAATGAATGATCCATGGCACGGACATACATCAAGAATGGAATGCCAGAGATAGGTGGCACCAAGACTGGTGGGTTCATAAGATATCGTTTGATATCGTCGAATGCTCGTTGACACTCTTCAGTCCAAACGAAAGATACACCTTTCTTCATTAATTGAGTGAATGGTCTACAGCGTCCAGACAAGTTCGAAATGAATCGCCTGATGTACGCAAGTCGGCCTTGGAATCCTCGTAGCTCTTTTAGGTTGCGTGGAGGACGCATCTCTTGGATGGCTTTGATCTTCTCGGGATCCACGTGTATACCCTTAGAGGTAATGACAAAGCCAAGAAATTTGCCACTAGAGACACCCAAGAATGACTTGGTGGGATTTATCTTGAGCTGATGTTGACGCATGAGATTGAAGATTGTTCTCAAATCTTGGATATGATCTTCTTTTAGACGACTTTTGACGGCGATATCGTCAATATAGCATTCGACTGTCTTGCGAAGATGTTCTCTAAAGATGGTACTCATAGCCCGTTGGTAGGTTGCACCAGCGTTCTTGAGACCAAATGGCATCACTGTGTAGCAATAGACTCCCCGGGGAGTACGGAAAGATGTGTGCTTTTCATCTTCGGGATGCATTTTGATCTGATTGTATCCAGAGAATCCATCCATAAAAGATATTCGTTCGAACCCACAAGTATTGTCAATCATGACGTCTGTGATAGGAAGAGGAAATTCATCTTTTGGACATGCTTCTTTAAGATCCCGAAAGTCGATACAGACTCGAACTTTGCCAGTTTTCTTTAAGACTGGAACAATATTAGCTACCCAATCAGGATGTTGTTCTTCTCGAATAAAGCCGCAAGCAATAAGCTTCTTGACTTCATCATCAATTGCATCCATCATTTCAGGTTTAAATCGCCTTTGTTATTGTTTGACTGGTTTAGCATTAGGAAGAATGTTCAGCTTGTGAGTAGCAATCTTAGGATCTAAACCTGGCATGTCTTTATAACTCCAGGCAAAGACGTCGATGTATTCTTTAATAAGAAGAATCAACTCTTGTTTGTCTGCTTCTGGAGACGACTCGCTTTCTCCTACATCAATTTGAACTAATTGATCTTCAGTAGGAGGTTCACGTTGTTCAAAGCGAAGTACCCATTGGTTATCCATATGTTGAGCCCAAGGATCTGTTTCAGGACTTTCTTCAACGTCTTCATCATAGCCTTCTGGTAGTTCAGCGGAGACCATGTTAGATGATACGATCAGCCTGTGAACTTCACCAATGCTAGTATCAGAATCCCAAGATCTAGAATCAGATGAATTAGAGCATTCTTCACTGTCTGAGTCAGAGGCTGCTGGGGATAACAGTGGAGGAGAAGTATATCCGAGATCTTTCTTAGTCCTGCTGTAATACATTTGTGATTTTCCTTCCGGAACAGTCGTGCGGATAGGAGTTCGTCTACCTTTACCGTAATTGAGGCCACTTTTGAAGTCATAGCCCATTTTCCGGATGATGTCTTTTGATTGTTGACTATAACGATGGAACTGGAGACGTCCCGTATCGTTAAGTTTGCTATCATCCGTATAGATGAATTGTTTTTCTGGTCCTTTACTAAAAAGTACTGGACTTTCACCTTTCTTTAGAGAAGGGTGAATACGGTAAGAATCATCTGGATCTTCAAGTGAGACTTCTGTCTGAAGAGATTGTACAACTCCCATTGTAATTGATTGGAAGCTATCTAACATATCCAAATAGCATTTAGTATAATAAATAACATCAGTATACTGGAAAGTAGGTGCTTTTTCATTGATTTGTACATTAGTATTTACAACAGGACCTTTAGCCTTAGTAGGCTTGGTCAGATTAATTACAAGAGGGGGAGAAGAAGAACGTGGAGGACGCTTGTTACGACGGAGGTCGATAACAAGTGGCTCTGAAGAGGTGAGCTCCTTTTTTTCCTTGTTGCGAGTGAGATCAACAACAAGTGGCTCAGAAGGAGTGAGTTGCTTTTTGTCCTTATTACGACGTAGGTCGATAACAAGTGGCTCAGAAGAGGTGAGCTCCCTTTGATCTTGATCAGAATCAACTGATTTCTTTTGAATTGGCAAGTGAATAGCCAGTGGTTTAGAAGAATGAGGATGTGAAACTCGCCCTTTGACAGGTATGATAAGAGTATCTTTGGGCATTGTTTCTTGTTCTTCTTCAGTGTCTAAGGCTAACACAATCTTCATGAATTCATCCTTGTACATCCGAGCGTCGTTGCAGTACGCTTCAACGCCTTTGAAGGGATAAAGATCCGCAACCTCCTTGTGAACCATTCCTTTATCATCAACATATTTAAAATATTGATGAAGGGTTGATGGAACAATATTGTGCTCATGTAAGAATGGTCTCCCCAATAGTGCATTGTAAGAACAACCAAAATTGTCAATGATGTAGAATGTAACTTTTGTGCGAAGATTGCCTATTTGGAGTTTTAGGCGAATCTTGCCCAAAGGTTCGCTTCTTCCCTGATTAAATCCAAGGACAGTAGTGATTGTAGTGGAGAGACTATGTACAGGAATTTTCAAAGCATCGAGCATCGTCTTCGGCATGATACTGAGAGCAGACCCTGGATCTATCAGAATACGATCGACTTTCATCGAATCGATATATCCTGTATAGTAAAGAGGACGGTCATGCCTGTTGTCTTCCATCAGCATGTCATCTTGTGTGAAAGTTATGTTTGGAATCAATTCCTGAACACTATTACAAGAGACTGGTTCTGTTTTGGACTTTTTGAGAAAGGTTAGACAAGTTTCTGCTTGCATAAGAGCTTCACTTAGAGTTTCTCGCGTCTCTTTGGAAAGACGCAAGAGTTCAAAGATAGACAACTTTGCTGGTGTATTGGCTAGTTGAGCCAATATATCGAAATTGTAAGGTTTCTCAAGCCCAGTAGGAGATGATTTCTTCAAGGATTTGTCGAAGCGAACTTGTTGCTTGCCTTTGTCAGCCGTTGTTGGCTTGGGAGGAATTGATACTACAACTAGTAAAGATGTAGAAGGAACCTCTTCAGTAGAAGCAGGTTATGCCGGAGCAGGTTCAGAAGAAGAAGCAGGATCCTTTTGATCTTCAGAATGATCTTTCAAATAGGCTTTCCCTGATCTGGTGCCTAACAGAATCTCTTCGTCAACTATGGGATCAAAAGATACCATGTTGCAAATTTTGGTTTTGCCTTTAGAACGAGTTTTCTTTTTGGAAGAAGAGGACAACTCAAATTTCGGAGCAAGATCAGGATGGATCCACATAATTTCATCGTTGTCAAGAGACAAGGGAACAAGACTTTCATTTAATGGAAGTGGAAGATTTTCAATCTCAAGAGTAGCTTTAGGAATTGGAATGACACCGTGATGTACCATCTGTAGAGGGAAGTCCCCAAATTGGACTGAAACCATGTTGGCAGTGACAGTCTTTTCATCTTGTTGCAAGGTAACAACTCCAGCATTAACAAGCTCTTGGATTTTACCTTTGAGTACATAGCATGCTCTAGTAGGATGTCCAATGAATCGGTGATAGACACAATACTTAGGATGATCGGTCTTACCGACTTCATCAGATTTCTTTGGGTCAGGGAGTTGAATTTTATTGCTTTTGAGTAAACACTCAAAGATGCTTGCAGTGTCATTCTCGTCAAAGGAATATTCCACTTTCGGACGAGGTTCCCTTGGTGGAGGTACAGAAGGGGTAGAAGTGGATGTAGGCGGAGCTAAATTGACAGCCAAAGATTCTTTGTTTTTGTTCAAGTTAATGTTCAAAGTATCTTTTGCTTTGCGATTGTTCTGGCGGTTGCCACCACCTGAATTCTGATGCTCATCTCGATCAGGGTTAGACATTTGTACCCCCAATTGTTTGAATTTGTCGGCACTCACTTCAGCAGCTTTGGCGTTGATAATGAATGAGGGCCAATCTTGGAATTGGGTAGACCCTGTCCACATACTGATAATAGGCAAAAGATTTGCCTTACAAGTATCAATAGTGACAGCAGCTGGAGTTCCTGGAGGCATTTTCAAAGCTTCACGACGGAACCGTTCGATAAAACTCTCAGCAGTTTCATTATGTTTCTGTTTGATTTTGTTGAGAGCTGACATCGTCATATCATTAAATCCTTCATAGAACCGTTCTAGAAAGATTTGTTTGAGACCTGAAAAGGATGTGATGTAACCATCGGGCAAACTTCTGTACCAATCATATGCTACGCCGGCTAAACAACCGACGAACACTCTGGTAAGAAGAGCGTCATTTGGTTGAAGTTGAACAGTCATTATCTCAAAATGATTGATGAATTGACTTGGGAAAGTACTGCCATCGAACAGAGAGATTGTTGGGATTTTGTACTTCGGGGGAAACGGGACTTCTTTCCATTCAACTGGATAGGGCTGCTTAATCCCCAATCTTTGCAAGTTGTCTTTCTCTTTAAATGCTTCGAACTGAGTTCGTAAGAGTTTGACAGCTTCATTGGCGTCTTCTGATGACGAAGAAGGAGCAGGTTGAGTTGTAGTGGTAGGAGGAGGAACAGCATTGTAAGCACTACCCCCAGCTCCTGACTAGCTAGGTGTAGTTTGTACTTGCACTTGTACATGAGATATTTGGGGAGGCACTACCCCCAGCCCAGTGTTAGCAGGTACCGAAGATGCTATGATCTCTGGACTAGTAGTAGGTGCAATTGGTGGTGTAGCATGCTGTGCTACAATGATGGAATGCATACTAGCAACCATTTCAGCCATGGTCTTTAGCTTGTCTTCAAGTGCAGCGATTCGTTGTTCTTGATTTGTAGACGTTGAAGCATCTTGATCATCAGTGACAACATAAGATGTCACTTCTCTTGGTACAGTAGAAGACACTGTCTGTTCAGAACTTTTACTATATGCATCATAATCAGAGAACGAATCATCTCCTGACTGAGAAACGGGAAGATGACCTAAAGGATTTTGAGGAAGATTTCTTTGACCGACTGTATCTTGGCTTCGAGAACGGGTATGTTGAAACACTCCTTCGGAAGATTCTTGGAGTAATTCAAAATACCGCTGGCTTGGCTTACGAAGTCTGCCATGTTTAGAGCATCTTTTACCCCCAGTGTCTCGGAAAGTCATGTTAACTGAAGCATACAAGACTTCGTCTTCCTCTGACATAGGTTCAGATTTGGCAAAAGTCAGTCGATCGAAAACAGATCGTTTTGTTGTTTGACAACAACATTGGATTATGACTTTATGATTGCAATGATGATCAGATGGTAGAGGTGTTGAGGTATTGTCCCGTTTTTGTCTTAGATGTTCTCGAAGATCAGCAATGGGACGAGGAAAGCTCTGAGGGATTTGTTCTTTGACAATATTCGGAACATGATTCCGATTCTTCAAATGTTTAGTCCCTTGAGTATACAGGGAAGTGCTCACTTCATTGGCATAAATATCAGGATTTTTGTTCCTGGAGATTTGTCTTTGAGGCTTGACCTTCGGCATTGGTTGTTTGCGTTTTGCCGAAGTTGGCCTATTAAGATATGTTCTTAGGTCTGCAAATTCACCTCCGGGGGTTTCTGTTTGAGATACTAACAGTTTTCCCTATTTGGAATGAGATATTTTGAAAGTTGGAAGGTCCTGGAATTCTGCTACCGGGGTAGGCAGAATATCTCTTTGATCAGTACTCTTGTTATAAAGGAAAGAAGAATCCTTGTTTGAAAGAGTTTTAGTACTGATTGGTGCCAAGGCACATTCAGATGGATCTTCTTTAGTAAAGACTGAAGAAGATTGAGAAAAGACCAAAGGGCCCTTTCCTTTGTTTTGAGATGAAGGGTTAGCTAAAGAGCATTTCCCTCTGTTGTCTTCCAAGTCATGGGACAAGGAAGTTTGAAAAAAGACCAATGGGCCTTTCCTTTTGTTTTGAAGAGAAAGAGGAATAGCCAAAGGACTACCATCAGTGGATTGCGCAGGGGCAATAGGGTGTTTGGGAAGAGGAGTGGAATCTCTTCCTTTGTTATGAGAAGAAGAGAGTTTAGCCAAAGGGCTATTTCTCTTGGATTGTGCAGGCTTAGTTTGCGCATGGGTGGAAGGTGCACTGGTCACTTGTGCAGTAGAAGCTTTGGTAGGAAGTGCATCAGAAGTTCTTGCCTCAGAGTGCTTGGGATGCACTTTGGTTGCTGGAGTATTGGTCTGCGCAGGAAAAGCTACTGCCAATTGCGCAAGAGTCATAGGAGTCTTCTGTTTTGACAAGGCAGCATATAAAGTAGCCTGTGCAATAGTTGCAACAGACTGTGCAGCATTGACTGCAACAGATTGTGCAGCATTGGTTGAGACAGACTGTGCAACAGTTGGCACAGCAGTTTGTGCAGCAGTTGGCACAACAGTTTGTGCAGCAGTTGACACAGCACCCTTGGTGGCAAAACTGCCAGATTGTGCAGCAGTTTTGGAAACCCAAACTGAGCGCACTTTGCTCTTGGCAGAAGTAGATGTAGTACGGGGAGTGGTCTTGGAGTTGTGCATCGCCTCGTAGGCTGTCTGGTTGACCTTAACAACCAGCGTCTTCTGCGTCTTCCCGATAGACGCTACGTCACATTGAGTTGCTACTTCCTCATCGGAGGAGAAAGTTGTCCCCAGCAGAGTCGCCATTTTGTTTGCAAAAACAAAAGTATAAAACTTTATTGATACAAACTGTAATAAGATTACAAGAATTCTGGGAAAATTACAACTGTAGGAATCCAATCTTGATGACGATTGCTTTATCCCTTGGACGATGTGAACTTTTGAAGACGAAGCCTCTGAAGTTGAAAACAACTCTGGAAACTGAAGGCAAAAGCCTCGAAAGTTGAAGGCAAAATCCTCGGAAGAATGCAGCAGCACTTCGGCAAGAACTCCTGAACTCTCTGATTTCTGAACTTTATGTCTGATCTTGATCCCCCTTGAAATGAAGATTTGAAACTCTATTTATAGAGTTCTGGAAATAACTAACTTTCAGTTATTCTGGACTGCGCAAGATGATTTATGCAGCAACTGGTTTACGCAGCATTAGACTGCGTAGGCAGCTATTGGATCGTGGGCCAACTATCTGGGACACATGGCATCATTTGATTGAAATGCGCATGATCGTGCATAGACAGTTGTCACGTAATGAGCAATTGATGGCATGAATGCCACATGTAATTTGTCAGTTATGTTGGTAGAATGCGCAAAGTGAACTGCGCAGACTTTGGTTTGCGCAGACTCAGACTGCACAGGAATGGTTTGCGAAACCATGGATTGCACAACCATGGATTGCGCTTCCACCTGTCAGCCGCCCTCGAGCACTGTGCGGCGCCAAAAACGATCAGTCTCCTCTTTATCCGTGCTGTCAGCTGTCAGGAAGATTTGATTTGATTCAGGTAATCATGACTTTTGCCACGTAAGCCTGTGCAGTTGGGAACATGCGCAAACCAACCTGCGCAATGTAATGTCTGCGCAATCTGTTCTCTGTGCAACTCATCAAAATGATGAATATCTTGAATTTTTTACTTTGTTGATTGATGCAACTTGCTTTTTTAGGACCTACAGTAGGTCGTTGTTGTTCACAAATTTTGTGGATGAAGCAAACCTTAGAAGACTTTGGTTTACACTACACCCACATACCCATTTTCTATGACAAAACTAGTATTATCAACTTGACCAAGAATCTTGTATGTCACTCTCGCACTAAACATATTGAGATTCAACATCTTTCTTAGAGGCCATCAAGCAAATAGAGAAATAAATCTAGAATACGTAGACACAGAGAAACAATTGGCTGGCATCTTTACAAAACCTTTAGCGGAAGATCGATTCAATTATTTACGTCAAGAATTAGAAATTTTAGATGTCAATAATATTAATTAATTTTATCTTATTAATTATTTTTCAATATGCAAAAATTATTTTCGAGACAAGTCTACAAAGGGTCTGTCTGTCACCGCGGCTACGGCTAAAGCGAAACGGAACTTAAGCATTCCCCTGTGAACCTCCGTTAGTTGGGACAGTACCCCTACAACTAATCTGAGACTGTCAATGCATAACAAAATTTAATTCGTAAAATAATTTTAATTATTTTAATTGAATTTTAAGATTATAAGCTTGGAATTAAATAATTGAAAAAGAATGATGAATATAAAAAGTGACATTTTTTGTGCAAAATACCTCAACAGAGTTCTATGCGAACTCGACCTGAGTTCGACACTAACTCGGCTGGCATCGCGTATTTTAAAATAGAAACTGAATGGCGCACTTTTTTTCATCTTTCTCCTCCTCCAAACAGAACTAGTAGCCGCGAACAGCACCAAAAACCTTAGTTTTTCCATCTTTGATTCCTTCATACTCTTTTGGAGTTTTGCTTCCAAACTTTGGATTCGAGCGTGGAATCTCCTCCTCTTCCACATACTTTATTTTGAGAAGGTATAATCTTTTCCATCTCCCCGTTTCTCAATTTTTTATTTTTATAGAAATTTTATATTTTCTAATTGAAATTATGCCTAGAATCTATAATCCCTTCAAGAGAAAGAAGACGGCTAGTGAAGAAGCCTCATCTTCGGATCCTATCCAAGGATCTCTCTTTTCGCCTATCCAAACGGATGACGGGGCATTCACTGAGTTTTTCCTTGAAACTCTTGAACAATCATTGTTATGGTATGTAGATTTTTCAATTCGTAACATTTGCCCCGACGCACCGATAAAGTGGACGATCTTTCCGTCTCAGAAACCCTACTTTAAAACTTTGGGATTGCACAACCTTGTTACACACTCATTTTCCATTTCCATTAAAGGAATTCAGCTATTTTACTGTAATTTTACTTTAGTCGATAATGATTATCTTGTTAAGAGCCATGTCGCAGGCATTAATATTCAATTCAATGATAACGACTTATCGAAGATCCTACAAATTCCAAATGTAGGTGAGCCGCTTGTCAATATCACTGATTTTGAATTTCCAAATGACATGACTTTGAACAACTTTAAGATTCAACTTTGTGCTCCTAAACCCGTTCGTCCCGGCAAGTTCAAAGCCATACACTTGAACTTGTTTTTCTATGAGTTACATCGTATTGTCTATTCTACTATACTACCAAAATCCACTTCAAAAGACGATGTAACTAGTCTTGAAATGTCTGCTCTCTATCACATTCATCATGGGATTCCCTTTTCTCTTCCTAAGACGATTATCCAGATGATGGCTAGGTGTTGCGAGATGAAGAAGAATCTCCTCTACAAGATGATCCTTCCTATCATCTTCTAGCACATTGAGATTGACTTGTCCTCTTGTGCTCGTGACTCTGAGCCCAAGCATCTTCAGCTCTCTCATCGCAGTGCCTCTGTCCCTCCTGCTCCTCCTACTGCACCACCTCCTCCACCTCAGGCTTACCCTATGTCATTTGAGGGTCTTTCCTATCATTTGGATGATATGCGGCGTGCTCAGCTAGATGAGCACAACTCCTTGCGAGCGTTTGTCACTGACACATTGCGGGAACAAGAGTTTCGCAATGTCAGTCGGTTTCAGGCACTTGTAAATTCTTTGCGGATCTACATTTTGCCCAGACTGGTCAGCGTGCAAGTTTTCTTCCACGAGATCTTATTGTTTCTGGCTACCGCTATAAGGATGAGGCGGTTCATCATTTCTTTGAGCCTGGTAACGCATATGATTGGTACCGTGATTCTGGTGCTACTCCACATCTATCTCATGGAGCTGGCACTTCTGGGTTGGTCCTTCTCGACATGGTGCTGATGCTGATCGTACTGACGATGATGATGACTTGATCTAGACGTTACTGTATTTGTCTAGATGTTATCTTATTAGACTCTGTCTATGACTATATCCCTACATTCCAAGATAGTATTCTTTCTTTTTATGTACTTTTATGATTTCTTGAGATGCTGAGTTGATGTTTTTCAAACTCTTATTATGATTATACATTTCAGAATTTATCATCTCTTTTTGGTATACATTTATGCTTAGCATTAACTTTTAGTTAGTGCTTCATTCATAAACTGTCTGTAAAATATGTTTATTTATTATCTCTGCGTTTTTTCAACGTTTGTTACTTATGCATGAATTGTGGGGGAGTTTCTCTTTGCAATTATTTTGCTAAGGGACAACGGAAGAGAAAAGGACCTAACATCTTTTTCAGGATAATGTGTACAAAGGGGAGATAGCTAGTACTAAACAAACGAACAAAAATATTTTGGTTTTTTTTTGTTAAATCAAGATCAAGATGTTATATCGATCAAGGTTTGTCAATTATCAAAATGGGAGAGATTGTTGTCCCATTGGTTATGGTCGAACCGGATTTTAATCTAACCCTGTCTCGATATAAGGGCTACTTGGACGAACTGCTAAAACTTGTGCCTGCTACCGTTCAAGACTTGGAGCCTTGTTTGTCATTGCGTCTGTATTTTCTATTATCAATTATCAATGTATTTTTCATATTTTATTGAGTCTAGAAATATAATATAAACCGAGTCGTACTAGCAAATAGGCTACCCAAAAATATTTTTAAAAATACCCATTCGTTTTGAATACTAGCCCAAAACCAAAAACATATTTCCTAACTGCTTGACAACTTTTCAAAAAGCCCAAAACCTAGAGTTGGGCATACGGTTCCAAGACCCGCGGTTCCGATCCGGCCCGAACCATAAAATGTCCAAACAAGCCGGTTCTTAAAATTTGGAATTTAAACGGGGCGGGTCATGTGACACTAACGGGATGGGGCGGTTCCTATTTTTAAAATAAACGGGACCCTGGACCGACCCGTTTCTTGGGGTATATATTTTTTTAATCAATTTAAGAATTTTTTGCTATTATGGTTTATAGATAATAGACCAAGTTATTGTTTAGTAAACAAATTCTAGAAATTTGGGAAGACATAAGACTTGTTTTGTTCTTATAGATAATAGAACATATGTAAATGTTTACTATTCTAGAATTTTTTAAAACTTTTTTGGGACCCGTTTGGACCCGCGAGTCGGTCCGGTTCAGACCCGTTTAGAATGGGTCGAGCCCGTTCCGGTTCCAATATTTTTTGGACCCGCTCCGTCCTGCCCCGCCAATTAACGGGTCCGGTCAGGGTCTATAAAATTTGGGCCCGGCCCGACCCGTGCCTACCTCTACCAAAACCTGAGTTACAAACCCAAAATTCACCCATTCTGAACCAGTAGAATTCTGGACGAATTTGTCCTGAATTCGGTCCGAGTTAGGTTGGTGGAACGTTATTTTTTTAAACTCAGTCTTCCCGCAGTTACGGATGCAACAGCTATCTGCCAATATTCTCTTATAGAATTTTGTTCGAATTTTGTCCGAATTCTTCCTTTGGAGATCCTATAAATAGAGAAAAATTTCTACCATACCAATACACAAATTCACTTTCTCATCTCTTCTCTCGATGCTTACTACGGTCTTCCAAAGCCTTCTAAAGCTTTCATTTTCAAATTTCATGCCAATTACAATCCTCTAGTCAATTTACCAGTACGGTACGGTCTAGAAGTTTAGAGTGATTATAATCAAGAGGCTTGATAAGAAGTAAGACTCTTTACAATTGAAGTTGGTCGAGTGTTTTGGATCAAAGCTTGCGTCTGTAGAAGTTGCAAGGACTTCGTATAAAAACTTACGATTTTCTATATTAGATTTCAACCGGGAGCTATAGTTCTCTCGACTGGATTAGTCCTCACAAAAGGGAGACCCGTATACATTGTCGTGTTTGCGTTTGCTCTCCGCACCTTACTTTTACTTTTTCATATCTGTGATCATGCTACTAACATTTGTAATACACTACCAAAATAAGTCATATCAGCGACGTATTTAGCGACTCCAAGGTAGAACGTCGCTATTTTTGGGGGTTTTAGCGACGTTTATCCAAGACGTCGCTGTTTGTCGCTAACAGCGACTAATAGCGACGTCTAGCGGCTGCAATTTGTTAAATAGGAATCTACGTCGCAAGTTCGTCGGTATACGTTGCTGATATAGCGACGTGTAGCGACGTATTTTAAGCAGCGTCGCCGTTTCATAAATATCAGCGACGTTTAGCGACGTCCTAAAAGAACGTCGCTAATCATTTCATATAGCCGGCAAGGGTTTCCTTTTCGATCTTTCACAAATTTCCCCCCCAATTTTTCGTGCACTCCTCCTCCGCGACGCTCCTCCGGCGATTTCCCTCCTCCGGCCTCCTCCTCCGTGGCGCTCCTCCGGCGATCTCCCTCCTCATTCTCCTCCTCCTCCTCCTCCTTCCTCAGGTATCTCCTCCTCAGGTAACTCTTCCCCCCCGCTTCCCAGTTTCTCCTCGTCTTCTATCTCTCTCTCTCGTTTCTAGTTCGTGTCCACGAGAGCGTGGACTCGCTGCCGGGGACACGAGACTCACAGTGGACTCGCTGCGGGGGACACGAGAGCGTGGACTCGCTTCTAGTTCGTGTGACACCTATTTTGTTGGTTTGGACAGGTCGTGTCCCACTGTGTGGACACGAGACTCACGGTGTGACACCTATATACTGATACTGGGAGTTTTTTGGGCATATCAACTGTCAATTTGATGTTTTGCTTGGATTCGAATTCTAATTTAGGGTTCGAGCCCTATTTACTGATACTGGGAGTTTTTTTGGGCATTTTCAGGGTTTTGAAATGATGAATAAATTGACTAATAATTATTATCGAGCTGTATAAAATTTTAGCTATGTCACGAAGGATGGATACTAATCCTGTGAACGAGTTTTCTCCTAAGTATTCTCGACAGTTGAGTATGATTTAGCTCACTGACATTACTGAAATATGGAATGATTAGTGTAGGATATGTTGGTCAGGTTTTGGCAGAGTCAGCTATGTCACGAAGGATGGATACTAATCCTGAATACTATATTTTAAATCCTACAGCGCTGCTTAGTTGAAAGTCTTAATTAGACTTTCTGTTCAGTATCCTTTGACTGCTTAGTTGAAAGTCTTAATTAGACTTTTTGTTCAGTACCCTTTGACTAGTTTGATTTGTATAATTATCTGCCATTCGACTGGCGAGACAGAAATCTATGTATGACATTTGCTATAAGGAATTTGCATTAATCTACGGTACGACATCGTGATCAGGACATAGTCCCTGCAGCCATTCGACTGGCGAGGCAGAAACTATGTAGCCGTAGATAAAGTTGACTGTCCTCTGACCCCCATCCCTCGGCAATGATGATACGACAACCTAACACATCATCTTTTAGTAGTAGATAATGTCTTAGTATTACATTATGTGGGTTCATCTTGATTCTGTTATATCCTTCAGATACTAGATTCGATAAGAACATATACTACACCATATGTACAGAACATAGATGATTCAAACTAATGTATGCTAGAATGCATTTTGGGTTGTGTTCTGAGCCATTCGTCCCCACACTTGGAAATTATACAGAACTGTTTCTGGATATACAATCGTCATCCTGATGAATTATTATCTGTGTCAATCTTTGCAGAATTATCTTAAAATGGATATGAATTACTATCTGCAGAATCGTTTGTGGATGTACAATCGTCATCCTGATGACATGTGCGGTGTGTGGGATGAATTTATACAGGGTGTGCAACAGTTTTTGTAGTTTGCCAAGGCGTTCCCTCAGTACATGGACCGTACAAAAATTAAGTGTCCATGTATGAGATGTCGCAACTTGAAATATCATCCGGAAGTGGATGTGACATATCATTTGTATTCGAGGGGTTTCATGCCAAATTATTATCAGTGGACCGCACACGGAGAACTTGTGTCTTTAGCCTCCGAGTCGGAGCCTTATGTGGAGCCTTATGTAGATGTCCACGAGCATGCTGATTACGACCAAGGGTGGACGAACATGGTTTTCGATGCTGCGGGGCCTAGTTTCGATCCGAACAATCAATATGCAGCTGAGGAGGCACCGAATGCCAATGCTGCAAAGTTCATGGAGTTGCTGGAGAATGCAAGGACTCCTTTATATCCTGGTTGTGATGACCATTCACCGTTGGAGGTGGTTACAAGATTGTTGAGCATAAAATCAGATTTTAACATGTCTCAAGAATGCTACAACCGAATCCTAGAGTTAATTAAAGATATATTGCCGGAGGGTGGCAAGTTACCTAAAGACTTCTACCGATCCAAAAGAATGGTGAGATCGCTCTGGATGGGGTATGAAAAAATTGATGCATGTCGCAACGGATGCATGTTGTACTATAAGGACGACAAGGATGAAGACGCCTGCAGATTTTGTGGTGCCGATCGCTTCAAGGCAACTAGTACAACAAGGACTTCTGGTGCACGTAAGCCAACAGATTCGATGCACTATTTGCCTTTAACGCCGCGGTTGCAGAGGTTGTTTATGGCAAAGGAGACAGCTGATAATATGAGTTGGCACAAGCGGGAACAAATATATGGAGTACTGGATCATCCATCCGACGGGGAAGCATGGAAGCACTTTGATCGAGTGTATCCCGATTTTGCTTCGGAGCCGCGTAATGTCATATTGGGGCTTTCCTCCGACGGTTTTACCCCATTTGGACTTTCGGGCTCACAATATTCTTGTTGGCCAGTGATTGTTACTCCGTACAACTTGCCGTCTTGGATGTGTATGAAGACTCCTTACATGTTCCTAACTGTTATTATTCCAGGTCCGAAGAACCCGAAGAGGAACATCGATGTGTACTTACAGCCCTTGGTAGATGAGCTGAATCAGTTGTGGGAAGTAGGTGCAACCACATATGATGTTTCCAGAAAGCAGAACTTTCAGATGAGGGCCGCACTAATGTGGACCATCAATGATTTCCCGACCTATGGAATGTTATCGGGTTGGAGCACCCATGGTCGTCTCGTATGTCCGTATTGCATGGATCGCACTAAGGCTTTCCGTTTGAAATACGGAGGAAAACCGTGCTTCTTTGATTGTCATCGACAGTTCCTGCCAAAGGATCATCCGTACCGGAGGAACATGAATACTTTTCGTGCTGGCGTGGTAGAGAAGTCCAGTCCACCGCCACGGTGGTCCGGGGACACGATATGGGAAGAAGTTAAAGAATTGTCAAGTGCTATTGAAGAGCCTACAGCGGGGTACAAGTGTGATGGATTTGGCCGCGCTCACAACTGGACGAAGAGGAGTATATTCTGGGACCTACCATATTGGAGTGACCATCTGCTCAGACATGACCTGGATGTCATGCATATCGAGAAGAATGTATTTGACAATATAATAAATACTGTGATGGACTTAAAGGCGAAGACGAAAGACAATCCCAAGGCCAGGTTGGACTTAGAAGAAATATGCAGATGTCCAGAGTTGCATTTGATAAAGGAAGGCAATGGAAAGTATAAGCAGCCCAGGGCCATTTTCTCACTGGACAAGGAGGATAAAGGTAAACTTTGTAGGTGGATCCAGGGCCTAAAATTTCCAGACGGGTACGTATCGAATTTGAGAATATGTGTTGACCCGAAGGAGAACAAACTACAGGGTATGAAGAGCCACGACTGTCACATTTTTATGGAGAGGTTAATCCCGATTGCATTTCGGGAATTCTTACCTCATGTCGTTTGGGATCCACTGACAGAGCTTAGCATATTCTTCAGAGATCTTTGTTCTACTAAGTTTCTCGTCGATCGGCTTGAAAAGCAGGAGAAGGACATTGCAATAACATTGTGTAAGCTTGAGAGGGTGTTCCCTCCTGGATTCTTCGACTCTATGGAGCATTTGCCAATTCATCTTTCATATAAGGCACGTGGTGAGCCCGTCGGTTATCGGTAGATGTACCCGTTCGAGCGCCATCTAAACCACCTGAAGAGGAAGGTGAAAAATAAGGTACGGGTCGAGGGTTCTATTTGTGAAGCCTATGTCCTTGAGGAGATTACAAACTTTTGTTCAATGTATTTCAAGCCTCATATTGCTACAAATAGAACAAGAGCTCCGAGGAACGACGATGGAGATATAGAATATAATGATGCATTATTGAAAGTCTTCAATGCTCTTGGAAAGCCTTCAGGAAAACTGAAAAAGAGATATTTGAATGATGAGGAACTAAAGGCTGCCCAGTTATATATATTACTCAACTGCGAGGAGGATGAAGTGGAAAAGCTAGAGTGGTAAGTAAAAATCTTCAACGTTCAAGTCATCTATTTGTTGATTACGTTATTATAATTTAACGAGTATATCCCGATATTTATTGGTTTTCAGCAAATTTAATGATGAGGTGAGGTCAAGTAGACCATACATTGTAGATGAAGAAGTAGAAGAAGAAATGAGACTTCATTTTCCGTCTTGGTTGACTGCATATGTACGTAAGAAGCTAGTTAGAATCTTCCTCCATTCACAACTGCACAAGAAATAACTTAACATTAAACTTAATTTTGTATCTTTTCGTGTTTAGATCGATCGTCCGGACGTCATTCTTGAGAATGAATCTATTAGAACTCTTGCCAAGGGACCAATTTATGCCGTCAAAGTATGGCCAAGTTATTGCGTGAATGGGTTTAAGTTCAAGTCAACAAATTCTCTCATCAGAGATAGCTTCCTGGACCTTGATTCCACAAAAAATAGTTGCTTGTGTATCAAATCTACAAACTACAAAGATGTCACTCCAGGCAATGATTTCTATGGCGTCTTACGGGAGATCGTAGAATTGACGTACAACTATGGCATAGAGCCTGCCAAGATCGTGTTGTTCAAAGTTGATTGGTTCGATCCCATACAAGATCAAGGATGGAAAATTGACAAGCATGGTCTTGTGGATATTAACTACCGTCGTCGATACCAAGGATACGAACCATTTATCCTAGCAAGTCAAGCTCAACTCGTATATTTTACAACATATCCTAGACGGGGAACAACGAGGTACGACCGGTGGGCAGTATGCAAGACTAAAGCCAGAAATACCTACGACGTCGACGAAGTGGCTTAACAGGAGGACGAGCTGCCTCTTGTACCTAATACAGTTGATGTCGACTCAACAGAAGTTCCCCATTCAATATCTACTTGTATAGAAGAGGTACAAGTATCCGAAGGGGAAGACGAAGGAGATGCTAGTAACGATGAAGAGGAAGAGGAAGAGGAGGAGGAGGAGGATGAGGCAAACAAAGAAGATGAATTTTCAGAGGATGATTGAGAAACTGTGATTTTGATGTATTCATATTTCTATAATCTTAAATTATGAACTATGATCATTTTTGAAAACTTAAATTATGAATTCTAATGTATGCAGATATTTCTAAACTGTCATTGTATTTATTTATATTTTCAATCATAAACTGTGATTTCGATGTATTTATATTTCTGTAGTCTTAAATTATGAACTCCAATGTTATTATCAGTATGGCAGGACGACGCGGAGGCACCTCAGGACGACGCGGAGATAGGCTAGGACGATCCGTGTCCTTAGGTGGGCAGAGAGCTCCGTTACCAGAGGATGGCTCTGGACCATCGTCTGACCCGAGCACTCCATTGTACCATACGGTCTCAGGTCCGGGTGGCAGTGCACCTGCAACGAGCAGTTCCAGGCTTGTTGATCATACTACTTCTCCTAGCCTTCCTACCGCTGACAGCAGCATGGCGGGTGGGGAGCAGGTGGAAGAGGTAGTCCCTACTCCCACCCGTCCTGCCCGGGCGGATCCATACCAGAGCGACCCTCCATGCACACCTCAGGACGAGACGAGGATGGAGATTTGGGCCGACGGTCCTACGAAGTAAGTTAAATCAATATTTTATGCATGTCTGTATATCTATATATATTCATTAATACGTCGGTTATCGTTGTATACAGATATCGTCCCTCGTCAGTACAGAGAGCGTTGGGCACCTTTCTAAGGTCCAACTATGGGGGTCCGTGGATCAACTACTCGGATGCCTCGGAAGAGAGGAAGGCATTCTGGTTTGTCCACTTCAAGGTAACTAAAGATAGTTAATTTAGTATGATTAATATAATTTTAAGCATTTTTTAGAACTTATTATTTTAATTTGTAATTCATGTAGAGGACTTATTTTTATCCACCACACCGGGCCGAGCAGATTGAGAGGCAGTTTCCTGCCGTCGTCGCCAAGTTGATCCGTGATGCAATTGACGATCAGAAAGCTCGTCACCGCTCCGGAAAGCCGATTGCTGGTTGGATCACACCTGACCAGTGGACCACGATGAGGGCTCGATTTGAGGAGCCCGGGTACAGAGAGCGGTCGGAGAAGGCGAAGGCGGCTAGGACGATGGCCGAAAAGTGGTGTGGTGGATCGATTCCTATGACAGAGCATTTTCGTCATCCGGTATGTAATTTATTGTAAAATATAAGATTTTATTGATAGTAGGAGTATATAATTTTCTATTTTACTAAAGAATAAAATATAACAAACATGCAGGTGAAGAGGGGTGAGGACGCAAACATGGTGACCGTCTTCCTGGCCACCCATCGGAAGGACGGGAAGTTCATCGACGACCGGGCTACTCAGAGCTATGTAAGTACTAATTTAGATTTCGTTAATTTTTAACACAACTTGAAGAATATACAGATAACCATATACTTAATAATAATTAAATATTTTAGACGTTTATTAGGCTAATTTAGGTAAGTACTGATGTATAGAGATGCACAATGATTTCTAGGAAGAGTATGTTAGGCTACGTGATGAGCGTGCGAGTGCTAGTGCACAGGCAGAGGAAGGGGTTGGTACATCGCAATCCTCTCCGCCTCAGTCGGAGGACGAGCTCTGGAAGACCGCTGTTGGTGGTCTTCAGAGGGGTACGTACTACGGTACGGGGTCCTACGACGTATTTGGTACGACGCAGACATCCAGGGCTCCCTCTTCCAGTGCGCATTCACAGCTGTCACAGGCCGAGTCATCCTGAGTCGAGGAGACCATTCTCCGCCAGATTGCTGAGCTGTGCGAAGATATGCTGAGGAGGATTGCTGAGCAGCAAGGGCCTCAGGCGCAAGAGGACGCTGCGTCGGTCACCGTACGCTTTGACGAGCTCGAGCGCACCGTGCAACAAGTACAGGGGACACAGGAGTCCATTCACGACACCGTTACTAGGATAGCGGCTTGCATGGAGCAATGCAGCGCCAGACTGCGAGCCCTAGAGGAGACACGGACACACCCATCTCCAACGGTTACACTGTCTCCTTCTCCAGCGGTTGCATTGCCTCCTCCTTCATCGTCGTCGGTGGTTCTTACACCGGAGCAGTATGCTTACCTTCTTTCCAGGAGCGGTGATGCTCCTTCTGATCAGTCGTAGTCGACATATATATTATTGTGTGATGGCCCATTGTTGGGTCTTTTATGTGGTTATACATACATTATTCTTATGTGGACCATTATGTTTGACATTGTTGTTACAAATTTTCATAAATCTGTGTTGATTGATGAGATTGTGTTTCAAACGTGTTCGTGATTGTGTGTATATGTGTTGTTTGATACTGTGTTCGTGATACACCGTCGTTGTTGTAACAAATGGTGTAAGGGATGCTGCAAATTCTGCAAATGCTGCAAATTCTGCAAATGCTGCAAATGCTGTAATTTTTTTTATTTTTTTTCAATATTAGCGACGTTCAGCGACTGACAACGACGTCCAGCGACGAAGAAAACGTCGCTAAGTAAATATAAGGCACGTCGCTAACATTAATGAATACCGTCGCTGATCGTCACTAAACGTCGCTACGTAGGACGTCGCTAAACGTCGCTATATGTCGGTAATATAGCGACGTCAAAAAGTCGCAGAACGTCGCCATTTGGCTCTCAAGCCAGGTCAGCATCGATGCATGTCAAGTCGCTCAACGTCGCTAGGTTACGTCGGTAAATGATGACGTTTTCCGTCGCTGGTGGTCGCTGTATTAGCGACGTGTACGCGTCGCTAAGTTTCATCGCAATAGCGACGTATTGCGACGTTTTCATGTTTAGCGACTAGGTTAATCGCGACTACTTGCAAACATCGCTAAATACGTCGCTAATCGATATTAGCGACGTATTTTTCCGATTTAGCGACGTCTTGTGGCGTCGCTGATGTGACAAATTTTAGTAGTGATAGCTAATATTCCGCTGGCTACTCTATTCACCCCTCCCTCTAGAGTATATCGCTTTACATTTCGATCCTACACAATGTGTCATTAAAACTAGTGGGCTATTCACCAAATCACAACCAAAGCATAACATATATGTTGTCCCCAAATTTCGTATCCCAACCATATACTTCCCTCTTCTAGTTCTACTAATTTTATAAAAAATAACCCAAAACCGGTGGCACCTACATTTTTATAGGAGATGAGACATGGTTGAGACACGAAATTTGGGAACAACATATATGCTCTTCTCCTAAAGCGATTTTATGTTAGATAAAAATGATACATGTCAACCTTTGAATGGAAGGGTGACATTAAGGAGGTTGTTTGGTTGCACGAAAGTGTAGGAAAGTGAAAAATAGAATCTGCGTACACACAAATAATTATCATTTAAACTAATAATAAAAGTGTAGGAAAGTGAAAAATAGAAAGTGAAAAAATAGAATTCGGTTGTATGGATGATTTTTGAAAGTGAATGTTGTTTACACACAAATAATTATCATTTAAACTAAAATATTTTAATATAAATTTTATCAAATAATTATTGTTTATTTTAATTGACATATAGTTACTTAAATATGAATTTTCTAAAATTAAACTTAAAATGTTCTAAGTGAACAAAAATTGTTTTTAAGACAAATTTTATTGATAAATGTTGTAATAGTTTTTCAAAATTTAATTTACTCCATTATTTTGTTACACATTTTTTTAGTTTACTCCAAAATTTAATTTACTTAAAAAAAATTCACTTACTTACTTTTGTGAAACCAAACGTCCGAACTCCACACTTTCATCCCTACTTTATCCATTTTTCTGCGGAGGTAAAAAGTTACATTTTCTCAACCGACATAAAATTGGAATGGGTTAAAAAAATCACTTTTCAATTTTTGCAAGCAAACGTCCGAAATTGGACGAGTTCACCCTGAAATTGTGAAATCTTTCGAGTTTTATGACATGAAACTCCCATCGATCACATAAAAATAAAATAAAATAAATTTCACGATATGAAAGTGCCATGGGTCAAATAACTTTTTTTAAATGTTGCTACCAAACTTCCGAACTAAAAAAATGGGAAATTGTTTGAAGGAAGACGAGATATCGTAGAATAATATTTTATTCCTATCACTTCATCATATGGCAAGGGCCATATATATAGGGCTAATGGGCAACCCAAGGGTCATGAGTTACATAACCCAAGGGTCATGTGTAACTCATGACATAATGGTGAATAAAATGGGTTTCACAACACTCCCCCTTATTCATCCATTTCCTTGGATCCACTTATGAAATATTTCAGGATTCAATAAGCTAATGGGGTGGATACTGCTGGATTCAGAGTAAACTTGGTTTGCCTCGTTAAAACCTTGGCTGTGGAAAACCCAGTGGGAAAAACCATCAGTCCTAAGGAAAAAGAGTACAATCGTATAGTTTTACTCCCCCTGATCTATACAAGCTTCAGGCTTGCAGGTCTTTTAGTTGCCTCATCCCTATTCCTCTTACAAGCTTTGCAAAAGTACATCGTGGCAGTGTTTTGGTAAACAAATCTGCTAAGTTATTACAAGATTGAATTTGTTGTACTTTGACTTGTCCCTTCTCTTGAAGGTCGTGCGTCCAGAAAAATTTGGGGGATATGTGCTTCGTCTTGTCACTCTTCATGTATCCTTTCTGAAGTTGAGCTACGCATGCTGCATTGTCTTCAAAAAGGGTAGTAGGCTCAAGTTCACCAGTCTTCAGGCCAGTAGATGCCAAAATGTGCTGAATGACGGAGCGAAGCCAAACACACTCCTTGCTTATTTCATGGATTGCCAGGAGTTCAGAATGGTTGGATGAGATAGCCACACTGGTCTGTTTGACGGACCTCCAGGAGATAGCCGTACCACCGAAAGTAAACACAAATCCAGTTTGTGATTTCTCTGTGTGGGGATCTGATCTATAACCTGCATCTGAATAACCAAGTAAAGTGGAAGACCCACTATTCGGGTAATATAGTCCTAGGTCTATAGACCCTTGGAGGTAGCGCAGAAGATGCTTCACTCCATTCCAGTGGCGCTTTGTGGGCGCTGCACTGTATCTGGCTAATAAGTTAACTGAAAACGCTATATCAGGACGCGTACAGTTAGCCAGATAGAGTAGTGCCCCAATGGCACTTAGGTAAGGTACTTCAGGACCTAATGATTCCTCCCCCTCTTCCAGTGGACGGAAAGGGTCCTTCTTTACGTCCAATGATCGAACGACCATTGGTGTACTAAGGGGATGGCATTTATCCATGTGGAATTGTTTAAGTAATCTTCGTGTATATGTAGATTGGTGTAACAGGATACCACCCTTTAGGTGTTCGATCTGTAAGCCAAGACAATACTTTATTTTGCCTAGGTCTTTCATTTCAAAAGTTGTCTTAAGGCTTTCAGATATCTCAGTGATCTCTGCAGGAGATCCAATGAGATTTAAGTCGTCGACATAAACGGCGACTATAACAAATCATGTTCCCGATCTTTTTATAAAGATACACGGACAGACTTTATCATTAGTAAATCCTTGCGTAACAAGAAACTCACTTAGTCTGTTATACCATATTTTTCCTGATTGTTTAAGATCGTACAATGATCTTTGTAATCTTACAGAATAGGTGTCCCGAGGTCTATCTGTTTTCTCTGGTGAAATTTTATATCCTTCAGGGAGTTTCATATAGATATCTTTATCTATATTGCCATAAAGATATGCAGTCACAACGTCCATGAGCTGCATTTCTAGGCTTTTCAGAAAAGAGAGGCTGATCAGGAATCTGAAGGTATTCCCATCCATGACCGGAGAATATGTTTCTTCATAATCTATTCCCGATTTCTGGGAGAAACCTTGTGCTACAAGGCGTGCTTTGTAGCACACAACTATGTTGTGTTCATTTCTTTTTCTTGTGAAGATCTATTTATATCCCACAGGTTTTACACCTTCAGGTGTTTGGACTACAGGTCCAAAGACTTCGCGTTTCAAGAGTGAGTCCAGCTCTACTCCTATTGCCTCGTTCCACTTTGGCCAATCGCCTCTGCGTTTACATTCTGCTAGAGACCGTGGATCGATGTCATCGTCATTTTCAGTGACGTGAACGGCAATATTGAACGAAAAATCGTCGTCGACGACTGTGCTTTTTCTGTTCAGTACCTCTCCAGTACGTACATAATTTAATGATATTTCTCCTGTTTGTTCCTCTTCAGGAGAAACTAGGAGGGGAGAGGTAGCTGATATGAGCTCAGCATCCTGTGTTGGGATCTTCTTAATTTCTCCAGGGTTTTTTCTTTTACGAGGGACTTTGTCTCTCGAACCTGGTGGGCGTCCTCTTTTTAATTGAGGTATTACCATTTCTGCTGCCGGCGGATTACATCCATCTTTGGGGATGTCAATCCTAGCTGGCGTGTTGGCAGCATGGACGTGTGATCTGACAATCTTCTGGTTGTTAGTAAATGTATCCGGAAGTAGATGTACAGTGTTCTGAAGATATAATATCTTCAGGATCTCATCTTCACATTGACTTGTACGTGGATCAAAATGAGACAAAGTTTTTGTGTCCCAAGAAATTATCTTAGAAGCTTCTGGCTTCTTAGACTGTGTGCCCAGTTTATGAAATAATCCTTCATCAAACTCACAGTCATCAAGACGTGCCTTAAATACGTCACCCGTCAGGGGTTCTAGGTATCTAATTATAGAGGGTGAGTCAAACCCAACATAGATACCTAATTGACGTTGTGGACCCATTTTGGTCCTCTGTGGGGAGCAATGGGGACGTAAACAGCACAACCAAAAACTCTCAAATGAGAGATATTTGGAGGTGAACCATAAGCGAGCTGCATCGGAGATAGAATATGACCTCCAGAGGGTCGTATTCTAATAAGTGATGCGGCATGCAATATAGCATGACCCCAAGCTTCCACAGTCAACTGTGACTGCATCAACAATGGACGAGCAATCCATTGTAATCTCTTAATAAGAGATTCTGCTAACCCGTTCTGGGTGTGAACATGAGCTACAGGATGTTCAACTTCGATGCCAGTTGCTTGGCAATAGTCTTGAAAAACCTGTGAAGTAAATTCACCCGCATTATCAAGTCTTAATTTTTTGATATGGTTATCGGAGAAATGAGCCCGCAACTTAATTATTTGTGCCAGTAGCTTAGAAAAAGCTAAGTTGCGGGTGGACAAAAGGCACACATAAGACCATTTAGTAGATGCATCTATAAGTACCATAAAGTACCTAAATGGACCACTTGCGGGGTGAATAGGTCCGCAAATGTCTCCATGAATTCTCTCTAAGAAGCTAGGAGACTCTAGTCCCACTTTCAAAAGGGATGGTCTCGTTATAAGTTTGCCTTGAAAACAAGGTAGACAGGAGTAATCATACTTCTGAAGAATCTTAAGGTTCTGCAGGTTGTGTCCACTGGATTGGCTTATGATTCGTTTCATCATAGCTGATCCTGGGTGACCCAGTCTATTATGCCAAAATTTAAATTTTGGCGATGAATGACACTTCTGGTGCACAATCATGTTAACTTCTGTTGATTGAATATGAGTATGATAGAGACCCGACGGGAGTCCCTTGAATCGTTCTAAGATAGTTTTTGAACCATCTTTTAGACGAGTAACATACAGATATTCTGCCTCATTTATTTCATTTGTTTCTAAGTGATATCCGTTTAAACGAATGTCCTTGAAACTTATGAGGTTCCTACTTGATTTAGGAGAGAATAGTGCATCTTTTATTACTAGTCTTGTTTTATTTGGGAGCAATATAATTGCTTCACCAGATCCTTCTATTATGTTTGATAGTCTTGATATCGTAATAACGGGACCGTCATAATCATATAAGCTATAAAAATAGCTTTTTTTTCGAAGGATTGTGTGCGTCGAGGCGCTGTCCACAAGGCATTCACACTTCATCTATAGATCTATGAAAAAATAACAACAAACAATCGTAATTAAAATAACAGTTTTGAAATATAATTTTTGTTTAAAAAAAATTCTCTTATATCGATCGATTGGCCGATATAGAGAGGTCAATAAGTTGCTTGCAAAAATGCATAATTTATAAATACAATTTGAGAAAAAAAAATAGTATTCGGTCATCCCCTTTCGGTAGCTCTACGTGAATATGACCAGGCGGGAAAATGAGGAAGGAGGGTCACCGGGGACCTCTTAAGAACCAAGTTCCAAGTTCTTTCTGACATCATACCCAAATAGGTGAGCCTATTCGGAGAGACTTCGTAAAATTTTCTTTGTCAAATGTAAGAATAAATATTATTTTCAAGAAATTTAAAAGAGAAGCATAATATGAAAATGCGGCAACAAGTTTTTAAAAACATGAAATAAGATAGTGGCTCTAGTCGAGTAGGTCGTCGTTCTCGAAGTCTTCCGCCGAGAACTGAGTAGACGGCTGCTTTTCTACCAGATTTGTTTCAACTTGAGACTTCTGGCTCGCTTGATACAAATTTTGTAGATGTCGCGGGGTGCGACAGTTTCTGGACCAGTGTCCAGTCATGCCACATTTGTGGCATTTGTCCTCCCAATTTTTCTTGGAAATGGACATCAGTTCTGTGGTCTTCTTCCACTTTTTCTTTGCCCCACTTTTGCTGCTCTGGGGATGAAAGTTGTTCTGGGGTGGACTTCTGGCCGGCCTCTTATGTGCATTCCCCATGTTAGATCTGTCCTTATTTTTTTTCTGCTTCTTGGAAGAAAAATGAGCTTCTGGGAGAGGAGCTGAGCCTGCAGGGCGTAGGTTATGAGTGGCCAAGAGAAGTTCTCTGTTTTGCTTTGCCATCATCAGGGTGGAGTGCAATTCAGAGTACTTTGTGAACTTTCGTTCACGGTACTGTTGCATGAGGATTGCGTCCTTCTCGTGGAAGGATGTATAAGTTTTTTCCAACATGCGATACTCCGAGACTTCTTCACCACACAACTTCAGGCGTGAGGTGATATTATGGAGAGCTGAGTTGTACTCAGCTACGGACTTAAAGTCCTGAAGTCGAAGGTTTTTCCACTCATACCTTGCACGTGGGAGGATTACATCTTTTTGATGTTTATAGCGGTCCTCCAGTGCAGTCCACAATTCCTTTGGGTCTTCTACAGTGAGGTATTCGGCCTTCAGGGTCCGATCAATGTGTCTCCTGATGTAGATAATGGCTTTCGCCTTATCTATATCAGAGACTTTCACTGTAGAAACAACCACAGCTGTGTCTGCTGTATTACCCGTACCAGTGGCCGGAGCCGATGGAAGAGGAGTTGAAACTGTGGCTAATAAGCCCTGGGCACGTAAGTGGAACTTCAGGTCCACGTGCCAGCTCAAATAATTTTTTCCAGCAGCATCTAGTACTTCGAAATCGACACTCGCTATTTTGGCCATTTTATCTATCATGTGAAAAACATGCATAAATTAAAATTAAATATTTACACATAATCATAAATGTTACAGAGCTCATAAAAATACCACGGTGTCCAAAAGCTGCTGACGTTTTTTTTTTTTTTGTGAAAAGCATTAGCAAAATCCAAACAAGGCCTACACTGCTAACGTACATCTAATATTAAAGATAACTTCTTCCGTTGTAACAAATGCTAAGTTTGTTACTAATATAAAATCTAATTGTTCTTAGAAAGTTTTATACTAATTGAACAATAGTTCAAAAAGGAAAAAATCTGTTTGCAGTAAACGCAGAAGACAATGTTAGCAATTATTTTCTACAAATACTGCTAATGAAGTTGTATATTGTTATTCCTTAAGCAATGATCAACAACAATATATGTTCAAAACAATAAACAATAGGTAAACAGATTTACACTAAATGTTGGTTCTGAAAAGAAAAACAATATTGTTTTACACTTAATAGCAATGATACAAGAGAACTGAACAACTCTATCCCAAATTGATTATTGAATATGGTGAATATCTTCACTTACAAATGCTTGTTTGCTAATTTGATTAACAGCAAGAAGAGTTTCCTTTGACAAATAAAGATGACATAATTGCTATATAGGTAGGTAAATATGTTGACAAGAAGGGATGGGTCTCTTTGTACCTTAGAAACAATATTTGTTTTAATAAGAAGCAAATTTGTTTTGAATGTTAGCAATATAAAGAATATCACTCTTAGATTGTTAGATATATATATTGCTAATTTTCATTCAAACAATTAATTTGTAAAAAAAAAATTTAAGAAGTGTTACCGGCCTCTGGTCGGATCGACTAGGAAAAAAAAGAAGAAGGATGACGTCGAGATCTGGACGTCGATTCTCCTTGCTTCAGCAATGGTGCTGATAACGTGTTTGAAGGAAGACGAGATATCGTAGAATAATATTTTATTCCTATCACTTCATCATATGGCAAGGGCCATATATATAGGGCTAATGGGCAACCCAAGGGTCATGAGTTACATAACCCAATGGTCATGAGTTACATGATCCCAAGGGTCATGTGTAACTCATGACATAATGGTGAATAAAATGGGTTTCACAACAGAAATGATTTACCACTAATCTCCCACTTTTATCCAACCAAAGAGCAAAGACCCCTGGTGGGTGAACAAAAATTGACTCCTTACATACTCTCATGATTAGGAAAAGTAATGGTATGACAGCTCCATTTCAAAATGAGAAGAACAAGGAAGTTACTGAGAGCTAGCTCTTTTTCCAGAAAAAAAGAAGAAGAAGTGAAGACATCCCATTTCTGGACACACACTACAATGAATCACTACTTGCCTGTCCTCTCTCACCGTATTTAAATTACAATCACTCACCTTGATAATTGATGTGAAGATAATTTTCTGATCCAAAGCCGAATCGTCACATTGAAATTAACTCCCAAGAGAAATCTTTCCATCTCTTCTCCCGTTGTTGTTGTTGCAACCATCTATATATCTATATGATAAACAGATCTAACTCAAATCCTATTTGTATTCGGAAGAAGCCCATATGGTTTATATTCTAGGGTTCGTCTACTTACAGTTACAGTGATATCTACACTACTTGTTCTACTAGCCAATATTTGAAGCATTATTTGTCAGTCTATTTAAATATCGCTCATGAAAAAAGAAATTATGTTGTATCATGTATATATATGCATGCCTATATACATAATTTCATCTATAGGGAATTTGACTGTACCTACAATTTCTTTCATTATAAGGTTACAAATTTTGTGTACTGATCATGACAGGTTATAATATGCTCTCAAAATTTAATTTCTCTAGAATTTTCAGATACATATAGAGAGAGAGAGGGAGAGAACAAACAACATGGATGAGGAGAAGACAAAGGCGGTCCTCCGGATGAGAGAAGCCATCGAGGCCAAGATGCATGCCGGAGACTACAATGCAGCGAGAACCCTAGTTCTCGATGCTCAGAAGACCTCCCCGAGGCTCGCCCAAGCTCCGGAGATGCTGACAGTCTGTGAAATACTTTGCGCCGCAGAAGTGGAGCTCCCAGGCTCCGGAATTGATTGGTACTGGATACTCCAACTGTACTCTGCTGCCGAGCCGTCTGCCATTGAAGCTCAATATCAGAAGATCGTGTCCCAACTGAAGCCGGTCGTGCACGACTTTCCGGGCACTGAGTTGGCCCTCGTCTTTGCCGCCGACGCCTTCTCGGTACTGTCGGATCCGCAGAGAAGAGCAGCATTTGATTCAAAGAGATCGAAGGTCTTCCAAAACAACGTCACTGCCAAACCCACCTCACCTAGTTCGTCCTCATCAGCTAAGAGGGTGCAAACTAAGTGGAGACCCGACGATTTCTCAGTGGATCAAGTCTGGGCCGTCTATGATGGCGCTGACGCCACGCCTCCTCGCCATTATGTCAAGGTAGTCGCAATAGTTTCCTCAACCCAAGTACGTGTTGCGTTCTTAGAACCCCATCCTACGCTCGACCAAGAGATGCAGTGGGTAGAGGAGGGCTTGCCGATGGCATGTGGGGCTTTCAGAGCTGGTAGGTCGACGTCCATCTTGGATAGGTCCAGGTTCTCACACACTGTGGATTGCGAAAGGGGGAGCTCGAAGAAGAATAAGAAGTTATTCTATAGGATATTTCCCAAGAAGGGTGAGGTCTGGGCCGTGTATAAAGATTGGAACATCAACTGGAAGATTTCTGATCTAAATCTTGATGGCTGTCAGTGCCATATGGTGGAGATCCTTTCTGATTTCTCGGAGGAGAGTGGTGTAAGCGTGTGTTGTTTAGTTGAGGTGCGGGGGGGACATCTCACGTCCTTCTTTAAGAGGCAAATGCGTGATGGGTTCCAGCTATTCAAGCAGGTCTCCAGGCTGGAACTGCTCAGCTTCTCACATCGCGTCCCAGCTAGCTTTCACGGTGCTGGATATTACACAACCTTGTGATGTACCAAAAGGTTTTGAAAGAACCATACTTACCAAAAAGGTTTGGTTCACGGATTCAAGGAATCCGGAAAGAAATTTTATTTCTTTCTTTTGTTTGGTAGCCACAAATTTGGGAAACACTTTCCTGATATGGAAGAAAATAGGAGAAAAAATGGTTTCTCATGACCTATGTGATTCATTTTTCCTCCTCCTTTCCCAACATTAATTACCAAACATTATGACAAAAATAGTCTTGATTTATTACCTATTTTAGCAATTAATTCTTCATTATAATTATGTTGACATTGGATATTGTTGGAACAATGATATATTTTTTCTTTCCTTTCCTACACCAACCAAACATAGGAAATGAAATTTGATAGGAATTCTACTTTCCCATCTCCATGAAAAATACATGGGATCCGTGAACCAAACGAGGCCTAAATTTAAACTAGGGTGGGCTAGAATTGGTTCGAATGGACTAGATAAGGACTAACTCTTAAAAATAAATAAAAAAATAAAACAATATGGAAAAAAAGAAGGAAAAAGTTTTTTTGGGGTGTCAGTCCCAGCTATAGGTTATTCAAGATCGTGTGCTCCTGTGGGAGGTCAAGTGTAAATAGAGTTGGAATCACACATTATGATTATTTTGTCACAAAATGGACATGCCTCAACACCTATCAATGGAGGAAAACTGCATCAGCCACACAGCCTCACAAGTTGAGGCTGGCCTACCCTCAAAATTACTCCTATTCTATGAAGCATTAGCATATGGTAAGTAATCAGTACGTGGGTATGACGATTTCTAAAAATCTATGGCATCTTTCTGCATATATAAAGGCTAAATCTTCTACTATAGAATGAGACTTCAAAACTGTTCAAAAGTGAACCATCTAAGTCGTCATTATATCACGGTCCATTTTATTTATTTTTTAAATAAATTATGTAAAAAAAATGTTGAAAAAAATTTAAATTTGTCAATATGGAAATCTAACTCAACCAAATAAGAAAACTACTTCACACATTAACCATATGAGTTAGAAGAGATATTTGATTATAATTGGAAAGTATTCGTATTATATGTGTAAAACACGTGCATTTACTAGTACTAGTAACGTATCTTCATATAACTTAATAAGAGTAAAACTAAGACACTAATTTTTCATCATATTAATCAAATGAACTTTAGTCTAAACATTATGTAATTTAAGTTTTAAAAGTAAAGAAAGCTAGATTTCTAAAACAAAACTACCAAAGGTATACTTTAAAAATATCCAGATACTCGTACTAGGAAGTATCCACAAGTTACCAATGGCGAAGTATCCAAAATTAAAAATGCAAACAAATATAATTCTGGGAACTTCTGTCGTAAGTACCTATGAGTGCCAAGGAGTACGAGTACCCGATAAGTACCTGGTACAGGTACGACTTCTTAGATACCTCCTAGTCCACACTTCTTTCCACCTAGCTTTCGAAAGAAGTCTATTCAACTGTTAACTATTTCATACTAAGAGGGCGTTTGGTATGCGGAATACTATATAGCCAGGAATTCTATATTTCCGGGAATCAAATTCCAAGGAATTAAATTCCCTGGAAAATTGCATTCCCATGTTTGGAGACAATATAAATATTTCCGGGAAAAGAATAAAAAATAATAATAACGAAATAAAATGAACAAATATAAAAAAAACGGGTAAAAAAAGACAAAAAATCGGTAAAACGAAAAAAATGGTAAAAACGACAAAAACGATGAAAAATGACAAAAACGATGAAAAATAACAAAAAATCGGTTAAAATGACAAAAATGACCAAAAAACAACAAAAAATGTATAAACGATAAAAAAGCAAAAAAGGGTAAAAACGACAAAAATAACCAAAACACGACAAAAACGACATAAAATCGATAAAAACGACAAAAAAACAAAAATGCGGCAAAAACAACAAAAAACAACAAAAGTTCGGTTAAAATGACAAAAAATGACAAAAAAAGGTTAAAAAACGAAAAAATCGGAAAAAAACAATAATAAATCGGTTAAAACGACAAAAAATGACAAAAAATATCGGTTAAAACAACAAAAAATGACCAAAAAATGGTTAAAACGACAAAAAAAGGTTAAAAAACAAAAAAATCGGTTATAACGACAAAAAAAACCAAAAAGCGACAAAAACGAAAAATAATCGATAAAAACAACAAAAAAGGACAAAAAATCGGTTAAAACGACGAAAAATCGGTTAAAACGAAAAAAATAACCAAAAAAGACAAAAAATCGGTAAAAGCGACAAAAAAAAGCGACAAAACGCCATAAAATCAGTAAAAATGACCAAAAAAGCGACAAAAACGATAAAAAATGACAAATCGGTAAAAACAACAACAAAAACCTACAAAAACGACAAAAAATCGCTTAAAACGAAAAGAATTGCAAAAAAGCGACAAAAGGACAAAAATTGGTAAAACGACAACAAATAATCAAAAAGTGACAAAAAAGACAAAAACTGGGTAAAAACGACAAAAAATCGCTTAAAACGACAAAAAGCGATAAAAATGACAACAAATAATCAAAAAGTGACAAAAAAGATAAAAAATGGGTAAAAACGACAAAAAATCGCTTAAAACGACAAAAAATGACAGAAAACGATAAAAATGACAAAAAATCGCTTGAAACGACAAAAAATTGGTTAAAACGACAAAAAATGACAAAAAGGCGATAAAAACGACCAAAAAAAGGAAAAAAATGTTCAAAACTAATCAAAATTGATCAAAAAAAAAAGAAAAAAAATTAGACAAATTTTTTTCCCGGGCAAAAAAAAAAAACCCACCTATTCTCAAGGGATAGAATTCCCATGTTTTGTGGGTAAACTATTTACCCGGGTATTTATAATTTCCGGAAATAAATTTTTTATAAGCCAAACAAACGTGGTAATAGATTCCCATCTTAAATTTTCCCGAGAATAAAAAAAAATACCGCGTACCAAACGCCCCCTAAGTGGCATATCACGTTCCATTTTCATTCCTCATTAAGGGTGCAATTAGGGCGGGTTGGATTAGACTTGAGGTCAATTCGAGCCCAACCCAATGAATCATAAGCCTAATTCGAGCCCAAATCCGACCCGACCTCGGGTTCAACATATGAAGCACAAGCTTAAGCCCAGAGTATCGAGATGGGCTCGGTCGGGTCAGGCCCATTGGGTTTAACTGGCTCTAACATAATATTTAAAATAATTTTAAACAACAGTAATATTAAACACATAATCAAATAGTAATCAAGTTTTGACCATTACAAAATACAAACCTAAATAAGATTTAGGATATGAAGTTGAAGAGTTTGGGTGAAAAAGTTTAGGATTTAAATTTTCTTCTTTAAGTATATATATATATATATATATATATATATATATATATATATATATATATATATATATATATATATATATATATATATATCCGAAAGGAGCAACCGAAATTCAAATTTGAATTTCGAAAATTCAAAAAGGAACGTAGAGAGGGGGCGTTGGGCCCGAGGGTTGAGCCCGGAGCGCTGCCGAGGTTATATATATATAAATATATATAAATATATATATATATATATATATATATATATATATATATATATATATATATATATATATATCCTACACATGAACCTGAGCCCAACCCGATTTTTGATCGGGTTATTTTTTAATCCGAGCCCCAGCCCGAACCCAAATATCTTCAACCCTAACTCAACCCATTAACGGGTTTACTCGATCGTACTTGGCTTTAGCCCGTCCAAGTTGCACCCCTATTCCTCATCCCATACTAGTTACAAGTGATGTAGCTGGGATTTTAATCTAGGGGCATGATGCAAATGTGCCAGCCTATGGCGAATTGCAGGCCTGCAAAATGACAATTCGATAGGCGGTCTCAAAATTAGACGAAACTTATATCGTATGACAAGTTAAAGTAGCACATCTAATGACGTAAGTCTTATCGTGATCCAAATTGCACAAGAAGAATAATTATAATTTTAAAAAAAAAATACCAATACGATGAAATTCAACGAATACGGGCCAAATTCGTTGCGCACATTCGACGAATTCGAGTTCTATCAATTTCCACACGTTAACAATAATTGTATGCGTATTTCGGTGTAATCTGTTTGTATTGGAATCACTCGTATCAACGGGATCATAACCAACCCGTAATTTTTAATTAAAATAGAAATGTTCAAGTAGCTCACTTGAGCTTCAGGACGATTGGTTAAATTTAATGTCAATGGAGAAGAGTTTACCAAGACCGGGAAACAACGTTCCACGCAGAATTTCGAGTTGTGATTGTAGAGTTATGCTCGTGCGAAGTCAACATCTCAATGATAAAATTTTCTACTATGCATTCTCTGTGTTTTCTCCTTACACTACTTCTTCTCAGACTACTCCAACGAGCTAGTTGGCGGTCTGCTATTTTGAAAGCGGGTAGAGGGTGATCGGGCAGGGAGGCTAACGGTGGAAACAGTAGTCGTGGGACCGTTGCCACTACTAAGTTGTTTGTTGTTTCTTTTTCTGCTGCTCATGCCTATGAAATAATCGCTCTTCTGTCGACGGAGATTCTAATAGAAGGAGGAGAAGGTTGTGGCTGTGCCAGCTTGTAACAAGGATGGTGACATAATCTTGTTATAACAATATGCCTAAGTCAATCGACCTAAACGTCGACACTTGATTGAAGTTGTAATGCCCCGCTCTGCTTGGTGCCTGGAGATGTATTATATATTGGCAAAGTGTCGTTTGGACTTGGGTTTATTTCAAAGGATTCTTCAGAGATCTACTCAGTCGAGACAAAGTGTTTCGTCAGGTGTGTGATTTCGATGAACATTTTTGCTTTATTTTTATACTTAATAAAAGTTGTTGGTTATGTTTTTATGCTATGAAATAGTAATGCTAATAAAAGAAGAGAACCCATATAGACAATAGAGTAATCTCATTCCGTATACTGCTAATATAGAACATGGAATAGTATATTGCTAATATAGACTTGGTAGTTTAGGGATGTTCTTATCATATCACTTGTGTTATCAACTTGTTGTACATATGTGTATTTTGTGCCTTGTAGTATCTTATCACTTTAGAGTATATCATTGCAGTTAGATTTATCATACAGAATCTAGTACAGTTGCTTGTATAGATGACATTGATATTGTGTTTTTGTAACTGTAGAAGCATGAAAAATATGGGGTTCATGCGGATCACATTTACAAAGTTAAACCGCATGAGTACTTTGGGCCAAGTTGGTCCGCAGAAGGAAGAGCTGCATGACAGACTCGGTATGCCCCTGTGGCCCATCTTCACTGTCTCTGATTATATTAAAAAGCGACCAAACTGATTTGGGCCGCAGAAGGAAGAGCTACTTATGCGGCCAAGCCGATCAGCCGCAGAAGCCCCTCTGACAAAGCTGACAAACTCTGATAAAGCTGATAACTCTGTCAAAACTGACAACTCTGACACATCCTGACAAAAATAAGATAAGACGTGACCTTTCGAAAAAAGACAAAAAATGTCATGTCGCCAAACATAGGGCCCACAAGCATGAACCTAGGGCCCACGTATGTCATGCGGCCAGGAGGACTGCGACCTGAGCCGCATCAGCCTTATGCGGCTCAATCTATGCGGCCGAAAAAGTCTCCAAACTTTATGCGGCTAAGAGTGACTGCGACCTAAGCCGCATGAGCCTTATGCGACCCAGAATGCAGGATCTATGCGGCTCAAAAGTCTCCAAGCTGCATGCGGACTGGTGGCACTACTGGAGGGACACGTAGCTAAGGGAGATTGCGACCTGAGCCACATGAGTCTTATGCGGCCCAGCATGGCCGAGCACTAAAAGACCTATGCGGCCAAAAATGACCCAAGCTAGGGGTGAGCGTCGGTACAATCGGTCGGTATTTGGTCAATTTTTTTGGTATGTTTTTAAATCGGTATTTGAAAAATCAATACCAATATCGTGCCATTTAGAATCGGTTTTTTCGGTTTCGGTTAAATCGTATTCGATCGGTTTTTGTTCGGTATTGGTATTTTACCAATTAATATTTGATCAATTAACACACTTAATATTGTAGAACCTCTTAACCTATAATATATATATATTTTTACTTTTTTGGAAGCATTAATTTTAAAGCTAAGCCTCTACCAACCAAACAATTAAGCAAAATTATTAGAACAATATGTAACGAGTCACAAACACCTAAAAATGAGCTTAAAATATCAAACGCGGTCACTAAGTTTAATCTTTAGTATAAGTTTAAGTAACCAAAATTTACTTCAAAATTCTACGAGAACACAAAAACATAAGCTCAAAAGATCAAAAACTCAATTCTTAGCATTCTTAACATAAATTCAAGTCCACTAAAATCCATTCCAAGTTCTCGGAAACCAACCAAAATAAAGATAAAAATAAAAATGAGTAGTGTAAAATTAATCATGAACAACATTAAAAATGTGTGTGCGCACGTGCGCGCGCGCGCGTGTGTGTGTGTGTGAATCGGTTCGGTATTTTCGATATGGTATTACACTCCAACCGTTACCATTACCATTATACCGTAATTTAGTCGGTTCGGCAATTCGGTATCGGTACATAATTTCGGTTCGATTTTTCAGAATATTTTTAATCGGTATTCGGTTAATTTTTCGGTATCGGTCGGTATTTGCTTACCCCTAACCCAAGCAGATTGATTCTATACTGCGATAGGACACGTAGCAAGTTGACCAAGTCTCAACCACCTAGATTTGCTGTAAAAAAATCTCAACAAATTCACCAGCTGGCAGCCAAAGACCGAGTCCTCGTGTGTTGTTACAGCCACGTGGCCATCTATGCGACCCAAAATATGTTTCATTCAAAAATCACTATAAATAGCAGGGTACCACATCCTTGCTAGAGGCTAACAATTTTTTCAAGAGCAAAGACAGTGTCTGATAGTCCAAGGAGTAAGACAGAGTTGCTACACTTTTCCGAGACTCCATCGTCATCCCCAGAATCGAAAATTAAACAATTGTACTTAGATTATTTCCTAGGATTTCTTTCTAGGCTTTCTTTTGTACAAGCGAGTTTACAATCAAGTTTAATTCATCTGTAATTCTTGTTCTTGATATTTTAATGACAAAAAGTAACGCCCCAGTCCCAAAATACGTAGGATTAGAAATGTGTATACATGTCAGCTGCGTATCAAGTGGATACTAGCCCAGCTCGATCGAATACATATAAGCTGTATTGGTTTTCTAGATCTATCTATCAAATCAACATAACAGATCCCTATCTCAATCCACAAAATAAGTAATATTAAGAATGAACCATATGTGTCATGGTCTACAGCCCAGTAATATATATGTTCGATTAGACTCGAAGAACGATATGGGTCTACAAAATAAGACTAAATAATAGAATATAAATAATATATAAAATATGAAAGTACGATAAATTATCTGAACTCTGATATAACAAAACCACGATGTCACTGAACTCCTCCTCTATGAACGACTACCTGAAGAGATTACCAGGTCCTCAGGGGACATAGCATGGTACCAAAAAAATGCTAATATAACAGTAAAGAAAATATGAACTAATGGGGTGTAACACTCCAGTCCCAAAATATACAGGACTTAGGAATGTGTATACATTCCAGCTACGTATCAAGTGGATTCCAGCCTAACTCGAATACGTATAAGATGTCTTGGTTTCTAAATCTATCTATCAAATCAATTAACAAATTTCTATCTCAATCCACATAATAAGTAATATCAAGAATAAATAATATGTGTCATGGTCTGAATTCCATTAACATATATGTGTGAATAGACCTGATGAACAAGGTAGGTCTATAAAACTACGCTAAAGAGCAGAATGCAAGTAATGGATAAAATACAAAATCACGGTAAATACCTGAATCTGAAACAACAATACCACCATGATCGACGAACTTCTTCTGCATGACCGACTACCTGGAGAGGTCACCAGGTCCTTAGGGGATATAACAAGGTACATACAACATGCTAATATAACAGTAAAAGAAATATATGCACTAAAGGGTAACTACCGTATCCAGTCTAAGTGATATGCACGTGAGAATACATTCCGGATATCAGGCTTCAGGCCACTAAGGCTCACAAGCTCATCAGCAGGCAGATACCTAAGGCACTGTGTCGTGATACCTTACGCAAGCAATACAATAACACCAGTGCTCTGCTACAGAGATAATGACAAGCAATAGTATAACAACCAAGTCCCAAATATGGTAACGAGGTCAAGCAATAAGATAACCTGATATGTCAGTAATGTTTCTCCATCCCACGTTTAGATCTAGCAAGTCGAGTCAAGTCCAATACAATAAATCACAAGTACAAGTAACAATCTAGTATCCTATCATAAAGTTCATAACCACAAATAATTATGTAGAATCTGTATTATAAATTGTGTCAATGTTTTGTGATCTATCGTGTTAATGAACACGTACGAATAAAGTATACGCGATGCGTGGTGTCGATACTCGATGAATACAAGATGTCATCGGCACCTGAATATAACACGAACGCAAAGTATCAACTAATCATACGTCCTCGATGATAATAAATCAAGAAAACAAAATGCAACAAATAAAAGAAAGAAAGATAAACTGTAAACACTTGCTTGCAACTTCCAATTGCGAATATGACGGTTCGACTCCAAGATCCTCGCTAGCACCATCATGCACACCTAGAATAAGTAAATATAACTATCAATAATATATCTATGACATACTACATACTACATACTATATATAGAGTTACCATATATAGTCCCAATAGGTATATTCTACTAAACTAGTCCATACTACACATAAGACCAATTTAACATATATGGTACCAGATCAAATTTAATAAATAATATTTCTATAAAGTAAAAATATAATATTTATTTCTGAAATTTTTTACTAAAATATTTATAATCATAGTTAGACTATATTCCTCATAAGAAAGACTAGCATCAACTACTATATTAGTCACATTACCTGTTTAACTCAATCTATCATATATAATATTAAATCTACATGATAAAGTAATATATTTATAAATTAAAAATATCATACTTATTTTTGGAAAATAGTTATAAATACTTTATAATAATATTTATTGTATTATGATCATAGAAAAGTATGTATACAAGTCTCATATTGATTCTACATCATTAGTCATTGACTTGGTCCATTAATTCGGTGCCCGAAACGATAATTTCTTGATAAATCTTAATTTTGGAAAAATACTGATAATATGTATACTTAAAGGACAGATACCTACATCTCTTTCTATTATGATGAATTTGGAATTTGCTTAAATTTTTTTAGAAGCTCCTTTGAAACTTCTCATGGATAAGTTTAGAGAATATTCGGTAACTTACTTTGGCAAGACAATTATGCACTGCAATCATTTATTTGAATCATGGAGACTGCAGATTTACTGCAGCTAGTAGCAGTCACGCCCTAGTCCCAAAATATACAGGACAAGGAATGTAAACATGCTAGCTAATACGATCTAGAATAAATTCCCAATTTAATGGACGTGCGCTAGATGTACTACGCTAAAAAAGTGTACTAAACCTACACTATCACAACTATATCTCAATCCATATATAAGTAAATAAAGCAAGAATGAACGATATGTAATATAGTCGACCGCCCTATAATGCACATGTTCGAGCAAACTCGAGAACAAAATAAGTTTGCAAAATTAGACTAATGAGCAAAGTATCTCAAAATGAGAAAAAGATAAGCATGAAAGAATGATGAAATAATACTACAAGCTAGCAATACCTGAAGCATGAACATGAAAATATACCAACCATCTATCTATAATTGCTCACACTAACCTAGAGAGATCACCACATCCTCATAGGGATGTAACAAGATACAAAAGGAACATGCCATAATATGAACTGAATAAATATAAACATGAAATAAATAGCTCGGATCACAATACGGTCCAGTATTCTGCCATTTAAGCAGTGAACCACCCCTACAACCAGATAAGGACAAGGGATGGCACACTATTCCACGACAAGATACTATTACATGCCATAATACGAACTGAATAATCCGAACCTCCATAGTGTCCCATATCTTATCCTTAAGATAGTGAACCATATCGCAAAAACAAGGACAAGATGTAGCCCAATATTTTGTGACAAGACATCGTCCCATGCTATGGTCAAGGATAAGTACAATATCTAACCGTACTATGTGAATACATGTTGAATACGACTTTGGGCATATGGATAGGTGATAAAGATATAGCACCGAATCACAGGTCGGTATCAGATCACGAGTCGATGCTATGAACTATGAGCTACGTGTAAACCCTCTAAATTTTAAAATTTTTATTTATTTTTATTTAATATAATTTACAGTGTTTTCTTAATTAATTAAATAGCTCGGTATATAATTTATGATTTTAGTAAATATTAAATGGAGCAAGTAATTACTATATTATATATATATATATATATATATATATATATATATATATATATATATATATATATATATATATATATATATATAGTAGGTAAATTTGTACAAGAATATTTATTTAATTATTTAGAAGGTATTTTGTTTTTAGGAAAATTTTTGAAATTTTATTGGATTTTTGAGTGTATATAGGTTTATATATTAAAGGAAAAGGGAAAAAAAGATTTTGATTAACTAGCGAGAAATTCAAATTCTCTGGAGAAAATCAAATTCTTGCGAGAAATTCAAATTCTCGCGAGTCAATCTTTCCCCCAAGCTCCTCCTAATCTCTATTAAATCTCCTCAATTTTTTTCCTCGCAATAATTATTTATTTCTCTTTTGATTAAACTCAACCCTAATCAAAATCTAGATGGGATTCGTATCAAAAATCAGATTTTGAATATCGATATTACTCAGATGTTACTTCATCCAAACTGACTCGAGACCCTCGTAGAATAATTCGACACATAACTCTAATCTCCACAAACCCCTGACCGACCTCCAGACGGTCGTCAACAGTCAGGAGTTCGCCGAAGAGCCATCGCAGCAATGCCAACACGCCACGCGACAGAGAACAGGGCACGACCTGTTATTTCAACCCGACAACGAGGTACCCTCCTTCTCGAACACATTTTTCATTCTATAATTGATCATTTTTTATTCCATAAAATCCTATAGGAAGCCTACATGACCCCCTCGATATCCCAGCAATTAGGGTTGGGAATAGTCGAGTCATCTATCCAAAAAATTGATGCAAAAGTTTGACAAAAAACTGTTTCAAAAACATTTTAGCAACAGTCCAAGTTCCCCAGTTTGATGATAGATTCTTGGCAACCTATTGACAGTTTAGACAAAACTATTTGAAAACAGTTTTAGATAACTTGTAGGACTTCAAAATCCTTTTTATATATATGCTTCATTTTCTAAAACCAAGAAAAACAGTTTTCAAAACAACGAATTAGAAATTTTTTCCTGATACGGCATTCTCTCTGACAAACTAGACGACATGGTCGCGAACCGAAAGCATAGAAAGTTGCGTATCGACTTCGTCGACGTGTGAAATTTGACAGAACTCAATTTGGTTGCGTGTGTACGACAAAATCGAGGTGTATCGGTCGAGATATCTCGTATCGGTCCTTTTTCAAACTAGTCCATAACTTTGTGTACGATCATCACATCGAGACAAAATATGCACCACTAGACTCATATTATTTTTTTGGTCCTGTGAGCCAAGTTTGATTCGATTCTGAGAAGGTCGACCGAAACACTATTTTAACGGGCCCACAATCCGATCCAACGGACGAAAATGTGCACGGCTCACCGGAATCTGAAGTTGGATATACGGTTGAGTTCGTATTGTCATATCGTATCCGTAAACATATAACTTAATGATTTTAGAGACCGTAAAATTTGGCACATTTTTCGATGCAAAGCAGGTCCAACAGCGGACACGAATTTGGCCTAAAATTATGATTTTGCCCTTGTATCCAGAATTAGACTTATGGGTAGGCAATCTTAGACATTTCTCTTATTCTAAAAATGTTTATGATGTTTATTTTAACATTCGAGGACGTTTGCAAAAGTTGACTTTTATTGCTTCTTTGATCTAATGAGTTGAGTTATTGGACGACATTTTCTGTACACCAACTCCAGACAAGATACCTTGCCACTATTTACTATTTATTTACTGTTATTTATCAGGTTATTTACTTTATTATTTTATTGTATATTTATTTTTTATCAAACTGTGCGTCCAAGTCATACTTGGGTACGAGCGACTGAGTTAGTCGTTTTTATTTATTTTTGTGCATGATGACTTAGTGCTAGAGGACCAACCCATTATAGAGAGATATTGATATATCTACTATGTCCTTGACACTTTAGTTTAGCAAGTTATGAGTCAGAGGTAGGACACAAACTCGCGTAGTCGGTTGGCGTTGGCTGGCTACCGATACATATGGGACGTACGACGGATAAGATATAACTGCTAATAGAATTTGTATGATTAGTAGACTTGGTAGTTATTAGATGTTCATATATGTCATAAAGATAACACAGGTAGGCATAGGGTGGGGAGAATAGTTCCTTAACGTATGGGCCAAGTATGCACTTTCCTTTTATACCTGAAAGCTCCGTTGGGGATACGGGCCTGATTACCCCTTTTACTGTTCCTGTTGGCCTATGATGTTTGAGGAATTTTATGATTTGAGGCCCCTATTGTCTAGAGCTATGCCAATTCCATTATAGCTAGAGTGTCCATGCGTTGAAGGTTTGTTCTTAACTGCATAATCACAGTAGATTGGTTAGGCAATATGTCGCATTCATTTTTTATTATATACTCGATTGATATGGTAAGTTTTTATGTATCTTGTTACATTCCCCTGAGGATATGATGATCTCACCAGGCTTAGACGACCAAGACTATCCTCAGAAGTACGGCTCTGCACTGGATCCATCGTTCTCAGTTGATGAGGTGTCACCTTTCGAGATTTAGTTATCTTTTGTGTAGTTGGACATGACATTGCTACATTTTAGTTTGCTATATTTTTTCCTTTATTTTATTTCACTTTAGGAGGTCAGACTCCAGTATTCTCAGACTCTTTTTCATAGCTGTTTGGTAGTGAATTTGTCTCTACCCGACTATATTATTATTTTACTCTTTTGTTTATTTATTTAGACTATTGTCTTTATATTATTCTGTGGATGAGATATAGAATTCCTTGTGACTGTGATAGTAGAAATATGTTACAACTTATGTATGTATACGGGGATTCCATATATTGGAGTATTCCCCTACCATTTCCTACACTTTCCACCATCAAAACTCCTCCAAAATCCCTCATAACTTTCCTTAATCTTTATCCTACAAGACTTGAAGCTAAAAGGCCGAAGAGCTCGTGAGTAGGAGTCCAAAGGATTGAGAGTTTGTGTCAAACTTGACACAAGAGCAATCCTAGAATGTTTCATTTGGAATCTATCTCCCAATAGGTAAATCCTTGTCATTTTTCATAAGTTTGAGCTTCTTTTTCATGCATGACACTAGTAGGAACACTCACATGGACTAGGGATACCCATAAGGAGAAATACAAGGCTCCAACCTTTCTTTTGATAGAGTTTATTTGGAGTTTTTGTGTCTTCTTTGGAGAAATTTGAGGAGAGCCCCCCCAAGTGTTGGTCAAAATGATAAATAGACTATTTTAGTTTTTTTTTTTCAATTTTAAGATCATGATTAGTCTAGTTTTCTCATTAGAATAGGTATATATGATCCTAGTATTCATATCTGAGCATTTATATATATATATATATATATATATATATATATATATATATATATATATATATATATATATATATATATATATACATTGCATATGAGCATATGTTGAATGTGTGTGCACTGTCACTTATGTCCTGTGTAATGCTTATGCAGCAGGAGGGGGATGCACTGCCCCTGTATTGTGGTGGCAGTCCCCAAAGTGACAATGTGCATGTATCCTAAGTGAGAGTGTTAGAGTTATGTGAGTGTCTATTAGAGTGTGTGTCATAGTGTGGAGTGTTTCTGAATGAGGGAGGGATGCAGGGAATCAAACCCATTTACCTCGAGTAGGCATAGCCCCATAGCGGACCTGAAAGATTGGGGGATTCCTACTATGGGTAAGGGCAGTAGGCCAGTTGACCTGCTTCATGTGTTTTTTGGCCATTAGCCAACGTGAGAGAAGAGTATCAGGTGTTCTGTTAGTAAGTTCAGTAAGCTATGTGAGAAATTATAGTGTATTAGTCCTAGTGTCTGTTAGGGGCTATCACTATAATTGAGTTCAGTCAGTGAGTTAGGTTAAGTATGAAACTAGTGAGTGTTTAGAGAAAGTACTAGGGACCAAAATTAGTGAGGATTTGGAGTGATTCTAGTATAAGGAGTGAACCAATGTATGTGGCCAAGTTAGAAATCAGTGAGTGCTTGTAAGAGAGTTTAGTGAGAGAGAGGAGGGTTGGTATCCTAAGTGAGGGTGGTATCAGTGTTGGATTCCTATGTTAGTGGGGGGGACCCTATTGTTCGAGCCGCTTAGCAGCAGGGAGTGTGGTCAGTGTAGGCCACTTGGCCATTGCCTGTACTGAGTGCATGCTGCAGCAGCAGCAGCAGCATTGTCCTGGTCTTTGTAGTGCCCCGACTCGTAAGATACCTTATGATGGATGGTTGGTTCGATGAAGCCTTGTTGGACTTGGAAATATACGAAGGATCGCTTGGAAGGCTAGGCGATCGTGACATGAATCGTCTTACAAATGTGAGTAGTGTTGAACCCTTTGAAGATCTTTTAGCTTCACACTTAATAAAAGGACTGTATGCTATGATTGCTCGTTGAGTTGCTGAATAACACCTTGCATGAAAGTCGAAAAGATAATCAAAGATAATTAATCACATGATCCGAAAGCTGTTGCGTATCATTTTAATGAATTGTATGCTTGCGTGTTGTGCTATAAAATATATGACAGGTGAAAAAAAAGTCCCAAATACTTGGACAGTGAGTATATCGAGCCTTAGCTCGATGAATAGATGGCAACACAGATAATAAGATCCAACAATTGGGCGATAAGTAGATTGAGTTTTGGTTGGAAAGATGTATGGTATCAAAGATGTGAGGAAGGGCTTAGGTAATCATATTCTATTATCTTATCGCCGATGTAGAATGTTGATTACACTAAGACCCTGGATTGGGAAGATGATAATGCGAGCGTTGGCTCATGGAAATATGGTAATAAGAATGGGAAATACGGCTTATTGAGAAAGATGGCTTAATTACTTAGTTTTCCTTATCATGCATTATATGTCTCTTTATAGATAAGTTGCATATATTTGCATGGTCATGGACAACTTGTCGACAAGGTGGTTCCTCAAACTGTATTCCAAGGCCTTAGAATCCGGTTCGTCCTAGGGGGAATCTCGTGCTGAAGTAGTAGCACAGTATGCGGGACCTTCAGTGGGGCTAGCTACCCGCACTGCAAGGGACGCCGTTATACCTGGAAGATGGTCCAAGGTGGCGTGTAGTTAGTGACCTTCATATAGATAGGTCCAGTTTTAATGATGTCTTATGCAGGAAGAGTAAGTTATTACTCAAATACAGAAAAGAATATCGGCTGTTGGTAAGAAGTCACCTGAATGGTGACAATTATATTGAATTATGATATTATTCCTAACAATGTCTTGTACAGGCTGAGTAAGTATTATAAATGTATATGGATGGCTATACGACCGTGGGTAGGAATCACCAAAGGCTGATACCATATTACTTTATATTATGTTGGTCATGAGATTTCTATGCTTTACTTCTGTCAGATATGAACTGCTAATTGATCCTAAGGCAACGAGAAAGACCACTTTTAATAATATTCTATAACATGATTACTTAGTATTGTCTTCTTTGGTGATTTGGGCCAGCACTGCTCGTCAGTACATTGATGATGTACTGAACCACGTTGTAGGCAATGTTACAGGTATTTGTGTATGGAGGAAGTCGTTTGATCAATGCTTGACATCGATGATTCGGATGTGTGCGTATAAGCTATTCTTACAAGATGATGTCTTCTGCTATATGGGACTTATGTATGAACGATGTAACTCAGTTGTACTAGTAAGATTGTAAGCAAAGTTGGCTATTCAAGAGTCTTGTAATCTATTGTAAACTATGTATCCAGGTGCAAGTCTTGTAATATGTTGTGATTATCAATAGAGATGATATATTTCTTTATATCTTGTGTGACTTCAATTTAACTGCTTTATTTTGCTGCGTTGTTGTTGTTTACTGAGAAATACCTGGAACTGTAATGGTTTTGCCTTGTACAAGTATAATCTAGACTTGTATGGCATCACGCCCAGTTGCTAGTTTTTGATCCTCCGGAATCGGGGTGTGACAACCTTGGGGTACAGGCCAGGTAGGGTAGTGCCCCTAGGCAGCAGAGCTGTGGGCCAGGGTTTTGGCCATTGATCGGAGAGCTTGGCCATACGCCATTAGGCCTGTGCAGGCCAGTGATGGCCTGTGCATTGATGCACAGGTTGGAGGTCCAGTTGGACTAGGTTTTGGTTAGCCAATATAGGCCTGATTGGTTTTACATCAGGGGACTGAACCCCATTACAGGTTACACAAGGCTCTGTACAGAGCCTATGCTCTGCACTATGGCAGGGGGAGGGGGGGTCCTAGTAGGACCTAGGTTTGGGGCTGCCCTTGTATTAGTAAGTGGTATTAGTGTGTGGGTATGTCTAAAGAGTTAGAGTATCAGTAAGCAGTGTCAGTGTTCAGTTAGAAGGGTGTATGCCTAGGTATAGGGAGTGTCTTTGAGTGTTAAGTGTCTGTGGAGTGTCTTAAACTAGAGAGTATAGAAGAGGAGAGGGTTATGACATGATTAGCAGTATGGTTAAGGAGTTGAGTATCTCTGTGATAGGCTTATGGATCGGCTATGTTAGCCGTGAGAGTGGCACAACACTGAGTTTGGTGTGTGTCTAGAGTTTGGGGTTTAAGTGCTAGACAGACCCCTTAGCAGCAGGCCATTTACCTGCTTTGGGTAAGTCCAATTGGCCCCCTACCAATCTATGATTAGGGCTAGTGTGTGTGTGTGTGTAGCTAAGGTAAGGTCTTACCTAAGAGTAGTTAAGGTAATAGAAAATATAGGAAATACCTATGTAGTGATAAATGAGGTAAGAGATTTACCTACCTATTTGAGTAGGTAATGGTGAATTACCTAACATAGTTAAATAGGGTTTACCTAGATAGGATGTTAAGGTAAAGGAGAATATTACCTAGAATAGGATTACCTACAAGTTAAGTGAGGTTATTACCTAGGTAGGTAATACAAGGGTAAATGAGAGTTACCTATGAACTGTGGGTAGGTAAGGTGTTACCTATATCTAGGAAATGTAATAAAGGATAATTCCTAGAATAGGTAATATCTAATATATAGGTAATGTATATATAGATAAGTAGGTAATAACTTGGAATATGTTAGCCTGACCTAGATTTGACTTGAATTGACCAAGGTTGACCAGTCTGACCTAAAAGTCAACTTTAAGTCAATTTGACTTAGGATTGACCTAGATCGCATATCACACACTAGAACACCATGTATAACACTATTAAACACCAATTAATAATGTATATCTCATCTATAGGTCTTGTGACTCTACCTTGAGCCTTGATTCATATTGTCTGCTCAAGACCGCATGCGAGTACATTCTCTGATAGTTTTCATTGCTTTGATACTTTATATATATATATATTCAGTCATAGTGTTTTACTTGATTCCCGACACGTGGATACACGGATTAGTATACGTTGGATCCCGTCATAAAATATTATTCCCAATTTAATTAACTTGGTATACTGTTACTTGTTGTTATTGTTTTTTGTACTTGTATAGACACCGATTTGGGAGTGGGTTGGCCTCCTGCTTCCTGAATCTCGTGTCATAATGTGTCATGGTTGGATCTATTATACTATTCGGTGGATTGAGGATTTATTAGAGTTTATGTGATCAAAACTCCCACTTGTTTACTTGCTTGTGCATAGCTCACCCTCGCCACCCGTATGGTGTAGCTTGATCTTATACTACTTGCGCATAGCTTTCCATTATGGCCGGCCTGATCCTTTATACTCGTACTTGTGCATAGCCGGTCAAATAGAATAACTTGATCTGGACCCAAGCCGATCACATAACACTCTAATATCTCAAGGCAACGTTTATATCATATATTATACTCAGATTGCCTGTGTTACTTCATATTCCAGTTTTAATATATATTCACTTACCATGACAAGATTACCAGCTTATCGTGTACTTCTTACTTTCTAGTTTTGCTATTCTATCATGTACCTCATTATAACTATTTATTGTAGCACTTGTCAATTTAATAGAATTAATGTTAGCATTTGTATTTTGCTCAAATCCTGACTGGATATTATTTTTTAGAGAACTTAGAGGCTTTTTACACGACGTACTATGGGTCTAAGATAAATGAGGACACTGATCAGGACTTATTTGTGGAGCAGGTGCTCATAGAAGACGTACATCCAGTAGTGACTTAATATTATCTAGGTTTTGCTGGATTTGTTTCCAGATTGATACACTTTGGTCTATGATATTATTTCGGATATGTACGATTGTCTTAGACTTATAAACTGATTTGTGTTGTGACCCTTGCTACTATTTCAGAGTCTATCTTTATCTTCTATCAATTTATCAAGCTTATCTTCCTTTAGATTCATGTGATTGAGTTATATTTCATATGTCATATATTTCCTGCGTGCGGAGATGACATGTTTATATTTATTTTGCTAGATGTTAGATATTATAGACAACCTATACAACGTTCTACCGCCGACATTGCGGCGTAGGCTGGACGTACCCACGTCATCTACCCCTAAACTGGGTGTGGGTCGTGACAAGAAGGAAGATATCCCAATGACTGCATTCAGATCGAGATATAGATACTAAGAGTTTTTGGTCATGCAATTTAGTTTTGCTACTGCTCCAGATATCTTCATGAATCTCATGAATAAGATCTTCCATCAGTACTTGGACCAATTTGTGGTTGTCTTTATAGATGATATCTTGATATATTCGAAGAGACACGAAGATCACGAGCAGTATTTACGGATAGTCTTGAGAACTTTGAGGAATGAGCAGATTTATGCCAAGCTTAACAAATATGACTTCTTTCTTGAGAAGGTTTCATTTGTTGGACATGTCATCACAGGAGATGGTATATCGATAGAGTCGAAGAAAATCTCAGTAGTTAAGGCATGGCCCGTTCCCATCTCAGCCTCCGAGGTGAGAAGTTTTCTTGGACTTACGGGTATCGAAGGTTCGTAGATGATTTCTCACGGATAGCTGGACCAATATCTCAGTTGACTTGCAAAGACCAGGAGTTCATATGGACGGATAAGTGTCAAGCGACTTTTGATGAGTTGAAGAAGTGCTTGACCACTACACCCATCTTGGTTATTCTATCAGGGCCAGAAGGATTTATGATTTATAGTGATGCATCCGAGAAGGTATTGGGATGTGTTTTGATGCAACATGGCCGAGTAGTAGCATATGCTTCAAGACAGTTGAGAGTGCATGAGAAAGATTATCCAACCCATGATTTGGAGCTCGCGCGCAGCAGTCATCTTCGCTCTGATTGGAGGCATTACTTGTATGGTGAGAAGGTAGATATCTAGATCGATCACAAAAGCCTCAAGTATGTCTTCACGTAAAAAGAGCTAAACATGAGGCAACGTCGATGGTTGGAGCTGATGAAAGACTATGAGATCGAGTTGCACTCTCTCTGGGTAAGAATAACGTAGTAGCAGATGTGTTAAGCTACAAACTGATGGCGTACTTCTTGACCACCCAGAAGGAGATATTAGAAGATCAACAGAAGCTTGGGATAAAAGCTGTATTGTTCGAAGCTGATGGAGTGTTAGCCAACCTATAAGTGCAATCATCAATAATAGAGAGAATCAAGGCATCGTTACGCATAGACGCTAGATTCTGAAAACTTTGAAAGAGAACTGAAGCAGAAGAGTAGACTGTATTAAGGATTCATCCAGATAGTACACGACGATGTGGAGATCGTCTATATGTTCCAAACTAAGAGCTTCGACAAGAACTAATGAATGAAGAACATAACTCAATATACTGTATACACTCCAGAGGAACCAAGATGTACCGTGATTTAAGACAATATTATTGGTGGTACGGCATGAAATGAGAGGTAACTCATTTGTAGCCAAGTGTCGGTGTATCAACAAATAAAGACGGACCACCAAAGATCAGCTTGATTGTTGCAGCCGCTTTCCATTCCTGAGTGGAAGTGGAAGGGGGAGTCCTCAATCACACCCATGTGCAATGCTTGGCCGCACACATGAAGTGGGTGTGAATAAGGATTCCCCATAGCATAATTTGCGTAATGTGATCAGTAACAAACGTAAAGCAAGGGCGACAACTACTATGCACAATACATCCCCTACTAGGCATACTTGTGCTAGTATTGTCATCAACTGCTGCTGTTGTAAACCAGTGGCTTCGCCACCATGGCAGTCCGTGTTTCAACGACTGTAGCCTGCTGCACCCGTCCGACATCGTCTCAGAAAAAAGGTACCGATTGAAGACAAGAAAGAACTTACAATCGCCTCATGCCATGTTACTTTAAATTCCACTGCTCCCAAGAGGAATTTTAAAACCAATAACCCTCTGGTCTCGGCTAGCGCATCAAAGAGCCGACCCTAGGGGAATAAAACAACAGTTCCTGCTACCATGGCATTCCAAAATATCCAGTTAAAAATGAAATCTGCATCTGCACTACGGACTGGGTGTAGCCAGGCCCCAATTCACAATAACCTTTCGTTTTAAGAAGATGATATCTATCAAGGAACATATAACGATGTGACTGAGGGTAGTCAACTCTGGGACTCAAAAGAAGAGGCCTTGATGCTGATCTTTCCACAAGAGAACGAGGCTGAGAATGAGAGGTCCACTGTATCGTCTACTTTCTCCCACATCATACCCGTCTACATGATAGGGGTAAAAACGGAGAAGAGGGAGAGGCCTCAACTCCAAATCTCCTACAACATATTAACACCTTGGAGACGGGACTTCAAACTGTCACCTCCTCTATACAAGCCTTGACACAGGTCGTGCTCGACATCACGACCAGTTTGGCTGCCCAATCCTCGTTAAGGGCTCGACATCACTCATCTGTAAGTCCTGACCCAGGAACAAATGCGGAATCAAATATACCACCCCAGCGTGTCCCCTCAGGAACAGATAATCATACCCTACCTAGATCATCCGCTCCCTCATCGACAGAGGAATTGTTTGAGCTTGTGAGAGATCTACGCACTCGCGTTGAGGCTAAAGACAAACAAGAAGAGCTTCAAAAGCTCGAAATCAGGCAGCCTTATCCTTCTGAATGGAACAACGTGGTTTACCCGTCTAAGTATAAACCGCAGACGCTGACTCTATTCGACGGGAAGGAGCCCCCCGGTCGATATCTGACATACTTTGCCTCCATGATGGGGCACTTGCCAAAGAATGTCTCCTTGCTTACAAGCTTATTCATCGGGGCATTGAAGGGGATAGCTTACGAATCGTTCTGCAGCCTCCCTGGCAACTGCATATCCTCCTTCGAGGATCTTAAGCATATTTTTCTAGCCTGCTTCAATGAGGAAGGAATTGATATGATAATGTACTCCCTTATGGACATCACTCAAAAGGAGAAGAAGCCAGTCTGAGCTTATATCGAACCCTTCCCGCAGGCGGCATTGAGATTACCCCCGGTATTCCTGACCTAGTGTTGACGGAATCTTGTCGCAAGAATATGTTGCCAACAGTCAAGCAATGGGTCGACTCCACTCAATATGTGGATGAGACCTCATTCATTATCAGTACCGAGAGTACAAAGATAAAAGCAATGACGCTCGTCTTCTGGGGTTAGTTTCCCTATGTTCGATGACAAAGGAAAACGCCTTGCCAACAACAACAACGGTGGACACGAATCCGAGCGAAAGCAGGCATTAACTGTCAATGTCTCCAAGAGTGCTCCAGCCTCCACTTAGAAGCCACCACCAGCACCTCAGCAAAAGGAGGGCAACTCCTTTAACGATGAGGACACTCTACAGCTCTTCGAGGTACTCATACAAGGCAACAAGATGAAATTGCCTAATCCTAAGCACCCGTACGAGGTGGACAGAGTTGGCGATCCGAAGTACTGTCACTATCATTAATTCATTGGCCACACAACATGAGACTGTTACATATTGAAGAACTACATTCAATGCATGATCAATGTGAACGGCCTAACCCTCGACTATGAGGATAGACAGTCTCGACAAATATAGTGTCCCTTTAGTTTGGCACTCTTCCATCGACTGAGGCCCAAGATGGTGTCGTTCCCATCCCAAAGACGGTAATGAAAGTAATCAATCTTCCTCGCTCGTGACAATTTAAATGGGCTGGTACCACTCGCCATATCCTGCGGTGAGATTATGTGGGTTCATCCCGATCTAGCCCCAAAATTGACTCAATTGGCGGAATGCTCTAATGCCAAAGGCAAAGGCAAGAAGTCTAAGGCTTGCCACATGGTCACTGCCTCCCCAAAAGAAGCCTTGGCAGTTGTGACATGGTTGAGGCAAAACACCCAGGAGGAGGAGGATTCAGCCGAAGAGGCGCCTCTCGTCATCGCTCCTGCTACTCCAAAAGAAAATCCATCCTAACCGCCGGTGATGGACATGCATAGCACAAGCCTCTGAAAAAAGATGGCACTTCGAGGTTGATCAAACTCCATAACTTTGACATATTGGCAAATCTAGCCAATACCCCAGCCCGGTTGTCGCTTTTTGAGCTTCTCCGACTCTCTAAGGATACTCGGGATGCTCTATGTGAGGCGTTGAAAAATGTTGAGTCTTTCATAAGCCAGGTCAGCATCCTGACGAAGACCCACCCGTATGTACACACTATCATAACATGGGAGAGATCATCCCAAATATTACATTTTCTCAGTAGAACATGTTGCTAAAGAATAACAGGCACAACAGACCTTTGTGACACACAGGGTATGTTGGGGCTACTAAAGTGGACCAGATCCATATTGATCTCGATTATTTTCTCAGCATCATGTATCGGAGTCTAATCCAGACCTTGGGGATACCGATGCACCGGTAAGCTGTTTCAACGCAGGTAAAAGCAGTCCCTTGGACAAAATTTGCTTGAAATACCAGATTGGTGATCTTCAGACAGAGATGACATGTTGTGTCATTGACATGGATGTGTCTTACAACGTCTTATTGGGATGCCCATGGATACACGAGTACATGATCGTGCCATCCACCATCTATCAGTGTATGAAGTACACGGCCGACAACGGTGTCGTCAAAACGGAGTTTGCTAACATCCATCCCTTCAGAGGAATTAATGCATACTACACTGATGCTGCTTTATATAAATCGGATCACTTGGACGATAACGACGATGATGCTGATGATGAAGCGGAAGAGGTGACTGAAGAACCATTAAGGGTCTGACTCAAGGGGAAACCTCCCTAAACGTCAACCTCGTTCGTAGCTAGACTTCACGGAAGGACTCCGACACCTGTGGTCGTCATGCTTCATGGACAAGCTCCAACTCCTATGGGGGTCAAACATCCAGAAAGGACCTAAGAGCCTGTCGGGGTCGGGTTACCGAGGAGGACTTTAGAAGCTCTTCCAAGGTCGCAAGACTCCTCGACGGCAAGAACTTCAGCTCCGCTAGTAGACAAACTACGGTGAAAGGCCCCAAAACCTCCTCCTGTGGCTATCCCGGTTCTCACAGATGAAGAGTTAGAGGACTAAATATCTGCTCATACCGAGGCACCTTCACTCGATGATGTAATCCTTCGGGATAAGATTCTATATTTTATTAATAAAATATTGGAATGCTATGTATGTTCTAGATAATGTCGTAGGTGTATTACACACAAGTAATGACTACCAATACCATAAACCGAGTCTTCCCATCTCGAGACGCATGCTTTGTGGTTCTACCCAAGAAAAAGAATGAAAAGCCTATTGTCTTTAGTAAAGTGGAACGCCATCAGGACATCTCCCCAGTTGAATATAAGCCTGATAATGACAAAATACAAATTTACCGTTACACCTATCCAGAAAAGTACCTTATCCAAAAGATGGGGTACGACTTGAATAACAGTAAAGGTTTAAACTACGACAATGCTCGACATCTTCCCCGACGACTTCCCGCTCTAAAGGGGAAGCCTCAGGACTACTACCACCGCACTCATCGGAGGGTGCGCTACGTAACAACCCCAACAACCCCAAAAAGTTCATAAATAGAGGTTAAGGTGCATTCTCACTCGTCTGAATCCTCTATTTGGGACTCTGATACCAGTATCAGACCAATATTCAAGAAAGTATTGCCAATCAATATGACATCCACACTTCCTCCAAAAGAAGACAATGAACAGACGCTAGAGTTCTTTGAGGAAGAACCTTGTGCTCAACGCCTAGGTGCAATGGGAATTGCATTTCGAGCAGCAAGAGCCTCCCACCAAAGATGAAGTCGAACAAATTGACTTGGGGAATGAATTCTCGCCCAAGCTCATTTTCATCAGGAAAAGCCTATCAGGGGAAGATCGAGAATCCTTGGTACAGCTCATCAAGGAATATATTGATGTCTTCGCTTGGAGCTATGAAGACATGCTTGGGTTAGATCCGCAAGTCACAATGCACAAACTTAACATCTTGTCCAATGCTAAACCTGTTAGGTAGCAACATCAATGTTGTTGTCCCAATGTCACGGATGCCATTGAGAAGGAAGTGGATGAACTCATGACAAGTGGATTTATTCGTGAGGAACAACACCCATATTGGGTAGCCAATATTTTTCCTGTCACCAAAAAGAATGAAAAAATTCGGATCTACATAGACATCAGAGATCTCAATTCTGCTTGTCCAAAAGATGAGTTTTCCCTCACAATCAACAACGTAATGATTGAAAATACATGTGGCTTTGAACGCATGTCCTTTATGGATGGATATTTAGGCTACAACCAAATCAAAATATTTCCAGACGATGAGAACACACGTCATTTCAAACGCCCAAAGGAATCTACTGTTATACGGTCATGCCATTTGGTTTGAAAAATGTAGGTGTCACATACCAGCGAGCTATGAGCACCATCTTCCGTAAACATCTATACAAGATAGTCGAATATTATGTTGATGACATCGCAGTTAAAATTTGCACTCGGAGTGATCATTTGCAAGATCTAAGGTCAGTCTTCGATCTCATGAGGGCACATTAAGTCAACATGAATCTAGCCAAATCCTGCCTTAAGGTTTCTAGTGGCAAGTTCTTAGGCTTTATTATCACTACAAAGGGTATCCATGTTGACCCGAAAAAGACCAAGCTCATCCTTGACATGCCCTTTTCAAGAATCTGAGAGAACTTCATGGCCAACAGGGAAGTCTTATACGAAAGAAATGTAAAGCAATATACTCTGGAGGGAGGTGAATAGAGTAGGCAGCAGAATATTAACTATTAAAAATAATAATAGCAGCAAGATCACAGAAATATATCACAGTTATGAGTAAGTAAAAGCAAAGTGCAAAGAGCAAACTCAAAGACGGTAATGTATAATAGTAGCCCTATTGTGAGGACTAATCCAGTCGGGGGAACTCTGGCTCCCAGTTGAAATCTACTATGGAAAAATCACAAGTTTTAATCCAAAGTCTTTGCCAACTTCTACAAATGCGAGCTTTGATCTGAAGTGCTCGACCGACTTCAATTATGAAGTGTCTCACTTATATCAAGCCTTTTGATTACATTCACTCTGAACCTCTAAACTATACCGCATTGGCAAATCGTCTAGAGGATTATAACTGGCTTGGAATTTAAAATTGAAAGCTTAGTAGGACTTTGGAAGATCGTAATAAACTTTAGAAAGGAGATATGAAAGTGAATGAGTGAGTTAAAATGATAGAATTTTTTCTCTATTTATAGGATTTCTAAAGGAAGAATTCAGACATAATTCTGAAAGAATTTTATGAGAGAATCTCAGCATATAGCGGTTGCATCCGTAACTGCGGGAAGACTGAGTTTAAAATCCAACGTTCAGGGTAGCCGAATTCTGAAAAAATTTGTCCAGAATTCTGTTAGTCCAGAATATATTGGTTTTTGGGTTTACAACTCAGTATTTTGGGCTTTCAAATTTTCAAGCAGTTAGAAAGTAGTTTGGGCTTTATGAATGGACTTATTTTCAAAATGAAAGGGTATTTTGAAAACGTTTCTTGGATAGCCTATTTGCCAGTACGACGTGGTTTATATTGTATTCCTAGAGTCAATAAAATATAAAAGTACATTAAGAATTAAAATACAAACACAACGACAAACACAGCTCCAAGTCTTGAGTGGTAGCAGACACAAGCTGTCGCAGTTCGTCCAAGTAGCCCTTATATCGAGACAGGGATATATCAATTATTAAAATCTAGTTCGACTATGACCAATGGGCCAACAATCTTCCCAATTTTGATAATTGACAAACCTTGATTGATATAACATCTTAGTCTTTATTTGAAAATTTTAAAACATGTTTGGTAGCTCCTCTTGGCAGATCATTTTCTCCCCCGTTGTCACTTAGCAAAATAATTGCAAAGAGATAAGCTCCTCCCCAATTTTATGCTTAAGCAACAAACAATGAAGAATAGCAGAGATAATCAAGAAGATAACATAAATTTCACCAGTAGTTTATGATTTGAAGTAGTAGCTAAAAGATAATACTAAGCATAAATGTATACCAAAAGAGACAATTAATATAAATAAATACTGAAATAAAAATGCATAAAATTAAAAGGGTTTGGAATAACAAACTTAGCATCTCAGAAGTCATACATAAAAGTGCATAAATAAAAGTACTATCTTGGAATGTAGGAGCATTTTTAGGAAAATATAGACATAATCAGAGTCTCAAATAAGATCACATCTAGACAAAAACTGTAGCATCTAGATCAAGACCTTGTCTAGGCAGAATCATCATCAATATGAGCTACAGTAGCATCATCATGTCCGGAAGGTCCAACACAAGAAGTATCAGCTCTATGTGTCACTCCCATTTTCTATTATATATATCTTCAGTGTACGTATACGGATTTCTGACATTTGTCAGGTGACCTATGTTTAGACTTGTCTTGCTTAGTCTTGGCTTGGTTTATTGATCTTAGCTTGACTTGGTTTGGTTTGGGTTGGTTTAAAATGTCATGGCTTGGTATATAAACCAACTCCTCTCTCATCTCATTATTTCTCATTAACTCCTCTCCTCTCCTTCTCTATTACTCCTTCCACCAACCTAGGCAAGTATAACTTCCTTCATGGAGAACGTGAAAGATCTATGTTTTATTTGTTCTATCATCTTGTCCACATGATTCTAAGCATCTTTAGAATTTAAAATTTTTGGTTTTGATGGATAGATTTTTGTAGATCTATGTTTTAAGTTTTTCTTATTTTTCTTGGTTTTGATTTCTAAAAACTTTTTATTTTCAAAAAATAATGGTTCCATGTTGTGGGGAATTCAATTTTACCAAAATTTGGCTTTTGAATCGCGTGATTTTAACTTATTTTGAGGAAATTATGGTCATTCTCGTTTTAATGGTCCCTACACACCTTCGGGACTGTCGGAACGATGAACAATGTCGCACGCGTGCATTGCGTGCTGTGTGCCCGTGCGCCATATACTGGCGTTCTGTGTGCCGTAGCCAGTTTGGTCCACGTGCGTCGTGCGCTTCGTATGTCGTTCTCCCGTGCATTTCGCTTGTCGCGTGCTTGTGCGTCGCGCATCCGCGCCCCGTGTGCCGTGGCCAATTTTGTCTACGCGTGCCGCTCACCCGCATGTTTCACTTGCCACGCACTTCTGTTCCGCACATCCGCACCCGTGCGTTTCTCGTGCTGCATGCCATGCGTTTTGCCTGCCATGCTTCTGTGTGTCCTACATTCACATGCCGTGCACCCTCGCTTCATGGCCAGTTTTGTTTAGTTGTGCCGTACGTTTCTCGTGCCGCATGCCCGCACATTTTTTTACCGTGTGCCCGTGCATCGTGGCCAGTTTTGTCGACGCGCGTTGTGCGCTTCGCGTGACCGTGCGCGACATATAAATGACTGTTTTTGCCATTTTAAGCTGTTTTGTAGCTAGAATCTTGTAAAAGTCAAAATATGAAAGTTATAGATGTTCGTCTTGGATTCAAGAATCTTTCTATCTCACTTTAACTGGACTTCATATACGACTGATAGTTTCAATCACCCATAGATGTTCCTGATCTTCTTTGCATATTTTCTGTACTTGGCCTAGATTACGACGACCCGATTGACAACTTGATAGTCTTGGGCAAGTAACTTGAACTTGAACATGAAAATATGATTCCATCTTGATAATCTTGATAATGTCCCGTCGATGTACACTCATGACAAGTATTCCTGACACGACAAGTAAACCTGACATGTTATGTATAACCTTGATTGCTGTTGCGACATCTATTTTTCTATCTTGCTAGTGTAACTCCTGTCTTGACTCCATGGTTGATTTCTCGATTTTGGTTGTACAAGCTACCTGTCTTATCTTGTATTACGTTTAGGGCATGGATTCCTGGTTACCACGGTCAAGAATTCATAACGAATCTGACTAGGTTAAACGACTAGATTAATCAAGTAGCTCATATAGAGAGATTTTCTAGTTACAGGTGATCCCGTTATCCCAGCCACACATATGGACTTATAGCTTGCCGTCGCGTAGGGCACTTTTCTAGTACTTTCCTAGCACACTATCATGTGTTGCACTTCTTGTATCCTAAGTACTCAAGTACCCCAGAATTCTTGATAACTCTTGTAACTTGATAACTCTCGTAACTTTTGCCTGGATAGCCTGGATAGTCTGTAGTGCTTGTGACTGCGGGAATATCTCAACTGCATCTTGTTAGTAACTAGGCATGTGATAACCATAGTTAGCTAAAGATAGCAAGTCGTAGGACTTGATTGGCCTTGCCCGAATGATTGTCTAATGATTAACATAGGAATTATATTCCACCTCTTATTCTTCCTAATACAAGCAAGTATGTTCAGTTAACTCTTGTTATTTATGTTATTATAATTATGTTCTCGTATTAGTTCTTTTATATGCTGGTTTTAGTTCATAAGTGGAGCCTCTCTTGCCGTAGTTTTTCTTTCTAGGGTCTGACCCAACTGGTTTTGTATGGCCATATTTTGGAGTGACAACCGAGGATCTACCTGTCTTCCAGTCATATGGTGAACACCAGGAGTAACCGAGGCAACGAGTGGGTTTCTTATTTTCTTATTCCACTCTAATGTAACTTATTCTTTTGAGGCGTTCAGCCACTGAGCATGAGTTTGCTCGTGTTGCAAACTTTGTCTGCCTAAGTACTGTAACACGATTGACAAAATCCTATGGTTGATCATGTATGACTTAACTCTCGCTAGTCTTCATATTTTGTATGACTAGCTTCATGATTATCTGAATAAGTAATATTTGGGATGCCTTACTTTTATATGTCTGATGATCTAACATCTTGTAACATCTATTTGCTTGCTTGAGATTGAGATACTAGGCTTGTTCAAGACCATAAACGACTGATGGATTATAGATTAACCGTTATGCATCTAAACAGCCGTGACCGTATTACGAAGTGTGTTGCACTCCGATGTACGTAGCTGGCTGTGTCTATCCTCCGCTCTATAGTATTCTGGTTTTGGGGCATGATACGGTTTAAGTGGTGCCCTATGCAGGTCTTTTAAATCAAGATGTGTGAGGGTTTTGTTTAATAAATGTCTCAATTAGCACTCGCCCTTGATCCCTACTCATGCTTTCTAATCTTTCTGAATCTTGACCTGATAATATGCTCTTATCCTTGATCTATCTTGGTCCTTCCTTATTGTTTCCTACGTCATTTTCTTCAGTGACATTGTCCTTGGTCCTTCCAATCAGCCGGGCGGAGCACCTCCAGTGAACTTGCAACAACCTGGGGACCAAACCCATCACTCAGGGATAGCATCCCGAGTCATGCCTTCCGGGGAGCAAGAGCCACCAGTACATCCAGTCCAGCCTATAGAGCCTGACAATAGAACCCTGATGGGAATCATCCTGGACTTGCTAGCATCACAAGATCATCGAGGTGAAGCACTGTAGTAGACAGTACAAGCAGCTATAGGGAGAGTTGGTTATCAGGGGAACAATGCAACCAACAACTTCAAGAACATGAACCCTCCTTTCTTTGACGGCAGTGGAGATGCTGTTACTGTTGATGCTTGGCTTCAAGACATAAAGGTTATTCTAGAGGCATCTAGAATTCCAGCTAAAAAGAAGGTGGCCGTTGTACAACTAAAATAATAGAACTTAGCCCGCAGCTGGTGGGCGATGTAAGTAGTTAGTTTGGTGACACCTATCATGTGTACGGTATTCAGCTAAAGATTTTAGATGAAGTACTTTGATGCAGTAGCTCGCTATGATCTACAGACAAGGGTCAACAATCTCAAGCAGTGGGAAGGACGGTCGATGGATATGCTGTCAAGTTTTCAAAACTTAGTCGATTTGCTCCCACCTTGGCGGCGACCGATTTAGACCGAGCACAACGATTCCAACAAGGACTCCTCCTAGATATCATTCTAGCATGCAGTAGAGCAGTTTGAACACCGGAAATGTGATACCATTTTGCGATTAGAAAGAAGGCACGAGTATACTTCTCAGAGGATAGTAGATCGATCTGGAGGACGAAAAAGGCCCCATGGACAATTATTCCAGTCATCGGCACCAGTCCCGGCAGCTAGGGCATTGACTATTGGAGATTCTAGGAGGGCGGTACCAGTTTTTTCGGTTCAGCACTCAACTCTGACGTACCCTCCACAACAGAAATAGAAGCAGTCTTCTACAACGGGCTGCTCTCATTGTAGGAAGCCTGGACACATGATTTCCTAGGCCGTTGCTGCCTCAGGCCTAAGTATTCTAACAGCAAAGGCCACAGTAGTATGTTCAGTCCCAAGCTCAGATTGAGAACAAACAGACAGGTCACCACCAGAGGGGACCAGCACCAAGAGGACAGGGTCAAACTATGGCTCTGATAGTATATAGCAAAGGAATTGGCATCAGGTAAGGTGGTGGTATGTACCATTCTCGTCAACTCTTTTCCAGCAACAATATTATTGATTCGGGTGCATAACATTCATTTATGTCTACACGATTCGCAACACGAATAGGATTAGAGCCTGAGTTATTATCAGTGAGACTCAATATCCTTACTGGTAACGGTCTTGTGGAAGTAGATACAGTCTATTCCTTGTGTCGAATCAAAGTTAGCGGTAGAGAGTTTTCTGTTAGATTGATAGAATTTTCGATGGCTGATTATGACATGATCCTATGAATAGATTGGTTGAAGGATCAATATATGAGAGTAGACTACTATGTTGGCAGGATTATTTTTGGTGTTCCTGACGAAGAAGAATTCTTGTTTTTCAGAGGCGAAGGAGAGCCTTCTCCATCAATCTTGCGGATGGCAGTAGCAGAAGTAGTTCAGTTTTCCAGAGTAGTAGAAGAATTTCTTGACTTATTTCCCAAAGAGCTTCTAGGTATGTCGCCAGAAAGAAGGATAAAGTTCACTATTGATTTGATTCCAGGGACGACAATGGTATAAAAAAGAGTCTACATAATAACACCATCAAAATTGGAGATCCTGTACAAGATGATTGAAGAACTCAGAACCAAAGGATTCATTCGTGCTAGTGGATCACCTTAGAAGTCCCGATGCTTATTGTGAAGAAGAAAAAGGATGATACGTCAAGATTATATGTTGATTATCGTACCTTAAATTCTATAACAATCAAAAACAAATATCACCTACCAAGGATAGATAATTTATTTGATCAACTCAGAGGGGAAACCGTATTCTTGAAGATTGACTTGCGGTCGGGGTATCATCAGATTAGATTTAGAGAGCAAGACATCCCTAAGACAACATTCAGATCAAGATACAGACATTGGGAGTTTATTATTATGCTATTCAGAGTGACCAATACGCTAGCAGTATTTATAGATCTCATGATTCGCATATTCATGCCCTATTTGGATTAGTTCATGATAATGTTTATAGATGACATCTTAGTCTATAGCAAGAGTGAAGCAGAGCATGGGCAGAATCTCCGATTTGTCCTTCAGAATACAAAAGAGCACCAGTTATACGTGAAGTTCAGCAAGTGTAGATTTTAGCTTGATCGCATTTCGTACTTTGGTCATATCATCACCAGAGGTAGAGTGAAAGTAGATCCCTAAAAGATATTAGCTACAGAGACATGGCCAGTACCTAGCACCGTTGCAGAAGTTTGTAGTTTTCTTAGATTAGTGGGCTATTACCGGCAATTTGTATCAGACTTCGCTCGAATTTTAGTACCCTTGACATAGTTGACACGCAAGGATGTGTAGTTCATCAGCAAAATATTGGATTTTATTCGAAAAGTTAAAGCAGTGATTGATGATGGCATCCATTCTCACGCTTTAGATGGGACTGAAGGATTTTCAGTTTATTGTGACCCTTCAGGCCGAGAATTAAGATGTGTCCTAATGCAATATGAAAAAGTAGTAGTTTATGCGTCATGTCAGCTTCGTGATCACGAAAAGAATTATCCAACACATGACTTGGAGTTAGCAGCAGTGGTTTTTGCACTCAAGCTTTGAAGACATTACTTGTATGGAGATCGGATAGAAATTTTCACTGACCACATGAGTCTCAAGTATATGTTTACCCAGAAGGATATCGACATGCGTCGGAGAAGATGGTTAGAGTTACTAGTAGATTATGACATCAACCTGCAGTATCATCCTGGAAAGGCCAACGTAGTTGCAGATGCGTTGAGTAGAAGAGCAGGAGCTTATTTTCTAACAGCACAACCCGAGTTATTAGCGGATCTTTAGAAGATGGGAATAGAGATAATAACCTACCAACGTGGTAATGATGGCCAGTATACTAGTTCAGTCCAGCATAGTTGAGAGAAACAAGAAGGCTCAATCAACGGATTCCAAGCGTCAGCGGCTTAGGACAGAATGTGAAACGGGAATAAGAGCAGAGTTATGCATTCACGAAGATGGCACACTCTGACATAGAAGGCATCTTTGTGTACCCAGTAGTGACATCAGATAAGAGATCATGGCAGAGGCCCATATTTTATAGTATTTAATTCATCCCGGTAGCACGAAGATGTATCGTGATATTCGTCAGCATTTTTGGTGAAATGGCATGAAGAGAGAGGTAGCCCGGTTAGTCTCTCGTTATTTAATTTGCCAGTAAGTCAAGGCTAAACATCAGAGATTAGCTAGACTTATTCAATCATTACCGATCGTATAATGGAAAGGGAGCATATTAATATTGATTTCGTGACTGAGTTACCTAAATTCCAGCTGGAATAGATGTAATATGGGTTATAGTTGACCGACTAACAAAAGTAGCTCATTTTTTCTTTCAAAATTGGTCAGTAGACGGATCAGCTTGTAGAGATGTACCTCAGATAGATAGTCAGATTGCATGGAGTGCTAGTCAGTAGCATATCCGACAGAGATTCGAGATTTACATCGTACTTTTGGCGGAGTCTTTAAGAGAGTTTAGGAACTCGTCTTAATTTAGTTCAGCTTATCATCCACAGACAGATGGTCAGTCAGAACGCACGATTCAAACTCTTGTGGATATGTTACGATCCTGTATACTTGACTTCGGTGGTTCATAGAAAGATCACTTACATCTAGTATAGTTCTACTACAATAAAAATTTCCAGGCCAGTATCCAGATGGCACCATTTGAGGTACTGTATCGCAGAAAGTGTAGATCCCCTTTAGCTTGGGACAATATAGGCGAGAGGCAGATGCTTGGTCCAGAAATGATTACTCAGACTATCGAGGTGGTTAGACAAGTTAGAGATCATCTTCAAGTTGCCTAAGATCGTCAGCACCAATAGGCTGATTCTCATCGGCGTCCTCTTGAATTTTCTATTAGCGACCATGTATTCCTTAGGATCTTGCCTACCCATGGCGTCATTCACTTTGGCATACGGGGAAAGCTTAGTCCTGGGTATATAGGGCCGTTTGATATTCTCGAGCGAGTAGGTGATGTGTCCTATCATATCTCTCTTCTGTTGTTATTACATGAAGTACATAACGTATTACATGTATCCCAATTGTGATGGTATATTTCAGATCCGAGTCTTATCCTTGATCATTCAGAATTGGTGGTTGGTGCCAATTTTTCGTATGACGAAAGGCTCGTATCCATATTGGACCAAAGAGAGAATGTACTCAAGAACAAGACTATTAGTTTGTCCGTGTAGCTTGGGGTCATCACTCTTTGGGTGAGTCAACCTGGAAACATAAGGATGATATCCGATCACGATATCCATACATGTTTGACTCGTAAGGTATAATGTCTTTCTTATGTCTTATGCCCAAAATTCCTTGCTTGCATGAATGATTGCTTAATTGACTGCTAGACATAGATTTCTTGTAGTTAGTATAGCTTGCCTCGACACCTCTAGCCTCTTGATTAAATTTTGAGGACATAAGTCTTCTAAGGTGGATAGAGTTGTCACTCACATTTTTTGTTATACGTATTTTTGGTATACGTATACGGTATTTTGACATTTGTCAAGTGACCCGTATTTAGACTTGTCTTGCTTAGTCTTGGCTTGGTTTAGTTTTGGTTTGACCTTGGTTTGGTTTGGGTTAGTTTAACATGTCATGGCTTGGTATATAAACCAACTCCTTCTCTCTCATTTCATTATGTCTCATTAACTCATCTCCTCTCCTTCTCCATTACTTCTCCCATCAACCTTGGCAAGTATAACTTGCTCCATGGCGGACATAAAAGATTTCTATTTTATTTGTTCTATCTTCTTTCCTACATAATTCTAAGCATCTTTAGAACTTGAGATTTTCGACTATGACGGATAGTTTTTTGTAGATCTAAGTTTTAAGTTTTTTTGATCTCTTAAAACTTGTTATTTTCAAAAACTAATAGTTCCATATTATGGAGAATTTAATTCTACCCAATTTTGGCTTTTAAATTGCATGGTTCTAACTTATTTGAGGAAATTATGGTCGTTCTCGTGTTCATGATCCCCACACACCTTCGGTGCGGTCGAGACGATGAACAATGACGCGCGTGCTTCGCATGCCGTACGTCCGTGCGCTGGGCACCAGCACTTTATGTCATGGCCAGTTTGGTCTACGTGTTTCGCGTGATGCCCGCCCGTGCATTTCGCTTGCCGTGTGCTGTGCATCCTCGCCCCGCGTATCGTGGCCAGTTTTGTCCACGTGCGCCCGCATATTTCGCTTGCTGTGTGCCCACGCATCGTGCAACCACGCCCACACGTTTCACGTGTCGTATGCCTGTACGTTTTGCGTGCCACACGCTTGCGTATTTTGTGTATCCCGTACACGTACGCCCGTACGTCGTGCATCTGCGCCCCATACCGCTTGCCCACGGGAATATCTCAACTGAATCTTGTTAGTAACTAGACATATGATAACCTTAGTTAGCTAATAATAGCAAGCTGTAGGACTTGATTAGCCGTGCCTGAATGATTGTCTCATGATTAACATGGGAATTATATTCCACCTCTTATTCTTCCTGATGCAAGCAAGTATGTTCATTTAACTCTTATCATTTATGTTATTATAATTATGTTCTCATATCAGTTCTTTTATATGCTGGTTTTTGTTCATGAGTAGATCCACCATTGTAGTACTTGCTCTTTTTGGGGTCTGACCCAGCTGGTTTTATATGGTCAGATTTTGGAGTGACACCCGAGGATCTACATATCTTCCATCCAGATGGTGAACACCAGGAGTAACCGAGGCAACGAGTGGGTTTCTTCTTTTGCTCTTCCACTCTAATGTAACTTATTTTTGAGGCGTTCAGCCGTCGAACACGTGTTAGCTCGTATTGTAAACTTTATTTCTGTCTGCCTAAGGGCTGTAACATGATTGACAAAATTCTAAGGTTGATCATGTATGACTTAACTTTTGCTAGTCTTCGCATTTTGTATGACTAGCTTCATGATCATCTGAATATGTAATGTTTGGGATGTCTTACTTTTATATGTCCGATGTTCTAACATTTTGTAATATCTATTTGCTTGCTTGAGATTGAGACACTATGCTTGTTCATGACCATAAGGGACTGATAGATTGTAGATTAACCCTCATGCATCTAGACAGCCATGACCGTATTATGAAGTGTGTTGCACTCCGATATACGTAGCTGGTTGTGTCTATCTTTCACTCTCTAATATTCTGGTTCTGGAGCATGACACCAAGATACATATGTGAAATAACAACCGGACTACGGTACCAATCATAGGCGTTGTCAGGGTCGAAGAAATGATGAACCGCCTAATCATCATAGTGGTAACTAAAAACAGTAGGATCTCGTAGAAGAGAACTGGCATGCTGACTAGTCTGAGTGAAACGCATATCCGTAAAAGAGTTTACAAGGGCCTAAAACCGACTGGCATCTCAGAACTCTTGTTCCTTCGATGTCTCGGTCACATACGCTCACAAATAGTTGTGTTCATCCAGTTGAGCATGCTGCAACTCATTCAAATGTTGGTAGATGTCCTCAAAGGACATATGATAGGTCTGAGGTGGAGCAGATGGTGCAGGAGGAGGAGCAGAAGGGACAAAGGCACTATAACGTGAAAGCTACAGATGTTTGGACTCAGAGTCACGAGTACAAGCGGATAGATGAATCTCAAAATGCTGAAAGATGATAGGTAGGATCATTACCTAGGGAAGGTTCATGTTCATCTCACGACACCTAGCCATCATCCGAATAATAGTCTTAGGAACAGAAAAGGAAATCCCATGATAAATGTGGTAGATAGCCGACAACTAAAGATTGGTTACGTCATCTTTTGAGGGGGACTTGGGTAGTATGGTGGATGATCTGATGTAACTCATAGAAGTACAAACTCAAGTTCATGGCTTTAAGCTTGCTGGGAGGGATGGGATCAGGAGCACAAATTTGATTCTTGAAATTGGTCAAAGTCATGTTGTTGGAAAATTCAAAATCAGTGATATCGATAAGCGGCTCACCTGCGTTTGGACTTTATAGGATCATCGCTAGTTCTTTATTATTGAAATGAATATCAATGTTGGCGACATAGTTTGAAACAAGATAGTCATCTTCAATAATAGTAATATTGTAGTGAAATAACCGAATTAAAATGGTGGCAATAGAAAAAGAATGTGTGACAAAAATATGCAATCCCAAAGCTTCAAAAGAAGGTCTATGTGACGGAAAGATCGTCCATTTTATCGGTACGCCGGGGCAAATATTGGGAATAGAAAAGTCTACATACCATAACAAAGATTGTTCTAGAGTTTTAAAGTTAAACACATTGAACGCCCCGTCGTCCATTTGGACGGATGAAAAGAGAGATTTGAGGTTAGGATCAGAAGAGTGGCCGCATCACTAGTCATCTTCTTTCTCTTAAAAGGATTTATAACTCTAGGCATGACTTCCAATGAAGTAGATAGTTTATATGAATTTCAAAAAATTGAGAGATGGAAAGATAAAGGAAATTATACCTTCTCATATTAGAGTATTTGGAAGAGTTGGAGATTCCTAGCCCGATTCCAAAGTTTTAATGCAAAATTCCAAAGGAGTAGGGAGAAATCGAAGTTTGAAAAACTAGGGTTTTGGTAGGTTCTCTAGGTTTTTTGCTGCTGTGCTGCTGGTTGAGGAGGAAGAAGGACAAATAGAAAGTGGGCCATTCGAATTTTGTACAAACCCGACACCAACCGAGTTCGAGCCCATCTCGGTCCGAATTTGGACCGAGTTTGCCATGAACTCTGTTGAGGACATTTTGTACAAAATGTAAAATATTACTTTGAATTTATCATTCGTTTCAATTATTTAATTCCAAAATTAGTAATTTTAAATTTTAATTAATAATTAGAATTATTTTATGAATTAAATTTTGTTATGCAGCGACTGTCTCAGATTAGCTGTAGGGGTACTGTTTCAGCTAAAAGAGGTCCACTGGGGACACTTAGGTACCGCTTTGCTTTAGCCGTAGCCGTAGTCGTGGTGATACACAGACCCTTTGTAGGCTTGTCTCGAAAACAGTTTTTCGCATATTAAAAAATAATTAATAAGGTAAAATTATTGAATATTATTGACATCTAATATTCTTAGTTCTGACGTAAATAATTGAATCTATATTCCAATAAGAGTTTTTTAAAGATGTCAGGCAATTATTTCTGTCTACATATTCTAAATTGATGTCTCCATTTGCTTGATGATCGCTAACAAAGTAATGTTGAATCTCAATGTGCTTAGTGCGAGAGTGACTGTCACGCCCCGCTCCCGTAGGAGCGATCGTCCTCGCTAAGGCGTGATGCCGCACGGGCCTAGGTTGCGCCCGTGCAAGGCCAAGTCCAGAAACGGCCGATTTGAGTTCTAGGCCACAGAGTCGCACAGAGTGTCCCCATTTGCAGCGGAATATAAATGAACACAATTGAAGCGAAACCAAATTCTTTATTGATATTCAACAAGTTTACAAGCGGCGCTAGGCCGATATTACAAGTCGCTCAAGCTCTCTCTCTCTCTGAAACATAAAAGGCGTGCCAAGTGGCTTACAAGATGGAATGATTCATGGCGATGTTCCAATACATTATGTCCCGTATATGGTGCTCCAGCTCCTTGCAACGCTCCAAGGCCCAGAGATAGCTCCGCGCCTTAGCACGTTCGATTGAAGCTCCGCACCCGCCGGCGTCTCCTGCATCCTGCAAGTAGACTGTGGGGTTATCAGTACATTGTTATGCACTGGTGGGGAGGCTAGCTCGCCCATAATCACTATCATTACCGAACACGTTCCATTTACTTGTGTGCATCTCTATCATTCATTGTCTTTCTAATCTTGCCTTAGGGTCATTTACATGGCATATGATATAACCTATCCCGTGTAACCGATTTCAAGTGTCGCATGGAAATACATGCACAACTTACCCATACTTACCGTCCGGCCTTCCCTGTTCAGAGCAAACCAAGTTAGACAACAGTTCATGTGTAATAACATAACGTAGACGCATTCTTTAACTCATTTGTACTCGTTATCATTTTTGGAGTGGCACATTTCAAGTCATTCAGTAGGCACTTGTTCATTTAACTTTTTAACTTAGACTACTCTGATTTCAATGCAAGGACTTGCACGTGGATTGCCACCAGCAAAGCCCACTTAATCTATATGCATCGGTCGCTGGCACCACAAGCCATCCTGGACTTTCTCCTTGGCATTTTCGCACCTATCATGGCGTGCGGCTGGTACACCCTGATAGTCTCTTGAAAAATACCCCGCACTTACGTCTCCTGGGGCCAAGCCTCCCCCAGTTAAGCCCGTAAGCCCCTTTTGGATCCGCCTAGGCCGGCATATCCCCCCTTTGATCATGCCGCGGAATCCCCTTTCACGGTCACAGCATACGCCACCCCTCGCTCGTGCCGTTGTCCACGACCATTTCGTATTTTATTATCATTTTAACTTAATGGCTGTCTTTGAGCCTTAGGCTAACCCTTAGCCTTCTTACGTTATCGACCAGGTTGGCGTCCGTGCAGCGCGGGTAGCGAGCCCCGATGCACGTGCCCGTCACACCTGTCGCTAATCCTTCTTTCTTTTCTTATCTTTTCAAGTTTCCTTTCCTTTTCTTTCTTTCTTTCACTTGTTCATTAGTTCATCGATTCATTCACGTATTCATTCGTTGATTCACTTATTCGTTTGCTCTTTCATTTATACATTACACGACTCCTCGTATGGGAGTCGCCTTGGCGACCCATCGGTCCCATAGCTTTTCAATGTTGCTATAATCTACACGGTGCGACTATATTGATAGTCTTTCCGTTTCATTGTTGTAACCCATTCATTGTTTGATTGTTTGGACGTATAGGGAGCATCAACGTAGGCTTGTGCCGTAGCACGAGCATGGAGCGCGGGCGAGAGTTCTCGTATTTTCCATGTTACTTTCCATATTCTATACAAGCATACAAGTTGGGATTATTCCCTTAGCTAGGTGCGTTGGGTCATTTATTAGCATGCAAGATGTTATCGCCTAGCGATTCTCGTGTTTGTGTCCGCATTATTATGTGCATAGGCTAAGCAAAGACGGGTTCATCGGAGCCACCCACCTTAGCGATGTTCGCATCGGCCGAGCGATATTCCGAGCGCGCCTTTGAAAGTCTAAGTCTGGATTCATCCTGTCGGGCCAATGTAAGCCTTGCATCGATTCGCATCGATACTTCATCGGGACGAAGCAACTCTTCGGGTCAACGGCTCGTTTGAGTCGTTGCACTTGCCGTTTGGAATCGGCGTTCCGCTAGGGCGGAGCGGGTCACTACAGTGACATACCGAATTCTTAGTCAAATTTATAGTATTATTGTTGTCACAGAAAATAGATATGTGTGCAGTATAAATCATAGCCTTCTAGGGTTTGCTTCATCCATAATATTTGTGCACAACAACGTCCTGCGGCGATATACTCAGCCTCAGTAGTCGATAATGCAACAAAAAAATTCTTTTTGCTAAACCAAGAGACTGGAGCCTTACCTAGAAAATGACATATGCCGCTTGTACTTTTTCTATCCACTTTGCATCTAGCAAAATCAACATCTGAATAACCGGTTAGGTCATAGGACGTGGTTTTGGAATACCATAAACCGACATAAAAAGTCTCTTAAGGTATCGAAAGATACGCTTAACTACATATATGTGGGATTCCATAGGGTTAGCTAGAAATCTTGTAGACAAGCAAGCACTAAATATTATATCAAGGCAACTAGAAGCTAAATAAAGTAAACTACCAATTATACCTCGATACTTACGTATGTTGACAAGTTTGACTTGTTCATGTACATTAAGTTTGGTTGAAGTTGCCATTGGAGTGCCAAAGGGTTTGACGGATTCCAGATCAAACTTCTTTAGCAAATCTTTTATGTACTTCGCTTGGTTGATGAACGTCTCATTGTTAGTTTATTTGATTTGCAGTCCAAGGAAGAATTTAAATTCTTCCATCATGCTCATCCCAAACTCATTCTGCATACACTTAGAGAATTCTTTACAGAGGGATTCAAGAGTAGATCCAAAGATAATATCATCCAGATAAATTTCAATTAAAAGAATAGTTACATTTAAAGATTTTATAAACAGTGTAGTGTCAACCTTGCCTTTTAAAAAACTATTATCAGGTAGAAAAAGGCTTAGACGGTCGTACTAAGCACGAGGCCGGGCTTGTTTCAAATCGTCTAAGGCTTTCTTCAACTTGAATACATAATCATAATTTTTGAAATTAGTAAAACATGGAGGTTGAACTACATCTATTACGAAAAGCACTCTTTATATCTATTTACAAAAGTTAAAGTTATGGAAACATGAAAATGCACATAACATCTAACCAAATTGATTTAATTCCTCTTGCATAGCATCTAACCAATAGTTATCACTAAATGCTTCTTCAATAGTTTCAGGTTCTAGCTGTGAAATAATTGCAACACAAGAAGCTATATCTCTGGTATAGGAATGAATACTTACGCCCTGGGTGATCTCACCTATTACTAGGTCCTTGGGGTGGTCAGACATGAATTCTACTTTTTTGCAGGCTTTCAAGGTAGATGGTTCCGGTTTCAGGTTCTGTAGACGTCTTGCTTAGTGTACTAATGTCTTCATCATCATTATAGTTGATCGTCTGTTGGTTTAAGTCTTCGAAGGTAACGTTCATTGATTCTTCTATGATCATTGACTTTTTGTTGAAGACTCGATACCTTTTGCTTTTGGCCGCATAACCTAAAAAGTTATCCTCATCGATCTTTTCGTCAAATTTACCTAAATTATATTTAGTGTTAAGAATAAAAAATTTACAGCCAAAATTTTGAAATAAGAAACCGTGGGTGTTTTATAAACCATAACTCATAGGGAGTATTCTTCGATTTAGGTTGAATTAGAACCCTATTGAGAACATGGCAGGCTGTATTGACAGCTTCTGCCCAAAAATATTTGGGTAGACTAAACTGGTTCAACCTTACTCTAAACATTTCAGATAGAGTTCTGTTCTTACGTTCCGCAACGCTGTTTTGTTGTGGAGTCCTAGGGTAGCAGAACTCATACAAATATTCGTATGTGTCACAGAATTGCTCAAACTCTGCATTCTCGAATCCGCCGCTATGATCACTTCAAATACGAGTAACCATGAATGCTTTCTCATTTTGAACTTTTTTTTACAAAATACGAAAAATTCAGATATTACATCGTTCTTGCATACGAGAAAATATACCCACATGTATCTAAAAAAATCATCTACTATTACAAAAACATATAACTTACCACATAAGCTAAAAATTCTACGGCCCAAATAAATCCATATGCAGTAATTGTAGAGGTCTAGTGGTACTTACAGCACTTTTGGACTTAAATATGGATCGGGTAGCTTTATTCTTTTCACATTCGCTACATACGTATCCTTCTTGAAGATGATGTCTAGTAAGCCTCGTACCAATTTCTTCGTGGATAATCTTGAAATTGTGTCCATATTTGCATGTCCGAGTCATATGTGCCATAGTTGACTCTCATCGTTCTTGGCGAGTAAACATCAACCTGTATTGTTAGCATCTTCTAACAAATAGGAAATATATATATATTGTCTTCCCTAATACCTTCAAAGATAGTACTACCAGTTGAGCTATCAACTATAGTGCATTTTTCTTTTATAAAGTTAATACCATAACCGTGGTCAGCTAAATGGCTTATGCTGAGTAGGTTATATTTTAACTCAGTTACTAGACAGACATCTTTAATCACAAGGTAGGGAGCCCTACCAATGTTGCCAATACCTACTATATATTCTTGTAAGTTGTTACCGAAGGAGACGTATCATTCTTTCTTCTTCGACGGTGTTGCGAATAGAGAAGCATTACCGGTCATGTGCCGTGAGCAATGTGGACACACGCAAAAAGAAGAAGAAATGCTGTCTTTTTTTTTTTGGCGTAAGGCACCACAAATCGAGTATGCCTGAGAGATCCTGCGCTGAGGATCTCCGAGTACAAAACAAGAATTCTGGAGAATGGGACGATGGAGATCAAGCGGCAGTTGCTCCTTTACTCCGTTGACACTCCGATTACAAAAGTAGGAGAAAACCTAAAAAAATTGCTAACTCTCGGCTCACTGGCAGGAAGTGCAACAATTTGGCTCTTGAAAATGCTCTCCGTTCTGTGTTTTGAAGAGGGATGAGACCCCTTTTTATCGTCGTTCTTGAGCTGGAATGATGTTATGCGCCCACATAAGGAAACACACTGGTTTTCATATGGGCGCATGGTCCTGCTTTGGGTATAGGATATAGGCGCATACAGGCTGCATGGTCGTGGGTTGATCGTGGTGCTGACGTGGCCACATTCTTCGGTGCACGACTGCTCATGGAGACTAACGTAGCTGTATGCTTCGGTACACATTTTGATCGTGGCTTTGACCATGTCAGAGACTGTTCTGGCTTGGGTACATAGCCTGAAACAGGGCTATGCGCCTCCCTTCTGGAGGAGCTTGTCTTGGGTGCATGGGCATATGACCTCATTGGAGCTTGGGCTCCTTGGTGAGTTGGACGCATATGTCCAGTCTGCTGAAATTTTCATGCTTCTACAAGACCCCCTTCAAAGTTTTCGATACTTGAACGAGTTTGAAATACTTTGAAAGAAGCACCGTCTTCTCGTGATGCAGTGGGCGCAGAGCACGGCTCTCTCTTTGGGCGCATATGTAGGACCGATTGTAGGAACGAGTTGTAAAGCGTAATACTCTAGAGGGGGGGTGAATAGAGTAGGCAGCAGAAATTAACTATTTAAAAAAATGTTAGTAACAAGATCACAGATAATATATATATATATCACAGATATGTAAATGAAAAGTAGAGAGTAGAGAGCAAACTCAAACACAAGGATGTATACTGGTTTCCCTCTGTTGAGGACTAGTCCAGTCGGTAGAACTCTTGCTACCAGTTGAATCCACTATGGAAAATCACCACAAGTATTCATCCGAAGATCTTGCAACTTCTACAATGCGAGCTTTGATCCGAAGTACTCGACCAACTTCAATTGTGAAGTGTGTAACTTCAATCAAGTCTCCGATTACAACCACACTGAAACTTCTAGACCGTACCGTACTGGCAAATCGACTAGAGGATTGTAACTGGCTTGGGATTTGAAAATGAATAGCTCAGAATACTTTGGAAGAAGTAGTAGGCTTATAGAGAAGAGATATGAAAGTGAATGAGTGAATGAGTGTGTTGAAATGATCGAAATTCTTCTCTATTTATAGTTTTTCCAAAGGCAGAATTCTGACAGAATTCGGCAAAATTCTGACAGAATTCAGACAGAATTCGGGCAGAACTCTATGAGAAAATCTCGGTGGGATCCGTAACTGCAGGGAGACCAAGTTCAAAAAGCAACGTTCACTAACCGAACTCTGGCCGAACTCTGGCCGAATTTGGGCCGAACTCTGGCCGAATTCTGTTCGAGTTCTATTGGAGTTCTGTCAGGGTTTTTGCAAATTGGTTTTGGGCTTTTTGAAAAGTCAGACAGTTAGGAAGTAGTTTGGGCTTATGTAAGTGGGCTTGTTTTCAAAATGAAAGGGTATTTTGAAAACGTTTCTTGGGTAGCCTATTTGCCAGTACGATGCAGTGTACATCATATTCCTAGACTCAATAAATATGAAAAATACATTGATGAAATAGGAAAACTAAGAGCCCTTTGATGACGCATTTCTTCAAATATTTGAGCAGACTTGAAGACGCCTTTTCCCTTGACGGCGGTCGTCCAAAGATAAACAGATCTGGAAATCTGAATACCTTTTGGGGGCTTCGCCCCAGAACCCCTGACGGGGGGTGCTACCCCCTCGACCCCTGTCCGCTGACCGGGCAGCGGAACCCCCGATGTGAGGCCCCGGATAGGTCGTTAGGCGGTTCAGAGAAATCTTCTTGTATGACCCCGTCTTTGGCCCATCAATAATTCTCCATTGCATATGTCCTGGTTTGATCATGTTTGATCATGCTTACAACATGTCTACAAATACATGTTAGGCAAACAAAACAACATAATACAAGCATAGCGATATAATATAGAATATTTAGAGCAATGCTAATATTAGGACAATGCTAAGTTTAAGTAACAACATGATAGTAATTACATGAATATTAGTGATGTCATTATGTTAAACTTAATTGATTAGCCATATTCAAAAACATGATATAATCATTGGGCTAACAGCATAGAGTTTGGCCAGCCTGTTAGAGAGATGGCTGTTGAGATCTTCCTCAAAAATCTGAACTGATAGATTCATCGAGGTAGAATTTGAAGAGGTCCATCCTTTATACGTTGTCCATGTCAGCAAATGGCAGTCGCATAGTATGCACGAGGCTGGATCTTCACGTGGGCGCATAAGCCATTGTGAGCGTATAGTGTACAATGAGTGCATAGGAATAGTGGGAGCATAGGAAATGGCCCATACCTATAAATAGGCTTTGAAAGAGAGAGAAGGTTCATTATTCTCATTTCTCTTAGAACTTTCAAAAGACTCTTCATATCCTTTCTTTACGAACCATGTCTCCCAAGGTCGCCAAAAGATCTGCGAAGGGCAAAGGGCTGCACCGAGTGGCTCTCCTCCTGCGGCAGCGTCCTCACCAGTCCAGGACCCGATTCTGGGTGAGGCCACGCATCAAAAAATAAAGTCTCGAGCGTTAATTTGCAACGCTCAGACTTTTCTTCTGCCTGGGTGCATGCGCCTAAGGCAACATACTTCTGTGAGCATTCTTATGCGCCCATAGAAGTCATGCGCCAACACTGTGGTGTGCTATGCGTCCACATATTGCCATGTTATGCACCTACATACTGCTGTACATTATCTGTCCACATGTTTGTTTTGGCGCACAACCCTTTGGGCGCATAGCCCTTTGTGTACGAAGTTCTTTGGGCGCATAGTCCTTTGGGTGAATAGCCCTGCGGATTCTGAGTCTGACTTTCTCTTCTGTCCTTGCAGTAAATATGTTTGTCCCAGAACTTGGCAGTATCCCTTTCGGCTCTGCTTGCCACGTCCTCGGCACAAGCCTCATAACCGACATGGTCAGCAATGTTCATGCCAAGATTAGTCATGATCAACCTACGGAACGGACGATCGCCAAAATTGAACAGGGCAAAACCTTTCTGAAGCAGATGATTAATGATGAGGAACTCTTGCTCGGAGGGACACGATGTTTGAAGAAGCCGTACTTCCTGTTCGGTGACAGTGTAGGATTTGAGAATGACGAAACAATATGTCTAGAGGACCCTCTGGTAGTTAAGTTAAATGACCAAAGAATAGGGTTGCCATCTATGAAGCACCAATATCCTCTGTCGGCGTTTGCTGATCTAGCTGTGCAGAGGCAGATGAAATGGGACCTGACCCTTAAGGAGGATATTGGTGTCGCTAATTTCGTCGCTGATATGTCTTATTTTGGTAGTGCTTGAACTGCATGGGATTGTTTCTGGCAGGATCCAATTCAATTCTGGTGACCTGAAGAAGGACACGTTTAAGTGTGTCAAGGGTTCCATGTCCTACTCCATGAGGGGGCTGCACCCTGGTGTCATAATGAACGATGTCCCGACTGACCTTCACCCCTATGCGGCTGAGACTCTCTCCAACTTGATGCTGTTAAAGAGGGATTCGTAACCGAAAAGGAAGCTGCAGATGGAAGGTTGGAGGCATTCCGTCCCATTCTGGAGTGACCTTACTGGATGGGTGCTCTCGACTTACGAGGCCACTCTAAAAGCTACCGGTCTTCTTTATGTAGTTAGAGCTACCCAATATGGCATTAAGGTCAACTGGCCAGTATTTATTTCCTTGGCAGAGTTATACAACTATCACATATGCACCTTCTTCACTCCGGGTGGGGAGATGGGTTTAGCTCTACACGAAATGCACGCAATATCCAAACTTTCTTGGGGGACGAAGCCATATACAGAATACATCCCCAGTGATGTAGAGATCTTGGATTTGGAGAAGGAGAACCCTGATATGACGGAGGTGTACAAAGAGTTACTCTGTCATTTTTTATTTGTCACCAGATTATGAAGAAGGGTAAGACTGAGGGGTCTCTTCCGCATACGAGGGCCTGGACTAACTATGTTTTCACCAGAGAAGGGAGGGATGGCCCAGTCTCCTTCTTGTCTTACATGCCCTTGACGAGCTCTGAGGTAGAGCAGCTGATGGCAGATCACAGAGCTGGGGATGCCGAAGATAATGATGATCCTGAGGGAAATTCCCTGATTTATTATTTCTTCAAGCAAGCGAGTTCAAGATGTCAGAAAAGGCGGTGCTAGCCTCTTTTCTGATGATATGGCTTCGTGACTGCGTAGTCCCTGATGGTTCAGGGTCTATTAAGAGAATCAGCCGGGGTATGATACTTCCGGCTGTAAAGCTGGCCTTTGGACGCCCACTTGCTCTGCTTCCAGCGATGGTCTGTGCCATCCAACGGGGTTTGTGACATTTTGTTGTGAACACGATAACACCCGAAGGCAGAAAGGACTTTGCTAGGACTGAGTTTTCCTTCCATTATCTGATACGATGGCTGGTGCTGCATTGTCCCAGATTGATGAACGCCGGGCTGATGGCAGACTCTTTGGCGGGGGATGCCTTACTTCGGAGATTTAGAGACACGGATTTTGTTGGCCTATTGGTCATGGTCACACCTGATTTTAATAGTTGATTAAACTCTGTCTCGATATACGAAACAATTCAGATGTTTACTAAAGACGTTTTGGACACTGTTTAAGATTGGATATCTATTCAGTTCAAGACCGAAGCTATGTTTACCACTCAAGACTGTATTTTCTTACGCAATATAATTTTCTTTTTTGTTGAGTCTAGGAATACATTATACACCAAGTCGTACTGGCAAATAGGCTATCTGAAATCGTTTTTCAAAACTGACCTATCATTTTTAAAATGACCGATATTTTTGAAAAACTTCTACTTTTACAAAAAGCTTCTGAAGGATTTTCAAAAAGCCAAAATAATTTTTCACAAAATAAACCTGACTAAACCCTGACAGAACTCGGCCAGAGTTCGGCAAAGGTAAACGTTATGTGAATGTTAGATTTTGAACTTGGTCTCCCTTCAGTTGCGGTTTGTTACAAAGAGTTTTGTACAAAGTCAGCCCGAATTCTGTCAGAGTTATGTCGTTGGAAAAACTATAAATAGAGAGGAATTCTGATCTTTTTAAACACACCCATTCACTTTCATCTTCTCTCTTCCAAAGCTTACGTTTCTTCCAAAGAGTTCTAAAAAGCTTCCATTTTCAAATCCCAAGCCAGTTACAATTCTCTAGTCAATTTGCCGGTACGATACGGTGTAAAAGATTTCAGAGAAATTATAATCAGAGGCTTGATTGAAGAAAGACTCTTCAAAACTGAAGTTGGTCGAGTTTTTCGTATCAAACCTCGCGTCTGTCGAAGTTGTAAAGACTTCGTATGAAAACTTGTGAGATTTTCTAATAGTGGATTCAACTGGAAGCTAGAGTTCTTCCGAGTGTACTAGTCGTCACAAGAGAAAAACCAGTATAAATCTTTGTGTTTGCGTTTGCCTTCTGATCACTCTTTTCTTTACAGTTATTACTTTGTAATTATTATTATTTCTGTGATCTAACTGCTAACAAGCTTTAATTTGTAATATTTCGCTGCCTACTCTATTCACCCCCTCTAGAGTATTCTACTTTACGATTTCGTTCCTACAATTGGTATCAGAGCGGGTTATACAAGTAAAGTAAGGTAAAATTGTAGTTATATTCGGTTATTTTTAATTGTTATATAGATCATAGTATTACACATGGCAACTGTAAAATTCACAAGTGAAGGCCAAGCCACAAATAGACCTCCACTGTTTGATGGCACAAACTACACTTACTGAAAAATACGGATGAGTTTTTTCTTAAAATCTCTTGATTTTGACTTATGGTCTATAGTTATTGATGGTTACAAAAAGCCTCCTCGTATTAATGTTGATAGAGTTTTAGTTGAAAAACCCCATGATAAATATACGGAGGATGTAAAGAAAAAGGCCAGTATTGACACACGTGCTATTAACGCTTTATTTTGTGCTTTAGACAGAACTGAATTCAACAGGGTGTCGACTTGCACAACATAAAATGAAGTATAGAAACTTTTCGAAGTAATCCACGAAGGAACAACACAAATCAAGGAGTCAAAGATCAGCAGAATTACTCAAGAGTACAAGGCATTCAAAATGAAGCCGAGTGAATCAGTCACTCAGATGTTTACAAGATTCTTGGATATTGTAAATCCTTTGTCTTCATTCAGCAAGGAATACAGTAACCATAAGAAGATTCGCAAACTTCTACGAGCTCTCACAAAGAACTGGATTCCAAAGGCTACATCAATTATTGAAGGAAACGACCTCTCAACAATATCTCTGGAAACACTCATGGGTAAGCTACTCACTCACGAGTTAGAACTTTAAGACTTTGAAGATGCTACACCAAAGAAGAAGTCAGAAAAGTCGATCGCTCTCAAGGCTCAACATAGAAGAACTGTCGAAGATGATTCTGATGACAGCGACTCTGACTCTGAAGATGAAGCTCTTATGGTAAGAAAATTTAAAAAGTTCATGAGATTCAACAGAAGAACAAAAGATAGCAACAACAACAACAACAACGAGGAAGATCCTATTTGCTACGGATGTAAGAAGAAAGGACATATGAAGAAAGATTGTCCAACAACATCATCATCAACAAAAAAAGTAGCAAATATGACAAAGGCTACCTGAAGAGATCTACATCAAGGAAGTACGCCAATACAAGCATATGGCATGAAAGCAAAGCCAGCAATTCAGAAGACGAACAATCAGATGACGCTACAAATGTATGCTTGATAGCTTGCGATCAGGTAATCACTAATCGTCTGTTTGATCCTTATGATGATTTCACCTTTAAGCAACTAGGAGAGGCTTTCAATGACCTATTAAATGACTATATGAAACTGTGTAGTAAATATAAAACCTCTAAGAAGGTACTCAAAGAGTACAAAGGTGAGATAGAAAGACTTACCGACCAATTAGCTGATGTTAGAAATAATGATTCTTATATTGAGTCTGGTGAGCTTTCAACGAGACTATTAAGTTATTCGAAGAAAAAGACCAAACTATCATCCAGCTAAAGGAAGACCTATCTAAGGAGAGAAAGAGTCTCCAGTGTGCACAAGTCAGAATAGAAATACTTACATCTGACTACACTAGATTATATGACAACTCCAAAAAGTTGGAAATTAGTTTAGGAAAACGGCCTGAAGTTGCTGCTTCCTGTTCTAACAAGTGTCAATTACTGAATCATCGAAACACACCCAAACCAAACACTGTCAGACCAAACCATACCAAACCTATGCCCAAGAAGACTAATAGGCATGCATTTTTCTATACTAGAAAACCAAACCTACCAATCATGCACCTCACACAACTTTTAATACTCAACATGCAAAATATCATTATTGTGGCCTCATTGGTCATATATCTTCTGCATGTAGAATCAGAAAGTTAGTAGATTTAAATATTTATACATGTATACCAAAAACTAACCTGTCAGGACCCTACAAGAAATGGGTGCCAAGAGTTTCATCTGCAAATTATTTTGTAGGTGGAACGCCCTTCACATGCTAGAAGTAAATGGATTCTTGACAGCGGTTGCTCACGATACATGACCGGTGATGCTTCATTATTCGCAATACTGTCGAAGAAGAATGAAGAATGATACGTCTCTTTCGATAATAATTTAAGAGGGTACATAATCGGTATCGGTGACATTGGTAAGGCTCCCTATCCTGCGATTAAAGATGTCTGTCTAGTTACCGAGTTAAAACATAATCTGCTCAGCATAAGCCATTTAGCTGATCATAGTTATGATATTAACTTTGTCAAAGACAAATGTACTATAGTTGATAGTTCAACTGCTAGTACTATCTTTGAAGGTATCAGGAAAGACAACATATATATTTTTTTATCTATTAGAAGATGCTAACAAAGCAGGTAGATGCTTAATGGCCAAGAGCATTGAGAGTCAACTATGGCAAATGAGACTTGGTCATGCAAACCTGGACACAATTTCAAAACTATCTATAAAGAAGTTGGTACGCGGCTTACCGGACATATCTTTCAAGAAGGATACGATATGTAGCGAATGTGAAAAGAACAAAGCTACCCGATCCGCCTTTAAATCCAAGAACGCTGTAAGTGCCACTAGACCTCTACAATTGTTGTATGTGGACTTATTTGGACCAAGTAGAATTGCTAGTCTAGGTGGTAAGTTATATACATTTGTCGTAGATGATTTCTTTAGATACACATGGGTATATTTTCTTGCACGCAAGAACGATACTTTGGCAGAATTCGTTACCTTTTGCAAGAAAGTACAGAAAGAAAAAGGCTTCATGATTACTCGCATTCGTAGTGATCATGGAGGTGAATTTGAGAATGCAGAGTTCAAGCAATTCTGTGACACACACGGTTATTTGCATGAATTTTCCTGTCCTAGGACTCCACAACAAAATAGAGTTGTGGAACGTAAGAACATGACTCTATCTGAAATGGCTAGAGTAATGTTGAACCAGTTTAGTCTACATAGATACTTTTGGGCTGAAGATGTCAGTACAGCGTACTGTATTCTCAATAGGGTTCTAATTCGACCTATATCGAAGAAGACTACCTATGAACTATGGTTTGATAGAACACCCACTGTCTCATATTTCAAGATTTTCGGTTATAAATGCTTTATTCTTAATACTAAAGACAATCTGAGTAAATTTGATGAAAAGGTTGATGAAGGTATATTTTTAGGTTATGCAACAATGAACAAAAGGTACAGAGTCTTCAACAAGAGAACCATAATCATCGAAGAATCAATTAATGTCAAGTTTGATGAACTAAATCAACATTCAGACGATGACGACAATGAAGACGTGATTACAACAAGTACATCTACTACAAAACCTTCACACAAAGATGCAGAACTTTCAAGCAAAGAAGTCGGAACCAGCAATCCTGAGAATACGCCAAAAGAGATGAGATTCTTGGCAGATCATCCAAAGGACTTGATAATTGGTGAGATTACCATGGGTGTAAGTACTCGTTCCTCTAATAAAGATATAGCTTCTTGTGTTGCTTTTATTTCACAGCTTGAACGCAAAAACATTGAAGAAGCATGTAGTGATAATTTTTAGTTAGATGCTATGTAAGAGGAATTAAACCAATTCGAACGGAATCAAGTTTGGAAACTTGTTCCCAAGCCCATTGATCATCCGATCATTGGCACACGGTAGGTATTCCGAAACAAACTGAACGAGAATGGTTTAGTGACTCGTAATAAGGCTCGACTCGTAGCTCAAGGATACAATCAAAAAGAAGATATCGACTGTGATGAGACTTATGCCCCAGTTGCGAGATTAGAATCCATTCGCATGTTATGTATATTTGTATATTTTCATAATTTTAAGTTATTTCAAATGGATGTTAAAAGCACATTTTTGAATGGTTTTATAAAAGAAGAAGTTTATGTAGCTCAACCTCCAGGTTTTACTGATTTTAAAAATTCGGATTATGTTTTCAAGTTGAAGAAAGCCTTATACGGTTTAAAACAAGCCCCTCGTGCTTGGTACGATCGTCTAAGCTCTTTTTTACTTAACAATGATTTTTCAAAGGGAAAGGTTGACACTACATTGTCTATAAAATCTTTAAATAACAATGTTCTTTTGATTCAAGTCTATGTAGATGATATTATTTTTGGATCTACTGATGAATCTCTTTGTCAAGAATTTTTAAAGTGTATGCAGAATGAGTTTGAGATGAGCATGATGGGAGAGCTAAAATTCTTTCTCAGGCTGCAAATCAAACAAAACAACAATGGAACGTTCATAAATCAAGCAAAGTACACAAAAGATCTATTAAAGAAGTTCGACCTGGAAGCAGTTAAACCACTTAGCACTCCAATGGCGACTTTAACCAAGCTTAATATTGATGAACAAGGCAAACCCGTCGACATACGTAAGTATCGAGGTATTATCGTTAGCTTACTGTACTTAACTGCTAGTCGACCAGACATTATGTTTAGTGTTTGCTTGTGTGCACGTTTTCAAGCCAATCCTAAGGAATCACATTTGTACACAGTTAAGCGTATCTTCCGATACCTTAAAGGCACTTCTTTTGTCAGCTTATGGTATCCCAAAATAACGTCATTTGACCTAACCGGTTATTCTGATGCTGATTTTGTCGGATGCAAAGTAGATAGAAAAAGTACCAGCGGTATATGTCATTTTCTAGGAAAAGCCCTAGTCTCCCGGTTTAGCAAAAAGCAAAATTTTGTCGCATTATCAACAACCGAGGCTGAGTATATCGCCGCAGGACGTTGTTGTGCACAATTTTGTGGATGAAGCAAACTTTAGAAGACTATGGATTGCATTTCACACACATACTCATTTTCTGTGATAACACTAGTTCTATTAATTTGACTAAGAATCCAGTATGTTACTCTCGTACTAAGCATATCGAGATTCGACCTCATTTTCTTAGAGATCATCAACAAAATGGAGATATAGACCTTGTATACTTAGACACACAGAATAAATTGGCTTACATACTCACAAAACCTCTAGCGAAAGATAGTTTCAATTATTTACATCAAGAATTAGGAATTTTAGACGTCAATAATATTAATTAATTTAATTTTATTAATTAATTTATTCAACACTCAATAACTATTTTCGAGACAAGCCTAAAAAGAGTTCGTTTGTCACCACGACAATGGTCGAAGCGAAGCGGTATTTAAGAGTTCTCCGGTGAACCTCCGTTAGCTGAAACAGTACTCCTATAGCTAATCTAAAACAGCAGCGGAGAAAAGAATATTAATTATATTATTTGAAATTTAAAATTACTAAACTTTGAATTAAATATTTGAAATGAGTTGATGAAAAGGACATGGCCCACAATTATTTTTAAAAAACCCTAAAAGAACCCTAGGCAAATTTGGTCCGAGTTCGGTCCGAATTCGGGCAGATTTTCTTTGGTACTGTATGCGTTTTAAACAGAACCCGAGGCCATCTCCTTTTCTTCACTTCCAAACCCATCTATTCTCATCACAGCCGCAGCCGAATCACCCCAAACCCTAGCTTTTCTCCACTCTATTCTTCCAATCCACGTGGAGATTTCCATCCAAAATTTGGATTCGTATGGTGAATCGCATCCTCTACAGCATACTTGATTCTCAGACGGTATAATTCCTTCTCTCCTCCACTTTCAAATTTTTAGGGTTTCTAGTTCTGGGAAAGAATGCCTAAGGGATTCAATCATTTCAAGAGAAAGATGACCCATGCCAGTGAAGAGGCATCGTCTTCTGATCCGAACATGGATTCCCTCTTTTCCTCGGTCCAATCAGATGTCGGAGTATCGGATGAGTTTTACTTCAAAACTCATGACTAAGCATTACTTTGGTAGGTCGATTTTACTATGCGCACTATATGCATCGGCTCTCCGATTAAGTGGACTGTATTTCCTGATCACCGTCCCTACTTTGAGGTATTAGGGTTACACCATTTTGTTACCTTACAATTCCTTATAGCTACTAATGCCATTAGATTATTCTATTGTAACTTTGTATTAGACACTTTTACCACAAGAATTCGTGTTGGCGGGATAGATATCGAGTTCAATGATGCATTGCTAGAGAAATCCTTGGTCTTCTAAACGAAGGTGTCCCGCTCGATGACATCACTGACTTCGATTTTCCCGAGGGCACGACTCTTGTTAGTTTCAAGAATAAGCTTTGTGTGCCCGTACGTGCTCATCCTAAAAAGTTCAAGGCCAATAACTTGAACTTGTTTAACTACGAGTTACATCGCATTATCTATTCCACTCTACTTCCCAAATCCACTTCAAAAGATGATATCACAGCCCTAGAACTTTCTGTCCTATATCACATTCTTAAGGGAATTTCTTTTTCTGCCCCTAAGACTATCATTCAGATGATGGGTAGATGTCGCGAAAGAGACCGCAACCTCGCTTATGCGATGCTTATCCCACGCATCTTTCAGCATCTTGACCTAGACTTATCCACTTCTGTTCTGGACTCTGAGCCTAAGTTCCTCAAGCTTTTTCATCGCAGCATTGCCACTGCTCCTCCACCTCCTGCATCGCTCCTACTGTACCTGCTCCTACTGTACCTGTTCCTCCTCAGTCTTACCCTATGACCTTTGAGGGTATTCATCCGTACCTATCAGATCTGCAGATGTTCTTTGTTGACACTTCCAGGGAACATGAGTTTCGTGATGTGACTCGGTTCCAGGCTATTGCCAACTCATTTGTCGATCTCAGATTTGTACAGACGGGTCATTCTGCTAGCTCTCTTCCTAGAGACCCTTCTGTATCTGGTTACCGTATTGATGATGAGGCGGTCCACTCTCTGTTCCAGCTAGAGAATGCTTACGATTGGTATTGTACTTCTGGTGCTACTCTACACACCTCTGGAGCTGGCACATCTGGAGCTGGTCCATGTGGACATGCTGGCACTGCAGCTGATGATAATGATGACGAGGATGATTTTTAAGATGTCATACTTTTAAGACTGATGATTTTGTCTTTTGTTTACTTGGAAATGCTTCGACATTCCAAGATAATATCAGTACTCTTATTAGTTATTTGGATATGATTTGTGACTTTTGATTGATATTATTCAGTTCAGCTTTTTTTATTATAGCATTATCTTTAATATGCTTCCATTGAAACTGCATATGACAATTATTATCTGCTTATCTTATTTTTGTCTGTGATATTTATACCATGCCTGTGTTGAATGTATTTATTCATATTTTTTTGTGTGTTTCTTTACTGATTTTTACTTATGCATTTATTGCGGGGGAGCTTTCTCTTTTGCGATTATTTTGCTAAGTGACAACGGGGGAGAAATAAGATCTAACATCTTCATGAATACAGGTTATGAATAATTTTTCATTTTATATCTCGGTACAATCGGTACAATTTTGAATTGATAAAGTTATATCGGTTAAGGTTTGTCAATTATCAAAATGGGGGAGATTGTTGGCCCATTGGTCATGGTCACACCTGATTTTAATAATTGATTAAACTTTGTCTCGATATACGAAACAATTCAGATGTTTACTAAAGACATTTTGGACCCTAATCAAGATTGGATATCTACTCAGTTCAAGACCGAAGCTATGTTTGCCACTCAAGACTGTATTTCCTTACGCAATGTAATTTTCTTTTTTATTGAGTCTAGGAATACATTGTACACCCAGTCGTACTGGCAAATAGGCTATCCGAAATCATTTTTCAAAACTGACCTATCGTTTTTATAATGACCTATGTTTTTGAAAAACATCTACTTTTACAAAAAGCTTCTGAAGGATTTTTCAAAAAGCCAAAACATTTTTTCACAAAATAAACCTGACCAAACCCTGACAGAACTAAGCCAGAGTTCGGCCAAGGTAAACGTTATGTGAACGTTGGATTTTGAACTTGGTCTCCCTTCAGTTGCAGTTTGTTACAAAGAGTTCTGTTCGAATTCTGCCCGAATTCTGTCAGAGTTTTGTCTTTAGAAAAACTATAAATAGAGAAGAATTCTGATCTTTTTAAACACACTCATTCACTTTCATCTTCTCTCTTCTAAAGCTTACATGTCACGACCCGTACCCTGATTAGGGGCGCGAGTACGTGGTTACGTCCAGCCTACGCCGCAGCATCGGCGGTAGAACGCTGTCTAGGTCATCTATAAATGCTACAACTAAACAGATAAAGGTACCTGTGCAGTATATACACTCCGAGTGGAGGTGACATAGCAATACAGTCTCAATCACAAAAACAAACTAGGATAGATAGCACAAAAGGAAATACGATAGATGAAAGCAGGAAATAAGTTCGAGATCAACACAAGTCCAAAACTAATCATAACATCACAAAATATAATATAATACTACAGTATGTAAAGTACTAGCTGGCTCGCAGGCCTGGAAAACCTAACTAAGCTACACTACTCAGGGTGAGCAAAGTCTAGTGGCTCTACTATCAAGCCACGGTCCAAGTCTACTCCATCTAACCCGTCCCAATAATAGGTCGGGCAATCAGCCTCAGAATCATCTATAAAATTGTCAACGGTATCCTGTCAGGAAAATGAGCAAGTACAAACACCAACAGCAGTTCCATATGAATTGACAAATACTATAAGAGATAGTATAATGAAATACAAGACAAAGATATAGGCGACTTGGGAACCATTCGAAAGCCGAGTTACAACCCGTAAACCAAACAAGGACCGGGGTTGTAACCCTTCTTTCAAATAGGACTTAGTCTCAAATCATGGTACAGTATAAAGGCATGTAGAGCATGTGAGTAAATAAAATCATAGCATGGTGAGAAGTACAGAAAGTAAAGCTGAACTGGAATATAAGATATGACAATAAATGTAAAATGTGATTTGAATCATTAGAGCGATATATGATCGGCTAGAGAGTCATGGTGGGGTTGTCCACTTGGCCCGACAATCCGCAAAAACCTCAATGGAGAGTCATGCCAGCCAACCTGGATAACCTGGCATGGGGTTTGTGCTACACCCTACATGAGGTGAGGGTGGCGCTAGTAAAATAGTGACATGAAGGCTTTGATCACATAACCCCTAATAATTCCCCCATCCTCGAATAGTATCATGGATCCGGATATGGCACATCATGATACAGATTCGAAAGCAGGTGATCATCCCACTCCCAAATCGATGTCTATATAAGTACATGAATATGGGTATCACATACCAACATACCAAGGAAAATTCGAGGATAAAATCTCATGACAGGATCCAACGTATACTAGTCTGTGAACCGTCGTATCGGGAATCATGTAAGACACTACAACTGAATCAGATATAGTAGATGTCAAGACAATAAAAACTATCAGTGAATGTACTCGTCTATGGTCCTGAGCTGATAAGGTGAACAGACGCTCAGAGTAATCACAGACCTAAAATGAGATACTATGAGTCAAACAGGGCTTTATACTGAAAAAAGAACTAATATAAGTCATGAATGCAAGTCTAAGTCAAAACTAGGTCAATCTAGGTCAAACTGAGTCATACTAGGTCATACTGGTTCATACTAGGTCATACTAGGTCACTGGGAGTCAACCCAAGTCAAACTAGGTCGAACGGGGTCAAAGGTTGACTTACAGTTGACTTTTGGTCAAAAAGTCAACTCTAGTCAACACTGAGTCAACCCTGGGTCAAACTAGTCTAATATTGACCAACTGTTGACTTTTAGTCAACTGGTCAAGTCTGGTTTGGTTTCGGTCAAATCGGGTTGCTTAAAGGCTAAGTTTGACTCTCGGCTGACTTATGTTGACTTTTGGTCAAAAAGATCAACCGATGTCAAAACTAGTCTATGAGCACCATATTTGATCATTACCAACCAAGGGAATCAAGTTCTAACCATATCTTAGACTCCAAACTCAAATACCCTATTTCTAGGTATAACCTATACTACCCTTACCACGGTAATCCCGATACCTTGTCCAATACAAAGGAAACCCCGCTAATACCCAAGATACTAGCCTAGGCTCCTTAGGGTAGCTAGATACTATCCTATCTAAGGCTTACCTACCAAGAAAAATAGGTATCCTAGGTATCTATCCTATTTTAAGATATTTATAGGTTTTACCTTATTACCTTACCATGATATCATGAATCTCACATCACTCTAGCACCCACACATATTACTCTCACTCACACACAATACTCTTACATATATCACTCACCTATAAGCTTCTCTATAGGCTTTCCTACTAGTTTACACATAGGCTAAACCATAGGTTACTAGCTACACTCATATAGCTCTCACACAACACTCACAATGGCTCACACACACACATCACAAGTCACAAATACACTCACACACAAGCTGAATTTGGACAGGTTTTGTAGTATTTTAGGACTGATTTTGGGTGGTGTTATAGGGCTGAAATATTAGGCAATGTGGACTAAAATTGTGGGCAATAAAGGACAGCCATGTATGGGCTAAATTGGACTGATTTGGTGTCATATGGGGACAGCACATTGGGTGATGTAAGGGACTGTTTTAGAGGGCTGAATAGGATGAGTTTGTAGCTGTGTTTATGGGTGTTTAGGGGGCTGTTGTATGCTGAAATGTAGGGGGCTAAATGGCTGAACACATGGGCTGAATTGTGTGTCATGTAAGGCTAGTTAAGGGCTGAAACAATGGGCTTCTTGGCTGTCCACAGTGGACTGCTTGGGCCATTTAGTGACAGGTTTTTGGGGGTGTACATAGACAGGTAAGGGGCTGTATTGGGACAGCTATTGGGTGCAAAAGGACTGAATTGGGAAGGCTAATGACAGGTTATGGGGACAGGAAAATGAAGGCAGCAATGGGCATCTATGGGACAGGTTTAAGGGATGTATGGACAGGTTTAGGGGGGTATTCAAGTGGGGGCTGAATTGGTGGTGTGTCAAGGGAAAATGGGGGTAGCCAAGCCCTGGTATTGCTGCTGTTTTCAACAGCAAATCCCCTCCCCTCTAACACTCAAATCAACAACATTAACCCTCTCTAACATACTCTCATACACCACACTCACACACTCTCATCCCTCCATAAACTAAACATACACACACACTAACTCCCCACTTGGCCGAACCCACAAGTGGTCCCATCCAAACACAAAATGTATACACATGACACACCACATATCATAATATATATCCAATATATATAAGCCCCAATATATATACATACATATATATGTATATATAGAGTAACACATATATATCCATATATATACATATACATATATATAACTAATATGATATATTAAAAATACCTTCTCTAAACAATATAAAATTTGGAATTTAAATGTCTAATAATTAATCACACAATATATATATATATATATATTAAAAACAAGAGTCCAATGGGAATTTTTCTACTAGGACACAAACCTACACATAGGACACTCCTAAAAGTCTCCAAAAGGACACGAAACTGACACAAATGGAGACACAACCATGGGGGTTATTCCTATGGGTCAAAAATAATCCTATATGCATGTTTGGGTGTTTTAGAGGAGAGATTATACCTTTCGGGAGAGAGATTCAAAGAAAAAAGCCTTTCGACCCGACACCGACACGTAGAGATTCCAAAAGGACACGAACGAGCTCCGAATCCTCCCAAACTTGGCTAGCTCCTTGCTTTCATGGAGTAGAGGAGAAAAGAAGAAGATTTGGTGGAAGAAGGAGTTGATTTTGTGGAGAAATGATAGGGATTTGCTCTCTAGAAATTTGGGGAAGAACAAGAGAGAGAAAGTAGAGTAGAAAAATATCAAAGAGGCTCAACCCCTCCTCCTAGCTAGGGCCGGCCATATGGGCTATTTTCCCCCTATTTTGAAATGTCTAAAATACCCCCACTAGCCTATTTAATTAATTATTGGGAAAGATTTAAGCCGGGGGCTAGTTTAGTCTAGTTTTAAGTCTCTAATCTAACCAAACCCTATCCATAAAAATTAGACTAACCACTAACTAAAATAAATATTATGTAGGCCATGGCTAACTAGTGTGTGGGTCCCACTAGAGTCAAAACTACCCCGGGTCCCCGTTTCAAGTCGGATTGAGCTGAAATTCGAACCCGACTCAAATAACCCCAAATTAATATTATAAATAAATAAAAAATTTCAAAAATATTCTAAAATGAAAAATGACAAAAATAACCTTGTTTCTGGAAATTGGGGGTGACAAATCTATCCACCTTAAAAAAGTTTCGTCCTCGAAATTAAACCAAACAATAGTAAAATATCAAAACCACAAGTCATGGCTAAAAATTTAAAATAATTTAAGTCTCAAAAATCAAAGCATGAATTAAATGACTAAAATTATAAAATAACCCTGTTTCTGGAAACTGGGATGACATTACGTTTCTTCCAAAGAGTTCTAAAAAGCTTCTACTTTCAAATCCCAAGCCAATTACAATTCTCTAGTCAATTTGCTGGTACGGTACGGTCTAGAAGATTTTAGAGAAATTATAATTAGAGGCTTGATTGAAGAAAGACTTTTCAAAACTGAAGTTAGTCAAGTTTTTCGTATCAAAGCTCGCGTGTGTAGAAGTTGCAAGGACTTCGTATGAAAACTTGTAAGATTTTCCAATAGTGGATTCAACTGGAAGCTAGAGTTCTTCCGACGAGACTAGTCCTCACAAGAGGGAAACCAATATAAATCTCTGTGTTTGCGTTTGCCTTCTGATCACTCTTTTCTTTACAATTATTACTTTGTGATTATTATTATTTCTGTAATCTAACTGCTAACAAGCTTTAATTAGCAATATTCCGCTGTCTACTTTATTCACCCCATCAAGAGTATTCTGCTTTATGATTTCGTTCCTACAGATTGGACCATTACAGGGGTGCCTGTTTGCAGGAGGGCTTTGAGTTTTCTGTAGAACTATGAATTCTTCAGAGTATCGCCTTCGTCTGGTAGTGGTCGCGCAGGAGACACCCTAATAGATGAGGGGGCACTCACTACTAGCCTTCCTATTGGGGCATTTCGTTGGCTCTAATCCATTTGGCCTTCCCATTTGGTGTTCAGGAATAGGAACCATACTTTCCTGGAACCTTATCTCTCGAGCCGTTTTGCACGGCAATTCGTCTACAGCCAGCTTCTCTTGGGCAATCCCAGTCCTCATCTCCAGTCGATAGGGAGTCTGATTGACGGGGCACATGCATGGAGTTACTACAATGCTGGGTGTTCGGGGGCAATTTTTACCTTGCCAGAAGATAAACCTGACACCCACATGCTCTTTGCTGCTGCTAAGTTCTATACTCAGGTCAATACCTATCCTTCTCGGTATGACCGAGAGCAAAGTTTTATATCGGGGACTGAGTTTGCCTCTACTCTTGCTGAAATATGACGAGTGCTTGCCATGGGGGTAACAGAAAGGGAGGCGCCGCCCCCACGTCTGCAGCACTGCAGCAGAGAGTTGTTGTTGTTGAGGAGCCTATCATTGTAGTACCTCGGAGAGAGGGTTCTGAAGAACCCATTCCTGACATTCCTCATAAGAAGAAAGCTTCCACCGAGCTGGTTCTACGATCCAAAAGGAAGAAGGTGGTTGTTTTCCGGAAAGAAAGAAGGTTGCGGACGTAGGTCCGGCTCGCCTCCTCCCAGAAGGTCTTCTCGGCAGACGGCGTTGCAGGCCGTTACCATTCGGGAGGTAGATCCCTTTTTAGACTTTGTAGCCGTACTGGTCAGGCCTTTAGAAGCTTTCTCACCTTTACGTTTGTCCTCTGCACAGGACCCTGAAGTTGTAGCTGAGGTAGGTACCTCCTTGTCTGAGGAAGTGTATACGACGACAGTGTCCCCTGCTCGTCCTCGACCGATGGATGAGGGCGGATCTTCTTCAGCTGTAAGGTTTGAGCGATGGAATGATCAGGGCGAAGGCCCAGACCATAACGGTAATCAGAAGATCAGTCCCTCATATGACACTTCTTTGGGGGATATGTCTGCAATAGGAGCTGTAATAAGGGACTTAGATGAAAATCAAATCCAATCGGCTCATCCTCCTGTAGGTACATTATCTTTGTGCCTCTCTTCGAATGAGATTTTTCGACTTTGATTTTGCGTGCTCCTCGTGAGGCTAACCACGATTGTATGTTCCCTTATAGACAAGGAGAAGGGACCACTCTCGAAGATAGCCCTAGGCATTGGGGAAGGGACCGAAGTTGTTCTCAGCTCCTCCAAATTTGCCGGTACGGAGGGAGCTGTTAGTGAGCTGATATCGGCTACAGAAGAAGAGGTTGAACAGCCTGTTGAGGGGGCTGTTGCTGAATCTGCTCCTGTTCCAGCTGGGATTGTGGAAGATATCAGTCCTGATGCCGTTCAAGGCCTTGATATTGTTCTTCTTGAACAGTCTAGGCCTGCTCTTTCTTTTTCTGAAGCCATGACTGATGGCGTAGCCCAGACTGGAGTTGAGCAGGCCGAAGGTACAAAATTACAACTCTTTCGCATTTTCCTCCTCCCTTTTTTTTGGTTACTGATGTATATGTTATTTTCTTGTCAGGTTTGACTTCTTGTCAGGTATTCCTTCCTGGAGCAGAAGAAACTCTCCAAGCCTCCTCCCCGACGACCTCCATTGAAGATGACGAGATGGCCCAGGAAGTCGTCAATGCTTTCTACTCGGTGCTGAAAGTAAAGCTTCCTGGAGTCCTGAATCGGAATGCTGCCTTTGGCCCTGTGAAGGCTGTTACCGAATGCCAAGTGGTGGCCCTCGAGAGCATTGTCGGCTATGAAGAACGGGATAATACTCTGAGAAAAGTTATGAATAACCTAGAGGGTCAGGTGGCTAAATTTTGGGATGCCAAACATCGGAGCCCGACGTCGCTGTTCCGTACAGAAGACGAGGCTTTTATCGTAGCTCTCGCGGAGGAGAAGGCTACTTTCCAGGCGAGGAAGGATGTCCTCGTTCAAGAAATCAGTGAGTTGGCTGATCAGTATGGTCAGTTCAATCCTGCAAGTGAGGCATGTGCTGCCTCGAAGAATAAACTGGCTGCACAGATTATCGAGAAGTATAATCACGAGATCACCCAACTGGAAGCCAACTTGAGGACAGCAACGTCTGAGTAGGAGGATTACTTGGCTCAGGCTGTCATTACTGCCACCACTTCCATCCATTTAAAAGAATAGCTGGCAAAGTTGGAAGGAGAGCATATGAGTCTGATCATTTTCGAGGATGAAGCTGCTCGTCAAGAAGAGGTGCGTCGTCGAGCTACCGCAAAATCTGAAGCCGAAATTACAACTCTAAGGGACAACATCCATCGCCTATGTATCCCTTAGATTTTTTGTTTGTGACTATTTTTTTAGCCATCACGGCTCTTGTACCTTTTTTTCGTCTCTTGATAGACGTTCAAGAATAAAGAACAAAGAATCTTTTCAAAATGAATATGGTTTTGTAAAATATTGGAACTAGAGGTAATGTGAACGTAGCAAGGATATTTCTGGTGAGTATTCCGTTGGAGAATTTGATGTGGACCTATTATCCGTTTTATATTCAAGTTTTTTTTTGAATATAGATAATAAGTTAAACGAAGCTGCTAATAGAGGTAATATGGACGTAATAGCAGAGGATGTTCTATATCTGACCAGAGGTAATATGGACGTGGAAAGATATATAACATTAGGCGGGAGTGGATAATTCAGAAGTAATATGGACATGATTATCCTTGATGAATGCTTTGCTCAGAGGTTATATGGACATGGCAAAATATTTCTTAATCGTTCCACTGGAAAAATAATTATCGGAAAACAATTCAGAGGTAATTGGGACGTGACTTGTTTTCGTCAAACCGAGTTTGGAGAAAGTCAGAGACGGGAATGATTTCACTGGAGAAATATTTTAGAGGACCTATTATCCAAGGCGTATTCAAGACTCTTGAAATACGGATAATAGTTAGATAATTTTTTGAATCACTTTAACATCGCACTGTACATTTACATGACTGAACATATGTGAATATTATTTAAAAAAAGGTTACACATAATATTTCTTCAGGAACTTGCCGTTGATAGGCATCATGAACAAGTCACTATCGGGCTTGGTTGGTCGGTACCTACCGTTAGAATACACTAATTCTATGATGAAAGGACCTTCCCATTTAGGATAAAATTTTTATTTTGTTTTGTGCGTCATCACCACTATTCTTGTCACTGCTAAGACTAGATCACCAACTTGGAAGATTCTTTTCTTCACCTTTTTATTGAAGGCTCTAGAAAGGCGTGCTTGGTATAGCTCAATACGCTGCTGAGCTAATAAGCATTTTTCGTCTAGCACTTCGAGCTCCTGGAGTCGTAGATGGTAGCTTTCTTCTGTAGTCAACTCGCTGGCTAAGGCTACTCGAAAAGAAAGGGAAAGAACTGCTTCTCTCCCAAAAACCAGAGAGAATGGCATACTGCCAGTTGGAGTCCGGACCGTTGTACGATAGGCCCATAGACATTTGCCGAGCTTCTCATTCCAATCGCGCTTGTTTAAAGACACAAATTTCTTGAGAAGTTTAATGATAGTTTTATTGAAGGCTCCTGCTAGCCCGTTAGCAGCTAGATTGTAGGCAGTAGAGGCTACATTCTGGATTCGATTCCTATCGCAGAACCGATAGAATGCATGGCTTGCAAATTGTGGACCATTATCATGGACGATCCTGCGAGGTAGGCAGAAGCGGTAGATAACGTGATGTTTGATGAAACTAATCACGTTTGACGCCTTCACTTCGGTGAGTGGTATAGCTTCTGCCCATTTGGAGAAGTAATCGGTTATGGCTAGGATGAACCGATGCCCTCTGGAAGATAGAGGGCTGATTGGTCCTATGACGTCCATGCCCCAGGCTTCAAAAGGCCAAGATGCTGCAATCGGGTATAGAAACTCCGAAGGTTGATGAATGAAATCGGTGTGGAATTGACAAGCCTTACACTTCTTTGCATGTTCAACAACATCTGCTATCATTGTGGGCCAATAATAATCCATTCGTCTAAGGCGATCTTGTAGCTTGGGGCCCGGTTGATGTGCACCACAAACTCCATCGTGATTCTCCCGGAGTGCATGTTTGGCTTCTGTGTCTGATAAACATCATAGCAGTAGCCCTTCGTAAGAGCGTCGGTACAACATCTTGGTAGCCGTGTCATAGTAAAATCTGAGGGATCGCCTTTGGATAGACACTGCTTCCTTCGGGTCCTCGGGGCGGATTCCATAGACGACATAGTCTATGAAAGGAAATCTCCAGTCTTTAATATCGACGTTTGTTTTCGTCATGTAACTGTGATGAATATGCAAGGCATTTTTTTACACAGAATAGTTCTCGACCAGATACTGTGATCGACTGTTGAGTATTGGTAGGAACGGTCAAGGAAGAAACGAGACCGGCTAGAGCATCTGCTTCTATATTCTGTAGTCGAGGTATGTGCTCGATGAAGATTCCAATGAAAGTAGATGCCAACTCGATTGTTGCTCCGTGATAGGGGATAAGATCTTCGTGACGAACTTCATAATCCCCTCGGACTTGACTAACTATTAGCTTGGAATCGCCTGCATTATTCCACGAGAGAATATGCACGATGTATAACCAGATGATCAGGTGACAAGAGCACGACACCTACTCCGGCCACAATATTTCCTTTAGGTCCTGTTTTTGATGCACCGTCAAAGAACATTCGCCAAATAGGAATTTTTTCAGTTGTGGTGTTAGACTCTACTACTTCATCGGGGATTTTGTCGTAGAGTTTGGTAGATTCTGGCACCGGATGAGTTGCTAGAAAATCAGCTAACGCTTGGCCTTTTACTACCTTCTGAGGAACGAACGACATATCATATGGAGTCAACAGCGTTGTCCATATAGCTAAACGGGAATTGAGAGAACCTAGTTTAGTAATGAGTATTCTGAGAGGGTTGACTTCAGATATGATGTGGGTAGTCTGCCCAGACACATAGTGGCGTGCCTTCTGGATGGCAAATACTAGTGCAAGGCATTTCTTCTCCACAGGTGTGTATCTGTACTCGGCACACACCATTGTGCGGCTGAGGTAGTAGATTGCATGTTCATGGTCGCCTTCATTCTTCTGAGCTAATAGCGCACCAAGAGAATAGTCCATAGCACGAATATATAGTAAGAAGGGCTTCCCCATTATTGGAGCTACCAAAACTGGAGGGCTTGTGAGATACTTCTTGATGTCGTCGAATGCGCGTTGACATTGTTCAGTCCAAATGAAAGATATGCCTTTCTTCATGAGCTGGGTGAATGGTTGACACCTTCAAGAAAGGTTTAAAATGAATCGTCTGATGTAGGCTAGCCTTCCTTGTAGTCCATGTAGCTTTTTGAGGTTTCTTTGACGATGCATATCGAGGATAGCATTAACTTTTTTCGGGTCAAGATGTATACCCTTTGAAGTGATGACGAAACCAAGGAACTTGCCACTGGAGACTCCCAGAAAGGACTTGGTTGGATTCATCTTGAGTTGGTGTGCACGCATTAGTTCGAACACCGTTCTCAAATCTTGGAGGTGGTTTCCCTTGAGACAACTTTTAATTACGATATCATCTACATAGCACTCCACAGTTTTATGCAAATGATCGTAAAAAATTATGTTTATGGCTCGCTGATATGTCGCCCCTATATTCTTCAATCCGAAGGGCATCACCGTATAGCAGTATACCCCCAACGTTGTTCGAAAAGATGTGTGCTTCTCGTCGTCGGAGAACATCATGATCTGGTTGTAGCCTGAAAAATCATCCATGAAGGATATCCGCTCGAAGCCGCAAGTATTGTCGATCATTACGTCGGTGATCGGTAGAGGGAACTCGTCTTTCGGGCATGCAGAGTTCAAATCATGGTAATAAATACAGACTCGAACTTTACCATTCTTTTCATGACTAGAACAATGTTGGAAACACAGTCAGGGTGTTGTTCTTCATAAATGAATCCCCCTGCAATGAGCTTCTTGACTTTATTCTCGATGGCATCTATGACATCTGGTCGGAATCGTCTTTGCTGCTGCTTCACTGGCTTAGCTTTAGATGAAAAATTTAGGTGGTGCATGGCGACTTTAGGGTCCAGGCCTGGCATGTCTTCATAGCTCCATACAAAGACGTCGATGTATTCTCTTATAAGCTGTATAAGAGACTGTCGTTCATCGCCAGATAGAGTTTTACTGATGAAGATTGGTTTAAAAGATGATTCATCTCCTAAATTGACTTGGATGACTTCGTCTTTGGTAGGTGGTTCACGTTGTTCGAAGCACAGCTTCCACCTAGTATCCATCTTTTGAGCCTATTGTTCAAGCTCGATCGATTGGACATCGTCCGCAATTTTGCCAACTGAAACCATATTGACGGACAGACTTGCTTTGAACATGTCGCCAATGCTGGAGTCTAAGTCCCAGAGGCAGGAATTAGAAGAATGAGAACAATGATCTGCTTCATCATCTGATCTTTCGGGAGTTGTTGGAGAGTCACATAACCCAAACCAACAAAATTTCGTTTATAGTAGTTCTCGGGTTTGCCACGAGGAGCAAAGTGTCGTATCGGCAACCGTCATCCCCGGCCGTAATTTAGTCCCTGGTCACTTTTGATGTCATAGCCCATGTTCTGTATGATATTCTTGGCCTGCCAACTATATCGAAAAAGTTACATTTTCCCGAAATCATAATCAGCTTCCGTGTTGTGCTTGGGAGAAGTAGAGTCTGGAACAAACTTTCTTTCGCCAATTATTCGACCGATGATGATTAGTTCTTCACCCATCTTTCTGGCTGGAATGATGAAGTAGTAGATATCTTCTGGGTAAACTTTTTCCCGCAGGTGAGGCTCATGACCGACATGCAGAGATGTGGTCCTATGCCGTGCTTTAGAGAGTATATCGTATCTATGTAGTGGTTTACAGATTGATAGACATCGGAGTAATTCAAAGATAAACCTTTACTAAGAAAATACGCAAGTTTTTCTTCAGGGATAACATCATCTGCTGAAGGTACATTATTATGAGTATTGATATACTCATTGAGAGGATCATCATCTGGAAGATGAGCGACAGTCTTGGCCAAGTTCACCACGTAGGGTAATTCTTCAGGATTAGGAGGACGAACTTCAGCAGGTTTCTCCCGAGGTGTCTTGCGGAGAGTGATGGTCAATGGTTTGACCTTATCAGGGTTCTTCTTTTTCATCCAGATTGTGAGAGGCTTCGGAGTACTTTTTGGAGTAGTACGTCATTTGACTCGGATAATCAGGGGACCATCATTGGTGGATGAACTTGCTTCAGCTTCATTGTCGTCTTTGTTATCGTCATCCTTGGGGGGTTGAGATTGGTAAAGTACCGAATCTCCATAGTAGGCTTCGATGCCCTTAAAAGGATCGACATCAGTAAATTCCATCTTCACGACATCGTCGCTATTGACGTACTTGAAGCACTGGTAAAGTATGGAAGGAATGATCATGTTCTCTTGTATCCATGGACGTCCCAACAAGACATTGTAGGATACATTGGCATCGATCACATAGCAAGAAACCTCCATTCGGAGATCACCGATCTGGCACTTGAGACGGATCTTGCCCAGCGGGTGGCTTCTTCCAGCATTGAAAGCCATGGTAGTTGTATTGGTTGCAGATAGCTTGTGCAGAGGGATTCCTAGAATTTGAAGCAAACTTTTAGGGATGATGCTGAGGGAGAAACTGGATCGATGTGCATCCAATCCACCTTAATCTCCCCGATATACCTTGTATAGTATATGGGTCTATCATGATGATTATTTTTGAGTAGCATGTCTGCCTGTGAAAAGGTGATGTTGGGCACTACTTCCACAGTACTGTGGCAGTGGGGATAGGAGACAGGGTCTTCAGCGGGGGCTTTGACTTCAATGAGATAAGAGTCGGCATGTTGTAATGCCTCACTTAAGGCCTTTTACGTTTCTTTGGAGAGTCGTAATAGATCGAACAGAGACAACCTGGCAGGTGTATTGGCCAGCTGTGCCAGTATGTCAAAGTTGTAGGGCCGATCCATGCCTTCGAGAGCTGGCGCCTTCAGAGACTTGTCAAACCGCGTCTTCTTCTGCTTGGCTTTGTCGGTAGTTAAAGGCTTAGACGGGCCGGCTTCGGAGCTTGTGGGGGCAGCAGGAGCTTGAGAAGGTTCTGCTTCTTCTTGTATGGGATCGTACGTCCGAAGATAAGCCTTCCCCGATCACGTTTCGCCAGATAGAACTTCGCAGATGGGAGAAGACACCATATAGCATGACTTGTATTTCTTGCCTTTTTCGATTTGGGAGATACCACCCCCTGTGTCATTTCTTGCACAAGGTTCGGATGGACCCATATGATCTCACCACGTTCAGTCGTGAGTGGCACCAAGGTTGAGTTGCGAGCTGGCGGTAGGTTGACGACTTCCATTATTGCCTTGGGGATCGGGATCACGCCGTCTGGGACTTCTGCGGGGTGAAAGTCACCAAACTGAAGAAAGATCATGTTAGAAGATACGACCATGTCTTCAGCTTCGAGATTGATTACTTGGCTATTGATAAGCTGTTGTATCTTCTTCTTCAGGACGATGCAGTCCTTGGTGGAATGATGCACGTACTAATGATAGAGAAGTACTTGGGATCGTTGAGTTGGTTCACCTCTGCAGGACGTCATAGTGGAGGCAATGTCATTTTATTACCCTTCGTCAATGTGTGAAAAATGGTAATAACATCGTCTTCGTCAAAGCAGATGTAGAAGCATAGAAAATATCAGAATGATGGTCTATGCGGCTCGGAATAGGAGAACCCCATGTGGCTCATACAGGAGCAGTCCCATGCGGTTCAGAGAGACTCTCAATCTCATGCGGCTCGGGGCAGGAGAGTCCATGCGGCTTATATAGGGACAGTCCCATGCGGTTCAAAGAGTCCCCCAGCCGCATGCGGCTCAGAAGTACATGCGGCTCACATACGACCAACAGAGATATGCAGCTCGATCAACACCACGTGTCCCCATGGGATCCCTTCACACAGCTGGCCATCGAGTAATGGCCTTATTCAATTCTCTGCCATGATTTGACAGCTGACGGCTCTGACATGAAGTGTCATGATGGTCCTGTCATAATGACAGACTCTTCGGGAATGAAAGAAAATCTTTGATACGATCCAAGATTGTCACGTGGCTACTCCCATGCGACTTAATTGAAGAACAGTTTCATGCGGCTGAAAAGAATCATCTTCCTGTGGCTCACCAAGAAGCCATCCCATGCGGCTCGCAAGTACTATACCTATGCGGCTCACTGAGATGCTGTCTCATGCGGTTCATGGATATCATGCGGCTCTGGCAGAGTCCACCATTAAGATACGTGGCAGAGATTCAATTGCCCCCACGACTTGACAGCTGGTAGCAAGGATGATTATGGGATGCAGATCAATCAGAGATTTACTAGATCCCAATGACCATATTTAACGTTATCCTCATAAGTAATGAGATCAGGTCATATCATTCATGATCAAGCCAATGGGACACGTGGTGAGAGATCCAAGCTTGACACAACCAATCATGAAGATTTAAAGCAATCAGCATTAACCATTCACAGGATTCAATACTACCCACATTAATGGCCCACATCCTTCACGCTTAGGACTAATGGTTCAGATTGATTAATCATCAGGCCGCCGCCACTTTGAGAATGGGCAATCATCCAAACCCTAATGATGCCTCCACTCCTATAAATAAGCAAGGTGCCATTCCCTTGCTAAAAAAGAAAGAAAGAGAGATACAGAGAGACTCCCCCAATAATCAGAGAGAAAGTACACAGAGAGAGAGAAGCCAGAAGAATAATAGAGGGAGAGCAAGAAGAGCATTTCTTCATCAACGCCAGCTATCTCTTCACAGAAGCCAAGGCTGCATACCGATCGTCCAAGGAGTAAGGCAGGGCTGCCGTCGCCTTCCCGAGCCTCTATCGTCACCCCCCAGAATCTAAAATAAACAATTATACTTAGACTGCTGTACCTAGGTTTTCGTCCCTAGGCTTTCTTTGTACGAGCGAGTTTGTAACGTGAAGCAAAAGTTCGGTCCTCCGATAATTGTTCTGTTCTTTTATATTTCATGGCAAACACGATGGCGACTCTGCTGGGGACAAACTTTTCTACGGCTGAGGAGTTGGTGACGCAATCGAATGCAGCCAAGCTTGGCTCCACGCAACAAAAGATGGTCGCCCGGTTCGACCAACAGGCGTTCGAAGAAATGCTCTCCGACAAGAGCGCTGGCCCGGTCCAGAAGCGAGCCCGCACAAAAAAGGCCCGCAAGGAGTAGAGATCCCGATCCTTCGTTCCTATTGAAGCTCTTGCAGAGATACCCTCTGTTGTTTAAGACGGCGAGCAAGACTCTCCTGCGGCCCTACTTCAGACCGTAGATAACTCTGCTGTCCCCAAGTCCGGCAGAAGAAAATACTATGATGCTGGACTTGCAGGGGCAAAGAGGAACTCTACGCGATCCGAGCCGCATAAGGGTGCAAGCCGCATGGAAAAAGCTCATGCGGCCACATCCGTTAGCCGCATGAAGAAAACTCATACGGTCACATCTGTCAGCCGCATAGCTTATGCGGCTACAGTCGCCAACCACATGGATGAAGCCTATGCGGTTACTGAAGACAATCGCTTACAGAAAACCCATGCGGCCACAATCGCCAATCGCATGCGGCCAGCCTGCACGATCGTGACTCCTACTAATCGCACCAAAGCAACTCATCCGGCAGCTAAGGACAACCGCATGCAGACAGCCTGTACGGTTTCCACTCCTAGCCGCATAGCGTCCGTTCCACGCTCCTCTCGATCAGTCTTCGACCGTCTCTCATACGGTCCTGACCCTGATAGTTTTCTGGACGATAAGCCAGACTCTGTGGTATTCAACTCAGACTCTTCCTATTACGCACCCGCAAGTGCTAAAAAGAAGAAGTCTAGGGCAGCGCGGGCTCATCAAGCCCAGTCAGCTGTCCCAACCTCTGACTATCGGGGCGTCCCGTTGACTATCACACGGGCCTCTGATGGAAAGTTGTATAGAACCGCTCGAGTCCAGCCCCCGACGGTAAAAGGACAAAGTGGTTCCTCTGACCTGCGTGAGGCGATCCTCCACAAGCGCAAGGAAGGAAAAGGGGCTTCGGTGTGCAAAGAGTCCTCGCTTGGACGTTACTGCACCCAAATCATCGTCAACTGCTGTTGCAACAACACGACAGCGACGGAAGATCGGCCATCAGTCTTCCAAAGACTACAACATCCGAGCTCAGAGGACGAGGCACCCCCTCTTGTCTCTTGCAATTCCACTCAAAAAATCTCCGCCGAGGGGAGTGGAAAGAAGACAAGCATCTCCAGCCCCAAGATATCAACCACTACAGCTAAGAAATTATCGTCTAAACGGTTGTCCTCCACCGGAGTATTCCAACACACCCGTTCAAAGACGAAATCTGCTGCAATGGGAAATTTATCATCCACATCGCTGGGGGTCGTGGGAACTGGGGGTAGCACTCCTCCGAACATCCACAATAATCCGATGTTTCAAGGAGCCGAGCCCGGACAAACAACTCTCCCATCAGGTACAACAGACGCTGATGTCCCCGAGGACATCCATGACTCTCAAGACGAAGCAAGCTCTGAGGCTGGGGATACCGTTCACTCCGAGTCCGAACCTGAAGAGAACATTCCCACCTACCCCGATGACTTCTCGGTGCATGGGTACGACTCGGAGGTTACATCCTCCACCGTTCCTTCTATCACTTCTCATGTAAGGACGGTGTTCATAACGGACAACAATCAAGGTGGTTCCAGCGATCGCCAAAGCATCGACACTTTGGAAGATATACTGCAGGCCTTGGTCAAGTCTGTAGATGAAATCAAAGTCGCTCTTCCAACTCTGCAAGGGGGAACGCCTGGCCAAACAAGCACGGGTCCCGCGGTCGATGCGGACTCGAATTCGGCGGCACCGAACTCGGGCAACAATCCTCCCGAAATAACATCCCCTACCGCGACAGATGAGGCCCGAGAAGTAAGATGAGAGGTTCAGGAGCTCCAAGCCATGTTCTATGCCCGAGAAAACGCTCAAGACCTCAGAATACGGCAATCATACCCTGCTGAATGGAGGGATGTTCTGTTCCAACCAAGATATAAGCCGTTCAATATCAACCCGTATGATGGCAAGACCTCAGTAAGTCGGTACATCATTTACTTCGAGGTCACCACTGACCATCTGTCCCACGATGATGCTATCCTCACGCGATTATTCATTGGGGCATTGGAAGGAGTCACCTTCGACTGGTATCGCAATCTGCCGGACAACTGCATCCACTCCTTCGCTGGCTTCAAGCGCATGTTCTTGGAGAGATTCTACGAGGTAGGGCAGGACGTCACCATGTCCACCCTCATGGACGTCGTCTAAGGGGAGAAGGAGTTGACAAGGAACTACATTGAGCGGTTCCGCCAAACCGCCATGAAGCTGCCCTCCGGAAATTCGGATTCTTCCTTAATTGAAATTTGCCAAAAGAGATTGCTCCCAACAATCAGTCTCTGGATGGGCGAGAGTCAATTCAAGGACTGGAAGGCATTTATCATCAGTGCCATAAGTGCCGAAGAACGACTGAAGAAGGCTCGCCAACTGGGATTACACATCTTGGAAGGAGGAAACAAGGGCAAGCTTTCCAACAACGATAATGGGGGTAGCCCCTCCAACAATCGGGACAATAAGGGAAAGCTGGCTATGGTGGCCGATACAGTACAAAAACCTGAGCCGAAGCCAGCAGACAAACAATGGCCGCAAATCACTTACTCTTTCGATGACGGTCACGTCAAGCCCATCTTGGACATGCTCATACAAGGGGACAGGATTCAACTTCCTCTACCAAGACGGGAACCGCGGCCGACAGAGATGGAGAATCCAAAGTACTACCATTATCATCGCTATGTCCATCATGCTACACACGATTGCTACCAGCTGAAATGGTACATCCAAAACCTCATCGATTCGAACGCTCTGGCCATCGATTTCGAAGAGGTAACCGTGGTGGCCAATATAGTGTCCGTACAATTCAGCAGCTTTCCTCCGACGGAGACTCAAGACGGGGTGGTCCCCGTCCCTCTAGCGACAATGGAGATTACCAATCTTCCACCTCCCCGAGATCAGGCTGCCGGTCTAGTACCCCTCACCACATCACGAGGGGAGGTCATGTGGATCCATCCAGACTTGGTGTCAAAAGTGACTCATCCCACACCATCTTCCACCGGCAAAAAGAAAAGTGGGAAAGTCAGGACCTGCCACACAATCTCGGCAGACAACGAGGAAGCTACAGCCGTCGTCATGCGGTCCGGAGCGCAATCCCAACCTGTGGTTGACAATCCAGCTGAAAATCATCAACCCACTACAACTGATACTCTGGGACCGGCTCAGCCTTCAACGACCGGCAAGCCTAGGCCGAGGAAGACTCGCTTCGACAAATCTCTCCAAAAAGAAGCAGCCCAAGGACTAGAAAGGCCCTACAACTTTGATATCTTAGCGCAATTGGCTAACACACCGGCCAAGTTGTCATTGTACGAACTCCTAAGGCTCTCCAAGGACATTCGTATTGCATTGAGCGAAGCACTCCAAAATGCCGATGCCTATCTGGCTCAATCCAACCTCACCGGGGAGGACTCATCCGTGGATCTCCAAGGCAGTGCCTGCACGGAAGCAATGCCCGACATCGTCTTCACTCCGCAGGACATGCTCATCAAAACCAACCTACATGATCGCCCGCTATACTACATGGGATACATCGTCGACGTGAAGGTGGATCGGATGCACATTGATCCTGGCTCTTCCATAAGCATCATCCCGAAGGGTCTGCTACATCATCTCCGCATCCCAATGCATCGTCTGATACCTACAAGCACCGCCATCAGCAGTTTCAATTCGGGCAGAAGCTACCCTATTGGGAAGATTCGTCTGAAGTGTCAGATTGGCGATCTCCAATCCGAAGTCACCTACTACGTCATAGATGCAGACACTTATTACAACATCCTCTTGGGACGCCCATGGATACACGATTACATGATCGTGCCTTCCACGCTACACCAGTGCTTCAAATATGTCGACAAATACGGCTTCGTGAAGACGGAATTTGCTGACATCGATCCCTTCAAAGGGGTCGAATCTTACTACTCGGACTCCTGCCTATACGAAAAGTCGAAGAGGCACCTTGATGAAGGAAATGAACAAGCTGGTACCGAAACGGCCACGGGATCAGAAGGACCTCTGACGATCCACCTCCAAGCTTGCAAACCGGGAAAGTCCGCACCCTTTACTGCCACTCTGCGGAAGGACGCGATCAGCCTCTCGGCGCAGGAAGAGCAGATGATAATCCGGCTGCCAAGGTCCGGCCAAGTGTCGAGACCCACAACGGGGCCACTGACAATCAGACTGCCGAGAGTCGGTCAACCCCAAACGGAGAAGCTCAATCCCTCCGATAGGCCACTGACGATACGCCTTCCCAAGAAGGGTCGTCACCTCGATGCGAGGTCTGGCACTTCTAGCGAACCGGCCACTCCTTGCTCCACATCAGATGCCAAATTGGGGGTCGCTAGTCTGCCAACGACTCCACGCTCTGCTCCATCAACTGAACTCACATCCACAATATTTCAGATTATCGAGTCATGTACAGGCTGGTATCGCTGAACTCACCTCCATATTTCCTTCAGATTATCGAGTCATGTACCCGCTGGTGCCGCTGAACTCACACTTTCTCAATATTATAAATTATCGAGTTATGTACCCGCTGGTGCCTCTGAACTCACATTCCGGTCACTCTTTCTGATAGTAAGTCACGTATGATTATACCTTTGAACTTTCTTTCTGGAAGAGATCCTCCCTCATGATCCACTACCCGCACTCCCAGTGCACAAAAAGGGTAATCGATCCACAAATTTCCGAAACGGCCATGTCTTCATTACCTCTGAGTCGTTTTCACTTCCACCAAAAATAAATCGCCCCTCGCATAGAACTTCCACGTTCTCCTACCTCTGAGTCGTTCTATGTACCCCCTCTTCATTGAGCCTACTCCTGCCATGTCCTCATTACCTCTGAGTAGGAAGGCTCCGTCGAAGAAACCTTCATGCTTGCTATGTTCCTATTACCTCTGAGTAAGTATGTCGGTCCCCTTTCAACCTATTATCTGTACCCACAACCTGAGTACGACAAGGATAATAGTCCACAAATGTCCTCTGTTGACCACAAACGTCCTTTGTTGACCATAAATGTCCTCTGTTGACCACAAATATCCTCTGTTGACCACAAATGTCCTCTGTTGACCACAAATGTCTGCTGTTGACCACAAATATCTTCCGTGAAGTCTCCCTGCCATGTCCTCATTACCTCTGAGCAGGAAGATTCTACGGTAAAACCCTCATGCTTGCCATGTCCTCATAACCTCTGAGCAAATATGTTGGTTTCCTTTCATCCCATTATCCGTATCCTGAACCAGGGTACACCAAGGATAATAGGTCCACAAATATCCCTTGCTAAGCTTCTTAGCATAAATCCACCATCTCACCATGCCCCGGGAGCCCAGCTGCTCTACGGCATTCTTTTTTCCAACACCGAGAGCATCCATGACCACTTTGCCATGGCTGTTCCGGATATACTGGCCAAACTTGTTATCCGTACCTAAAACCAAGGTACGCCTAGGGTAACAGGTCCACAAATAATTCCCCAGCAAGCCCCAACTCTCCTCCGGGTGCAAAGAACGTCCCCGTACTCCGGTTATACATCTCCAAGAGTGCCACGAACAATGGTTTATTGATAGAAAGCCCGTGACAAGTGCCCCGAATGGCATGATAAAGTCCCACCTCCCGCAGGAATGTTCTGTAGGTCTGCAGAACCCAAGTGGTCAAGTGGGCCCACGTAGAAGTGGGGTTTATCTAGTTCAGCAATGCCAGTCAGCCAACGGGATAAGATTTTTTACGAGCGAGTCGATTCAGGAATGTATCAGCTTGAGTGAGTGTGAAGTTGGGACCGTATACATTCATGAAAGAGCCTGGGGCCAGACCTATCATGTACCGGAGGACGGAATCCTTACCCGCGTACGCTGACCGCATGTTCGGGTTATAATGGATGTTGCCCATCAACATCCCTGATTGGGTAGGAGTTAAGTTACACACCATCTTCCTGTCCAACAACACCATATTGATCCACGACAGAGGATAATGACGTTTCATGAGAAGAATATGGATCGCCATCCCATCCAAAGAAAAATCCCAGTTCTCAGAAATCTCTAATACTCGGGGATTCTTTATGATTAAAGCGTCTCCAAAGAGGAATGAAGGCTTCAGGTATAATCCATCCAGCTTTCCAGTATTCATCATGGCACGGAGATAATGGAGGGTCTGATTCTCGATGGCGTTCAACCTCTCCGAAGGCTCATTAGCAGGAAATTGATTCAGTACATGCTTAATTAAGTCATCAAGACGCACACCCAAGGCAAACTGATTTGAGCCCACTATAAGTTCCCCCGCAGGATTTACTAGCAGATTCACTGAAGAAAGACAAAAGAAACAAGTCAAAAAGATAGCCGAAACACAAACTACGTGATGCTTATGCGGCTTAGCTCAGCATAGCCTCATGCGGCTCAGTTTGAAAGAGCTCATGCGGGTTCAGTTCGAATGAGCTTATGCGGTTCGGTTCGAAAGGAGCATATGCGGTTCAGTTCGGATGAGCCCATGCGGTCCAATTCGAATAAGCTTATATGGTTCGGCTCGAAATAGGCTTATGCGGTTCAGTACAGATGAGCTTATGCGGTCTAGTTTAAATAATCTTATGCGGTTCAGTTCGAAACAGGCTTATCCGACTCAGTTTGAAAAAGCACATGCGGTCCAGTCCAGATGCGCTTATGCGGCCCTGATGATGAAGTAGTTATGCGGCTGCAAACAACAACTTTCATACGGCTCTGGCCTGGGTCATATCCCATGCGGCTCGAACACGAGTCGGACACGCAACACACTTGGAAATACAGGCTCGTGCATAAGATATGCGGCGTAGCCATGACAGTTCATGTTGATGGTCCTACCAGCAATAGGCGGGTGAACGTCGGGGTGGAAAATAGGCACGTCAGTCGGCGGAGGAGCCGCCACGTTCGCCGTCGCAGTCGATGAAGACACGGCCGTTTTGCCCTTCGCTGCCGCAGACGACGATGCGGCCTTCTTGCCCATAGCAGTGATAGTCTTCTTGGGAGCCATTGCCGATCGTTGATGGGAGAAGACAAAAAGGAAGTCGGCAACAAGGAGTTCGAGCAAAGAGAGAAGGTAAAGAAACCCTCAAAGAATAAAATTACTCCTATTTATAGGCGAAGGAGGCTCGAAAATCAACAAACGCCTCGATCCACGCACCGTCTAAAAGAATAAAGGTAAAACGCTTCGGTCAAAACAAAACTGACCCTTGGGATCCTCCCCCAAAAGGCGGCGTTAATTCAAAAAACGAATCAAAGGCATTTAATGTAGAAGATTTGCACACGTGGTTAGGACACGTGGCAAAAAGTCTATGCGGCCTAATAGCTCATGCGGCCAGATAAATCCATACGGCTGAATCATCTATGCAGTCAACAGTGGCCATGCTTCTTATTCAAAGTATTTCAATTTTGCAAATTGAAAACTTTGAAGGGGGTCTTGTAGAAGCATAGAAAATATCAGAATGATGGTCTATGCGGCTCAGAATAGGAGAACCCCATGCGGCTCATACAGGAGCAGTCCCATACGGTTTAGATAGACTCTCAGTCTCATGCGGCTCGGGACAGGAGAGTCCATACGGCTTACATAGGGACAGTCCCATGCGGTTCAAAGAGTCTCTCAGTCGCATGCGGCTCAGAAGTACATGCGGCTCACATACGACCAAAAGAGATATGTGGCTCGATCAACACCACGTGTCCTCATAGGATCCCTTCACACAGCTGGCCATCGAGTAATGGCCTTATTCAATGCTCTGCCATGATTTGACAGCTGACGGCTCTGACATGAAGTGTCATAATGGTCCTGTTATAATGACAGACTCTTCGGGAACGGAAGAAAATCTCTGATACGATCCAAGATTGCCACGTAGCTACTCCCATGCGGCTCAATTGAAGAACAGTTTCATGCGGCTGGCAAGAATTATCTTCTTGTGGCTCACCAAGAAGCCGTCCCATGCGGCTCGCAAGTACTATACCTATGCGGCTCACTGAGATACTGTCTCATGCGGTTCATGGATATCATGTAGCTCTGGCAGAGTCCACCATTAAGACACGTGGCAGAGATTCAATTGCCCCCACGGCTTGATAGCTGGTAGCAAGGATGATTATGGGATACAGATCAATCAGAGATTTACCAGATCTCAATGACCATATTTAACGTTATCCTCATAATTAATGAGATCAGGTCATATCATTCATGATCAAACCAATGGGACATGTGGTGAGAGATCCAAGCTTGACACAACCAATCATAAAGATTTAAAGCAATCAGCATTAACCATTCACAGGATTCAATACTATCCACATTAATGGCCCAGATCCTTCACGCTTAGGACTAATGGTTCAGATTGATTAATCATCAGGCCACCTCCAGTTTGAGAATGGACAATCATCCAAACCCTAATGATGCCCCTACTCCTATAAATAAGCAAGGTGCCATTCCTTTACAAAAAGAAAGAAAAAGAGATACAGAGAGACTTCCCCAATAATCAGAGAGAAAATATACAGAGAGAGAGAAGCCAGAAGAATAATAGAGGGAGAGCAAGAAGAGCATTTCTTCATCAACGCCAACCATCTCTTCACTGGAGCCAAGGCTGCATACCGATCGTCCAAGGAGTAAGGCAGGGCTGCCGTCGCCTTCCCGAGCATCTATCGTTACCCCCCAGAATCTAAAATAAATAATTGTACTTAGACTGCTGTACCTAGGTTTTCGTCCCTAGGCTTTCTTTGTACGAGCGAGTTTGTAACGTGAAGTAAAAGTCCGGTCCTCCAATAATTGTTCTGTTCTTTTATATTTCCTGGCAAACAGCAGAAGGTCTCCTTAGGCTTGTCGGAGGAGCCCTGAGAATTGGAAGCTCCCTTAGAAGTATCGACCTTCAGGACTTCCTTCCCTTTACCCCCACGGACAGGGATAGTTTAAAGATGCTTGCCATTGTCTTCAGATTTGGATGTTTTCGACCCCAGTAGTTCCAGATTAGGAATATCATTTTCAGCAGCATCAGCGGCCCCAATAAAAGCGGGCCATGTATCATACTTACGTATACCCAGACAGAACTTCACTGTAGAAAGAAAGTTATATCGATATGTATCCATAAGTTTTGAGTCTGGTATGTCGAAGGGCATCTTCAACGCTAGCCGCCTGAAGCATTCGATGAAAGCAATGACAGACTCAGTCCTTCTTTGCTTGGTCTCGATGAGGGTGGACATGCTAACATGCATGCCACTCTCATAAAACCTGTTGAGGAACAACCTCTCCAAGTTTTTAAAAGAATTGATACAACCGTCAGACAAACTACAGAACCATTCAAAAGCCATCCTCTGTAAGGTGCTAATAAACAGCTTTAACAAGAACAGATCATCCCTGGGTAAGTGTAGAGTCTGCGTATTGAAGTATGTCATGTGTGGACGAGGAGAAGTCAACCCGTCAAATGAATTTAGCGTCAGCGGCTTGTAGTTAGGAAGGCAAGTAACATTCTCCCATTCAGGAGGATAAGGTTGAGATATCCCTATCTTCTGAAGCTCGTCTTTGTGTGAGTTGGTGTCGAGACGGGCAACCAAGGAATTAATTGCATCCTGTTGATTGAGCAGGTATTGGAAAACGGCTGCTGAACGGTTGTCAGACGTCGTTGGCGAAGGACCACACCCAGCATTTGCAAGATTTGGCGGAGGCGCAACGGAATGATACTCCTTTTGTAGTGAAGGAGGGTTATTGCTATGAACCAGACTGATGTGAGCCGAGACGTTTTATTAAGGTGGAGGAACAACCCCAACAGCTTGGACCGCCATGATACTGGTAAGTATATTAGTGATATTGGCAAATGTTATTTCAAGACCCTCTAGCCGTTTGCTGGTCTGATCACTGGCTTCTTCAGGTCTTTCTCCGTATGCCATGTATGTAGATAACATGCGAGGATGAACAGAGGAAACAGTACAACTGGTGCTGATACTGTCTGTCTCCGAGTTGATAAGTCCCTCATCTTCAGGTAGGGGAGGTAGATAGTCGCCATCAGACTCAGAGAGATTGTCGTCCTCTGGAAGGCTACCTCCAGCGTGACGGTCATCTGCTTCAGACTCTGAGGGAATACTACCTCCAGCTTGGGAGTCTTCGTCATCTATACGGAATCTCGCCTTTGACCGAGTACCCATATAGACTCCTTCAGATGTGTCAGCCTGCTGGCCATCTGTTGGTAGACTTTTTCTCCTTCTTCTCGAGGAACTGAGAGAAAAAGTTGGATTTGTGGTCCATTGCCTTTGATTGGGGCTTCCATAAGGGGGACCCCATGAAGCCATGTTGGATGAAACACACAGGGGTTTTTCATCGTCAGAGAAATGTAATCGTCAAAACACGGACTGTCTCTGAGGCACTATCGTTGCTTTGGAGCAGCAACAGTTGATGACAATACTGGTGCACGGATGTGCACCATGAATTGTTGTGTCCTTTCTTGCTTTACGCTTATGATTTATCATGTCGCGTAAGTCAGCGGAAGGGAGTTGTGCCTTAAAACCCATGTTAAATGCATCGTCGAGCTTCGCATGCGGGTTTTTAAGGAGAGTTGGCGCATCCAGACTTAGTTCACATACAGGAGTAACCCCCCTACCTAAGTTCTGTGATTTCCTTAAAGACAGCCCCATGCTATACGCGTTGGGGCCTGTCTTTTTGCTGTGGGCGCATAGGCCCTGGAGACTGGCTTTGGGCGCATACTTCTTGGCAACATGTCTGAGCTTCCTCGATGTGGGCACATATTATAGATCAGTTGAGCCTGGGCGCATAGCCTTGGGCACATGACCCTGGATGCCCAATCTGTCTTAGGCAGAAGCCTTCTGATTAGAGTTATGCGCCCACACACCCCCTTGGGCGCATAGCTTCGGGTGCATGCTTGGTTGAGCAGCGTTGTTTTCTTCCAACTTCATCTCCTTTATTTGTGAGCCTCGCTAGGTTTGCCCAGAGTGTTGCACACTCCGATTCTTGGCATTGTAGTATTTTCATTTGCCAAGTCTCGGGCATTGAACACTCTGTTGTTAGTTGTACAAGAGCAAAGTCGCTAGGCTAGTAGAGCCCAGAACGGTGTAACCCATCTTTATTTGGGGAGCTTCTATAAAAGAGACATGCGCCCATGTGATAGAGTCCTCCTGCTATGATACTGGCAGGATATGTACGACGAGCCTTCGGAAGCCAAGTCTTGCGAGACTTGTTTGGCTTCGCTGATTTTGAGGGAGTAGAGCCGTCCCTCGAGAGCATCTCTTCGAATGCCTGCTGATCGAACTTCACGATCAGCATCCTCTGAGTGCTCCCCACTTTGTCAGTATCGGATTACGTTACCACATTCTCGTCAGAGGAAAAGGTATTCCCTAGCAGAGTCTCCCTTTTTATGGACACACACAAAAAGAAGAAGAAATGATGTCTTTTCTTTATTGGCACAAGGCACCACAAATCGAGTACGCCTGAGTGATCCTGTGCTGAGGATCCCCGAGTACAAAAAAGAATTTTGGGGAATGTGACGATGGAGATCGAGCGACAGTTGCTCCTTTACTCCATTGACACTCCGATTATAAAAGTAGGAGAAAACCTAATAAAATTGCTAACTTTCGACTCACTGGCAAGAAGTGCAGCAATTTGGCTCTTGAAAATGCTCTCTGTTCTGTATTTTGAAGGGGAATAAGACCCCTTTTTATAATCATTCTTGTGCTGGAATGATGTAATGCACCCACATGAGGAAACACACTAGTTTTCATGTGGGCGCATGGTCCTACTTTTGGCGCATAGGATGTAGGTGCATACAGACTGCGTGGCCGTGGGTTGATCGTGGTGCTGACGTGGCCGCATGCTTCGGTGCACGACTGCTCGTAGAGAATGACGTGGCCATATGCTTCGGTGCACATTTTGATCGTGGCTTTGACCGAGTCAGGGACTGTTCTGGCTTGGGCGCATAGCATAAAACAGGGCTATACGCCCCCTTCTGGAGGAGCTTGTCTTGGGCGCATGGGTATATGACCTCATTGGAGCTTGGGCGCATATGACCTTGTTGGAAGCTTTGGGTGCATAAGGCTCATTGGTGATTTGGGTGCATAAGGCTCCTTGGTGAATTGGGCGTATATGCCCAGTCTGCTAAAATTTTTATGCTTCTACAAGCAACTGATGTCGAGGATCCACTTGCTCCTAACATAAGTCAGGTTTTCACCTACAAAAGAGTTTGCAGATGAAACTTTTGGTTCACATTTCTTGTAGGGTCCGAATATGTTAGTCTTTGTTATCTATGCACATACATTTAAATCAACTAATTTTCTTACTCTACCTACAGGTAAGATATGACCAATGGTGCCACAATAGTGACATCTAGCATGCTGAGTGTTAGGTGCAGTATGTTGTGCATGATTGGTAGGTCTTGGTATTCTAGTTGGATACTTGTAGTAGAATGCATGTCGGTTTGTCTTCTTAGAAAAACTTGGCTATGTTTGGTCTGACAATATTGGGTTTAACAGTATTGATTTTGACTGTGTTCCGATGTTTCGGTAATTGACACGTGTTAGGATAGTAAGCAGCAACTTTAGGCTATTTTTCTAACCTAATTTCCAAGTTTTTAGAGGTATCATAAATTGTGTTATTGTCTGTTGTGAGTACATCAATTCTGACTACTACACAGTGATGGCTCTTCTTCTCTTTGAGTAAATCTTTCTCAAGTTTAGCAATTGTCTTGTCTTTTTCTTTGGATAAATGTGTAGTCTCGTGTAGTTGCAGTTTGACAGAAGAAAGCTCACCAGTCTCACTAAGGTTTTAACTATTTCTAACCTCAACTAGTAAGTCGGTAAGTCTTCCTATTTCACCTCTGTACTCTTTGAGTACCTTTTTAGAGTTTTGGTATTTGCCAAGCATTTTTCTGTGGTCATCTAAACGGTAACTAAAAGCTTCCCCTAACTGGTCAAAGGTAAAATTATTATATGTATCAAACTGGGGGTTTAAGTTTACCCGATCAAATGCCATCAAGCATGCATTTGCAACATTGTTTGATTGTTCGTCTTCTGAATCACTGACTTCGCTTTCATACCAAATACTTGTGTTGGCATATCTTCTAGAAGTAGATTTCTTCAAGTAACTCTTTTTATACTTGTTGCCTTTCCTAGTTGATGATGATGCCGTCGGACAGTCCTTCTTGATGTGTTATTTCTTCTTACAATCGTAGCAGATTGGATCTTCTTCATTATTGTTGTTGTTGCTGCTATTGTGTTCCTTCATTCTTCGGTTAAACCTCATGAACTTCTTCACTAGGAGAGCTTGATCATCAGTATCGGAGTCGCTGTCGTCAGAATCTTCTTCGACAGCTCTTCATTGTTGAGCTTTGAAGGCGACTAATTTTTCCTTCGGTGCCACGTCTTCAAAGTCTTGAAGTTCCATCTCGCGAGTGAGTAGCTTTCCCATGAGCGTTTCAACATACATGGTAGTGAGGTTGTTTCCTTCAACGATTGCTGTAACCTTCATAATCCAGTTCTTTATGAGAGCTCACTGCACCTTGCGAATCTTCACAAGGTTATTATATTCCTTGCCTAGGGAGGACAAAGGATTTACAATATCCAGAAATATTGTCAACATTTGTGTAACAAACTCGTTTGGCTTCATCCTGAATGCCTCATACTCTTGAGTAAGTCTACTGATCTTGGACTCCTTGACTTGTGTCGTGCTTTCATAAGTGACTTTGATAAGTTTCTATACCTCATGAGTTGTTGTGCATATAGACACCCTGTTGAATTCAGTCATGTCTAAAGCACAAAATAAAACTTTAATAGCACATACGTCAAGACTGGCTTCTTTCTTTTCAGAATCAGTATACTTGTCATATGCTTTTTGAACCAAATTTTTATCAATAAGAACACGTAGAGGCTTTTTATAGCCGTCAACTACAATTGACCAAAAGTCAAAATCTAGAGATTTCAAAAAGAAACTTATACGTGTTTTCCATTAAGTGTAGTTAGTACAATCAAACAGTGGGGTTTGTTTGTGGCTTGGCCTTCAGTTGTAAATTTTATACTTGCCATATGTGATATAGTGATCTATGTAACAACTATTATATATAAAAAAAGTAATAACAATGTTACCTCACTTTACCTGTATAACCCGCTGTGAGGACTAATTTCCCTCTTATGAGGACTAATCCAGTCTTATGAGGACTAATCCAGTCGGGAGAACTCTGGCTCCCAGTTGAAACTCACTATAAAAAAATCAAAAGTTTTCATTCGAAGTCCTTGTCAACTTCTACAAACATGAGCTTTGATCCGAAGTACACGACGGACTTTAATTGTGAAGTATCTCACTTTTATCAAGCCTCTTGATTACAATAACTCTGAACTTCTAGGCCGTACCATAGTAAAAAATTGACTAGAGAATTGTAACTGGCATGGGATTTGAAATTAGAAACTTTGTGGGGCTTTAGAAGATCGTAGTAAGTTTAGAGAGAAGAGACATGAAAGTGAATGAGAGAGTTGAAATGGTAAAATTGTCTCTATTTACATGATTTTCAAAAGAAGAATTCGGATAGAATTCAGGCAGAATTCTATGAGAGAATCTCGGTATATAGTTGTTGCATCCGTAACGGCGAAAAGACTGAGTTTAAAAAATCCAACATTTTAGGTAGCCAAATTCGGGCCAAATTTGGGGCGAATTCATCTAAAATTCTGCTAGTCCAGAATAGGTTAATTTTTGGGTTTGTAACTCAAGTTTTTGGGTTTTCGATTTTTCAAACAGTTAGGAAGTAGTTGGGCTTTGTGAGTGGGTTTATTTTTAAAATAAAAGGATATTTTAAAAATGTTTCTTGGGTAGCCTATTTGCCAGTACGACACAGTTTACATTGTATTCCTAGACTCAATAAAATACAAAAGTACATTGAGAATTGAAATACAAACGCGACAACAAATACAGCTCCAAGTCATGAACGGTAGCAGGCACAGGCTGTCGCAGTTCATCCAAGTAGCCCTTATATCGAGACATGGCTAGATTAATTATTAAAATTTGGTTCGACCATGACCAATGGGCCAACACACGAGAATTGTTTAGGTATGGTTGGATACAATTCTATGGACATAAGATTTTAGGTTTAGGCATGGGCTTATTGTGGTTTTAGGAAAAATAGTTTAGGAATGATTGTTTAACTAATAAATGGGATGTTCATAGGATTAGAAAAAGAAATTTCTAGAATCCTAATTAGCAGATGTTATTTATAATTAAAATAGAATATTCTCGAAAGATGCCAGATTCCCTAGGCATATTCTTCATGCTTAATTAAGTACATTCTTAACTAAAATATATACTTAATTAATCTAGAAAGTTTCTACCTTAAGCATGACTAGGTATTTACTACACTTGACACTCTCTCTTCACTAATTACTAAATTGTCATTACTTCTCCATAATTACAAAATAAATATTTTCTAGAAAATTAGGAATTTAGAAAAATAATAATATATATGAAATTTGGAAGGAGGGGGTTACACAACTCCTGCAGTGACTTCTTTTGTTGCACCTCATGCACGGCCATCCAAGCCAGCAATGGACAAGTCAAAGCAAAAGGACGTCCGAGTCGACAAATTCTTGAAGAAGAACCTTCCTCAAGGCTGGCTTCTTTCTTTTCAGAATCAGTATACTTATCATGTGCTTTTTCAACCAAATTTTCATCAATAAGAACACGTAGAGGCTTTTTATAGCCGTCAACTACAATTGACCATAAGTCGAAACCTAAAGATTTTAAAAAAAATCATACGTATTTTTCAGTAAGGGTAGTTAGTACCATCAAACAGTGGGGGTCTGTTTGTGGCTTGGCCTTTAGTTATGAATTTCACACTTGCCATATGTGGTATAATGATCTACGTAACATCAGTTATATACAAAGAAAGTAATAGCAATGTTACCTCCCTTTACCTGTATAACCCACTCTGATACCAATTGTCGGAATGAAATATAAAATGATATACTCTAGAGGGGGTGAATAGAGTACGCAGCAGAACATTAACTATTAAAATAAGTTAACAGCAATATTACAGAAATATATCACAGTTATGAGTAAGTAAAAGTAAAGTACAAAGAGGAAACTCAAGGACGACGATGTATACTGGTATCCCTCTTGTGAGGACTAATCCAGTCGGGAGAACTCTGCCTCCTAGTTGAAATATACTATGGAAAAATCATGTTTTTATCCGAAGTCCTTGCCAACTTCTACAAACGCGAGCTTTGATCCGAAGTGCTCGATCAACTTTAATTGTGAAGTGTCTCACTTCTGTCAAGCCACTTGATTACAATTACTCTGAACTTCTAGACCGTACCACATTGGCAAATTGACTAGAGGATTGAAACTGGCTTGGGATTTAAAATTGAAAGCTTAGTGGTGCTTTAGAATATCGTAGTAATCTTTAGAGAGAAGAGATATGAAAGTGAATGAGTGAGTTGAAATGGTAGAATTTTTTCTTTATTTATGGGATTTCTAAAAGGAGAATTCGGGCAGAATTCAGACAAAATTTGGACAGAATTCTATGAGAGAATCTTGGCATATAGTCGTTGCATTCGTAAATGTGGGAAGACTGAATTTAAACCCAATGTTCAGGGTAGTCAAAATCGGGGAAAATTCATCCATAATTCTGTTAGTCCAGAATGGGTTGGTTTTTGGGTTTGCAACTCAGGTTTTTGGGCTTTCGAATTTCAAGCAGTTAGAAAGTAGTTTGGACTTTGTGAGTGGACTTGTTTTCAAAATGAAAGGGTATTTTGAAAACATTTCTTGGATAGCCTATTTGCTAGTACGATGCGGTTTACATTGTATTCCTAGAATTAAAAATATATTAAAATATATTGAGAATTAAAATACAGACGCGACAAAAAATACAGTTCCAAGTATTGAATGGTAGCAGGCATAGGCTGTCGCAGTTCATCCAAGTAGCCCTTATATCGAGACAGGGTTAGATCAATTATTAAAATTCGGTTCGACCATGACCAATGGGCCGACACATCTCGCATACATCAGAAGATTCATAGAAAATTTCTCTGGACGATGTCAGCCCTTCACCAAGTTTATGAAGAAGGAGGTTTCCTACGTCTGGATCGAAGAATGTCAGAATGCATTTGACTACATCAAGGCGTACCTTATAAACCCTCCAGTTTTGGTGGCACCATTCGAGGGTAAACTCTTCCTGCTCTATGTCCGTACGATGGACCATTCTCTCGGAGCTCTACTGGCTCAGAAAAATGATGCAAGCCACGAGCAGTCCATCTACTATCTTAGCAGGATAATGATTGGTGCCGAACATCGATACAGTCAGGTCAAGAAGGAATATTTGGCTCTGGTCTTTACCATCCAGAAGACTCTGTATTATGTAGTTGGTCAGACAACCCACGTTATCTTCTGAGTTAACCCACTCAGGGTCCTTAGGACGAAACTAGGAGCATTAAACTCTCGACTAGCTACGTGAGCATTGCTACTATCCTCGAATAATATGGTATTTATTCTACAGAAAGCTGTCAAGGGCCAAGCATTGGCCGACTTCCTAGCCGCATGTCCGATACCAGAAACATCAAATCTTTATAATGACATTCCGATGAGGTCTTGGAATCCAATACCGCAGAGGAGGCCCCGTCTGAAGAATATTCTTCGACGGCGCTTCAAGTACAAGTCCTAAAGACCAAATCATCGCATGAGTGGAGTGGTATTGGTTTCCCTACATTGTCTGGTCATTCAGCGTGCCTATTCCCTCACAGAGCCGTGCTCTAACAATGTGGCAGAGTATAATACTCTCATCATCGAACTTCAGTTGGTAAAACAACTGGGGGTTGACTACCTCAAATCCTATGGTGACTCTAAACTTATAGTCAACCAGGTTCGAGGATAGTTTGAGGTCCATCATGAAGACCTACTTCCCTACATAAGATAGCCCTCGACATCATCTCTACTTTGACCAAGTTCTTTATAGAACACGTGCCTCGGCTACAGAATCTAGAGGCCGAAGCTCTTGTCGGCCTCACTGCCTTCTTAGCAGCCCCTGTCGGGACCCAATACTCCATCACAGTAGGTGGTCGAGAACTGGTGTGTTTCAAAAGTAACTTATGTATGTCTTTGAACCACTCTCTGCAAATAGACACCAACATGGACGTTAGAGATTGATGATTCCCGTTTACAGACTATGCAGTCTACAGAATCCTCCATGATGACTTGAAGGAGGCAATGTCCGTTAAAAGATGCTATATCCGATTCTATTATGACACGACCACCAAGATATTATATCGTCGTTCATATGACAGACTTCTTCTCCGATATTTGTCGAATGATGAGGCAATGAAAGCCCTCTGGGAAGGCCATAACGACATTTGTGGGGCCCATCAACCCGGCCCTAAGCTACAAGACCGACTCCGACTCATAGGCTATTATGGGCCTACCATGATGCTAGATGATGTTGAATATGCCAAGAAGTGCCGAGCATGCCAGTTTCATGCCGACTTCATTCGCTGACCTTCAGAATTCCTATATCCTACGATCGCATCTTGGCCGTTTAAAGCCTAGGCTATGTACATTGTTGGACCAATCACCCCTCCGTCCTCCAGAGGGCATCGCTTCATTCTTGCTGTTACCTAATATTTTTTAAATAGGCAGAAGTAGTACCTCTCTCCAAGGTTAAAAGCTCAAACATGATTAGCTTCCTTAAACATCACGTTATCTACCGTTTTGGAGCTGGAGGATCATCCACGATAATGGACCATAATTCATAAGCCATGCATTAAGCCAATTTTGTGACAAAAATTATATTCAAAATGTGGCATCAACTACCTACAACCCAGCGGCAAACGGATTGGTGGAAGCCTTCAACAAGACAATTGTCAAACTTCTCAAGAAAGTTGTGTCAGTTAACAACGTGATTGGGATGAGAAGTTTGGAGAATGCCTCTGGATTTACCGTACCATAGTCCGAACTTCGAGGGTAATATGTCATTTTGTCAGGTGTATGGGAGCAAAGCAGTCATTTTTCTAAAAATCCAGATCCCCTCGCTATGAGTGGCCATCACAAATCAGCTGACAGATGAGGACAATCAACGTTGTCGGTTACAAGGATTGCAGGCACTTGACGAAAAATGCCTTCTGGCTCAACAGCACATCGAGCTCTATCAGACCCGTATTTTTAGACCTTTAACAAAAAGGTTAAAGAAAGAACATCTTCGCTTCAGCCTTGACCATTGCCCAACGTTCGACCTCTCGTCGCAACACTGTCTCATCTTTGAAGGCGGCAAGTTTAGCAGGGACCGCATCCAATTCGTCCTTCTGACATAACAAGTGCACCTTGCATTGAGCTTGGACCTCCAATTGCTCGCGAAAAGATACAGCATTCTTGTCACTCTCGTTTTTCGTTATACATATTTTTGGTATACATGTATAGAATTATGACAACTGTCAGGCGACCCATATTTTGACTTGTCATTTTTAGCCTAATCTTGGTTTAATTTGCATTGGTTCGGTTCGGCTTAGCTTGGCTTGGTTTGTTTTGGTTTGGGTTGAGATGGATAGGTTGGTATATATACCAACTTCTCTCTCTCTCCTTCATTATTTCTCATTACTTCTCCACCTTCTTCATCTTCTTCCTCATTTACTCCTCTACCAACACTAGGGAAGTGCAACTTGCTTCATGATGGATCTTAAGTTTTATTATTCCACTCTCTTCCTTACATGATTCTAAGCTTCTTTAGAACATAGCATTTATGGTTTTAATGGATGGATTTTTATAGATCTAAGTCTTAAGATTTTCTTGTTTTCTTTGGTTTTGATCTATTAAAACTTGATATTTTCGAAAACCAGTCGCTCCATGTTATAGGAAATTTTGTTCTACCCAATTTTGACTTTTGAAAAGCTTGATTTTGACCCATTTTGGAGGAGTCATGGCATTTTAAAGTTCATAAATTCAACTAAGCATTCTATGCTTGTTGGAGAAGATGAAAAGTGCATGCGCGCTCTTTAGCACTATGCCATCTTATTGTGCGCGCGCTCCTTAGCGTTGCACTATTCTGGTCGTACTCTCTTTAGCGCCACGCTCCTTGCGTGCCACCCCGTTCTTCTGACCGAGTGCCACCTAGCGTCGCGTGCTCTTTAGCGCCGCACTCTTCGGTCGTGCGCCACTTGACCCAGCGCCACTTGCCGTGCTCTACCCTATGCTTCTAACCGAATGCCATCTAGTGTCGCGCTCTTCAGTCGTGCGCCAGTTGGCCCAGCGCCACTTGCCGTGTGCCATCTCGTGCTTGTGGCCGAGCGCCACCTATCGCCAAGCGATCCTTAGCGGCATACGCTCTCTAGCGCCGCACACCATTCTCATCGCGTGTGCCAATTGTCGTGCGCCTAATAACCAGTGTATCTTCATGCTTATTCTCTTGTAATGTTTTGTTATGTGCATGTACCCTGTACTTAGCTTATCTTGTAACGACCCGACTTGAATACTATCCACCATGGAACCATTAACTTGAGCATGAGAGTACTTGACTGTAACCAGAACCTGACCTGAACACGACATGGCAATACGATCCCGACATGATAACTTGTTAATACTACGCATGATAGATCTTGAGCTTGATGAGATTTGAACTGAATATTGACTTGAATTGAACATGATAACATGAACCCGTCTTGTATAATCTTGATTATGGCCCGTCGAGTGTAACACCACTTTTCTAAAATGAGGGTAATTTTGAACTTTTATAATTTTGATTAATCAATAATAAGATTTAACTCATGTTGTGATTTTTGGTGATTTAATCAATTTAAAACTATTTAAGATGTTGAATTGTGATTTTGATGGTTAAGTAGTTAAACCCTAGTTTTGCTAAGCCTAGTGACTAACCATGACCAAGGGAGCCTAGTCATGTGATTAGGATGACTAATTACAACTTTTTAGCCTAGGAATATTTTGGTCATTTTGACAATTTTGTGAAATTATAATTTATATTAATTAAATATTGTGCTAATCCTTTAGTTAAGCCTTAACCTAGAAGTTTAACCTAATCTAGATTTGTCTTGAGGTTAGAATCATGGTTAGAACATTCGTACTAAGTGCCAAGATTAACAATATCTAGATATTTCTAAGTAGGATATTTATCCCTTAGGATATTTGTGAAAAAGAAAGCCTTATGACTAGTTGAACCAATAGGAAGGCTTAGAATTGGGTGGACAAGCCATAGCCACTCATCTATATCTAAAACCTAACCCTACTTTATCTAAGGGCAGCCACTATAGGTAGGTTATCCTCCATTCCTTTCATTTTATTCCATCTTGCCTATTTTTCTTCACAAAGTGTTCTTCCCCAAATTAGAGAACTTTTCTCTTTGATTTGATCTCCAAATCCTTACATCTCTGTACCAAAACTTCCACCCAACCTTCTCATACTACCAAGGGAGGGTGCTAGAAAAGATTTGGAGCAAAGTGCAAGGAGGAGTGTCCTTTTTGGGAGATCTTCGTGTCGGAGCCGTGTCCTTGGGAGTATCATTGGGATTCCACTCCCAATAGGTAAAACTAACCCTCCAAATTGATTTCCTATGTATATTAGTTATTTTTGAACCCATAGGATCCACCCCCATGCATGTACCCCATTTAGATTCAAATTTGAGACCATTTGGAGCTCTCTTGAGGATTTTAGATATGTGTCTTGTGTCCTACTTGATAGATCCCAATTAGGACACCCTATGTGTATGTATGTATGATAATAGTTTATATGGATATTTAAATTCAGTTTTAGAATGGCTAGAGAGTGGATTTATCTTAGTTAGGATGGTTAGAATGAGTTTCATTTGGATACCTATGTTGGTATCCAAGTATCTTGGCCTACATGTGTTTCTTTTGTCCAAAACAACTCAAATTCGTCATAATATTCATCCACATTTTTATGAACTAAAGCAACTTAGAAATGTCATAACTTTTAGCTTAGAACTCCGATTAATCTCCCGTTTTTTAAAAAGAACCGTATCGAAGTTAGCTTTCCAAATATATATTTTAATTAGCCAAATTCTTTTTGGAACTTTCTGTAGAATTATTTGAGTGTCAGCTCTATGAAAGACAAACGCGTTTCGGTATTTTTGCGATTTCGGGAGCTTCCGGACACGAAAATACGATCCGCTTAAAGTTTCGAAAAGCTAACATAAAGGACTATAAAATAATTTAACCTATAATTTAGTGAAGGCCCAATTGGTATAATATTGGTTTTAAGTAGAAGAGTGACTATACGACATAGGCAGTTTGTGTAACCTATGAGCCTATGTAGTATGGATATTAAATGAATGTAGAGTATGTAATGCATGATATGTCAGATGAATGAAATGATATATATATATATATATATGATATATATCCACTTTATAAATATGTATATATATGGTTGAATGCAAGCATGTAGGAATGCAATTAATGTAATGTATGTAAGCAATGCATAAATGCATGAATGAAAGAATGATATACAATGTATGCATGAAAGTATATAATGAATGCTAGATATGAATGCAAAGTATACATGTAATGATAGATATGAATGCATAATGTTGTAGAAGCATGGAAAATATTAGAAATAAAGGCATAATGACCCATGCGGCTCTGGACAGCAAGCCTATGCGGTTCATACTGGAGTTGCTTTATGCGGCCAAAAAGGAGACCCCCAGACTCATGCGGCTCGGGGACATGCGGCTCAAATCGATGCCACGTGTGACCCCCCCTACAGTTGGCCATTGGAGTAATGGCCTCATTTTAATGCTCTGACACGACTCGACGGCTGCGACGTCTCTGACATAAAGTGTCATAATGGCTCTGCCATAATGACAGATTCTTCGAAAAAAGAAGAAGATCTCTGACCCGATCTGTCAGAAATCCTATGTTGCCACGTGGCAAAAGTCTCATGCGGCTCGGTTAAAGAACAGCTTCATGCGGCTCCGTGAGGCGTCATTCTAATATGATTAACAGAAATCCGCCATATGCGGTCCACTCATAGCCCGGCCTATGCGGCTCAATACCACATGCGGCCTACAGAAACTATACGGCTCATGGAGAGGTCGTCTCCTGCGGTTCGCAAAGACCACGCATATGAGGCTCACGGAAAGTTCGTCCCCTGCGGCTCGACGAGATGTTGACTCATGCGGCTCATGAAGGGTATCTCCCTGCGGTTCAAGTATTGGCCACTCTATGCGGCCCTGGCAGGATCTTCAATCAAAAGACGTGGCATTGAAGATTCGACCGAATCCCAACGAGAATATTTGACATCATCAGCAAGACACGTGGCGAGCAATCAGATATTAGCATAACCAATCACGAAGATTTAAAGCAATCAGCATTAACTGCTCATAAGATTTGGTGCTATCCGCATTAGTGGCCGAGATTCGTTATGATCAAGATCAAGGGTCCAGATAGAATGAAGGAGCGCCGACATTCCAAACAGATAGCAAACCCTAATAATCACATCCCACCCTTATAAATAGCCAGCAGCATTCCCATAAAAAAAAGAGGGCGGCAATAATAAAAAAAAATAAGAAGAGAGAGATACCCACAGAGAGAGAGTTCCCCTTTTTTCGTGACAATCACAGAGAGAGAGAAGCCCAGAGAGCAACCAGAGAGGAGCAAGAAGAGCCTTTCTTCGTCAACGTCGAGCAAATCTTCCCCGAGTCAAGACTGCATACTGATCGTCCAAGGAGTAAGGCAGAGCGGCCGTGGCTTTCCCGAGCCTCTATCGTCACCCCCCAGAATCAAAAATAAACAATCGCACTTAGTCTGCTGTACCTAGGTTTTCGTCCCTAGGCTTTCTTTGTGCGAGCGAGTTTGTATTGTGAGTCTAAGTTCAGTCCTCCGATAATTGTTCTGTTCTTTTACAATCAATGGCAAACACGATGGCGACTCTGCTGGGGACCCACTTCTCCACGGCTGAGGAGTTGGTGACGCAATCAGATGCAGCCAAACTTGGCTCCACACAAAAGAAGATGGTCGTCCGCTTCGACCAACAGGCGTTCGAAGAGATGCTCTCTGAAGGCAGCGCTGGCCCGGCCCAGAAGCCCACCCGCACCACGAAGGCTCGCAAAGAATGGAGACCGAAGTCATTTGCTCCTCCTCAAGCCCTCGATGGGATGCCCTCTGTTGCTCAAGACGGCGAGAAGGATTCCCCTGCGGTCCCACTTCAGATCGTAGACAACTCTGCTGCCCCCAAGTCCGACAGAAGAAAACATTATGATGCTGGACTTGCAGGGATAAAGAGGGACTCTACGCGGTCCGAACCGCAGAAGAGTATTAGCCGCAGGGAGAAAGCCCATGCGGCTACATCCGCCAACCGCATGAAGAAAACTCATGCGGCTACTTCTGTCAGCCGCATAACTTATGCGACTACAGTTCCCGACCGCATGGATGAAACTCATGCGGCTAGAAAAGTCAATCATTTGCAAAAAACCCATGCGGCCACAGATGCCAACCGCATGCGGCCAGCCTGCACGGTCATGGCTCCTAGCCGCATAAGAACTCGTCCGACGACAGGAGACAACCGCGTACAGACAGCCTGCACGGTTTCCACTCCCAACCGCATAGCATCCGCTCCATGCTCCTCTCGATCAGTTTTCGACCGTCTCTCGTACGGCCCGAACCCTGATGACTCTCTGGATGATAAGCCAGACTCTGTGATGTTCAACTTGGACTCTTCTTATTATGCACCCACAAGTGCTAAAAAGAAGAAGTCTAGGGCAGCACGGGCTCATCAAGCCCAGATAGCTGCCCCAACCTCTGACTATCAGGGCGTCCCGCTGATTATCACACGGGCCCCTGATGGGAAGTTATACAGAACCGCTCAAGTCCAAACCCCGACGGCGAACGGACAGAGTGGTCCCTCTGACCTGCGTGAGGCGATCCTCCACAAGCGCAAGGAAAGAGAAGGGGCTTCGACGTGCAGAGAGTCCTCGCAGGGACGTCACTGTGCCCAGATTATCGTCAACTGCTGTTGCAGCAACACGGCAAACCGGCCATCCGTCTTCCAAAGATTACGACATCCGAGCTCGGAAGACGAGGCACCCCCTGTGGCCTCCTGCAATTCCGTGCGGAAAGTCCCTGTTGAGGGGAGAGGAAAGAAAACCAGCATCTCCAGTCCAAAGGTGTCAACTATTGCAGCTAAGAAGCCGTCGTCTAAAGGATCATCCTCTGCTGGAGTATTCCAACACACCCGTTCAAAGACAAAAACGGCTGCAGTAGGAAGTTCACCGCCCACGTCACTGGGGGTTGTTGGAACTGGGGGTAGCTCTCCTCCGAACATCCACGACAACCCGACATTCCAAGAAGACGGACTGGAGGAAGCAAATCCCCAAACGGGTACAACAGATACCGACGTCCCCGAGGACATCCTAAATGAAGCAGGCTCAGAAGCTGGGGGTACTGCCCCTTCCGAGTCCGAACCTGAAGAAAACATACCCACATATCCTGATGATTTCTCGATGCATGAGTATGACTCGGAGAGCACGTCCGCCACCACTCCTTCTGTCACTCCTCACGTGAGGACGGCATTCATGACGGACAACAGCCAAGGCGGTTCCGGCGATCGCCAACGTATCGACACTTTGGAGGCCATACTGCACGCCTTGGTCAAGTCTGTGGACGAGATCAAAGCAGCGCTTCCTACTTTGCAGGGAGTGATACCTGGTCAGACAAGCGTGGGTCCCACGAACAACATAGATTCAAATTCAGCGGCACCAAACCCGGGCAATAATGCTCCCGAGATAACGGCTCCTACCGCGACAGATGAGGATCGAGAAGTAAGAAGAGAGGTTCAGGAGCTCCGAGCAATGTTCCAAGCCCGAGAAAACTCTCAAGACCTCAGAAAACGGCAACCATATCCTGCTGAATGGAGAGATGTTCCCTTTCCCCCAAGATATAAACCGTTCAATATCAACCCATATGACGGCAAAACTTCAGCAAGCCGGTATATCACTTATTTTGAGGTCACTACCGACCATCTGCCCCATGATGACGCCATCCTCACACGGTTATTCATTGGGGCACTGGAAGGAGTCGCCTTCGATTGGTACCGCAACCTGCCAGACAATTGCATTCACTCCTTCGCTGGCTTCAAGCGCTTGTTCTTGGAGAGGTTCTACGAGGTAGGGCAGGACGTCACGATGTCTACCCTCATGGACGTCGTTCAAGGAGAGAAAGAGCTGACGAGGAATTACATTGAGCGGTTTCGTCAAACCGCAATGAAGTTGCCATCTGGCAACCCGGACTCTTCCTTGATTGAAATTTGCCAAAAGAGATTACCCCGACAATTAGTCTCTAGATGGGCGAAAGCCAATTCAAGGACTGGAAGGCTTTTATCATCAGCGCTACAAGTGCCGAAGAACGATTGAAGAAAGCTCGCCAGCTGGGGTTGCATATCTCAGAGGGAGAGAACAAGGGGAAGCGTCCCAATGCCAGCAGCGACAATGGGGGTAGCCCCTCCAACAACCGGGACAACAGAGGCAAGCAGGCTATGGTGACCGATACAGACCAGAAACCCGAGCCACAGCCAGCAGACAAACAATGGCCTCAAATCACTTATTCTTTCGAAGACGGCCACGTCAAGCCTATCTTGGACATGCTTATACAAGGGGACAGAATTCAGCTTCCTCCACCAAGGCGGGAACCTCGGCCGGCTGATTTGAAAAATCCAAAATTCTGCCATTACCACCGCTATGTCCACCATGCTACACACGACTGCTACCAACTGAAACGGTATTTCCAGAACCTCATCGATTCGAACGCTCTGGCTATCGACTTCGAGGAGGTAACCGTAGCAGCCAACATGGTGTCCGTACAATTCGGCAATTTCCCTCCAACAGAGACTCAAGACGGTGTCATACCCATCCCTCTGGCAACGATGGAAATCGCTAATCTTCCGCCCACCCGTGATCAAACTCCCAGTTTAGTACCTCTCACCACATCACGAAGGGAAATCATGTGGGTTCATCCGGACCTAATCCATGAGGTGACTCAGCCCACTTTACCTTCTAAAAAGAAAAGTGGAAAGGTCAGATCATGCCGTACCACCTCGACAAAGAAGGAGGAAGTCTCAGCTGTCACTACTCGATCTGGAGCACAAGCCCAACCAGTGGCCGAGAATCCGACTAATGATCAGCAACCCACAAACGCTGATACTCCGGGACCGGCTCAGCCTTCGACGACCGACAAGCCTAGGCCAAAGGAGACTCGCTTCGATAAATCCCTCCGAAAGGAGACACCTCAGGGGCTAGAAAGACCCTACAACTTCGACATCTTGGCTCAATTGGCCAATACACCGGCCAAATTGTCTTTATACGAACTCCTGAGGCTCTCGAAGGATGTCCGTACGGCTTTTAAGCGAGGCGCTCCAAAATGCCGACGCATATTTAGCTCAGGTCAACCTTACAGGAGATAACCAACCTGCAGAGCTCCAAGATAGTGCGTGTACAGGGGCAATGCCCAATATCGTCTTCTCTCCGCAGGATATGCTCATCAAAACTAACCTGCACGATCGCCCATTGTACTACACTGGATACATCGGCGACGTGAAGGTGGACCGAATGCACATTGATCCTGGATCCTCCATAAGCATCATTCCGAAGGGTCTGCTACATCATCTTCGCATTTCGATGCACCGCCTAACACCTACAAGCACCGCCATTAGCAGTTTCAATTCGGGCAGGAGCTACCCAATAGGGAAGATACGCTTGAAATGTCAGATCGGCGATCTCCAATCAGAAGTCACCTGCTACGTCATAGATGCCGACACATCTTACAATATCCTTCTGGGGCGGCCTTGGATACACGATTACATGATCGTGTCTTCCACGCTACACCAGCGGTTCAAATATGTCGATAAGCACGGCTTCGTGAGGACAGAGTTTGCTGATATCGATCCCTTCAAAGGAGTCGAATCTTATTACTCAGATTCATGTCTGTACGAAAAATCAAAGAAGCACCTGGTCGAAGAGAAGGTGCAAGCTCACACCAAGACAACCACAGGATCAGAAGAACCTCTGACGATCCACCTCCAGGCTCGCAAACCGGGCAGTTCTGCACCCCTTACGGCTACTCTGCGTAAGGACGCAATCAGTCTGTCGGCACAAGAAGAACAAATGAGAATCCGGCTACCAAGGTCTGGCCAAGCGCCGAAACCCACACCAGGGCCACTTACCATCAGACTACCGAGAGTCGGTCAGCTCCAAACGGAGAAGCTCAAACCCTCCGATAGACCGCTTACGATACGTCTTCCTAGAAAGGGACATCACCCCGATACGAAGTCAGACGCTTCTAGCGAACCATCCACTCCTCGCCCTGCATTAGATGCCAAACTGGGGGTTGCCAGTCTGCCAACAACTCCACGACCTGCTCTGCCAGTCGAGCCTCTGAAGATCAAGCTGACTAGGTCGATCTCTCAGTCTTCACTTATACAGGAGGTGGCCGAAGAAGAACCAGAATTAGCCAAGTATGTGGCTGCCCACTCCGATACCCCTTCCGCGAATGATATAATCCCTCTCGAGAAGATACCTTATTTTGTCAATAAAGGGCTATCTTTGAACTACACCGAGCTCAATAAGCTATGTGCAATGTATGCTATGGACCACGGTATAGGCACTCACCTACACACACAAGTGGTAAATGTATATACCACAATCCAGCTTACTCCAGCAGAAGACGCTTACCGAATAATCGAGGGAGGGGACCACCCGATTATCTTCGGCCGAAAAGACGATCCGTACCCCTTCACCGTAAAAGAAGTCGATCTTGAGTCAGATGCCGGGAGATTGCCTCTATACCTTTATAGTCCCAAGTCCAAATACCTCATGCAGAAGCAAGGATATGATCTAGAAACTACACCAGGTCTGAATTACGGTACCGGACGGCGACTACCTTTAAAGCCCCCAGTACCGTCTGGTAAGCCACGGGACTACTATAGCAAAACTCGATGCGGACTAGGGTACGTAACTCCCACGACGACCCCGGAGAATTCAGATGAAGAATGCGACTGCCAGTCACATTCAACCGGGTCACCAACTTCCGACTCGAATACCAGCATCGGAGACATATTCAGACAGGTCCTGTCAGCCAACATGGCATTCGCCGACGCTTACGAAGAAAACGAGGACATTCCTGAAATCCTCGAGCTTGAGCCATGGGCCCAACAGCGAGACACACAATGGGAAAAGCGGTTCAAGCTGAGAGAACCTCCTACAGAGGATGAAGTTATGCAGGTCGACCTCGGCACCGAATCCTCTCCAAAGCCAATCTTTGTCAGTAAAAGCCTAACAGACGAGGAACGAGAATCACTACTGGAACTCATCAGAGAATATATTGACGTATTTGCCTGGAGTTACGAAGATATGCCGGGATTAGATCCCGATATTGCTCTTCATAAACTCAACATACGGCCGGATGCAAAGCCAGTCAAGCAACAGCAACGACGTTTCCGCCCGGGCGTCATGGACGCAATCGAAGCCGAAGTCAACAAGCTGATAGCCAGCGGCTTCATCCGTGAGGAGCAACACCCTGACTGGGTCGCTAATATAGTCCCGGTCCTTAAGAAGAACGGGAAGATCCGAATCTGCATCGACTTCCGTAATCTAAATGAGGCATGTCCGAAAGACGAATTTCCCCTCCCGATCACGGACATCATGATTGACAACACATGCGGCTTCGAACGTATGTCATTCATGGATGGATTCTCGGGATACAATCAAATCAAGATGTCCCCCGACGATGAGAAGCACACATCATTTAGAACACCGATCGGCACATACTGTTACACAGTCATGCCATTCGGTCTAAAGAACGCTGGTGCCACATATCAGCGGGCTATGAGTATCATTTTCAGAGAACATTTGCGTAAAATAGTGGAATGCTACGTCGACGACATCGCTGTCAAGAGTCGTCGCAAGGAGGATTATCTGCAAGATCTGAGAACAGTATTCGACCTGATGCGAGCCCATAACCTGAAGATGAACCCTACAAAGTCGTTCTTGGGCGTATCCAGCGGGAAGTTCTTAGGTTTCATCATCACTGCACGGGGTATCCATGTAGACCCTGAGAAAACCAAGGCAATAATGGAGATGGGTCCCCCAAAAAATCTCCGCGAACTTAGAGGCCTCCAAGGGAGGCTAGCCTATATCAGAAGGTTCATTTCCAATCTCTCCGGACGATGCCGGCCGTTCACACACCTCATGAAGAAGGGAGTCTCATTCGTATGGGACGAAGAATGCCAACGCGCTTTCGACGACATCAAAGAATATTTGTCAAATCCTCCAGTCCTGGTGGCCCCGATCCCTGGAAAACCATTCTTGCTCTATGTACGAGCAATGGAACACTCCCTCGGTGCCCTGCTGGCACAAAATAACGACGCAGGACACGAACAGGCCATATACTACCTCAGCCGAATGATGGTCGGGCCCGAATAGCGATACACTGCCGTGGAGAAAGAATGCCTCGCCTTGGTATTCGCTATTCAAAAGACGCGGCATTATGTTACAGGACAAACCATACATGTGATCTCACGGGTAAATCCCCTCAGGGTCCTCATGACTAAACCAGGGGCGCTCAGCTCTCGCCTCGCTACATGGGCAATACTGCTATCCCCATATCACATGATCTTCGTCCCACAGAAGGCTGTCAAAGGCCAAGCCCTGGCAGACTTTTTGGCGGCCCATCCAGGATCGGGGTCATCCAGAATATACGAGGAAATCCCAGATGAGGTCGCCGATTCTAATACAACCACCCACGATAACATATGGAGGATGTTCTTCGATGGCGCTTCAAGAACTGGACCCAAAGGAAATATCGTCGTCGGGGTCGGAGTGGTATTGATCTCTCCTACCGGGCTAGTGATCAATCGCGCCTACTCTCTCACGGAGCCCTGTTCCAACAATGTGGCCGAGTACAAGGCTTTGGTCATTGGCCTCCAACTCGCGAAGGAGCTGGGGGTAGAATATCTTGAAGCATACGGCGATTCACAATTAATCGTCAACCAGATTCGGGGGTCGTACGAAGTCCGCCATGAAGACATGATCCCCTACCACCAAATAGCAATCAACATCATCTCCTCATTCGAGGGATTCTTCATCGAACACGTCCCCAGACTTCAAAATATCGAAGTTGATGCCCTAGCAGGCCTTGCCGCTTCCTTAGCAGTGCCGAACCAAGCCCATCACTCGGTTGACGTGATAGGCCACGAACTGGTCTTTCCTAAGAACAATATCCAATTCATGGCAAGCTATTCCGCCCAGTCAATCGACGAAACACCAGACTGGAGGCAGCCGTTCATTGACTTCGTCGTATACGACATCCTCCCCGAGAATCCAAGGGAAGCCACCTCCATCAGACGACGTTCCCTCAGATTCTTCTACGACACAGAGACAAAGATGCTATATCGACGATCCTACGACGGGTTATTGCTCCGGTGCTTATCAAACGCAGAAGCCAAAGAAGCTGTACGAGAAGCTCACGACGGTGTCTGTGGGGCCCATCAGCCTGGCCCTAAACTGCAAGACCGCCTTCGCCGGATGGGCTACTACTGGCCCACGATGGTGGCAGACGCAATAGACTACGCCAGAAAATGCAAGGCCTGCCAAGTCCACGCAGACTTCATTCACCAACCATCCGAGTTTCTACATCCAACGGTGGCGTCTTGGCCATTTGAAGCATGGGGAATGGATATCATTGGTCCAATCACCCCACCTTCCTCTCGAGGACATCGCTTCATACTTGCGATCACTGATTATTTCTCCAAATGGGCGGAAGCTATCCCACTCGCAGAAGTCAAAACTTCGAACGTGATTAGATTTCTCAAGCATCACGTCATATATCGCTTTGGATTGCCACGAAGGATCATCCATGACAATGGTCCGCAGTTTATAAGCCACGCATTCTACCGATTCTGCGATAAGCACCGCATTCAGAATGTTGCTTCAACACCATACAACCCGGCATCGAATGGGTTAGCAGAAGCATTCAACAAAACAATCATCAAACTCCTCAAGAAGTTTGTATCTTCCAACAAACGCGACTGGAACGAGAAGCTCGGCGAATGTTTATGGGCCTATCGCACCACGATTCGAACAGCTACTGGGAATACACCATTCTCTCTAGTATATGGGAGCGAGGCAGTCCTCCCACTGGAAATTCAGATTCCCTCACTCCGCGTCGCCCTCACTTATCAATTGACAACAGACGATAACTACCGACGCCGACTACAAGAGTTGGAGGCCCTAGATGAAAAACGCCTCTTAGCTCAGCAAAGGATCGAGCTATACCAAGCACGTGTCTCAGGGGCCTTCAACAAGAAGGTCAAAATCAGAACATTCCAAGTGGGCGATCTCGTTCTGGCAGTCCGGAGGCCAATGGTCATGACTCACAAGACCGCAGGCAAATTCCAGCCAAAATGGGAAGGCCCATTTATCATTGAGGCCGTGTTTTCCAACGGCACCTACCGTCTCGCCAAACAGAATGGGGACTTGCTTATGTTGCCCGTCAACGGCAAGTTTCTGAAGAAATACTATGTTTAGACAACATTTTCCAAATTATCGAGTCATGTATCCATTGATACCACTGAACCCACATCCACAACATTTCAGATTACCGAGCCATACACCTGCTGGCGTCGCTAAACCCTCACTTCCTCAATATTCTAAATCACCAAGTTATGTACCTGCTGGTACCTCTGAACTTACATCCCGGTCACTCTATCAGATAGTAAGTCACGTATAATTACGCCTCTGAACTTTCTTCCTGAAAGAGATCCTCCCTCATGATCCACTACCCGTACTTCCAGTGCACAAAAAAGGGTAATCGATCCGCCAATCTCCGAAACGACCATGTCCTCATTACCTCTGAGTCGTTTTCACTACCACCAAAAAACAAACCGCCCCCTCGCATAGAACTTCCATGTCCTCCTACCTCTGAGTAGCTCTATGCACCCCTTCTTCATTGAGCCCACTCCTGCCATGTCCTCATTACCTCTGAGTGGAAAGGCTCCGTCGAAGAAATCACCATATTTGCCATGTCCACATTACCTCTGAGCAAGTATGTTGGTTCCCTCTCAATCTATTATCTGTACTCACAACCATAGTACGATAAGGATAATAGGTCCACAAATGTCCTCTGTTGACCACAAATGTCCTCTGTTGACCATAAATGTCCTCTGTTAACCACAAATGTCCTCTGTTGACCACAAATGTCCTCTGTTGACCACAAATGTCCTCTGTTGACCACAAATAGCTTCCGAAAAGTCTCTCCTGCCATGTTCTCATTACCGCTGAGCAGAAAGGTTTCAGGATAAAACCTTCATGTTTGCCATGTCATCATAACCTCTGAGCAAATGTGTTCGGTTTCCTCTCACCCTATTATCCGCATCCTGAACTAGGGTACGCCAAGGGTAATAGGTCCACAAATATTCATTCGCTAAGCTTCTTAGCATAAATCCACCATCTTACCGCGCCCCGGGAGCCCAGCTGCTCTACGGCATTCCTTCCTCCAGTACCAAAAACATCCATGACCACTTTGTTGTGACTGTCCCGGACATCCTATCTAAACTGTTATCCGTACCTAAAACCAAGGTACGCCTAGGATAACAGGTCCACAAATAAATCCCCCAGCAAGTCCAAATTCCATAAACACCGCAAGTACAAGATGAAGATGAAACATATCCATTTTCGAAGTTTCACATCCTCCGGGATTATATCACTGCTACAAGATAGAAATAAAGAGAAAATAAGCAGGATAAGACAGAGGAACAACTATGATCCGGAGGCCACAAAACGTCAAGAAATGGTCTTTCAGCGAGGCAGTCGACCGCTCAAACCACTGACTAGTTCGATACACCGGCTCTGGAGGCAACGACGTCGCCCAAATGAGCAAAAGATCCCGTTGGGAAATAAAGTCCCCAGACTTGACATAACCCCATTCTTTCAGGATAAGCATGCCAGTCATAATCCAAATTATCGTGGGGTACACCAGGGATACAAAGTTCATACAGAATATCCTATTAAAAGTAAATCATGACAAGAAAGGAGGGAAGCAAATACATTTCTTTCATTAAAAAGTTCAGCTACATTCACGCAATTAACAAGCAAAACTAAAGGAAATTCTTCACCACTTCTTCAGATGGAAAGGAAAGACACAAACCACAGCTAAACAGATAGAAACATGCAGACAGAGAATAGATATCCGCAAGCGATTCCTAAAACCTAGTTACAGAAACGCCCATACCACTCCCTCAACCACCTTACATAGGAAGGATGCAGTTGAAGGAGATCCTCATCTGGAATAGGAGTATCAGAATTCCCCGAGCTATCACCCCCAGTTGTTTCGACGCTCGGAGAGAGACTATCCTGTGCAGACGACGAGTCTTCCTTCTTCGTTTGTTCCTTAACAGAGGGAGACCCCTGGTCGATGACAGGGGGTGGCGGTTCCTCTGTGACTGCAACCTCAGCGCTCAGCGGAGATACTGAAAGAATCAAAGACGGAAAGACAAAATAAAAAGATATTCAGAAAATAGTCATGCGGCACGTTTAAAGACAACTCACAGGCGGCTCCCATGCATGAGACGTGTAGGCAGACCATGTAATTCGTATGCGGCTCAGACATGGGGTATACCCCATGCGGCTCGATCAAAGGACGTGTATGCAGGTCATGTGGTTGCGTGCACAAAGTAAGCAGTAGATCGGACCCTATTAGGGTTTCATGGACGTGCATGTGAATCACGTAACTCGTCTGTGGCTCAGACATGGGGTATACCCCATGCGGCTCAATCAGGGAACGTGTATGTGGGTCACGTGGTTGCGTGCACGGAGGAGACAGTAGAGCAGACCCTGTTAGGGTTTCAAAATACCCAATCTTCTACATAGGTTATTACCTTCGATGGCGACGTGCACATCAAGGCAGATGGGGGGTGCGACGGTCGACGACGAAGCCGATTTCTTTCTCCTCGCCGCGGCCTTCTTCACAATCTTGGAAACCCTAGGCGCCATTACTGTTTGTCAGTTGAAGAAGAAAACAAGACAGGAGTTTTCAGTCAAAAAAAATCTAAAACCCGTCTATTTATAGAAAAAGAAGGATTACTGAACGACGCCTCGAACGACATGATCGACCCTTCGGCTATCGAGGCAAACTGGACAATCAGAAGGAAAAAACCCTTAGGATCCTCCCCCAAGAGACGGCATGAAATCAAAACAAATCAAGAGCATTTAATCAGGACATGTGGAAAAGAGTCTATGCGGACAGCTAACTCTATGCGGCTGAGACACTTATGCGGCATGAACGGGGCCATGCTTCTTATTCAAAGTGTTCCAATTTTACAAATTGAAAACTTTGAAGGGGGTCCTGTAGAAGCATGGAAAATATTAGAAATAAAGGCATAATGACCCATGCGGCTCTGGACAGCAAGCCTATGCGGTTCATACTGGAGTTGCTTTATGCGGCCAAAAAGGAGACCCCCAGACTCATGCGGCTCGGGGACATGCGGCTCAAATCGATGCCACGTGTGACCCCCCCTACAGTTGGCCATTGGAGTAATGGCCTCATTTTAATGCTCTGACACGACTCGACGGCTGCGACGTCTCTGACATAAAGTGTCATAATGGCTCTGCCATAATGACAGATTCTTCGGAAAAAGAAGAAGATCTTTGACCCGATCTGTCAGAAATCCTATGTTGCCACGTGGCAAAAGTCTCATGCGCCTCAGTTAAAGAATAGCTTCATGCGGCTCCGTGAGGTGTCATTCTAATATGATTAACAGAAATCCGCCATATGCGGTCCACTCATAGCCCGGCCTATGCGGCTCAATACCACATGCGGCCCACAGAAACTATACGGCTCATGGAGAGGTCGTCTCCTGCGGTTCGCAAAGACCACGCATATGAGGCTCACGGAAAAGAGATACCCACAGAGAGAGAGTTCCCCTTTTTTCGTGACAATCACAGAGAGAGAGAAGCCCAGAGAGCAACCAGAGAGGAGCAAGAAGAGCCTTTCTTCGTCAATGCCGAGCAAATCTTCCCCGAGTCAAGACTGCATACTGATCGTCCAAGGAGTAAGGCAGAGCGGCCGTCGCTTTCCCGAGCCTCTATCGTCATCCCCCAGAATCAAAAATAAACAATCGTACTTAGTCTGCTGTACCTAGGTTTTCGTCCCTAGGCTTTCTTTGTGCGAGCGAGTTTGTATTGTGAGTCTAAGTTCAGTCCTCCGATAATTGTTCTGTTCTTTTACAATCAATGGCAAACAAATGTATAAATAATATAATGTAATATATAATGATAGCATGTATGGTAATGTAATATAATGTAGAGTATACATATATTAATATAATGTATACAAGTACATAATGTATTCAAATATGTATGTATGCATCTATGTATGTATGTATAGGTGCATGAATGAATTCAAGTATGCATATATGGTATGTATGTAGGCATGTATGCAATATATGTATGTATACACGATATATATGTATGCATGTATGCATTATAAGTATGTATGCATGCATTTCTATAAACTGGTTAACCTATAACCTTTTACACACATGCATTCATACACCATTTGACACCATGTATCCCATGTCACATACACCTACCTATCAATACATCTGAGAATATTAACACATATCCTTTCACACACATGCCAAACACACACATACCCACTTACTCTTATATATATATATATATATATATATATATGTGTGTGTGTGTGTGTGTGTGTGTGTGTGTGTGTGTGTGTGTGTGTGTGTGTGTGTGTGTGTATGTATGTGCCTATATATATAGCTTTCTATATATATATCTATGTATATGAATATGTGAATGTGAATAATATATATACATTATATGACTAAGTTTGTGTGCTTTGTTAGCTTATGGTTTAGTTTTGTGCTTGGTTTAGCAAGTGACTTAGGCTATGAGTTAGTAGCTATCTTGGATACTTGATTTGCATATACTTAGTTTGTTTAGACCTAGAATTGACTAACCCTAGCTAGTTTGACCACAGTTGACTAGAGTTGACCTAGTTTGACTTTATAGTTGACCATAGTTGACCAAAAGTTGACTTTGACCTAGATTGACTTAGACTCATGTAGATTGCATTATAATTTTAATTACCATATAAATTGAACTCTTTATAACCTATGTTGCTATAACTAGGACACTGTGACTGCAGTTGGCCATCTTTTCATATCAGCTGTTCAGGATATCAGACGAGTACATTTACTGATAGTTTTCATTGTCTTGATATCTGTTATATCCGATTCAGTTGTAGTGTCTTACTTGATTTCTCGACACGATAGTTCACGGACTAGTATACGTCGGATCATGACATGAGATGTTGTTCCTAGATTTTCTTGGTATATTGGTACATTTTCTGTCTTATTTATTATAATTGTATAGATACCGATTCCTGAACGGGAGTAGCTACCCTCTTAGGGAATCCAGTGGCATGACATGTCATGTCCGGATCCGTTATACTATTCGGGGATGGAGAATTATTAGGGGCTATGTGATCAAAGCCACCATGTCACTATATTCTTGTGCTTGCGCCACCCTCACTTCACGTAGGGTGTAGCGAGATCTTATTTCTTGTGCTCATTATCCAGGTTGGCCGGCATGACCCTTTCCAATGAATTTCATGTGATTGTCGGGCCAAGTGGATAGCCTGTCCTGTAACTTTCCCAAACCGATCACATAACGCTCTAATAATTCATGGCACATTTTATATTTATTTTATCACAACATATATCCTGCTCAGTTCTACATTCAGTACTTTTCTCACCATGTTATGATATTCAGTACTCACATGTTCTACATGATTTTATGCTAAACCTTGATTGGAGGCTAAGTTATGTTTGGGAAAAGGGTTACAACCCTGGTCCTTGTTTGGTTTACGGGTTGTAACTCGGCTTCCGAGTAGCTCCCAATTCATCCTATATCTTTGTCTTGTATCTCATTATAATTGTCTTTTATAGAATTTATCAATTCATATGGAACTGCTGTTAGTGTTTGTACTTGCTCATTTTCCTTACAGGATAATCGTTGATATTTACAGAGTACATATTAGTTGATTGCTCTACCTTTTACGGGTATGGCCAGGATAGAGTTTGATGAGACATTACCCCTAGAGCCCGTAGATAAAATAGCCCCTGTTTAGACTGTTAGATAGGTTTGCCTGGACTGTAATCCAGCTAGTATTTTTAGACTGTAGTTTTTATATTATATTTTGAGTTTCGGTGATGTGTTTATATCTCTGAGCTTGTGTTGGATGTTGAACTCCTTTCCAGTTTTCCTTTCTATTATATTTCTATTTCGTGCTATCTATCCTAGTTTGCCTTGTGATTGAGTTATGCCATATTATACCTCCGTACGGAGATGACAGGTACCCTTATATTTTGTTTAGTTGTAGTATTTATAGATGACCTATACAGCGTTCTACCGCCGATTCTACGACGTAGGCTGGACGTAACTACGTACTCGTGCTCCTAATCGGGATGGGGTTCGTGACATCGAGGCGCACTCCCGACAAGTACTCCTGACATGAAAAATAAACCTAACATGACATGTATAATCTTGATTATTGTTGCGATAACTTTTCATGTCTTGCTGGTGTAACTCTTGCCTTGACTCCGTGGTTGATTGTGTCTGTGCAAGCTACTTGTCTCATCATACATCATGTTTAGGACATGGATTCCTGGTTACCGCGATCAAGGATTCATAATAAATCTGATTAGGTTAATGACTAGATTGATCAAGTAGTTCATATAGAGAGATTTCCCAGTTACAAACGATCCCGTTATCCCGGCCACACCTGTGGACTTGTAGCCTGCCGATGAGTAGAGCATATTTCTAGCATACTGTCAGTGTTGCACTTCTTGAATCGTAAGTACTAAAGTACACCAGTAATCTTGTAACTCTTGTAACCCCGCCTGGATAACATAGATAGTCTGCAAGGCTTGTGACTGCGGGATCATCTCATTGCATCTTGTCAGTAACTAGGCCTGTGACAACCCTAATTAGCTAGTGATAGCAAGCCGTAGGACTTGATTGGCGGTGCCTGAATGATTGTCTCATGATTAACATAGAAATTATATTCCACCTCTTGTTTTCATAATACAAGCTAGTATGTTCTTTAAAGCATGTCTTTTGTGTTATTTAATTATGTTCTTTTATCAATTCTTCTATTATGTTTATGTTGGTTTTAGTTTCTAAGTGGAGCCCCCTTGTGGCACTTTCTCTTTCTGGGGTTTTATCCAGCTGGTTTTGTATGGCCAGATTTCGGAGTGATACCCGAGATCTACCTACCTTTCAGCCAGATGGTGAACACCAGGCGTAACCGTGGCAACAAGTAGATTTTCTTATTTTACCCTCCCACTCTAATGTAACTTATTCTTTTAAGGCGTTTAGCCCGCGCACGTGTTAGCTCGTATTGACACTTTATTTCTATCTACCTAAGGGCTGTAACATGATTGACAAATACTAGGGTTGATCATGTACGACCTAACACTTGCTAGTTTCACATTTTGTATGATTAGCTTCATGATCATCTAAATATGTAATATTTGGGATACCTAACTTTCTATGTCTGATGATCTAACATCTTGTAACAATTATTTTCTTGCTTGAGATTGAGACACTAGGCTTGTTCTTGACCATAAGAGACTGATGGATTCTAGACAAACCCTCATGAATCTAGACAGCCGTGACCGTATTGCGAGGTGGGTTGCACTTCAATGTACGTAGCTGGTTGTGTCTGTCCCCCACTCTCCAGTATTCTGGTTCTGGGGCGTGACACAGATTAAGTGGTAGCCCATACAGGTCTTATAAATCAAGATGTGTGAGGGTTTTACCGAATAGATGTCTCAATCAGCATTCGTCCTTGATCTCTACTCGTGCTTTCTAATCTTCCTGAATCTTAACCAAATAAGGTGCTTTATCCTTGATCTATCTTGGTCCTTCTTTATTTTTCCCATGTCATTTTGTCACACCCCCTTCCCAAAATACGATGAGCCTAGTACGTAACACCATCCCCTGGCTACGCGACATATGAATACTCCAATGCCCATATTCGCGATTGTCGCCCGTAAGGTTCTAGGATAGGTTGATCACAAGTCATATGATGCATAAAATAATAAATAGCTATTTGATTAAAGAATATTCTAAACTATAAATAGAAATTTTGTTATTCTACCCGATTACAACCATTAACCCAATACATATAATACAATAACCAGTTACAAAATACTACTAGCTGATGCCCAAGGTTGACCACCTCTTTGTCTTATTTATTAAGCTCCTCTTCAGTGTACAATAGCATTCCCTCCTTACCTTCATCAAAACCTAGTGAACAAAACTAGGTCGTCAATATGACGAGCAAGCCCTCGGTCAAGGAATGAGTTAAGTAAGGTAAGGTAAGATGATAAAATTATCGAAATTAAACTGAAGTAAAGGATAATTTGAAAAAGTAGATTTACTGATAAGAATTTCCTTACGGTATTTGCATCTTTTTCTAAATGAATTCAGGTGTCATGTATAAATGTGTAAACCTCCGACAAATCATATATGCAAATGTAAATATTTAGAGAAACGCTTCTGGATCACACAACAGCTAATATCTTGGCAATAATCCTATTTACCCAGAATCAGGTTTATACTAAATGGGCGGTGCTTAGATTGATCGATCACATTAGTATCAGAAATCACATAATAATGTGATATAATTAGGATAACACATGAGTTATTTTCTGAGTTATCGAAATCAAGTGTTATAACAATTGTCGTATGACTTGAAATTTTTTAAGAATATCGAAACCAGGCTACATTGGACATTACATTGCCGAATTCGGGGATTCGGAATCCAATAAAAAACAGAAAACAGGAAAGTGAGCTAAGCCTCACCTCAGACATCGTATAGCCGTACGGATGCCAATAACAGGAACTGATCAATTTTTTTAAATATAATATTGCAAGAGTTCGAAGGTGTGATCCAAAGATTTTTCTCCCATCCCGATGCAATTCTAACTTACAATGTAATCTAGGTTATTGATTAACCTCGATTTGTATCTCGTTCATCATGTAATAGGAAAACATATATTAAACTAAAAAATAGATAAACAGGGAATTCTGTTTTAGCGGAATAAATGTTAAATTAAAAATTTATGTGCCCAAGGCAATAATTTCAAGGATTGCAGGGTTAGAATTGTGCCAAAAAATTTGATAAAATCATGAAGTAGGTTTTAACTATTTCGACTTTCCAAAAATGGTAAACTCTAGTATTTTTTAAAAAATTTGGCAGATTCTCCTTTGTAATTTGGAGTCCAAAATTTTCACAAAAGTATAAACACACCCGAAGCAACCCTCTATAGTATTCCCGGTTATGTCGTCCCGTTCGGTGGAGCAACTCTCAACACCGGTACACACGCAATTATAATATAAAATGGAAGTTTACAAAACAAAACAAAAAACTAATTTCTTACAAAGGCTGCGTGCTTAGCGTTCTTACTAATTTGCAATGATGAATCATAGCAAATAATTTTAGCTTCGGTATCCTTGAAAAATTAGGGATTTGAAATAGGGGCTTTCTTCTCAAATTTATCACCTAGATTGTGAAGGAGAAGGAGATGATGGAGGTGATGATGATGATGGGGAAGGTTATGGTGGCGGCGACGAGCGGCCAGGAGGGGAGCCCGTCGGTGGTGAGGAGGTGGTCGGCCGGCCGGAGGTGGCAAATGAGGTCACCGGGTGTGGGTGTAGGCGCAGGTCCGGGTGTGGATGAGAGAGGGAGATAAGAGAAGGATGGTAAGGAGAGTGAGAAAGAGGGGAAGAGGAAATGCGGGTTCTGAGAGAGAGCGGGGATGAAGGGAAGAGGGAAACCGAGAGGGAGAGGGCGTGTTCGGTTGAGAGGGGATTACTCTCCTCTTCCTTTCTCTTTTTTTAACATCATCATTAAGAAGCAAGAGTCAAAAAAATCATTTGCCCTCCAAGCATTATGCATGGTGACACTTGAATGGTGAGGTGGGTGGGAGAAAATTTGAAATTGCAACATTTGTCTAAGGATATAAATGAAAAGTAAGTTCTCCTTTCTTTCTTTCTTTATTTTTTCTTTTTTTTTTTGAAATATTAATTAAATATAGAAAATCCTATTTCTAAAAGTTCATTTAATAACTAAATAAAAATAGAATTTGAATAAAATATGAATACATTATTTGTTGAAAAGCAGCTATGACACTCTACCCACCGTACAAAATTTTCGTCCTCAAAATTTAAATTTTAAGGATAAGCTTTTCAAAACAAATATAGGTAGAAACAAGATATGCTACCTACCTTATAGATATGAGTAGTAATAAATAAAATATTTTGAAACATATTTAGCAAAAGCTTTATGAAAATATGGACAATTCAAAGATATTTGAAATTATTAAGATTCTTAAAATTCCATATAGTCAAATACAATTGTCAGATACCATAACCGTGTGTGTTCTACAGAATCAAAATCATATTCCTCATTTCTTGTTTTATTGACATGATAAGTAATCTTGTGCCTCGCCATTACGCATATGGCTGCAATCAAGATACCATTTCACTATCAGGATTTGCTACCTCTTCCTTGATAGCCATAGAATGAGTAATAATTATGATTTTGGAAGCAGCCTTACACGTTAGGGTATCCATGGAAATTTAAAAGATACTAGAACCAGTACATAGAAATTCATCTTTTTCTTTTATCCTTTATCTGAGTATCAAAGTACTATATAATATTATAGTATAAAATCTTCTGACAAAATTTAGTAGGAAAATCTCATATATCTATGTTATAAAAAATACTGAATAGCATTTTAAGTTATTTAGGACACTGGTCTTCAAATCCAAACGGTGGTACGACAAAATCAAAATCCGAAAATCAATTTATTGAAATCCATCACAGAAGAATTGTCTTGATCCCCAAAATTCATTAAATTTCTGAATCATGTTTCGAGAATATGTGCCTCGCCAATCTGGATGGCCAGTCCTGCAACAACTTCTCTTTCACGATTCAATCTAATTGTATGCAGGTTCTTCTGAATTGTCAAATCAATAAATTATCGAGTTCTTGACATGAATAAATAAACAATCATTCACAAAAATTCAATTACAGCACGTTCAATCAAAATATTGTTTTACAATAAATCCGAATATTTAGATGGAGGACGATTCACAAAATTAGGGATGTTGCTGAAAGATAAAATTTGCAAGAAAAAAAATAAAGGATACAATTCTGGATTTTATATTAATGAATTTTAGATAAAACAAGAAATTGAGTGATTTCAAGAAAGTCGAATTTGCGAGATAATTAGATAATATGAAATTCAACAAAGAAAGGGGAGATGAGTCAGGATGTAAACATGGATAGAATCAAGAGATCAAGGATTCATACTACTAGTACTCATTTACGCAATAGTCCTATACCATATTTGTATATATATCAATCTAACAAAACATACTAGATTCAATCTAAATAGAAGTTTTTAAATCCCCATTGGCTTATTGGCTACGGGGTCCTTAATTCCTTATTATTCTAATATATATAATATCAAGATAATTCTAATTCCAGGTTTACTAAGGGTACAAGGTTGAAGACCCTTAAGAACTTTCTGCAATCCTTCACTAGGCCGCTCTAATAAGAATATTTGTCTAATTCTCTACAAATTACTCGACCTATATTTTTAAGCTACATCTATCCTTATACTACCCATGATTTCCTGAATATCACCTACATCCTTAATGGTAGCCATAGATTAGGATTCTTAACTATTTGGAATCACTATAGGAAATCCATTAGGTAATGATCTATACGGTAAGTGGAACGGAACATAGTTTAGAAATAAAACTAGCGGGGTATTTCTTACCATAAGGTTCTTTGTAGACTTCTCATAAGAACATGTCTTAGGTTTATAGCTTAACCTATATAGGTCTCCTCAAAAGCTTGACCACCGTCCTATCCTAGGTTTTCTATTTTTCGAGACCTGCATGGGCCACCACTAAAAAGACGTGTCAAGCCCCGTTCCCAAAATACGGCGAGCCGAGTCCGTAACACCATCCCTAGGCTACGCGACATATGAATACTCCAGTGCCCATATTCGTGATTGTCGCCCGTAAGGTTCTAGGATAGGTTGATCACAAGTCACATGATGCATAAAATAATAAATAGCAGTTTGGTTAAAGGATAGTCTTGTTGACACAAAGTCACAGTCAACCAAATATTGATAGAATTGACTAAATAATACTTGTGATAATTCAATACGACACATGAAAACTACATCCAGCATAAGTCAGACGACAGCTCAGTTTTGTAAATGCAAGTCATTTTTGAGTCTGTATTTTATAATTTTATTGAGTCTAGACTTATGTAAGCTGAGTTGTGCTGAGCATCTGAGACTTAACCTATACCCTACCCAAAATCCAAAAGCTCTATATACATCCAAATAAGCCCATTGGACCAAAGACCCATTCTGTGCTCTGGAGACAGAGTTCGGGCCGAACTTTGCCTCCACATAGAGTTTGGGCCGAACTCTGTCCCCTAAAAATTAGCACCCTAATTTTTAGAGTTGGCTGGTTGCAAGTTGTCCAACGGCCAAATTTTTGAAAATTCCAACCAGAATTTTGGCCGAATTCTGCCTACCTAGTATCCTAAAAATAGGCCATAAATTCTCTCATTTTCATTCATCCAATCTTCTCTTCTCTTCTCTCTAAAGCTCAATACAAGCCATACCCTTCTTCAGCTACTAGCCACAAGCTCCCTAAGCCTCAAGTGCTCAGCCTTTTTCAGTTAGGAGTTTGTGCAAGAGTTCAAGAAGTCGCTTGGAAAATTTCAAGCATCGCCACTGCGATCTTTGTAAGAAGTTGACGTGCTCTTCTGAAGAAAAGGCACGGGGTGTAACTACTATTTCATAAATAGTGGATTTAATCCTGAGGTAGAGTTCTCAGGCCTGGACTCGTCCTCCACGAGGAAAACCAGGTTAAAAATTTGCTATGTTTGCGTATGCTTTCTTGCCCCTTATTTATTTCCGTATTTACTCTGATTATTTTTACTTGTGAAAGAGTTTAATTTTTAATTGGCTATTATCGCTATAAACTCTATTCACCTCCCTCTAGAGTTGCCATATGTTCTTCAATTGTTATTAGAGCTCTGTTCTCTCTACAAGGACTAACATCCTAGAACTGATCCATGGCAACCACATAATCCTTGATTTCCAATCACGGTGAAGGGCAGTCCACTCATAGGCCTCCCCTATTTGATGGAACTAACTACACCTATTGGAAAATAAGGATGAGCTTTTATCTCAAGTCGCTAGACTTCGACCTGTGGACCATCTGTTGGCACATTTTATTTTGATTATTAACAGCATCTTCGGAGTTTAGTTTTCTGCGTCTTCAGATACATATCCTCTCAGAAGCTCAACTCATAAAGTCTTTCCGTTCAAGAGCATCCATCCTTCGCATCAAAGATTGAAGCAGCTACCGGTGCTCCTTGCATAAGATGGCGTCCTCCTGCTTAGAGTCTTCGTGTCTGTACAAGTCTAGGTATATCTGTAAACACCTAAGGTCGGATGACAAGTAAAAGAATAAGTCAAAAATCAAATACCTACAGAGCGGCATACCGGCGACATGCTTCGGCATACCGACGGTATACCGTTTTTAGAGCCTAGAAAGTTGTTGTGACAAATTGTCGGCATACCGGCGGCATGCTTCGGCATACCGGCGGTATACCGATTTTTGTGTCCAGAAAGTTGCTGTGACAAATTATCGGCATACCGACAGCATGCTCCGGCATACCGACGGTATACCGTTTTTAATAACCCAAAAGTTGCTGTGACAAATTGTCGGCATACCGACGGCATGCTCGGGCATACCGACGGTATACCGTTTTTAGCAACCCAAAACTTGCTGTGATAAATTGTCGGCATACCGACGACATGCTCCGGCATACCGGCGGTATACCGAGTTTTAAATATTTGGTTTTTGAATTGCTCTGACTAGCATTAATGGCCGCATTTAATGCTCTCAAACGGTCATTAATATGACCGTTACTATTTGGCCGGTATACCGACGGTATGCCACTGCATACTAACGGCATGCCGGTCTGCCTGTATTCAGAAGCATTAAATACCTCCAACTCTTGGTTTCTCTATAAAAGAAAGCCCTCTCTCTCTTGAGGACTTTACCAACTCTAGCCATAAATTTTCCAACAACGAAGAGCTCCACCATTAATACTCTTCAAGCTTTTCATTGTTATCCTCTCCCAAAGTGATAGAGTATTTAAGAGTTGTAAATTTCGATCTTCACGTGTTAGAAGATCAACCAGTTTCTCTTCTCATTTGTTTGAAGTTGGCGAGCCTTCGTAAGAAAACTCGTGTGTTGAAGTTGGCGAGTCTTCGGATCCAAACTCGTGTTGAAGTTGGCGAGTTCTTCGGATCCAAACTCGTGTGTACTATTTGACTAAATAGTGGATTTAAGCCGGAGAGAGTTTCGGGACTGGATTGCCTCAAGCGAGGATACCATGATACATCTTTGTGTTTGATCTTCTCTCTCTTTACTTTTATTTATCATATATTGCTTCTGCTGCACTAGTTTATTTTATTTCCCTATTCACCCCCCTCTAGGGTTCTACAATTGGTATCAGAGCTTTGTTCTCTTGATTTGGATTTACACCCTTTGAGTGATCCATGGCCTCTAACCCTAGTATCAACACCTTCCACAATGAAGGACACTCCACAAATAGGCCTCCCCTATTTGATGGAACCAACTATAACTACTGGAAGATTAGGATGAGCATTTATCTAAAGTCCATAGATTTTGATTTATGGGATTGCGTGATAAATGGTCTTTCTACTCCTTCCAGAGCTATTGAGGATATTGTTTCTGACACCCTTCGGGACACACTTACTGAAAACACCAAGAAGCTTGCGAGTCGAGATGCCAAGGCAATGAATGCTCTTTACTGTACTCTCGACAGTAGTGAATTCAACTGAATCTCTACTTGCAAGACTTCCAATGAGATTTGGAAGTTACTTGAAGTCACACACGAGGGAACTTCACAAGTGAAGGAATCCAAGATTAGTAGACTCACGCAAGAATATGAGTCCTTTAAAATGAAGCATGATGAATCTATTACTTGTATGTTTACTCATTTTGGTGACATTATTAACCCTCTGTCTTCTCTTGGAAAGGAATATCCTGCTCATGAAAAGATAAGAAAAATTCTTAGAGGATTGACGAAAGCTTGGAGTCCTAAAGCTACCGCAATTATTGAGGGGAACGATCTAACAGTCATGAACCTTGAGACCCTCATGGGTAAGCTAATGACTCACGAGCTCGATATGAAGGATCAAGAGGAATCCTCCACACAATAGAAGGAGAAGGAGAAGACCAAAGAGAAGGAGAAGACTCTTGCTCTCAAAGCAACAAAGTCCTACTCTAAGGATAGCTCCGACGACAATGAGTCGGACGACGATGAAGAAATAGCTCTCACAGCTAAGCACTTCCGGAAGTTCCTAAAATTCAAAAAGGCCAACCGCTTCAGAAGGGATAATAAAGAAGATCCGGCGTGCTATCAATACAGAAGACCCGGACACATCAAGAGGGATTGTCCGATGATAAGAAAAGACTCAAGCAAGTACAAGAAGTCTAGCAAGGAAATCTCGTCCTCCAGAAAGTTTGCCAACACAAGCATTTGGTGTGAAAGTAACGCAAGCGACTCCAACAACGACAAGGAGTGCAAACACAATGCCAACGTCTGTCTCATGGCAACCGATGAGGTACCTGATGATCTCTCCTTAAACACTCTTACCTATGATGATTTGGAGAAAGCCATTCTTGAATTTCATGAAGAACACAAAGGTGTTCGGAATAAATACAAAAAATCTCTTAAGGAGGTTGAGGCTCTTCAACTCGAAGTAGAGAGACTCTCAAGCATCATTATTGATGTGAAGGGAAAATCTCCTGCTTCTGACACGGATGAAATAGAGTCTTTGTGACTCAAATTTCAAGAATCTCTTGACACCATCAAGAAAAAGGATGATGAGATTCAATCCATGAAAAGCTCTTATGAGTTTGCTATGCACAAAGTTCAAGATGCTAATAGAAGAGAATATGACACTTCTATTAAGTATAATGATCTTCTTATTCAGTGTAAGAAATTTGGTAATAAGGACACTACTCATATGCATGCTCCTAGACATCTCCACACTCATCACAATGCTAGGCATACTTCTTACATGAACACTACTCACAAATCCTTTCCTAACACAAGGAAAGGACCTTTTGTTAGGAAAAACACTTCGCACCATGCTTTTTATTATCATCATCATCACAATACTAATGCTAGAGCTCCTCACACTAGAGTTTCACATATGCATGATTCTCATATATCTTCTTCTAAATCCTCTATGATTTGCAATTACTGTGGCTTGCATGGACATACGACCAATTATTGTCATACAAGGAAACTTGTTGACAAGAAAGTTTTTATGTGGGTTCCTAAGACTAACCCTCAAGGACCCATAAGATCATGGGTACCAAAATGTTCATCTTCAACTTATGTTGTAGGTGAAGAGTCCTTCTCATGCTAGAAGCAAGTGGATTCTCGATAGCGGTTGTTCACGGCACATGACTGGAGATGCTTTATTATTTACAACGCTATCGATGAAGAAGGAAGGACACGTCTCTTTTGGTAACAATATCAAAGGTCACATTATAGGGAATGGTAATATAGGTTCCCCTCCTTATCCTTGTATTAAGAATGTGTGTCTTGTTACTAATCTTGAACACAATCTTCTTAGTATTAGTCATCTTACCGATAATGGTTATGATATTAAGTTTGTTAAGCTCAAATGCTTCATTACCGATAGTTCTAATGGATCTATTATTTATGAAGGAATTAGAGAAAACAATATCTATGTTTTATATCTTGTTGAAGATACTAACAATGACAGGTGCTTAGTTGCTAACAATGATGAGAGTTGGCTTTGGCACATGAGGCTTGGACACGCCAATATGGATACCATCTCTCGCCTTGCTACCAAGAATCTCGTAAGAGGACTCCCAAGTATCCCATTCAAAGAGGATATGGTGTGTGAAGAATGCGAGAAGAGTAAGTTAACGAAGTCTTCCTTCAAATCAATCAACTCTGTGAGTACTTCTAGACCCCTTCAACTTATCCATATGGATCTTTTTGGGCCTAGTAGAGTTGCTAGCCTTGGAGGGAAGCTTATGTTTTTGTTTTAGTTGATGATTTTTCAAGATTTACTTGGGTTATTTTTCTTGCTTGCAAAAGTGATACTTTTCGTGAATTTGTTGTCTTTTGTAAACGTGTTCAAAATGAGAAAGGTTTTTCTATTAACAAAATTAGAAGTGATCATGGAGGAGAATTTGATAATGCTGATTTCAAAAGATTTTGTGAAAAGAATAGTTTTGGACATAATTTTGCTTGTCCCCGGACTCCCCAACAAAATGGTGTTGTAGAGAGAAAGAATAGAATCATTGGCGATATGGCCCGGGTTATGTTAAACCAATATAAGCTCCTCCAATATTTTTGGGCGGAAGCCGTTAATACGGCATGTCATGTTATTAATAGGGTCTTGATTAGACCTATTTCTAAGAAGACTCCTTATGAGCTTTGGTTTGACAAAATTCCCTCTATTGAATATTTCAAAGTTTTTGGTTGCAATTGTTTTATTTTGAATACCAAGGATAACCTAGGCAAGTTTGAAGAAAAAGCCTATGAAGGAATATTCCTTGGATACTATAATCATAGTAAAGGTTTTCGTATTTTTAACAAAAGAAGTCTTGTTGTCGAAGAGTCAATCAATGTCTCTTTTAATGAACTCAACTCTTCTACAATCTCCTCTTCCGAGGATATTGATGACATCTCATTTGGGTTGGAGAACTCCTCCATTGAGGATCGTCCTTCTTCATCTAACAATGAAGTTGTGACCCCATCAAAAGAGTCTCCTCCTCTCGAGCCTCCACAAAAGGATCTCCCAAAAGAATGGAGATTTGTCACCAATCATCCTAAGGAGCTTACCATTGGGGATCCTTCCTCCAGTGTTAGCACAAGATCCGCCACTCGTGATTTTTGTGCAAATGTGGCTTTTATCTCTCAAATAGAGCCTAAAAATGTCAATGATGCTTTCTATGATGAGTTTTGGATGATAGCTATGCAAGAGGAGCTAAATCAATTTGAGCAAAGCAAGGTTTGGAAACTTGTCCCAAAACCTAGCAATCATCCCATTATTGGAACAAAATGGGTGCTTCGTAACAAACTTAATGAAGATGGGTTAGTGACTCGTAACAAAGCCCGATTGGTTGCTCAAGGCTATAACCAAGAGGAAGGCATTGACTACGATGAAACCTATGCTCCGGTTGCACGTCTTGAATCTATTCGTATGCTTTGTACTTTTGCTTGTTTTAATGACTTTAAGCTATTTCAAATGGATGTAAAGAGTGCTTTTCTAAATGGTTTTATTAAAGAGGAAGTTTATATTAAACAACCTCCCGGCTTTGAAGATTTTCAATTTCCTAATCACGTGTTCAAACTCCACAAAGCCCTTTATGGCCTCAAACAAGCTCCCCGTGCTTGGTATGAGCGCCTTAGCTCTTTTCTTGTTTCTCACAATTTTTCAAAGGGGAAAGTTGACACAACACTTTTTATTAAATCCCATAATGGCACTCTCTTATTGGTTCAAATTTATGTCGATGATATTATTTTTGGTTCTACTAACAACACACTTTGTGTAGAATTTGCTAAAGTTATGCAGGAAGAGTTTGAAATGAGTATGATGGGTGAACTTTCCTTCTTTTTGGGTTTACAAATCAAACAAGGATCCAAAGGAACCTTCATAAATCAAGCAAAATATACAAACGACCTCCTCAAGCGCTTCGACCTCGACTCATCCAAATCAATGAGGACTCCTATGACCACAACGACAAAGCTTGACAATGATGAAGATAGCACATCGGTCGACATTCGTAAGTATAGAGGTATGATCGGTAGCTTACTTTATTTAACTGCTAGTCGTCCTGATATCATGTTTAGTGTTTACTTGTGTGCACGATATCAAGCCAATCCAAAGGAATCACACTTATGTGCCGTTGTCACCCCCAGTTTTCAGAAACATGAGTATTTTTATCATTTTACATTTTTGAATATTTTTAAAATTTATTTTATTATTTATGATATTATTTTGGGGTTGAAATTTATTTTATTATTTATGATATTATTTTGGGGTTATTTGAGTCGGGTTCGAATTTTAACTCAATCCGACTTGAAACGGAGACCCGGGGGTAGTTTGACTCTAGTGGGACCCACACACTAGTTAGGCATGGCCCACATGATATTAATTTTAGTCCACATAATAGAAATATTTTACTTAGAGGTTAGACTAATTATTATGGATAAGGTTAGTGTGATTAGAGACTTTAGAATGACTAATTTAGCCCCAACCAATTAGCCCTTTCCTAATACTCATAGAATAGGTTAGTAGGGGCATTTTGGACCTTACCATAATAGGACAAATAGCCCCATATGGCCAGCCACTTTGGGAGAGGATAGGCTCAAGTTCATTTCATTATTCTCATCCACACTCTCTCTCTTGTTCTTCCCTAAATTCCTAGAGAGCAATCCCTAGCAATTTCTCCACCAAATCCTTCTATTTCACCACCAAATCTTCTTCTTCCTTCTCCATTCTAGCCAAGGAGGAAGCTACCCAAGTTTGGGAGGATTCGGAGCTCGTTCGTGTCCTTTTGGAATCTCTACGTGTCGGTGTCGTTCCGGAAAGGCTTTTCTTCGATTCGATCTACCGGGAGGTATAAATCCCTTCTCCTTTTCATTTCCTCATACATATAGGTCTATTTTGAACCCATAGGAATGACCCCCATGGTTGTATCTCCATTTGTGTCCATTTTGTGTCTATTTGGAGGTCATAGGAGTGTCCTTTGTGTTGTGGTTGTGTCCATGTGGGAAAATCCCAAATTTGGACACACTATGTGTTGTTGTTATGTATGAATGAATTATTACATGTTTAATCTCATATTTTTGTATTGGAGATGTGTTCTATAGTATCTCATATATATATATTAGTGTAGAGAGTGAGTTCTTGATATATTATGTTATATACTTGTGTTCTTTTGTCTCAAACTACCCAAATCCGTCATGATTTTTATCCACGTTTTTTTTCAGCCCTAACTTAGAAATGTCATAACTTCTAGCTCAAAGCTCGGTTTAATCTCCCGTTTTTTCTAAAAGAAGCGTATTGAAGTTAGCTTTCCAAAAACATATATTAATAGGCCTAATTCTTCCTGTAACTTTCTAGAGAATTATTTGAGTATCAGCTGTATGAAAGACAAACGCGTTCTCGGTGTTTTTGCGATTCCGGGAGTTTTCGGAAACGAAAACGCGATCCGTTTAAAGTTTCGAAAAGCTGACACATAGATCTATAACATAATTTAATCCTAGATTTTAATTCATACTGAGATGGTACAGTATTGATTATTAGTAGGAGTTACTATTCGGCATATGTATTTTGTGCACCCTTGTGTGAAATATAATGTTCTGTTTGATTTTAACCCATGTTAATGTATATACATTATGTAATTAAATAGAGAATGCAAGCATGAGTAAATGTTTAAATAAATAATGTATGAGGTGTAAGTATCCTATCTAATGTAAGCATGTATAAGTATGGCTTGTAATGAATATGTAGGTTCCATATTATGTAATGTATGGTGCATATAGTGGTGCAAGAGAATAAATGAATGATGAATGAATGCAAGCATGAATGTAATGTAATAATAGATGTAATGTATGTAATATACAAGTTAATGAGATGTAATGTTCTATGTTAACACAAATTCTATATTACCTCATTTACCCCCTTACACTATGTTGACACTATCACACTTGACACATTGTTCACTTACACTTTGACACTCTTTGATATGTATACACTATGTATGCCCATTTAACCCTCACTTGCCCCTTTGCCATGTTCACATACATACACATAGCCTCTTAAATAAGTATTTATGAATATAGTTAACTTAGCTATGTATGTATATTATATATATAATAGCATATTGTGTTGTAATATATAAGTTTATATAACCATTTGAAATGCCATGATTATAGACCTAATATTGAATACCAATATATGCATATGTATATATGTGTAGACATATATAGTTTAAAGTAATAGATTACCTAGTGTATATCCAATATGAATTCTTGCCTATTTGAGTATTGAATAATTGTATGCTATATAGAGTTGGGTGTATGTTAGCTTGTATAGCCTTGTATTGATGTGTGCTTGCTAGGATAGTCTTGGTTAGGCCTAGTAAGACTTGCTGGGTTAGGACATGACCTAGTTTGACCTAGTTTGACTAGTACAGTTGACCAGAGTTGACCAAGGGTTGACTTTGGCCTAGCTTGACCTAGATTCATATAGAATGCATTATAGTGCTTTATATTACCCTTCTGGACATGTTGTGACTTGTGCTGTTCCAATTAGGAGCCAGACACCTCTCCTCGGACAGTATCTTTACCTTGGACATTCAGATATCAGGCGAGTACATTCTCTGATCTTTTTATACCTGTCTGGACTATATTCTTGCTCTAGATTATTCTACATAATGCTGACACGTATCTTCACGAATTAGTACTATATGGATCCTTTCCTGAGATGTTATCCCTCTACGGGTGCATCGGGTATTTTATGTTCATATACTTTATCATGTGCATCAGGTACTCCTTGTACTCATACTAGTTCATGTTTTTACATGTTCTCATGTGCTTTCATGTGCTTCATGTGCTTTCATATGCTTATCATGTGCCTCATTTACTACTCATTACATGAGTTCACGTATCTTAGCTGTATTCATGTGCTTATAACGTAACTTGAATAGATCCTTGTGTATTGATTGGGACGGGGTTAGTAGAATTGGTTATGTGAACACTATCCCCAGTAGCTGTATTCATGTGCCTCCTTATTTATATTCATGTGCCCCTAAGCCGTTTACATAACCATATTGTGCTCTAAATCACGTAGCCACTTACAGTCTCTACTATCATGTATTTACTTTCAGTTACAAAAATATCTCATGTTTATTCGTACTTCCTTTTCAGCACTTTCTGTATTTTACTCTATTGCATGTTTTATACTCCTAACCTGTTATGAACTGTTTTGAGGGATATGTGCTCGCTCCTGTCCTGACTGGACCTGTTGATAAATTTTACAGATAGCCTGGGATTGCCTGCTAGCCTAGAGGAGACACAGTAGAGGTTGTTTATATAGTTATTTTAATTTGGCTGGAGTTGTATTTACTTGTGGATTACTGTATTTGAGTTTTGAGATGTATTTCTGGGATTATGTATCTTAGACACTTAGACTTCTATCTCCTGTATCTTTTTTGGATTTCATGTTTATCTATCTTTATCATTCTACCTTAGATTGTGATTGAGTTGTACCTCTGTGTTGGCTCCTTATGGAGAGTATTCATATTATGCTAGTTATAGTTCATGACCTAGAACAGCGTTCTACCGCCGACACTGCGGCGTAGGCTGGGCGTTGTTACGTACTCGTACCCTCACGGTGGGTGCGGGTCGTGACACGTTTTTAGTGGTGGCCCATGCAGGTCGAGTTTATGTAGTGGTATTCGAACTAGAGTACCACTACAGCCTGCAGTAGGAATAGGATATATTTTGAAGGTACTCAATCACGGTTAGGATTCCTTGAGAGATTCCTGGGACGACCCTTGAGAATCTTATTTTAACTTCGATTTGAAATCTGTTTTTCCCTGATTTGATTTACCTTTACTTCCTGTTATTGAACTTGATTTTGATGGATTATTGTTGAATTTTGAATCTTGATGTTAGTGGTTGAATTTGAGTCTGTATCTTTATGATTTTTGATGGATTATTGTTGAATTTTGAATCTTGATGATAGTGGTTGAATTTGAGTCTGTATTTTTATGATTTTTGATGGATTATTGTTGAATTTTGAATCTTGATGTTAGTTGTTGAGTTTGAGTTTGTATTTATATGTATATGTACATTTTTTGGAATTAAGGTATAACCTGATAACATACTTGATAAAGACAGTGAGAAAGGTAAAAGTCTACTTTATTATGGAATTTAGAATTTATTGCAGTCATATTTGCTAGCATGACAAGGACGTAGAGCCTGATATAGCTATACTTATCTTAGTTATGAAATCTAGATTTTCTTGCAGCTATACCGGGTGGCGTGGTAAGAATTCTAGATAACATGATTATAGGGTGTATGCCTTATTATGGACTCTATCGTTTATTGTAGCTATGCTTATTGGCGTGGCAGAATTCTGACAACATAATTTCAAGAAGACGCATATGATTATCAGATTGTACCTTAAATATTTTTGAACATGTTTTCTCTACTTTTGTTTCAGTCCTTCAAAAAAAAGAAAAAAAAAGAAAGAGAGAATTGTTATTTGTTTGTTTTGTTTTGTTTCTCATTTATTTAACTTAGGGGTAGCTTTAGCTGTTTTTATAAACTTTGTGTAACTTCTTACTATGAAATTCTTCTTAATACAATGAATCGATAATTTTGCTAGACTTTATCTTGGATTTGAAAATTTAGCTCTGGGTTTCAAAATGAGTTTTTCTTTTAAACAGATAAGCAAAAATAAATTTTATCGTTATTTCTTTCTTGCTATTATTCTAGTATTAAATAATAATAATAATATTGTCTTGATTACGTCAATCATCTGCTTGCAACCTTGGTAGGAATCTAATTGTTGGTCTTAACGTAGAATTAAAATTTTATATTAGGACATAAGAATATATATGAATATATATAGTGGACACTTTCCTGACACTTATGCATGCTACACTTGATTTCCACCTATCTGAATACATAATAATATGTCGTTAATGTTTAAATTTTCAAAACCCCAATATTTCCGATTCTCTGCTTTTTCTAGCTTAACTCGTAATTTAAATATAAAATTTTATGATAATTGTTTTATTTATATCACTGCACATGTATGTTATACGTAGGGTTTCAATTCAAAAAAAATTTGGTTGAGTTTTGTGTTTAAATTTATCAAATCTGAGACTGTGTGCATATTAACCCTTAATACGGGATTTTAAATGTTAGTCCAATTGATTGTTTTAAATATAATATTTAGAGCTGTGTACATTATTGTTGTAGGGATATAAATTTAGGTTCCATATTCTTACATGTTAGGTTGTGATAAACATTGAGTTGGTTTTGATGTGCAAATTCTCCAAAATCCTGAAAACTGAATACATGTTAACATTTTTACATTGATTTCCATGTTTAGTTCAATTTCAGATTTAACATGTAATATTGAACTGTATGCGTAGATAAATGTATTGATAGTATATTAGGGTTTTATTTCTATCATGTTAGGATGTATTGGGAGCATTGAGATTAGTTATGATGTTTCAAACTCCTAAATTTTAAAATTATATTATGTTAATATTGTACTGGTTTAAATGTTATCTTATTTTCAGATTTTGTATGTAAATGCTGAACTAAAACTGGGTTTAACCTTTCAATAATAAGCTATAACCCTGTACAAGGACACACACACCCTAACTTAGTATACCCTGTCATGTAACCTAACTCTTCCTCTCTATGTCATGATTATATATCTATATAGATATATATAGAGCTTAGGCATACATGTTATAATGTATATACATACATAACTAAATCTCTACCTCTTTATATATACATATATACATGGTTAGCCATGCATGTTATGAGCAAATGAGTTGTGTATTGTAGATTGTTTAACCAATATGCCATGATTAGTGTAACTTGATAGTTATTGTTTGAAACCCCAAATCCTCCTATGCACTTTCATGTATATTTCACATACACACACGCCTATTATCTAACCATATGAACATGTCCACATACACCCATACACACACGAACTACATAACTTGTACATAATGCTAGCTTTTTCCTCTCTAACGCTATATATATAAATATATTATGATTGGATTTCCATGCAATTGGCTTTCATTCTTTAACTTTCGATTTTGATTTTCTTGAATGGTACCCCTTATTAGATAAATGGTAGTTAACTTTATTTTATTTTGATAAGTACCAGTTTTCATATAGGATGGTAGACTGCCTTACAGTCTTGATGATTATTATTTTTGTATCTTTTCTAGTTTAGCACCCTAGATTGCTTATGTGTTTTGATACCATATGACCGTTTTGGTTTAGCATGACTAGTATACCTAGATAAGACTTTCACTACCACCGTATGCCATGACCCTGTATGTCATCCTTTTAAATCGTATGATTGTTTAAGTTCTGAGACTTTGATTGTGGGGGGTTTAACCTAGAAGGAGTATGAACATTTTAATTTTGAGGATAAAATTTTTCTAAGGTGGGTAGACTTGTAACACCCAGTTCTCTAAAATGAAGGTAATTTTGAAATTTTGTAATTTTAATCATTTATTGATTTGACATTTAAATCATGATATAATTTTTGGTAATTTTTAAATTATTTTAAAACTATTTAAAATCATGACTTGTGATTTTGATGTTTTGCTAGTGAAACCCTAGAGACTGTTTGACCTAGAGCCTAACCATATGATTAGGATATTTTAATATCATTTCTGGCCTAAGGATATTTTGCATTTGACCTCTTTGAATTATTTTGATATTTATTGCGTTGGTTATTGTTGATTTTGACCTTTGATAGGTGTAATTTTGTGATGGTTTTGTGTCCGTATCGGACACGTATCAGTTTTTATTTACAAATGTTTGATGTGCCTCAAAGAGATTTTTTTATTGCTGATTTTTTTTTGAAAAGTATTTGAATGAGATTGTTTTCTGCATGCGTTTCCTGTGATTGCTTTGTTTTAATTTCGAGGACAAAATTTTTTTTAAGGTGGATAGATTTGTCACCCCCAGTTTTCAGAAATAGGAGTATTTTTATCATTTTACATTTTTGAATATTTTTAAAATTTATTTTAGTATTTATGATATTATTTTGGGGTTGAAATTTATTTTATTATTTATGATATTATTTTGGGGTTATTTGAGTCGGGTTCGAATTTCAACTCAATCCGACTTGAAACGGGGACCCGGGGGTAGTTTGACTCTAGTGGGACCCACACACTAGTTAGGCATGGCCCACATGATATTAATTTTAGTCCACATGATAGAAATATTTTAGTTAGAGGTTAGACTAATTATTATGGATAAGGTTAGTGTGATTAGAGACTTTAGAATAACTAATTTAGCCCCAACCAATTAGCCCTTTCCTAATACTCATAGAATAGGTTAGTGGGGACATTTTGGACCTTACCATAATAGGACAAATAGGCCCATATGGCCAGCCACTTTGGGAGAGGATAGGCTCAAGTTCATTTCATTATTCTCATCTACACTCTCTCTCTTGTTCTTCCCCAAATTCCTAGAGAGCAATCCCTAGCAATTTCTCCACCAAATCCTTCTATTTCGCCACCAAATCTTCTTCTTCCTTCTCCATTCTAGCCAAGGAGGAAGCTACCCAAGTTTGGGAGGATTCGGAGCTCGTTCGTGTCCTTTTGGAATCTCTACGTGTCGGTGTCGTTCCGGAAAGGCTTTTCTTCGATTCGATCTACCGGGAGGTATAAATCCCTTCTCCTTTTCATTTTCTCATGCATATAGGTCTATTTTGAACCCATAGGAATGACCCCCATGGTTGTATCTCCATTTGTGTCCATTTTGTGTCCATTTGGAGGTCATAGGAGTGTCCTTTGTGTTGTGGTTGTGTCCATATGGGAAAACCCCAAATTTGGACACACTATGTGTTGTTGTTATGTATGAATAAATTATTACATGTTTAATCTCATATTTTTGTATTGGAGATGTGTTCTATAGTGTCTCATATATATATATATAATAGTGTTGAGAGTGAGTTCTTGATATATTATGTTATATACTTGTGTTCTTTTGTCTCAAACTACCCAAATCCGTCATGATTTTTATCCACGTTTTTAATTTCAGCCCTAATTTTGAAATGTCATAACTTCTAGCTCAAAGCTCGGTTTAATCTCCTATTTTTTCTAAAAGAAGCGTATTGAAGTTAGCTTTCCAAAAACATATATTAATAGGCCTAATTCTTCCTGTAACTTTCTGGAGAATTATTTGAGTATCAGCTGTACGAAAGACAAACGCGTTCTCGGTGTTTTCGCGATTCCGGGAGTTTTCGGAAACGAAAACGCGATCCGTTTAAAGTTTCGAAAAGCTAACACATAGATCTATAACATAATTTAATCCTAGATTTTAATTCATGCTGAGATGGTACAGCATTGATTATTAGTAGGAGTTACTATTCGGCATATACATTTTGTGCACCCTTGTGTGTAATATAATGTTATATTTGATTTTAACCCATGTTAATGTATATACATTATTTAATTAAATAGAGAATGCAAGCATGAGTAAATGTTTAAATAAATGATGTATGAGGTGTAAGTATCATATCTAATGTAAGCATGTATAAGTATGGCTTGTAATGAATATGTAGGTTCCATATTATGTAATGTATAGTGCATATAGTGGTGCAAGAGAATAAATGAATGATGAATGAATACAAGCATGAATGTAATGTAATAATAGATGTAATGTATGCAATATACAAGTTAATGAGATGTAATGTTCTATGTTAACACAAATCTTATATTACCTCATTTACCCCCTTACACTATGTTGACACTATCACACTTGATACATTGTTCACTTACACTTTGACACTCTTTGATATGTATATACTATGTATGCCCATTTAACCCTCACTTGTCCCTTTGCCATGTTCACATGCACACACATAGCCTCTTAAATAAGTAATTATGAATATAGTTAACTTAGCTATGTATGTATATTATATATATGTTAGCATATTGTGTTGTAATATATAAGTTTATATAACCATTTGAAATGCCATGATTATAGACCTAATGTTGAATACCAATATATGCATGTGTATATATGTGTAGACATATATAGTTTAAAGTAATAGATTACCTAGTGTATATCCAATATGAATTCTTGCCTATTTGAGTATTGAATGATTGCATGCTATATAGAGTTGGGTGTATGTTGGTTTGTATAGCCTTGTATTGATGTGTGCTTGCTAGGATAGTCTTGGTTAGGCCTAGTAAGACTTGCTGGGTTAGGACATGACCTAGTTTGACCTAGTTTGACTAGTACAGTTGACCAGAGTTGACCAAGGGTTGACTTTGGCCTAGTTTGATCTAGATTCATGTAGAATGCATTGTAGTACTTTATATTACCCTTCTGGACATGTTGTGACTTGTGCTGTTCCAATTAGGAGCCAGACACCTCTCCTCGGACAGTATCTTTACCTTGGACATTCAGATATCAGGCGAGTACATTCTCTGATCTTTTTATACCTGTCTGGACTATATTCTTGCTCTAGATTATTCTACATGATGCTGACACGTATCTTCACGGATTAGTACTATATGGATCCTTTCCTGAGATGTTATCCCTCTACGGGTGCATCGGGTATTTTATGTTCATGTACTTTATCATGTGCATCAGGTACTCCTTGTACTCGTACTAGTTCATATTTTTACATATTTTCATGTGCTTCATGTGCTTTCATATGCTTATCATATGCCTCATTTACTATTCATTACATGAGTTCACGTATCTTAGCTGTATTTATGTGCTTATAACGTAACTCGAATAGATCCTTGTGTATTGATTGGAACGGGGTGAGTAGAATTAGTTATGTGAACACTATCCCCTGTAGCTGTATTCATGTACCTCCTTATTTGTATCCATGTGCCCCTAAGCCGTTTACATAACCATATTGTGCTCTAAATCATGTAGCCACTTACACTCTCTACTATCATGTATTTACTTTCAGTTACAAAAATATCTCCTGTTTACTCGTACTTTCTTTTCACTACTTCCTGTATTTTACTCTATTGTATGTTTTATACTCCTAACCTGTTATGAACTGTTTTGAGAGATATGTGGTCGCTTCTGTCCTGACTGGACCTGTTGATAAATTTTACAGATAGCCTGGGATTGCCTGCTAGCCTAGAGGAGACACAGTAGAGGTTGTTTAGATAGTTATTTCATTTTGTCTGGAGTTGTATTTACTTGTGGATTACTGTATTTGAGTTTTGAGATGTATTTCTGGGATTATGTATCTTAGACACTTAGACTTCTATCTCCTGTATCTCTTTTGGATTTCATGTTTATCTATCTTTATCATTCTACCTTAGATTGTGATTGAGTTGTACATCTGTGTTGGCTCCTTATGGAGAGTATTCATATTATGCTAGTTATAGTTCATGACCTAGAACAGCGTTCTACCGCCGACACTGCGGCGTAGGCTGGGCGTTGTTACGTACTCGTACCCTCATGGTGGGTGCGGGTCGTGACAGCCGTTAAGCGCATTTTTCCTTATCTCAAAGGCACCATTAACATGGGTCTTTGGTATCCGAAATCCTCATCCTTTGAGCTTTACGGCTTTTCGAATGCGGATTTTGCCGGATGCAAGATTGACCGAAAAAGCACTAGTGGCACATATCAATTCCTCGGGAAGTCTTTGGTATCGTGGTTTAGTAAGAAGCAAAATTCTGTTGCTCTTTCAACCACTGAGGCAGAGTATATTACGGCTGGTTGTTGTTGTGCACAAATTCTTTGGATGTCACAAACTGTCACGCCCCAGAACCAGAATACTGGAGAGCGGGGGCAGACATAGCCAGCTACGTATATTGAAATAGAATACATCTCAACTATACGGTCACGGCTGTCTAGATATGAGGGTTTACTACAAGCCAGCAGTCTCTTAAGGTCAAGCCTATTGTCTCAATCTCAAGCAATTAACAGAGTTACAAGATGTTAGAGCATCAAATATATATATATATAAGGCGTCCCAAATATTATATCTTGGATGATCATGAAGCTAGTCGTACAAAATGATAGGACTAGCAAGAGTTCAGTCATACATGATCAACCCTAGGATTTGTTAATCATGTTTACAGCCCGTAGGCAGACAGTAAGTAAATGTGCATCGAGCTAACAGGTGCTCGTCGGCTAAACGCCTCAAAAGAATAAATTTACATATAAGCGGGTGAAACAAAAAGGGGAAAACCCACTCGTAGCCCGGGTTCCGTCTAGTTGTCACCATTGGGCGGGAAGCTTGGTAGATCCTCGGGAGCTGCTCCGAAATCTGGCCACACAAAACCAGCTGGGTCAAACCCCAGAAAGAGCAAGTGCCACAAAGGAGGCCACAAATAAGAACAAAAACCAGCATATCAGAACATAAGAATAAAAGAAAGTACAAGTAGTAAAGTACACAGGGCGATAAACGACAAGGGACGTGGAACCATTCCGGGAGCCAGTTACAATCCTTAAACCAAACAAGGACCGGGATTGTAACCCTTCGCCTGAATAGCTCACTGTCTCTACTCATTTATCGTTAGAGATAAGTAAAACAATCATGATCAAGAGTTCCAGATACAGGGGCTAGACAAGACTTAGACAAGGCTGGACACCATCCATTCGCAATCGGCCAAGCAAGTACTACGGCTTACTACTTTAACTAACTAGGGTTATCACAAGCCTAATTACTAACAAGATGCAAGTGAGAAATTCCAGTCCCAAGCCCTGTAGACCATCCAGTTATCCTTTCGCGGGTTGAGAGTTATAGGTGGGTACATTGCCCGGGAGACAAATGTACCCTTAGGTGACTTAGAGGGTGCAACACATGACAGTGTGCTGGAAATGTGCTCTACTCGTCGGCAAGCTACAAGTCCATTAAAGCGCCCAGATAACGAGACTGCCTGTGACTGGGAATTCTCCATGTTCTAGTTTGATCTAATCATTAGCCTAATCCAATTTAGCGCGAGTCCCTGGCCGTGGTACCCAGGAAGTCACATCCTAAACATGATGCAAGACAAGACAAGTGGATTGTGCAGACAAGCAAGCAGGAACACCCACGGTGTCAAGGTAAGTCAAGTCAAATTATCAAGTCAAGTCAAGTCAAGAGTGCGCCGCCACGGGCCACTATCAAGTTATCAAGGTAAATCATGTCAGGGTACTTGTCCGGGGTGCGCCACGACGGGCCACTATCAAGTCAGGTTGGTCGTGTCAGGAGTACACCACTACGGGTCACTGTCGTTTTATGCTAGTTCCTTGTCATACCAGGCCATATACAATAGTCATTCCAAACATGATAAGTAAAATCAAGTTCATGACAAAAGGCGTAAGGATATAAAATGGGCGTAAAATACCTAATAAAATACTAATATAAAATAGGACAATAGAAGAGCCAAGATCAAGAAATAACAAATTCATCATAGACAAGTAGGTTGTGCAGGGTATATACTGCGCAGGGTGCCAAGTGCGCAGGGTGAGCTGCGCAGGGTACCAACTGCGCAGGGTGCCAAGTGCGCAGGGGCAGATGGCGCACAGATGGATTGCGCAGAAGGTAGACTGCGCAGGAGTTGGTTGCGCAGAGATGGATTGCGCAATGGTCGATTGCGCAGGGGTTACTTTGCGCATGGCTGGCTTGCGCATGGCTGGCCTGCGCCAGCGCAATCCAGCGCTGCGCAAAGCACTGGCCAAGGATCTTGCGCAAATGGCCATGCGCTAAAGAGCACAGGTCAGGGTGCGCAAATGGCCTTGCACTAAAGAGCGCAGGCCAGGGAATAGTGCGCAATCGGCCAGGTGCTAAAAAGCAGTGGCCGAGAGCTCCACCATGGCTGAACTCTCAAGAACACCAAGTTCAAATCTTCACAACTTAGCCAAATCAAAACCAAATTTAGATTTTCAAAGTTCTAACTTGAGTAAAATTGAATTCTCTTCCACATGGAAGAATCAAAACAAGCTAAAATCAAAGTTTAATAGATCAAAACCAAGGAATTCCGAAAATAACTAAAATTTAGATCTAGAACAATGGAGACTCCAAATCACAAAATTCCAAGTTCTAATGTTGTTCTCCATGTCCTAATCTAGCTAATGAACAAATAAAAGGTGGTGCTTATTGTTGATATATATATAGTGTTATTGGGCTTTAGTCCCACATTGGCTAGAATGATAGGAGAGGAGGCTAGCCTCTCCTATATATATGTTGTTACTCCATTCAATAAAATCACTTCAAGTCTCAACATGGTATCAGAGCCTAAAATTGCTTAGCATACCGTTATAGACCCCTCCTCCACACAAACCCTAACCCTAATCCCCCTTCTACGCCGCCGCTGCCGCCCGCTGCCGCTGCAGCTGCTGCCGCCCGCTGCCGCTGCAGCTGCTGCCGCGCCGCCGCCGCCGCAGCGCCGCCCCGCTGCTGCTGCAGCTGCCGCACCGCCGCCGCCGCTGCCACGCTACTGCCGTTGCGGTGCCGCTGTTGCGGCTGCAACTGCTGCTGCTGCCGTTTTTACGGCTGCAGGATTTATTGTACCGCTATTGCGGGTACAAGATTCACGCTCGTTTCTGTACCATTTTTACGGCTGCAGGATTCATTGTACCGCTATTGCGGGTACAAGATTCACGCTCGTTCTTGAGATCAATCTCAAGGAGATGCCTATAATCCCTAGATCCGATGAAATCAGACATATTCGGATTTAGGAGAGGACGGCAAGGACGAGCGTGAGTCGTGGAGCAAGTGTGAAGTAATCGAGAAGAAGCATCGATGGAGGAGATTCTCAAGAAGCTGGATGCTGACGATGTGGCGACATTGCTGAAGTTGATAAAGGTGTCGGCTGGTGAAAGCACGACACGAGCACCGCCAAAGTTAGAACTACCCTCCATAGATCTGAAGTTGGATGGACCAGCCACCTATTTGAGTTGGTCACGGCGGGTGAGAAGAACCCTTGCAGGTAAGAACCTGGAGGGATTCTTGACAGGCGAGAAGACAGAGCCGGAAGAGGGCTCGACAGGACGCGACGAGTGGAAATCCACTCATATGGTGATTTATATCTGGCTTCTCAACTCCTTAGTCCAGTCTATTGCTTCTACAGTAGATGGCATTGAGATGGTGAAAGACGTATGGGAGAAATTGAGAAGAACCTATGATGGCATAGGTAACAATCTACGGATCTTCCAGATAAAAGGGGAGATCGACGACACCGTACAAGGCGAGAAGATGGTGCAGGAGTACGCTACGGAGTTGGAACGCCTCTGGCTGGATTATGATCACCATTCCAAACGGGCAAGCTGCGGGAACCCAAAGTGCAAGGAGAGACAGGTGTGTCTGCAGGAGAGGACGATGAAATTCCTTAAGGGACTGACTGCAGCATTCACACAGAGAACAGCCTTACTCCTCGCCCAGCCAGCGATCCCTAGTCTCGAGGAGGCTATCTCAGCCATGATTCAGGAGGAGACGCGGATCAGATTACAGACAGGGACAGGCGCATCATCGACAGGTGCTTTACCCGAAGTGAAGTCAGCACTAGCAGCTACCGATTCGGAGGATACAGGATCCAAGGGAGAGCTCTGGCAACAGAATCGGCAGTGCTACAACTGTGGGGAGATGGGCCACCATCGATATGCTTGTACCAAACCACCTAAGGAGGAAGACTCAGGTGGTGGACGTGGACGAGGATATGCTGGATGTGGACGTGGTCGAGGAGGCCGACGAGGCGGTCGAGGAGGCTATCGGGCAAACCTGCTAGTGGCAGATGGGAATGGAGGAGCTGGCGGCGCCTTTACTGAGGAGGATCAGGCGCTACTGGATCTGCTGGAGAGAAAGCAAAAAGCGTCAATCGAAGGAGACAGGAGGAGCGTAGCAGAGGAGGCATCCACTCCATTCTTCAACGCCGCTATGTATGCCCATCCATCAGAAGGTACTGACGAGTCTCACGCTCTTGCATCTATGTCTTTCCTTAAAATGTCAGACTGGATTATCGACTCAGGAGCATCTCGGCATGTGACCGGAAATGCTAGTAAGTTTTCCTCGTACACTCACCTAGCATCGACAGACACCATTCAGACCGCGGATGGTACTTTCCAACCAGTGGTCGGTAAGGGTACTGTTAATTGTACGGGTTCAGTAAGGTTATCCAATGTTTTGCATGCTCCATCCTTCCCAGTCAGTCTCTTGTCTATTAGTTCTATAATTCTCCAACTAAAATGCATTGTTTCTTTTGATATTCCTAAGGTGATCTTCCAGGAGAAAGGGACGGGACGAAGACTTGGGACTGGCACTTGGCATGATGGACTGTGGTACCTAGATCAAGACGGACTGGACTCAGCATTGGTGTCTATGGCAGAGAAGGCTGGAATGGAGGAGCTGCAGCAGAAGACTGAAGACACTTTGATACTTCATCATAGGAGGATGGGGCATTCTTCCTTTGATACTCTAAATAAGTTGTATCCAGATATGTATGCAAAATTAAATAAAAGGAAATTAGTATGTGATGCATGTGAGTTAGGAAAACTTACTAGGAGTTCATATGTTGGAAATGGTCATAAGAGTTCTTCAGTCTTTGAGGTAGTTCATTCTGATGTTTGGGGCCCATGTGCTACTAACACTATGAATGGGTATAAGTATTTTGTTTCGTTTATCGATTGTGCATCTCGTGTCACCTGGCTGTATTTGATGAAGAACAAAAGTGATGTATTTGCTTGTTTTCGGGACTTTCATAAATATGTCCAGACTCAGTATAATGCAGTGGTGAAGATACTGAGATCTGACAATAGGACGGAGTATACCAATAGGACACTTGCAGAGTACTTGTCAGCACATGGAATACAGCATCAGACCTCTTGTGCATATACACCAGCACAAAATGGAGTAGCAGAAAGGAAGAACCGACATCTTCTGGAGACCGCAAGAAGTATGATGATCGACATGAATGTCCCACAACACCTATAGGGATATGCGGTGTTGACAGCAGCTCAACTTATAAACAGGATGCCTTCAAAAGTCCTGGGATGGAAGTCTCCATGTGAAGTATTACAAGGTAATAATAGTGGAATACTTCCACTAAAGGTGTTTGGATGTGTGTGTTTTGTGAAGGACAACAGACCATTCGTTGGAAAACTTGACCCTAGAGCAGTCAAGTGCATCTTCGTGGGCTACTCAGCAACTCAGAAGGGGTATGTATGCTGGAGTCCAGTAGAGAAGAAGAAATTTGTTAGTATGGATGTCCACTTCCGGGAGCATGAGCCATATTACCGCCAGGATGGAACTTCGTATAACACGCCTCATACTACAAGTATAAGGCGAGAGGGGGAGATAGAGAACTTGGAGAACCTGGTGGTAACCGATTTAGAAGTTTGGCATAAAGACACGGTTGAGGAGGAACATGAAGGTGAAGCGGAACAGATGGAGGAGACGAGAAGTGTTACACCTACGGCTCAGGGGGAGTTACTGACCTACAACAGGAGAAACAACAAGCAGACTACAGGACCAGTACCTACAGTGTCAGTGCCAAGTCCCTTGCCTGCGCCTGTCCCAACTCCTGAGACACCTATACCACCATCCTCCTCATCTACACCACCATCCTCCTCATCTACACCACCACCCTCCTCAGGTGATATCGTTCCTCCCATACCACTACCTACACGAAGGACTACTCGCAGCAATGCGGGAAATCCTCCGGACAGATATGGTTGGGATCTTGCTAAGTTTGTTTCTTATGATCATATATCTTCTTCTCATGGAGCATTTATAGCATCTTTGGATAGTATTACTGTACCTAACAATTGGCAGGTTGCCAAGAACGATCCAAAGTGGAAAGCGGCAATGCACGAGGAGTTGGGAGCTCTTGAGAAGAACCACACTTGGGAGCTGGTGAGACTGCCAGAAGGAAAAGAGCAGTTGGATGTAAATAGGTTTTTACTGTGAAACAGAACCCAGATGGACAGGTTGAGCGCTATAAAGCTCGACTGGTGGCAAAAGGATACAGTCAGACGTACGGCATCGACTATGACGAGACCTTTGCACCAGTGGCGAAGATGAGCACTGTCAGGACCTTGATCTCCCTGGCAGCCAATGGAGGGTGGAAGCTACACCAACTGGATGTGAAGAATGCATTTCTTCATGGAGATCTAGTAGAGGAGGTGTACATGGAGATACCACCAGGATTCGGCACAAAACAGACAGAAGGCAAGGTCTGCAGACTGAAGAAGTCTCTCTATGGACTGAAGCAGTCTCCTCGGGCATGGTTTGACAGGTTCAGGAGAGCAATGATAGGGATGGGATATCAGCAGATCAATGCTGATCACACTGTCTTCTTCAGACGGAGTGGAGGCCATATCACCATGCTTGCAGTATATGTAGATGATATGATTATCACAGGCAATGATGAGCAGGAGATCGCCCAACTCAAAGTAAAACTTGGCAAGAAGTTCGAGGTGAAAGATCTTGGCCCCCTTCGATACTTCCTTGGGATTGAGATTGCTCGAGATAATGAGGGAATCGTTCTTTCTCAAAGGAAGTACGCACTGGACCTGCTTACGGAAACAGGGATGATGGGATGTAAACCAGCTACGACACCGATAGACCAGAAGTTTAAACTGGATGCTGAAGCTGGAGAACCAGTTGACCGGGATAGATATCAGAGATTGGTGGGCAAGTTAATCTACTTAAGCCACACTCGACCTGATATCAGCTTTGCGGTAAGTGTAGTAAGCCGCTACATGCATGACCCCCGGAAGGGTCACATGGACGCAGTGTACCAGATTCTGAGGTACTTGAAGGGAGCCCCCGGGAAGGGACTGATCTTTAGAAGAAATAATCATGTAGGCATTGAGGGCTATTGTGATTCTGACTGGGCTAGCTGTGCTGACGACAGGAGATCCACATCGGGATACTGCATATTTGTAGGAGGCAACTTGGTCTCTTGGAGGAGTAAGAAGCAGTCAGTAGTGGCCAGATCAACAGCTGAAGCAGAGTATAGAGCGATGGCCTTGGGAGTCACAGAACTATTGTGGTTGAAGAATATGCTGACGGAGCTAAAGCTGGACCAGGAAACAAAGATGAAGCTATGGTGTGACAACCAGTCAGCTATTAATATTGCCAACAATCCAGTGCAGCATGACAGGACCAAACATATTGAGATTGACAGATTCTTCATCAAAGAGAAACTGGATAAAGGAGAACTAGAGCTGGGCTATGTTCCAACCAAAGATCAGGTAGCAGACGGACTGACAAAGGGGCTTAGTTCTATCAACATGATGAGAGGATGTGACAAGATGGGCTTAGTGAATATCTTTCGCCCATCTTGAGGGGGAGTGTTGATATATATATATAGTGTTATTGGGCTTTAGTCCCACATTGGCTAGAATGATAGGAGAGGAGGCTAGCCTCTCCTATATATATGTTGTTACTCCATTCAATAAAATCACTTCAAGTCTCAACACTTATTTAATGGCAAGATGCACTTGCCTATAGGTGTGGGTGGAGGAAGAAGAAGAAGAAGAAATTAATGAAGAAATTATGGAGGAGAGAGAAGTAGGTGGGTTATAATGAGGGTGTTGTGGTGGAATGGGGGTGGAGTGTAGGCTTATGGTGTTCCATGCATGTTGAACCAAACCAAACCAAACCAAACATTCTCCACAAAATAAAACCAAGCTATGGTTAAAACCTGCTTACAAGAATCAAAAGACCACATGTCCAGGAAAATAAAATACGTGCCAAAATCAAATACGAGCATAATACAAAATACGAAAAATGAGGGTGACAACTCTACCCACCTTCAAAGAATTCCGTCCTCGGAATTTAATCAAGGAGCTAGAGATTGCCACGACAAGCCATACTAAGCACAGACAAGCTACACTAAGCAGTTCAATCATACAATCATACAATGCAAGCAAGGAAGGGAAAGCGTAAGGCATAAGAAAGACATTATACCTCACGAGTCAAACAGGTAGGGATATCGCGATCGGATGTCGTCCTCACGCTCCCACGTTGACTCACCTAGAGAGTGATGACCCCAAGCAATACGGACTAATTTAACAGTCTTGTTCTTGAGTATCTTTTCCCTCTGGTCCAAAATAGACACGGGTCTCTCCTCATACGAAAGGTTGGTACCAACAACCAATTCCGAATGATCTAGGATATGGCTCGGGTCCGGGATGTACCGTCTTAATTGGGACACATGGAATACATCATGTACCTCACTTAACGACGGTGGAAGAGCGAGACGATAGGACACATCGCCTACTCGCTCCAGAAAATCGAACGGCCCTATATACCTAGGACTAAGCTTTCCCCGTACGCCAAAACGAATGACGCCGCGGTTAGGCGAGATCCTAAGAAATACATGGTCGCCGACGGCAAATTCTAAGGGATGCCGATGAGCATCGGCCCAATGGCGCTGGCGATCCTGAGCAACTCGGAGGTGATCTCTGACTTTCCTGACCACTTCAACCGTCTGAGAAATCAGTTCTGGACCGAGCATCTGCCTCTCTCCAACATCGTCCCATGCTAACGGAGATCTGCACTTCCTGCCATACAGAGCCTCGAAGGGTGCCATCTGGATACTGGCCTGGAAACTATTGTTGTACGAGAATTCCACCAGGTGCAGGTGGTCCTCCCACGAACCACCAAAGTCAAGGGTACACGACCGCAACATATCTTCGAGAGTTTGTATAGTACGCTCTGACTGCCCATCTGTCTGCGGGTGATACGCTGAGCTGAACTTGAGACGAGTCCCCAAACTTTGATGAAGACTGCGCCAGAAGTGCGATGTGAATCTCGTATCCCTGTCTGATACTATGCTGACTGGCACTCCGTGAAGTCGGACGATCTTCCTGAGATACATCTCTGCTAGCTGCGCCGTCGACTGTCCAACTCTAAATGGAAGAAAGTGTGCCACCTTGGTAAGCCTGTCTACAATGACCCAAATAGCATCTCTGCCTGTCGGAGATCTGGGTAACCCAGTCACGAAATCCATGGTAATGTGTTCCCATTTCCATTCTGGGATCGGTAAAGGTTGAAGAAGTCCAGCTGGCCTCTGATGTTCAGCCTTGATCTGTTGGCAAACCAAACATCGAGAGACATACCGGGCTATCTCCCTCTTCATACCATTCCACCAAAAGTGTTGACGAATATCTCTGTACATCTTCGTGCTGCCTAGGTGGATGGAATACTGCGAACTGTGAGCCTCTGCCATGACTTCCTGTCTGATATCTCCACTGGGTACACAAAGACACGTGCCATGTCGAAGTGTACCATCCTCATGAATACATAACTCTGGCCTTCTTCCTGCCTCGCACTCTGCTCTGAGCCGCTGAATCTTGGAATCTGTTAACTGTGCTGTCCAGATCCTCTTAACTATGGTGGACTGAATTTGTAGGCTGGCCATCAAGGCCACATTGGAAGGAAGAACCACTTCGATTCCCATCTTCTGAAGATCTGCCAATAGCTCTGGTTGTGCTGTCAAGAAATAAACTCCGGCTCTCCGGCTCAAAGCATCTGCTACAACATTGGCCTTCCCTGGATGATACTGCAAATCCACATCGTAGTCCACAAGTAGCTCGAGCCATCTTCTCTGCCGCATATTAAGATCCTTCTGGGTGAAAACATACTTCAGGCTCTTATGATCAGTAAATATCTCCACTCTGTCTCCGTACAAGTAGTGCCTCCACAACTTAAGTGCAAACACTACTGCTGCTAGCTCCAAGTCGTGGGTCGGGTAATTCTTCTCATGATCACGGAGTTGACGTGACGCATAAGCAATTACCTTCCCATGCTGCATCAAAACACATCCCAATCCTCTACCTGAAGCGTCACAATAAACTGTGAATCCTCCGGTCCCATCTGGAAGGGTGAGAATGGGAGCCGTTATCAAACCTCGCTTCAACTTCTCAAATGATTCCTGACACTCTGCTGTCCAAACGAACGGCACATCCTTGCGGGTCAACTGGGTCATCGGCGCTGAAATCCTTGCAAAATCAGAGACAAACCGCCGGTAGTAGCCGGCCAATCCAAGAAAGCTGCGAACTTCTGCCACTGAGCTGGGTACTGGCCATGCCTCGATAGCCACAATCTTCTGGGGATCCACTTCCACTCCTCCTCTGGTAATGATGTGACCCAAGTAAGAAATACGATCGAGCCAGAACTCGCATTTACTGAACTTGGCGTACAACTGGTGTTCTCTGAGAATCTGGAGGACAATTCTGAGATGCTGCTCATGCTCTGCTCCACTCTTGCTGTAGACCAGGATGTCATCAAGAAACACTATCACAAACTGATCCAAGTAAGGCATAAAAATACGGTTCATGAGGTCCATGAACACTGCCGGCGCATTGGTCGCTCCAAAGGGCATAACTAGAAACTCCCAATGCCCGTACCTAGATCTGAACGCCGTCTTCGGGATGTCCTGCTCTCTGACTCTAATCTGGTGGTATCCTGACCGCAAGTCTATCTTCGAGAAAACTGAAGCCCCCTTGAGTTGATCAAACAAATCATCTATCCTCGGGAGAGGGTATCTGTTCTTAATTGTCACTGAGTTCAAGGTACGATAATCTACACATAACCTGGACGTACCATCCTTCTTTTTCACAAGAAGCATCGGGGCTCCCCAAGGCGATCCACTAGCACGAATGAATCCCTTGGTTCTGAGTTCTTCAATCATCTTGTACAAAATCTCCAACTCTGAAGGCGCCATTCTGTAGACTCGCTCTGATACTGGTGCTGTCCCGGGAATCAAGTCGATGGTAAACTCGATCTCCCGCTCTGGTGGCATCCCTGGAAGTTCCTCTGGGAAGACATCTGGAAACTCTTCAACTATTCGGGGCAACTGCACTGCTGCTACTGCCATCCGCAATACTGGAGGAGATGGCTCTACTGCGCCTCTAGAAAATGAAAACTCTGGCTCTCCGGGAATACTAAAGACAACTCTGCCAGCACGGCAGTCTATCCTAGCATAATAGTTCCTCAACCAATCCATGCCTAGGACTACATCATAGTCTGCCATAGGGAACTCTATGAGCCTAGCGGGGAACTCTCTACCGCTAACTACGATCCGACACGAGGAAAATACTCGATCTACTCCCACAAGACCATTACCAGTAAGTATATTGAGCCTCACTGATAATGACTCGGGCTCCAATCCTATCCGTGTCGCGAATCGTGCAGACATGAATGAATGCGATGCACCAGAATCAAATAATACAGATGCTGGAAAGGTGTTGACGAGAATAGTACCTGCCACTACCTCACCTGGTGCAACTTCTTCTTCCATGGTCATCATCATAGCCTGACCTCTAGCTGCGGGTCCCCTCTACTGGAATCCCCTCTGTCGGTTCTGTGCTGGAGCCTGGGTGATCTGCTGCTGGTTCTGCTGATGAAAGGCCTGGGCCTGAGGCAACAATGGCCTCGGGTACTGCTGTTGCTGCTGAACTGGAGCTGGGGCTGGTCCCCTCACCGAAGAACTAGAAAGGTTGGATGATGATGGACCTCCCCTATTCGGGCAGGTCCCTATCTGGTGGTCTGCTCCTCCACAAGCCAGGCACAATCCCTGTGCCCTGCGACACTCTGCCACTACATGGCCCGGCTTCCCGCAATGAGAACATCCCACCGCGGAAGACTGCTTCTGCTTCTGCTGTTGCGGGTACGTCGGGGTTGAATGCTGAACCGACGTCACTGAGGCCGCCCGCCTCGGAGTTCCAATGGTTATACCCCTAGCTGCCGGGGCTGGAGCTGAAGATTGGTGCATCTGGTTGTGGGACCGCTTCCTGCCTCCGGTCCTGTCCACAATTCTCCGGGAGGTATACTCATGTCTCCTTGCTGCCTTCAACACTGCATCGAACGTCTGGTGCTCGAACTGCTCCACCGCCAATAATATCTCTAAATACAGCCCTTGCTGGAACCGCTGAGCCCTATCGAACTCGGTTGCCACCAAGGTGGGGGCGAACCTACTCAGCCTGGAAAACTCGGTCGCATAGCCATCGACCGTCCTGCCTCCTTGCTTCAAGTTGGTGAATCTGGTCTGCAGGTCGTATCGTGCCACCGCATCGAAGTACTTTGTCTAGAATCTCTCTCTGAACATCGTCCAAGTGACTGGTGCTGCTAACCCCATGGCCTGAGCTGCCCACCAATCGCGAGCCAAGTCTAGTAACTGTAGCCGTACCACGGCCACCTTCTCATTCTCAGGTGTCCTAGCTGCTTCTAGAACCACCTCGGTATCCTGAAGCCAAGCGTCCGCGGCAATCGCATCTTCACTGCCGTCAAAGAAGGGAGGGTTCAAGCGCTTGAAACTGTTGGCCGCCTGATTCCCTTGGGGACCTCCTCGGTTTAGTGCATCATGAACTTCCTGGTGCAGGGCGTCGCCTCGACGATCTTGGGATACAAGCAGTTCTCTGATAAGCCCTACCAAAGGTCCCTCATCCTGTCTAGCTGGTTGAACAGGCGGAGCTGCCTGAACTGGAGGTTCCGAGCCTCCGGGAAGCATAACTCGGGAGGCTACTCCAGAGTGCTGAGCTTGATCTTCCTGGCGCTGGGGTGCTTGTCGAGCTTCCTCTGGCTGGTTGGCAGGTCCGGGAGTAATGCCGCTGAAGAAGACGACATAGGGAACAATAAGGAAAGGACCAGGATAGATCAATGATACAAGCATGTGATCAGGTCAAGAATCTCAGGGATTTGAAGATACGAGCAGAGATCAAGGGCGAATATTGATTGAGACATCTATTTGGTAAACCCTCACATTTCTTGATTGACAGGACCTGCATGGGCCACCACTTAAACCGTGTCACGCCCCAGAACCAGAATACTGGAGAGCGGGGGCAGACATAGCCAGCTACGTATATTGAAATAGAATACATCTCAACTATACGGTCACGGCTGTCTAGATATGAGGGTTTACTACAAGCCAGCAGTCTCTTAAGGTCAAGCCTATTTTCTCAATCTCAAGCAATTAACAGAGTTACAAGATGTTAGAGCATCAAATATATATATATATAAGGCGTCCCAAATATTATATCTTGGATGATCATGAAGCTAGTCGTACAAAATGATAGGACTAGCAAGAGTTCAGTCATACATGATCAACCCTAGGATTTGTTAATCATGTTTACAGCCCGTAGGCAGACAGTAAGTAAATGTGCATCGAGCTAACAGGTGCTCGTCGGCTAAACGCCTCAAAAGAATAAATTTACATATAAGCGGGTGAAACAAAAAGGGGAAAACCCACTCGTAGCCCGGGTTCCGTCTAGTTGTCACCATTGGGCGGGAAGCTTGGTAGATCCTCGGGAGCTGCTCCGAAATCTGGCCACACAAAACCAGCTGGGTCAAACCCCAGAAAGAGCAAGTGCCACAAAGGAGGCCACAAATAAGAACAAAAACCAGCATATCAGAACATAAGAATAAAAGAAAGTACAAGTAGTAAAGTACACAGGGCGATAAACGACTAGGGACGTGGAACCATTCCGGGAGCCAGTTACAATCCTTAAACCAAACAAGGACCGGGATTGTAACCCTTCGCCTGAATAGCTCACTGTCTCTACTCATTTATCGTTAGAGATAAGTAAAACAATCATGATCAAGAGTTCCAGATACAGGGGCTAGACAAGACTTAGACAAGGCTGGACACCATCCATTCGCAATCGGCCAAGCAAGTACTACGGCTTACTACTTTAACTAACTAGGGTTGTCACAAGCCTAATTACTAACAAGATGCAAGTGAGAAATTCCAGTCCCAAGCCCTGCAGACCATCCAGTTATCCTTCCGCGGGTTGAGAGTTATAGGTGGGTACATTGCCCGGGAGACAAATGTACCCTTAGGTGACTTAGAGGGTGCAACACATGACAGTGTGCTGGAAATGTGCTCTACTCGTCGGCAAGCTACAAGTCCATTAAAGCGCCCAGATAACGAGACTGCCTGTGACTGGGAATTCTCCATGTTCTAGTTTGATCTAATCATTAGCCTAATCCAATTTAGCGCGAGTCCCTGGCCGTGGTACCCAGGAAGTCACATCCTAAACATGATGCAAGACAAGACAAGTGGATTGTGCAGACAAGCAAGCAGGAACACCCACGGTGTCAAGGTAAGTCAAGTCAAATTATCAAGTCAAGTCAAGTCAAGAGTGCGCCGCCACGGGCCACTATCAAGTTATCAAGGTAAATCATGTCAGGGTACTTGTCCGGGGTGCGCCACGACGGGCCACTATCAAGTCAGGTTGGTCGTGTCAGGAGTACACCACTACGGGTCACTGTCGTTTTATGCTAGTTCCTTGTCATACCAGGCCATATACAATAGTCATTCCAAACATGATAAGTAAAATCAAGTTCATGACAAAAGGCGTAAGGATATAAAATGGGCGTAAAATACCTAATAAAATACTAATATAAAATAGGACAATAGAAGAGCCAAGATCAAGAAATAACAAATTCATCATAGACAAGTAGGTTGTGCAGGGTATATACTGCGCAGGGTGCCAAGTGCGCAGGGTGAGCTGCGCAGGGTACCAACTGCGCAGGGTAAAATTGAATTCTCTTCCACATGGAAGAATCAAAACAAGCTAAAATCAAAGTTTAATAGATCAAAACCAAGGAATTCCGAAAATAACTAAAATTTAGATCTAGAACAATGGAGACTCCAAATCACAAAATTCCAAGTTCTAATGTTGTTCTCCATGTCCTAATCTAGCTAATGAACAAATAAAAGGTGGTGCTTATTTAATGGCAAGATGCACTTGCCTATAGGTGTGGGTGGAGGAAGAAGAAGAAGAAGAAATTAATGAAGAAATTATGGAGGAGAGAGAAGTAGGTGGGTTATAATGAGGGTGTTGTGGTGGAATGGGGGTGGAGTGTAGGCTTATGGTGTTCCATGCATGTTGAACCAAACCAAACTAAACCAAACATTCTCCACAAAATAAAACCAAGCTATGGTTAAAACCTGCTTACAAGAATCAAAAGACCACATGTCCAGGAAAATAAAATACGTGCCAAAATCAAATACGAGCATAATACGAAATACGAAAAATGAGGGTGACACAAACACTTTTAGATTATGGCATTTCTCATTCTTGTACCCCTATTAAATGTGATAACACTAGCTCAATCAATCTTACGAAAAACTCGATTTGTCATTCACGTACGAAGCACATTGAAATTAGACACCATTTTCTTCGTGACCATCAACAAAAGGGAGATATTCGTCTTGAATTTATTGATACTACCTATCAATTAGCCAATTTTTTCACCAAACCGCTCCCGGAAGATCGCTTCATCTTCCTTTGCCGTGAATTAGGCATTTTATCTTTTGATCCATAATCCCTCTCGGCCGACACACCGACGGTATACAGCGGTATACCGGCGGTATGCCATTTTTTGATTCAGAATTAGGTTCTGTTTCGAAACTCGGCATACTGTCGGTACACGTCGGCATACCGTCGGTATGCCGGATGGAGGCGGACAGGATTTCAAATCCTCTTCTGGGCCCACCTTTATTTCTTCTCCCTTTATTCTCTCACCCTCATTAAATTCCCTCGCATCAATCTCTTCACTATTAATTACTCCCTCATCTTTCAACTTCTTAACCTCCCATCCTATTTATTATCCATCTCTTCAAATCCTCATTTTTCCTCCTCTTTTTACTCCACCTTCCTTATTTCCAACCACCAACCTTTCACATCCCCTCTTTACTCCCTCTACATCCGTTCCCAAACCCCCTTCAAATTCTAATTTATCCTTTCATCTCCCTACTCTATTAAAACCCCTTCTTTTTTATCTCTTCTCCCTACTCCTCTTCATCCTCTCCAAAACCCTAAAACCTTCTTCCATGGCAAATTCGAAGCGTCCCCGCTCCTCCTCCTCCTCCTCCTCCTTCTTCAACCCCTTCATCCCGGTGGCGCAACCTCACGGGTATGACCAACGGGTCTTTACCAATTCCTTGGCGGCCGAGCTATGGTTCCAACACTTCGTTCATCACAATATTTTTAAGGAACGGGCGATAAATTGGAACATCTTCCCCAGTCACGTCTCCTTATTTGACGAGGCCGGCCTCTCCTCTCTCCTTCGGTGCCAAATACCCGTCTACCCCGCTGCCGTCCGTCTTTTCTATTGCAACTTGGTCCCGGATGACGACCACCCTGCCATTCAGTCCATGGTAAATAACCGTCACTTCCGTCTCACGTCTCAGGACATCGGGCACATCCTCGGCATCCCAGACAAAGGAGAAGCCTTGCCATCATTGGCTGCTCTTTACTCCTCGACGGCGTCACCCTTCGACGAATTCTGTCGTATCATCTGCAAGGGCCCCAACCCTCCTGCCATCCCGGCCCTCTCTGCATAGCTGGAGCCGTTTTACTACGAGCTCCATAGGATAGTGTGCCATACACTATTTCCTAAGGGCGGAAACTATGACGCCATTACCGAGGATGCCCTCGTCTGCATGTATTATCTCTATGCCCGGAAGCCCTTCTCCTTCCCGAAGACACTCCTTCTACTCTTCCGGCGTGTCATGCCCGCGGGAAAGCAGAACCTCTACTACGGCTCCCTTATCACTCTCCTTCTGGAAGCCCGACAAGTTGACCTATCTCTTTGCTCCTCGGATGGCGTCCCCTCCTATCTTGCTGTCTTTCATTCCATTAGTGGTACCTCTACTTCACGTGCCTCGTCTTCCCAAGAGCAACCGACATCCACTCTGCTGCTCCCACATCTACTCCTCCTACTTTTGGCCGATACATGCCGCTGACTCAGCAGCACTTCGACATGCGCATGGCCCAGGCAGAGGAACAGATGAGGGCTCATACTCGTGGCCTTGGAAATCTGATTCAAGCCCGCTTTCATGATCAAGCTTACTTTATCCAGCGCACCATACAAGACCGGGATATGTATCTGGATCTCAACCTCCAAGATCCTATGTACCAAGGTTCGCGCTTCTCTGATCCCAATGCCTATGGGTTCCTGTACCCAGACGACATTGATCCCTATGGTGCCTTTCAGCAAGCTCAGGATGGTGGTGATGATCCGGCGGACGAGTAGGGGTGTCTTCCTTTTGGGTGATGGTCTAGAATAATGTGTGGTTTGGTTATGTGTGTTTGTTTGTTTGTTTGTTTTTAATTCTGTCTTTTGCGGTCCTTCGGGGACCTTTGTGTGGTTGATCTTAGTACTTTGCAGTCCTTCGGGGACTTGGGTTATGTTTATCTCTTGATATCAGACTCTCGTAGGGAGAGTCGTTTTATTTGTCTTTTGTAGTAATGAACATCTTGCATGTATTACGCTATCACTTTCATATATAAATACATGCTGTTTATTCTATACTCTTGTTCTCATTATTGCAATTTTATTTTACAATATTTGATTTCCCATCTTTGACTAAGTGACAAAGGGGGAGAAAACGTATTGAGAGGGAGTTGTCTTCCTACGAGGGAGCTACTCCCTGAAGATGCTATCTCTCTATTTTGTCAATTATCAAAATGGGGGAGATTGTTGGCACATTTTATTTTGATTATTAACAGCATCTTCGGAGTTTAGTTTTCTGCGTCTTCAGATACACATCCTCTCAGAAGCTCAACTCATAAAGTCTTTCCGTTCAAGAGCATCCATCCTTTGCATCAAAGTTTGAAGCAGCTACCGGCGCTCCTTGCATAAGATGGCGTCCTCCTGCTTAGAGTCTTCGTGTCTGTACAAGTCTAGGTATATCTGTAAACACCTAAGGACGGATGACAAGTAAAAGAACAAGTCAAAAATCAAATACCTACAGAGCGGCATACCGGCGGCATGCTTCGGCATACCGACGGTATACCGTTTTTAGAGCCTAGAAAGTTGCTGTGACAAATTATCGGCATACCGGCGGCATGCTTCGGCATACCGGCAGTATACCGATTTTTGTGTCCAGAAAGTTGCTGTGACAAATTGTCGGCATACCGACAGCATGCTCCGGCATACCGACGGTATACTATTTTTAGCAACCCAAAAGTTGCTATGACAAATTGTCGGCATACCGACGGCATGCTCCGGCATACCGACGGTATACCGTTTTTAGCAACCCAAAACTTGCTGTGACAAATTATCGGCATACCGACGGCATGCTCCGGCATACCGGCGGTATACCGAGTTTTAAATATTTAGTTTTTGAATTGCTCTGACTAGCATTAATGGCCGCATTTAATGCTCTCAAACGGTCATTAATATGACCGTTACTATTTGGCCGGTATACCAACGGTATTCCGCTGCATACCGACGGCATGCCGGTCTGCCTGTATTCAGAAGCATTAAATGCCTCCAACTCTTGGTTTCTCTATAAAAGAAAGCCCTCTCTCTCTTGAGGACTTTACCAACTCTAGCCATAAATTTTTTAACAACCAAGAGCTCCACCATTAATACTCTTCAAGCTTTTCATTGTCATCCTCTCCCAAAGTGATAGAGTATTTAAGAGTTGTAAATTTCGATCTTCACGTGTTAGAAGATCAACAAGGTTCTCTTCTCATTTGTTTGAAGTTGGCGAGCCTTCGTAAGAAAACTCGTGTGTTGAAGTTGGCGAGTCTTCGGATCCAAACTCGTGTTGAAGTTGGCGAGTTCTTCGGATCCAAACTCGTGTGTACTATTTGACTAAATAGTGGATTTAAGCCGGAGAGAGTTTCGGGACTGGATTGCCTCAAGCGAGGATACCAGGATACATCTTTGTGTTTGATCTTCTCTCTCTTTACTTTTATTTGTCATATATTGCTTCTGCTGCACTAGTTTATTTTATTTCCCTATTCACCCCCCCCCCTCTAGGGTTCTACACCATCGTCACCGATGGTTACAAAAAGCCCGCCAGGATAGTTGTCAATGGTGATCTCGTTGAGAAACCACATGACAAATATTCTGACGAGGAGAAGAAACAGGCAAGTCTCGACGCAAGAGCTATTAATGCTTTGTTCTGTGCTATAGACAGGAATGAGTTCAACAGGGTCTCAACATGCACCACCTCTCACGAAGTGTGGAGACTTCTTGAAGTGACGCATGAAGGAACCACCCAAGTCAAGGAATCAAAGATAAGCCGTCTCACTCAAAAATATGAGGCTTTCAAGATGAAGCAAAATGAGACGACCACGCAAATGTTCACAAGATTCTTCGACACCATCAATCCCCTATCTTCGTTCGACAAACAATATACAAATCACGAGAAGATTTGCAAGCTACTTAGGGGGCTACCAAAGATTTGGAACCCTAAGGTGATAGCCATCATAGAAGGAAATGATCTCACAACCATGTCCATGGAGACCTTGATGGGAAATGTGATGACTCATGAGCTTGACCTTAAGGACTTCGAAGAGCCTGCTCCTAAGGCTAAGGAGATCGCCTTCAAAGCTCATCGACGAAGGGCTGACCCCGAAGAGACGGATGACGACAACTCGGAAGGTGATGATCAAGCTCTCCTTGTCCGCAACTTCAAGAAATTCCTTCGCTTCAACTGAAGAAAGATAGAACCACAAGAAGACGACTAAGAAGAGCCAACCTGCTATGGTTGCAAGAAGACAGGACATGTCCGAAAAGAATGTCCATTCTTAAAGAAGAGCAACCGTTATGAGAAACCATTCAAGAAGACTTCCTCAAAGAAATATGCCAACATGAGCATTTGGCATGAAAGCGAAGCTAGTGAATCCGAGGAAGAAAAGGACTCTCCTCAAGACGCTGCAAACGTGTGCCTAATGGCAACGTCCGATAAGGTATCAAATAAAACTATTGATGACTTCACTTTTGATGAACTTGGCGATGCTTTTACCGATTTACTTAATGATCATAAAAAGGTCATTGGTAAATATAAACATGCCAAGGAAAAGATCAAAAGTCATGAAGTCAAAATTCAAAGATTTTCTTTACTGCCTGATAACATTAGAGACACTTCACCCACGGATGTCACAAATGAGGTATCTAAGCTTAAAATAAGCTTACATGATGCCGAAGCATGCATTGAACAACAAATACAAGAAATTACAGCACTCAACACGGAGCTTGCAGAAGAAAAGAGTAGACACAAGATTTCTATTACTAAGATATATGGTTTGAATGCTAAGGTTACTGAACTGCAGGCTGTCTCTAAGAAATTAGAGACTAAATTGGGAAAACAGGTTGCTCAACCTCAAATCCAATCACATGAGACACACACAAAGCATGACACTACTCATACTAGTCAACCACGTCATCCACCTGTAGCTCATAATCATGCTTACATATACACACACTTTCATAAAGCACACAAACCACATGCACGTAGAAATAATTCTCATATATCACAGAATCATCATGCTACACATAGATACAACCATCACTATGTTACACAAAATTACCATCACTCTATATATAGACATCATTACTATGCTAACTCTACATATCATCATGCTACTCCACATCATTCTACTCATAGACATCATATGCATACTCCTAACATAAATAGGAATGCTATATGTACTTATTGTGGATTATATGGACATATTTCACTACAATGTAGAATAAGAAGATTAGTAGATAGAAAGATATATGCATGGTTTCCGAAAACTAACTTTTCAGGACCCTCAAGAACTTGGGTACCAAAGGTCACATCTACTCTTGATGTAGGTGGACCTTCCCTCCTCAACTAAGAGTAAGTGGATTCTCGATAGTGGATGCTCGTGGCATATGACAGAAGATGCAAATCTTTTCGCATCACTATCGATGAAGAGAGAAGGATATGTATCCTTCGGTAACAACCTAAAAGGATATATTATAGGTAATGGTATTATCGGTCATCCTCTCTCTTCCGTAATAAAGAATGTCTGCCTAGTGACCGAGTTAAAACATAACCTGCTCAGCATTAGTCATCTTGCTGACCATGGATATGACATTAACTTTGGACAAAATAAATGCTTTATTTATGATAGGTCAACAGGAGATATTGCTTTTGAAGGGGTAAGAGAGGATAATATTTATATTTTTTATCTGTCTAGAGATACTAACAATGCAGGTAGATGCCTATATGCTCATAAGGATGAAAGATTACTATAGCACCAGCGTCTTGGTCATGCCAACATGGATACTATATCCAGGCTATCGACTAAGAAGCTAGTTAGAGGCATGCCCGACATCACATTCAAAAAGGACACGGTATGTGCCGAATGTGAATTGAATAAGGCAACTAAGTCCTTATTTCATTCTATAAACTCTGTAAGTACTACTAGACCTTTGCAACTTCTTCATATGGATTTATTTGGCCCTAGTAGAGTAGCAGTCTTGGTGGAAAACTCTACGCCTTTATCATTGTTGATGATTTTTCTAGATTTACTTGGGTTTTCTTTCTTACAAATAAAAGCGATGCTGTTTCGGTTTTCAAGATTTTTGTTAAGAAAGTTCAAAATGAAAAAGGCTACATGATTACTCGAATCCAAAGTGATCATGGAGGCGAATTTGAAAATACTGATTTTGAAAAGTTTTGTGATTCTAATGGTTTTGATCATGAGTTTTATTGTCCAAGAAATCCTCAACAAAATGGTGTTGTGGAGCGGAAGAATAGGACTCTTGGCGATATGGCTAGAGTCATGTTGAGCAAGTTTTCTCTTCCGAAATACTTTTGGATTGGAGCTGTCAGTACAGCATGCCACATTTTAAATAGGGTGCTTATTCGTCCTATTACGAAGAAAACACTCTATGAGCTTTGGTTTGGAAGAGCCCCAAATGCTTCTTATTTTAGAGTTTTTGGTTGTAGATGTTTTATCCTTAACACCATAGACAACTTAGGCAAATTTGATGCCAAAGCTGACGATGGTATTTTTCTTGGCTATGCTGCCAAGAGCAAGGGATATAGAGTATTTAACGAATGCTCATTAATTGTGGAAGAGTCTACAAATATGACTTTTGATGAAGATAACAGTGCAGCAGCTACTCTTGATGATGATGTTGAGCCATCAACTTCTACTCCATTGAATACCACAACCGAAACCAATTCTCTGGAGGGCTTGCCAAAGAAATTCTCTTTCAAGCCGTCACATCCAAAAAATTTGGTAATAGGTAAGGTTTCACGTGGAGTAACTACTAGATCATCATTAAGAGACTCTATTGCTAGTACTGCCTTTATTTCACAAATTGAGCCTAAAAACATTTTAGAAGCTTTTAATGATGAATTTTGGATTTTTGCTATGCAAGAGGAACTCAACCAATTCGAGAGGGGCCAAGTATGGGAACTCGTTCCTAGACCGGCTAATCACTCGATCATTGGTACTAAATGGGTTTTTAGAAACAAAGTAAATGAAGATGGTTCAGTCACACGCAACAAAGCTCGTCTAGTAGCCCAAGGATACAACCAAAAGGAAGAAATCGACTATGATGAGACGTATGCTCCTGTTGCTAGATTAAAATCCATTCGGATGCTTTGTGCATTTACAAATTTTCAAAATTTCAAATTATTTCAAATGGATGTTAAAAGTGCTTTCTTGAATGGATTTATTAAGGAGGAAGTTTATGTGAAACAACCTCCTGGCTTTGAAAATCACAAATTTCCCGACCATGTTTTCAAGCTGAAGAAAGCGCTATATGGCCTCAAACAAGCCCCTAGAGCTTGGTATGAACGGCTAAGCAATTTCTTGCTTGAGAAAAATTTTTCTAAAAGGAAAATCGACACCACACTTTTCATAAAATCTTTTAAAGACACTATTCTCTTAGTCCAAATATACGTAGATGATATTATATTTGGTTCTACTGATGAAACCCTTTGTCAAGATTTTGCCAAGTGTATACAGACCGAGTTTGAGATGAGCATGATGGGGGAGCTCAACTACTTTCTTGGACTACAAGTCAAATAAATGTCAAATGGAACTTTCATCTGTCAGTCGAAGTATACAAAGGACATGCGGAAGAAATTCGACCTTGACAACGTCAAACCAATCAGCACTCCAATGGCTACTACAACTAAACTAGAACCAGATGAAAGCGGCAAACCCGTGGACCAACGTAAGTATCGAGGTATGATAGGCAATCTACTCTATTTAACTGCTAGTCGTCCTGATATTATGTTTAGCGCTTGCCTGTGTGCTAGATATCAAACAAATCCTAAGGAATCACACATGACTGCTGTTAAGCGTATCTTTCGATACCTTAAGGGTACGGTTACAGTGGGCCTCTGGTATCCCAAGTCAACATCATTTGACCTCATTGGTAATTCTGATGCTGATTTTACCGGATGCAAGGTCGACCGTAAAAGTACGAGCGGTACGTGTCATTTATTAGAAAAGGCTTTAGTCTCTTGGTTTAGCAAGAAGCAAAATTCTGTCGCACTATCCACAACAGAAGCTGAATACATCACAGCTGGGCGTTGTTGTACACAAATTCTGTGGATGAAGCAAACCCTTGAAGACTATAATTTATCTTTTATGCACATTGAAATCTTTTGTGACAATACTAGTGCTATAAATCTCACTAAGAACCCCATTTGTCACTCACGCACGAAGCACATTGAAATACGTCACCACTTTTTGCGTGATCATCAGCAAAATGGCTCTATTAAGTTAGAATTTTTTGACACTGATCATCAGCTAGCATATTTCTTCACAAAACCATTATCCGAAGAGTGCTTCAATTTTCTTTGTCGTGAACTTGGAATTTTGGATGAAGCTGTTATTAATTAAAATAAACCTGCGTAAATATCGAGTATGTTTTGATTCTTTTATGATGAAATTGCTATGGGTACAAGCCGAAAGGGTCCTTCTGACAACAAGGCGTAAAAGCCTAAGCGATACGGTGCACTAGTCCTCAGGACTACTGCTAGCTGGGATCCGGTCCCTGCAGCTAACCCATGGCAGCTTCAAAATATTGAATTATGTCATAATTCCTTGTTTATTACATGGTTCATTTTTAATTTTTCACATGCTAAAATGCAAAATTTCCAAACTTCACTTAGCTTCAAAGTTAACCTTCTGTCACTCTCCACTTGAGTCTTCCTTATATATGTCCTCACTTTCCTTTTCCTTTGGTCTCTCACACTTAACCATTTTTCTCTTCTTCTCAGCCTGATTCCTGTTCTGTCAATAGAATCCAGTATTCGGGCCGAACTCTGCCCTTACCAGAGTTCGGACCGAATTCTGCCTGGTTGTTCCAGAACCGGGAACAGTCCCAGCCGCTGATCATAACTAGATCCAGTGGCTCATATTTGTTCCGACCAATTGGAACCCTTCACATATATTCGGGCTCTCCTTCCTCTTCTCCTCCATTGCCATATTTTCTACTTCTCCAAACACTTTTTATCAAAACCCTAACCCTAGTTCTTCCTTTCTAGAGCTCATCTCTTCCCCAAACTCAAGGAGAAGGCCTCTTTCATCATTCTCCTTCATTGTTCATCATCACTTTGAGGTATATCTCAACACACTATATCTCAATTTCTCTATTATCTTTATTGTTTCATGGCTCTACATTTGTTCAATCGCGGAAAGAGACTTCGAACCGAGGGAGCGTTCTCTTCGAATGCTCCTCCTCGCGGTGAACCGCTCGTTGCACCACCCGTTGAACAACAACCACCTATCCATCCGTTGTTCAATCCACCACGTCCACTTGACCCAAACACATTTGATGACCGAATATTTGTATCACTCGACGCGTCTAATGGTTGGTTTAGTAATTTTTGGATACGTCCGGTGTTTTCGGGTCACCCTATCAATTTTACTATTTTCTCTCAATATGACGCACTTTTTTATGACCTTTGCCTTGACGAACTTATCACCACCAACTCGGTCATTTATCGTAGTGCTATTCAAATGTTCTACTGCAACCTAACTCATGATGATACACATATTTATTCACGGGTTGCGGGCTTTGACATCTCGTTTGATGATTTCGATTTGGCCGAACACCTTGAACTCCAAGAGCCAAACTCATGGAAAAAGCTTGTTGAAGGTCGATCGTTTCAATTTCCCGATGGGTCTTCACTTGAAAGCTTCAAGGACGACTTGTGTACCCCGAACACACGTCCTCGTAAGCTTTTGGCCAAGTATCTCAATCCCTATTTTTATGAACTTCATCGGATTATCTTTAACACCATTCTACCCAAAGCGGGATCCACCGATGAAGTCACCTACTTTGAAATCTCGGCCTTATATCACCTCCACTTTTATATACCATTTAATCTTTTACGTACAATGATGTATTGGATGATTTATTCTAGGAAGAAACCAAGATCCTTAGTTTATGCTTTGTATCTTCCTATGGTATTTCGTGCTTTTCGTATACCTCTTGATGAGTGTCCGTTCTTACCTACCCCTGCCTTTCTTTCAAAGGCACGGAGGCTTCAGGCAGTCATTGGCTCACCAGTCGTGTCTGAGCATTCTGATGATGAGCCAGATGCCCCTTCTTTGGGACAGGATCCTCCTCCTCCTCCTGCCACTCTCGAGTCTCTTCAGACCATGCTCCGCGATAGCTTCACCTTAGAGGATGATCGTTGGACTCAGCTGGATTACCGGACCACCCTGCAGATGAGTGCTATCAGCAACTCGCTGCACGATATTCGGTACTTCATGTCTCGCCATCCTTCCATGCCTATTCCTATGGAGCGGGACCCTGGTCGTGAGGGCTATCGTATCGATGACCCTTGGGTTATTCGCTACTTGGATCCGGATGCGGCCTTCGTGGACCCTCGTCGTTCCTTCACTGATCCATCAGACGACGTTGGGCCTTCACGAGCTCGATGATGGATATGGACTGCTACTTGCTACTGCTACTAAGGATCATAGCTTATGTTTCTTTCTGCACTTTGGATTTTAGTTGCTTTTATGCACTTTGATTGTATTAGACTTATTATGAGTTATGACTTTTGAGACATTTAGTAGTTTTATCAGTTTTTATGCAGTTTCTTCTATTATCTTTTGGTGTGCTTGTTAGTTCTTAATTGATTATCGTTAAATTGCTAAATGCCAAAAGGGGGAGATATTTGTATATTCCATATTCTTTTGTCTCTGTATCTGTGCTTTTAGGAGAATGTTCTTATCAGACCAACAAGATTCAAAGCAATGTTTACGGGGAAGCTATTTTTTAAGCTCGGTACTGATTACGGGGGAGCTATATTTTTTTGTCCTTAAATGTGTCCAGGTATGAATATTGAATATACAATTATTATTTTGTCAATTATCAATATAGGGAAGATTGTTGACACAAAGTCACAGTCAACCAAATATTGATAGAATTGACTAAATAATACTTGTGATAATTCAATACGACACATGAAGACTACATCCAGCACAAGTCAGACGACAGATCAGTTTTGCAAATGTAATTCATTTTTGAGTCTGTATTTTATAATTTTATTGAGTCTAGACTTATGTAAGCTGATTTGTGCTGAGCATCTGAGACTTAACCTATACCCTACCCAAAATCCAAAAGCTCCACATACATCCAAATAAGCCCATTGGCCCAAAGACCCATTCTGTGCTTTGAAGACAGAGTTCGGGCCGAACTCTGCCTCCACACAGAGTTCGGGCCGAATTCTGTCCCCTAAAAATTAGCACCCTAATTTTTAGGGTTGGCTGGTCGCAAGTTGTCCAACGGCCAAATTTTTGAAAATTCCAACCAGAATTCTGGCCGAATTCTGCCTACCTAGTATCCTATAAATAGGCCATGAATTCTCTCATTTTCATTCATCCAATCTTCTCTTCTCTTCTCTCTAAAGCTCAATACAAGCCATACCCTTCTTCATCTACTAGCCACAAGCTCCCTAAGCCTCAAGTGCTCAGCATTTTTCAGTTAGGCGTTTGTGCAAGAGTTCAAGAAGTCGCTTGAAAAATTCCAAGCATCGCCACTGCGATCTTTGTAAGAAGTTGACGTGCTCTTCTGAAGAAAAGGCACGGGGTGTAACTACTATTTCACAAATAGTAGATTTAATCCTGAGCTAGAATTCTCAGGCCTGGACTAGTCCTCTACGAGGAAAACCAGGTTAAAAATTGGCTGTATTTGCGTATGCTTCCTTTCTCCTTATTTATTTCCGCATTTACTCTGATTATTTTCACTTGTGAAAGAGTTTAATTTTTAATTGGCTATTATCGCTATAAACTCTATTCACCCCCCTCTAGAGTTGCCATCTGTTCTTCAATTCTAAACTATAGCTGATGCCCAAGGTCGACCTCCTCTTTGTCTTATTTATTAAGCTCCACTTCAGTGTACATTGGCATTCCCTCCTAACCTTCATCAAAATCTAGTGAACAAAACTAGGTCGTCAATACGACGAACAAGTCCTCAGTCAAGGAATGAGTTCAGTAAGGTAAGGTAAGATAATAAAATTACGAAAATTAAACTGAAGGAAAGGATAATTTTAAAAAGTAGATTTACTGATAAGAATTTCCTTATGGTATTTGCATCTTTTTCTAAAAGAATTTTGGTGTCAGGTATAAATGTGTAAACCTCAGACAAATCTTATATACAAATGCAAATATTTCGAGAAACGCTTCTCGATCACACTACAGCAATATCTTGGCAATAGTCCCAGTTATCCGGGATCAGATTTATACTAAATAGGCGGTGCTTAGATTTATCCATCCCATTAGTATCAGGAATCACGTAATGATGTGATATAATTTAAGATAACACATGAGTTGTTTTTCGAGTTATCGGAATCAAGTGTTATAACAATTGTCGTATGACTTAGAATTTTTCAAGAATATCGGAACCAGGCTACATTGGACATTATAGGGCCGAATTTGGGGATAGAAAATATGAAACAGGAAAGTGAGCTAAGCCTCACCTCGAACATCGTATGGCCGTACGGATGTCGATAACAGGAACTGGTCAGTTTTTTTAAAATATAATATTGTAAGAAGGTGTGGTCCAAAGATTTCTCTCCCATCCAGATACAATTCTAACTTACAATGTAATTTAGGTTATTGGTTAACCTCGATTTGTATCTCGTTCTTCATGTAATAGGAAAACATATATTAAACGAAAAAATGGATAAACAGGGAATTCTGTTTTAGCAGAATAAATGTTAAACTAAAAATTTATGTGCCCAAGGCAACACTTTCAAGGATTTCAGGGTTAGAATTGTGCCAGAAAATTTGATAAAATCATGAACTAGGTTTTAACCATTTCGACTTTCCAAAAATGGTCAACTCTAGTATTTTTCAAAAAAATTGGCAGAGTCTCCTTTGTATTTTGGAGTCCAAAATTTTCATAAAAGTATAAACACACCCGGAGCAACCCTCCGTAGAATTTTCGGGTATGTCGACCCCTTCGGTGGAGCAACTCTCAACACCGGTACACACGCAATTATAATATGAAATAGAAGTTTATAAAACAAACAAAAAATCAATTTCTTATTGAGGTCGCGTGCTTAGCGTTCTTACTAGTTTGCAATGATGAATCATAGCAAATGATTTTGGCTCCGGTATCCTTGGAAAATTAGGGATTTGAAATTGGGGCTTGTTCTTTCTTCTCAAATAATTTATCACCTAGATTGTGGAGGAGAAGGAGATGGTGGAGGTTATGATGATGATGGAGAAGATTGTGGTGGTAGCGGCGAGCAGCCACGAGGGGAACCCGTCGACGGTGAGGAGGTGGTCGGCCAGCAGGAGGTGGCGAGGGAGGCCGCCGGCTGTGGGTGCGGGCGTGGGTCCGGGTGTGGATGAGAGTGGGAGATAAGAGGAGGATGGAAAGAAGAGTGAGAAAGAGGAAAAAGGAAATAAGGGTTGTGAGAGAGTGGGGATGAAGGGAAGAGGGAAACTAAGAGGGGGAGAGAGAGAGGGGGAGGGTCTGTTCAGTTGGGAGGGGATTACTCTCATCTTCCTTTTTTTCTTTTTTTAACATCATCATTAAGAAACAAGAGTCAAAAGACTCGTTTGCCCTCCGAGCATCATGCATGGTGACACATAGGCATGAGTTCATGCATGGTGACACTTGGATGGTGAGGTTGGTGGGAGAAAATTTGAAATTGCAACATTTGTCTAAGGATATAAATGAAAAGTAAGTTCTCCTTTCCTTCTTTATTTATTTCTTCTTCTTCTTCTTTTTTTTGAAATATCAATTAAATATAGATAATCCCATTTCCAAAAATTTATTTAATAATTAAATAAAAATAGAATTCGAATAAAATATGAATACATTATTTGTTAAAAAGTAGCTACGACACATTTTCTTCCATGACATTGTTCCTGGTCCGACCGATCAGCTGGGTGCAGCACCTCCAGCAAACTAGCAACAACAAGTGAACCAGCTATAACCTGGGGATCAAGCCCAACACTCAAGGGCAGCATCCCGAGTCATGCCTTTCGGGGATCAAAAGCCACCAGTTTATCCAGCCCAGCCTGCAGAGCCTGACAAGAGAGTCCTAATGGGACTCATCCGGGACTTACTTGCATCATAAGATCGTCGGAGAGATGCCTTGTAGCAGACAGTACAAGCAGCCATGGGCAGAGTTGGTTATCAAGGAAACAATGAGGCCAATAGCTTCAAGTGCTTGAACCCTTCTTTTTTCAGTAGAATTGTTGCTGATGCTTGGCTTCAGGATATAGAGGTTATTCTGGAGGTAGCTAGGATTCCAGAGGAAGAGAAGGTAGCCATTTTACGCCTGCAGTTAGTGGACTTAGCCCCCAGCTGGTAGGTGATACAAGCAGTTGGTTTGATGATGCCTGTCTTATGGGCGGTATTCAGTGACAAATTCCAAACGAAGTACTTTGATGCAATAGCTCGGTATGATTTGCAGACAAGGTTTAGCAATCTCAAGCAGATGGGAAGGACGGTCGATGGATATACGATCGAGTTTTCTAGGCTTAGTCGGTTTGCTTCTACCTTGGTGGAGACTAAATTGGACCGAGCGCAGCGATTCCAGCAGGGTCTCCACATAGAGATCATTCTAGCAGTGGAGCAGTTTGAGCACCAGACCTTTGATACAATTTTGCGAGCAGCAAAGCATCATGAATATACCTCCCAGAGGGTAGTATATGGAACTGGATGACGGAAGAGGCCTCATAGACAGTTATCTCAGGCATCAACACCAGCCCCGGGAGCTAGGGCTTTGACCATTAGAGCTCCTAGGAGGACGACCACAGTTTCGTCGGTTCAACACTCTACTCCAATATATCCTCAGTATCAGAAGCAGAAGCAATCTTTCTCAATGGACTGCTCTTATTGTGGGAACAATGGACAATAGTTTCATAGTGTCGTAGAGCACAAGGATTATGTTTAGCTAGTGGGACACCGAATCACATAATTGGGTCCTGTCCACATAGAGCCAGTTCATCTTCATCATCCTTAACCAGTCCATCGGTTAGGGCACCAGTGCAGCAGTAGCAGTTCCACCCTCCGAGGCCGTTACCGTCTCAGGCTCAACAGTATGCTCAGGCCCAATCTCAGATTCAGAATAGGCAGAGAGGTCTCCAGCAAAGGGGACCAGCACTAAGAGGACAGGGTTAAGCTATGGCTCTGACGATAGCATAAGAATTGCAATCAGCTGAGGTGGTGACAGGTATCATTCTTGTCAACTCTTTTCTAGCATCAGTACTATTTGATTCGGGTGCATCGCATTCATTTATGTCTACACGATTCGTAACACGGATAGGACTGGAGCCCGAGTCATTATCAGTAAGGCCCAATATACTTACTTGTAACGGTTTTGTGGGAGTAGATAGAGTCTTTTCCTCGTGTCGAATCCTAGTTAGCGGTAGAGAGTTTCTCGCTAGATTGATAGAATTTTCGATGACCGACTATGATGTGGTCCTAGGAATAGATTGTTTGAAGGATCAGTATGCAAGAATAGACTGTCATATTGGCAGGATTATTTTTCCCGACGAAGAAGAGTTTTCATTTTCCAGGGGCAAAGTAGAACCTTCTTCGCCGATCTTGCGGATGGCAGTAGCAGAAGCAGTTCAGTTTCCCAGAGTAGTTGAAGAACTTCCTGACGTATTTTTCGAAAAGCTTCCAGGTATACCACCAGAGAGAGAGATATAGAGTTTACCATTAATTTAATTTCAGGGACGATACCAGTATCAGAGAGAGTCTACAGAATTGCACCATCATAATTGGAGATCTTGTACAAGATGATTGAAGAACTCATAACCAAGGGATTCATTTGTGCTAGTGGATCGCCTTGGGAAGTCCCGATGTTTCTTATGAAGAAGAAGGATGGTACGTCAAGATTATGTGTTGATTATCGTACCTTGATTTTTGTAACAATCAAGAACAAATATCTCCTACCAAGGATAGATGACTTATTCGATCAACTCGGTAGAGCAGCAGTATTCTTGAAGATTGACTTGCGATCGGGGGACCATTATATCAGAGCCAGAGAGTAAGATATCATGAATATGGCATTTAGATCTAGATACAGGCATTAGGAATTTCTTGTTATGCCATTCGGAGCGACCAATGTGCCAGTAGTATTCATGGATCTCATGAATCGCATATTCATGCCTTATTTGGATCAGTTCGTGATAGTCTTTATAGACGATATTTTGGTCTATTGCAAGAGTGAAGCAGAGCATAAGCAACATCTCTAACCAGTCCTTTAGATTCTTAGAGAGCACTAATTGTATGAAAAGTTCAGTAAGTACAAATTTTGGCTTGATCGTATTTCGTACTTAGGTCACATCATCACCAGAGGTAGAGTAAAAGTGGACCCACAGAAGATAGTAGCTATAGAGACGTGGCCAGTACCTAGTACCATCATGAATTTCACAGTTTTCTAGGATTGGCAGGCTATTTTCGACAATTTGTGTCAGACTTTGCTCGAATTTCAGTACCATTAACGCAGTTGACCCGTATGGATGTACAATTTACTTGGACAGCAGAGTGTCAGAGTTCATTCGAGAAGTTAAAGTAAGGATTGATGACGGCACTCATTCTCACGCTTCCAGATGGGACTGGAGGATTCTTAGTTTATTGTGACGCTTCAGGCAGAGGATTAGGATTCGTTTTAATGCAGCATAACAAAGTAGTAGCTTATGCATCATGTCAGCTTCGTTATCATGAAAGGAATTACCCAACCCATGACTTGGAGTTAGCAGCGGCGGTTTTCGTACTCAAGCTTTGGAGGCATTATTTGTATGGAGATCGGATAGAGATTTTCACCGAACACAAGAGTCTTAAGTATGTGTTTACCCAGAAGGATCTTAACATGCGTCAGAGAAGGTGGCTAGACCTATTGGTGGATTATGACATCAACCTGCGGTATCATCCTAGAAAGGCCAACGTACTTGCTGTAATGCATGTGGTTCGTATTACGTATTTTTGGAATACGTGTACGTATTTATTCTTGTATTGCATGATTTCCTTGTTTAATTCCTTCTTGGCTTGGCTTGGTTATTTCCTTGGGTTGGTTTGGCCTGGCTTGGTTTTGCTATTGGTTCATGATGAACCCATGGATGAACCCCCTACCTACCACCACCATTCATATTTATTAGCCCTCTTCATTCTCTCTCTTCATTTATCATCTTCTTCTTCCTCATTTACTTCCCTACCTACCAGAGAGAGAAGAGAGAGGTCTAGGCAAGTACAACTTGCTTCATGGAAGAACTCCAATTTTATTACTTCATTCTCTTCCTTACTACATTCTAAAGCACTTTAGTACTTGACATTTTCACTTTCCATGGCTAGATTCTTGTAGATCTAAGTTTATTTTATTTTCGGATTTCTTAGGTTTTGATCTACTTAATCTTGTTATTTTTGAGTTTTGATGGTTTTATGTTGTAGAAAATTTCGTTCTACCCCATTTTGACCTACGGAAGTTCGGATTTAGGCTCCGGATGATGGAGTTATGGAGCTTGAGGACTTGGCTCTCATGGTGTTCTTTTTCTCTGAAATTTTGGAGAAGATGAACAGTGCTTGACTTGACCGCATGAATATTCACACGACAAGTGTTCTATCCAGCCGCATGACTGGAAGTTCTTGAGCCGTATGAGAGTTGGACTCACTTAGCCGCATAACTCGCTCAATTCCCAGCCGCATAAGTTCTGAACTCTGCAGCCGCATGCGCCATTTCCGCTAGCCGCATGAGGACTTCACCCTGAGCCGCATGAACTCAACACTCGCGAGCCGCATATGCACACTTGCTTCCAGCCGCATAGGCATTGCTCCCCCGCAGCCGCATGAGTACTCTTCTCTTCTGAGCCGCATATGGTTCCCTTCCCCCGCAGTCGCATGGGTTGCTTCTTCTCGAGCCGCATGGAACCACACTCCCCCCCCCCCCGGCCGCATGTACCTGATTGGCCAGCTAGCCGCATGAGACCCATTCCCCCAGCCGCATGAGTTTCCTATCTTCCTGACCGCATGCGCCCCCTTATCTTAGCCGCATGGGATCCAGTGACCCTGGCCGCATGCGCTCTCCTAATTGGGCCGCATGATTCTACCCTTTTCTGATCGCATATGACTTAGCCGCATGACTCTTCTATAGCCCTGAATATTGATATTTTATTAGATATTTTACGTCCGTTTTATATCCTTACGCCTTTTGTCATGAACTTGATAATCATGGATTTATTTAATATGTTTGGAAATGATACCTGAGCATGACACGATAGTGACCCGTAGTGTTGCACTCTTGACAAGAAAACCTGACATGACCTGATAGTGGCCCGTCGTGGCGCACTCCTGACAAGAAAACTTGACATGATAAACCTGACATGATATATCTGATAAGCTGTTGCGACGGCTACCTGACATGACATGACCTGTATAATTACCTGGACACCGTGGGCGATTGTGCTTGTACAAATAAACCAGTCCTGTCTTACATCATGTCTAGGGAGGGACTCCTGAGTACCAGGGTCAGGAGTACCTATTGAAATGGACTAAGGTTAATAACTAGATTAACACATTAGTCATGAAGAGATTTCCCAGCTACAGGTAATCCCGTTACCTGGGCGCGCCTGGGATCTGTAGCCTGCCGTCGAGTAGGGCACATTTCCAGTACACTGTCATGTGTTGCACCTTTCAAGCTACCTAAGGGTACATGCGTTTCCTGGATGGTGTACCCACCTGAATTTAACCCATAATTTCGACATGGGTAACCTGGATGGTCTACAGGACTTGTGGCTGTGGAATAATCTCACTGCATCTTGTTAGTAATTAGGCCTGTGATAACCCTAGTTAGTTAAAGTATTAAGCCGTAATTCTTGCTTGGCCGTGATATGATTGAATGGAGTCTAACCTGTCTAGCCTTGTCCTGATCCTGTTCCAGACTACTGCATGACCAGAATGCCTGTATTTATTTTACCGATAAATGGTGAGAATTCCAAGTTCTATTCAGACGAAGGGTTACAACCCCGGTCCTTGTTTAGTTTACGGGTTGTAACCTGGTAATTTGAATAGTTCCATGGTTATCTCGTCGTATATCATCCTGATGTGTTTTCTTTATTTCCAGTTCTTACTTTTATATCTTGTGCTGATTGCTGGTTTTAGTTCCTAAGTGAAGCTTCCTTTATGGCATTGCTCTTTCTGGGATCTGACCCAGCTGGTTTTGTATGGCCAGATTTCGGAGCAGCTCCAGAGGATCCACCGCTTTTCCAGCCCGATGGTGAACACCAAACGTAACCCGGACAACGAGTGGGTTTATTTTTGTTCTCCCACTTTATTGTAAAAATATTCTTTTGAGGCATTTAGCCGACGAGCACCTGTTTAGCTCGATTGCACTTTACTTACTGTCTGCCTACGGGCTGTAACATGATTGACAGATCCTAGGGTTGATCATGTATGACTAAACTCTTGCTAGTCCTCATATTTTGTAACGACTAGCTTCATGATCAGCTGAATATGTAATATTTGGGACGCCTTATTATTGTATATTTAATGATCATACATCTTATAACATTTACTTACTTGCTGATGATTGAGACACTAGGCTTGTTCATGACCATAGGAGACTGTTGGCTTGTAGTTAAACCCTCACGTATCTAGACAGCCGTGACCGTATAGCGAGATGGAATCCATTTCAATATACGTAGCTGGCTATGTCTGCCCCCGCTCTCCAGTATTCTGGTTCTGGGGCGTGACACTTGCTGATGCATTGAGCAGAAGAGCATAAACTTATTTTCTAACAGCACAGCCAAAGTTATTAGCGAAGCTTCAGAAGATGGGTATAAAGATAGTTCTTCCTACCAATATGGCATTGATGGCCAGTATGCGAGTTTAGTCCAGTATAGTGAAGAGAATCAAGATAGCACAGTCATCGCATTCTAGGCTTCAGCGACTTAGGACAGAATATAAAAAAGAACGGAGAACAGAGTTATGTATTCACGAAGACGACACACTCTGACATGGAAGGCATCTTTATGTACCCAGTGGTGACATCAGGCAAGAGATCATAGCAAAAGCTCACAGTTCGCAGTATTCAATTCATCCCGGTGGTACAAAGATGTATCATGATATCCGTCAACATTTCTGGTAGAATAGCATGAAGAGGAAGATAGCTCGGTTTGTCTCTCGTTGTTTAGTTTGTCAACAAGTTAAAGATGAACTTCAGATACCAGCTGGACTTCTTCAACCTTTACCGTTCCCAGAACAGAAATGGAAGCATATTACCATAGATTTTGTAACTGGATTACCTAAATCCCTAGCTGGGAGAGATGATATATGGGTTATAGTTGACAGACTCACGAAGGTAGCTCATTTTCTTCCTTTCAGAATTAGACAGTCCATAGATCAGCTAGCAGAGATGTACCTCAGACAAATAGTCAAATTGCATGGAATGCCAGTCAGTATCGTATCCGACCGAGATTCGAGATTTATATCGCACTTTTGGCGGAGTCTTCAAGAGAGTTTGGGGAGACATCTCAAGTTTAGTTCAGCTTATCATCCACAAACTGATGGTCAGTCTGTACACTAAATTTTGATGGTTCGTGGGAAGATCACCTGCATCTAGTAGAGTTCTCTTACAATAACAGTTTTTATGGTAGTATCCAGATGGCACCGTTTGAGGCACTGTATTGCAGAAAGTGTAGGTCATATTTAGTCTGGGATGATGTACGCGAGAGGTAGATGCTTGGTCCAGAAATGGTTACTCAAACTATCGAAGTGGTAAGACAAGTTAGAGATCATCTTCGGGTTGCACGAGATCGTCAGCACCATTGGGCCAATTCTTATCGGCATCCCCTTGAGTTCTCTACCGGCAACTATGTATTCCTTAGGATCTTGCCTACCCGTGGTGTCATTCGATTCGGCGTGAGGAAAAGCTTAGTCCTAGGTATATAGGGCTGTTTGGTATTTTCATGCGAGTAGGTGATGTGTCATATCATCTCTCTCTTACGTCGCCATTACATGAGGTACATGACGTATTCTATGTATCCCAATTGCGACGGTATATCCTAGATTCGAGCCATATCCTTGATCATTCAGAATTGATTTTTGGTACCAACCTTTCGTATAAGGAAATGCATGTATCCATATTGGACAGAAGAGAGAAGGTACTCAAGAACAAGCCTATTATTCTAGTCCATGTTGCTTGGGGTCATCACTCTTTGGGTGAGTCAACTTGGGAACATGAAGATGATATCCGATCGCGATATCCACACTTGTTTGGCTCATAAGGTATAATGTCTTCCTTATGCTATATGTTTTTAAATCCTTATGCCTTATGCTTCTAAGGAGGGTAGGTTGTAAGCCCCCTGTTTCATGGATCTTATTTTTAATTATTTTATATGGATATTTTAATTTATTAAAGTCAATAATGAATATGTTAGTAGTTTACTGTAGCTTTAATTTTTGAAGCACAACAAATATTGTTTTCTCAAATCCAGTTCCATATTTGAATTCTAGACTCGTCCACTTTCCATATTTGAATTCCTTCGACTTTGTGCAACTTCAGGCCAACTTAGGCCAATTTGTGTCATTAAAATAATTTTTAAGCCAACTTCCAATTTGATTTTGGGACTTGACATAGATCAAAACTGCATGACCCAATAAATGGTTTTGATCCATTTTGAGTCTACAATGCATATGCCTAAGGTGTACCATCCAATCGAGTTCCCATGTGCTACTTATTTGCAAATGGCACATGAGACTCATTAAATTGATTTTTGGGTCCAATTTGACTAGTAATGCTACTTTGACCCCCTACTAGTTAGAGCCTAACTAGGAGTACCAATACCAAGTATACATACATTTAAGGAAATTTTAGAGGTTTAATTTCAGCCATATACAGTATTCTCTTATATATTTGGCTTGGTCAAACATCTAACCAAAATAGGAAACTAATTAATAATAGTATGATTTGGAGAACCAAATCATATCCAAATTAGATCAAACCAAAGCCCATGCCCTAATAATATGCATACCTATCAAACCCTAACCATCCTCCTCTCTCATAACCACCCACTATTCCATAACCCCCCCCCAAACCTAGCGGCCACCACTCCAAGGCCGACCCCCAATAGCCGACCCCCTTTCATTTTCAAAACCCCAGTTTTTTTCGATTTTGGTGCCATCACCACAACTCATGCGACCCCCTAAATATCCTCTTCCACCCTATCAACTCTAGGATCAACCTTGCGGCCGTTAGAGAGGTGCACGATGCGCTACATGGACTGAAACTCTGCCGAATCGAAGTCTAAAACGTCATAGCAGGTTAGTCGATTTGTATATGATGTTTCACCTACTTTTTGTCATCCGTTTCTTCCTAAACAAATTTGAAAGTTACCTTTTTGTGTCTACTCCAACCCCTAATCATCGGATCTCTCAGTTCCATGTAGTTTGCCCATGGCGTCGATTCTACGACAGGGTGTCTAGGACCGATGAATTCTGATGCAAGCCATTTTTCACCTATCTAAGTTCAGTTTCCAATCTTCTTATATTTTTATTCAGAATCTAGACGTCAATACCTTTCTGAATTATATCTGAAAGTTACATTTCACATCATTTTACTATTTTTAAAAATTTAAGACATTTGTCGTGTTACAAACTCCAAAAAATTCTGCTTTCCTAGCGTCCAAAAGTGTCAAAACTCCATGAGTTCATATTAAACTTTATGTTGTGCAAGGTTTAACATTATAAATACTATTTTATCTATTTTTTGGGATTTTTACAAAATTTATTAATTTTATTTAATCATTATTTTGGGATTAAATTAATGGGTCGAATTGAGGAAGTCATATGTGGAATTGACATAGGACCTCTTGTGAAAGGGTTCCCCTATTGAAAATATAATTATAGCAATATATAAGAATTTATAGATAAATTCCATAATTTAAATATATTATTTTCTTATAATTGTAAAGTATTTACGAGCAAATTTTGTACCTATATGTACTTAGAGCATCTCCAACCATATTGTCTTGTTAAGTGTTGTGAGTCTTAGGTGGCTCCTATGTGGCATGAGCCACAAGACAATGTCTTGTTTATGTGGCAAAATTATATCTCAAAAGACAATGATATAAAAAAACTTTCTCCAATACAAAAGTATTGAGGGGACAATAAAAAGTATTTTTTCTAACTTCCAATGCAACTTCTCCACTTCTTCAACTTTTTTATAAATATTTCTATTCATAATTGATGATGTGGACACAAAGTCATTATGAAGTACATTGTCTAGATCTAGACAACCAACTTCACATTGTCTTTGCCATGTCATTCCCATGTCAACTCCACACTTTATTTCACATTTGCATTGGAGAAGTACTTTTAGAAAAAATGGTTGTCATTTCTATGTGGAAACCATTTTTTTCAAACTCACAGTAGCATTGGAGATGCTCTTATATAATAGATGCAGTGTCGTAGCAACGCTATGACAACTAGGAGGCGTAGATACTAATATAATTTATATATGGTATGTTGATATAGAATATTAAATATAATATATTATTATAGGTGAGCTTGGGAGGATCGACAAGGATAGCAGAGTTGATCAGGCTTACCTGCAGACAGCAGTTACAGGCAAACGTGCCTTGCGTTCGTTACATATTATTCTTTTCTGTTTTGTTGCTCTTTTTTATTAGCATTGCATGGCGTAGGACATTGATACTTAGAGTCCGTTTATAGATGGGTGTCGATATCATGATAGTGACATCGAGTATTGACATTAGGCATTACATACATACTGATGTGTCCATTAACACGATTGACCACAGGACACCGACACATTCATGATACGAGATTTACGTGACTATTCGTGGTATTGAACTCGTGTTAGCATTCTAGATTTCTTTATCAGTATTGCTTTTACTTTCGAGATGACTGTACAGACTTGACACTACTAGATTCTAGACATGGGGATTGGGGAGAACTTGACTACAATATCAGACCTATTGTCGTATGGTCCGTTGTTTAGTGGCATTTATCTCTGTAGCAGAGTAAGGGATTATCATTGTCGAGAATTGATTATCCTTGGTGCCATGACACGTACTGGCGACAATATCCTACTGAGGTGGTAGTGAGCCTTAGTAGAAGGGGTCTGGTATTTTATAAAAGTTTTTCACTTGCATAGCACATAGAAGGATACAGTAGATTACCTTAGTTCATAATTTTATTTCTGTACCTTGGCATGTATATTATGCACCTTGCTAGTCCCCTGAGGACCTGGCTATTTTCCAGGCTTAGACGAAGCTGAAGACTACCCGAAGGTTTACAGTTTGGGAGTTGAGATCGGAGGCGTACCAGCACAGGAGGACGAGATAGTGCCAGAGGACTTCCCATGATCATGTTACCTTCATATTTAGTCTTGCTACATTATTTCCTTTTCTTTTCATCGGACTTGTAGTTAATTTGTATTTTGTTTCTATCTCTGTGGTTTCGGGATGTTTTACCTGCACAGACTTTATTACTTTTATTGTTGGATATTTGAGACATTTTCTTATTTATTCTTGATCACTTTGTGGACTCTGTGGATGTGATTAGATGTATATACATGTGAACTTTATTGTATTTTTGGATGTTATCATGATTTATAGCTTAAGTATTTCGCTAATGGGTTTGTTGTGTAGCTTGGTCCACTAGTGAAGTGTTGCTGGCATGTATTCGTATTCCTGGTCCTACGTATTTTGGGACTGGGGCAAGTGACTCCACCGGTTCCCCAGACGTCGTCGAAAACCATTACTAACTTTTGCCAGTTGATGCCAGACAAGTTCTCGGGCAAGGAGGAGCCCACTGAAGTCCACGTGTGGCTTACCAACATTCAGCAGTAGTTGGAGGTAGCCGAGTTACCAAAAGATCATTGGATGATTGCCGTTAGGATGCAGCTGATCGGTAATGCGTACCACTAGTGGCTTGAAAAGGAGAAAAGACTTGGGTAGGATAAGGTCACCTGGGACGAGTTCTCTAAACTCTTCCAGGAGATGTATATCCCAGCTACTTTTAGAGCAGAGCTTCGAAAGCAATTCATGCATCTCGAGCAGGACAACATGACCGTAGAAGAATACAACATCGAGTTCTACGACTGTGCCGCTTTGTACCCACACTGATCCAGACGGAGGAAGAAAAGGCAAAGAAATTCTATGACAGCCTGAGTTACAGACTATAGGAGCTTATTGGAGCTACAACACCTACCACTTATTCTGGAATTCTTACCGCGGCACGACGCCTAGAGCGAGTTCTCTGGAGGGAGTCAAGCACTAAGAGGCCACATGCACCAGCCATAGTCCAGCAGGGATACAGCTAAGAAGCCCACAACGAGCTTTCATCAGACATCTATCCGGACACCAGCAGTAGCACAACACGTTTGCCATCTCTGCGGCAAAAGGGGGCACATCGAGAGGGATTGCAGACTTAAATTAGGATTATGCTTACTTTGCGGTTCGGATTGAAGTTACGTATAGGCAAATCTAGAGGGGGTGAATAGAGTTTGTGTCAAAAATAACCAATTAAAAATTCAACTCTATGCCAGACCAGAAGCAACTACCAATAGAAATATATAATCAGAGTAGTAATACAGAAATTAAGAGAGATCATAACAGCATACGCAAACACAGCGATTTAACCTGGTTTCCCTCGTAGAGGACTAGTCCAGGCCTGAGAACTCTCGCTCAGGATTGAAATCCACTATTTATGAAATAGGGTACACATACGTGCCTTTACTCAGAAGAGCATGCCAACTTCTTACAACTTCGTAGAGGCGAAACATGAAAATTTTCAAGTGACTTCTTTTCAACTCTTGCATAGAACTTCTAGCTAAATCGCACTGAGCACCTTGGGGCTTAGGAAGTTTTGTGGCTAGTAGATTGGAAGAGTAAGGCTTAGAAGATTAAGAGTGAGAGATTATTTGAAACGAAAGAATTCTAGCCCTATTTATATTTGTCCGGGGAAGCAGAGTTCGGCCAGAATTCTGTGCCAAATATTCAAAAATTTGAACGTGGGACAGCTAGTAGCATGGTGTTCCTAAAAATTAGGTTCCTAAAATTTATGGGACAGAGTTCGGCCCGAATTCTGTCTACCTTGGGCCAGAATGTTTATATGTGCTAGTTTGGTTTGGTTCAGGGATTGTTTGTTTTGTATGGTGGAGTTTGGAGAAGTAAGTTTAGGGATTGAGATGACTCAGTGCGACTCAACGTACATGTTCCTAGACTCAATAAATTGAAAAACTACAGACTGAGTACAAGTACATTTGCAATATAATATAGCTTGTCGATGACGTATGTCTTGAACTTGATACATTGTAGATGATGTTCTGTCTTGAGCCCGATGTGTCGTATTGGATCATGTCAGATATCATTTTGTTAACTCTCTAAATTAGGTTGACTGTGATCCAGTTTGGTTCAACAATCTCTCCCATTTTGACAATTGACAAAATGATATTTGTATGTGGTAACATTCATACCTGCACACATGTTGAAGGAAGTAAAATAGTTTGTACGTATAAAGTTGCTCCCCCGCAAATAGATATGTTGGCTCCTCCGCAAATAGATATTTCCGTCCTGATACAAAGTTCTTATCCAAGCACAACACAATTCGTCATATACAAGATCACATCAAATATCTATTATTCTCCCCCTTTGTCACTTAGCAAAATAGCGCATAGCTCCCCCATAACGGGATAAAAAATAGACAAAGTGAAGAGAGCAAACACACAACATAACCTAACTTTAATAGAGAAATCTAGCAGTTTTGATAATCCATCATATGAAACTTGCATACATAAACTACATAGTGCATGAAATGAAATTAAAAAGCAGAGACATAACTAGAGTGCATCAACAGTATCATAAAGTAGTAGACTACATCCATCATGGAGCAGATAGTCTAAAATTAGAAAATAGTAGATTTTATTGGCCATAAAATAAGTAGAACATGCGACAGACTTGTGAATCATTATTAATTACATGTGAATCTTCTCAGCTTAGCTGTAGGGGTCGGTTCCCAGCTAGCGGTAGTCCGAAGACACTTGGCACAATGTCGCTTAAACTTTTACGCCTTGTTGTCATAAGGACCCTTTCGGCTTGTACCCAAAACAATGCAACAAATATGAACTTGATTTTACAAGTATTTGCGTAGGTATGACTTATTGTATGACATTTTCATCCAAGATTTCTAATTCTCGATGAAGAAAGTTAAAATGCTCTTCGGCAAGTGGTTTAGTGAAAAAGTCTACTAGCTGATGATCAGTGTCAATAAACTCTAGATTAATAGTGCCTTCCAATTGATGATCACGTAGAAAATAGTGTCGAATTTTTATGTGCTTAGTGCGTGAGTGACATATTGGGTTCTTGGTCAGGTTAATTGCACTAGTGTTATCACAGAATATAGGTATGTGCTTAAAAAATAAATTATAGTCTTTAAAGGTTTGGTTCATCCACAAAATCTGAGCACAACATCGTCCTGCAGCTATGTATTCAGCTTTAGTTGTAGAAGGTGCTACAGAATTTTATTTTTTGGTAAACCAAGATATTAAAGCCTTGCCTAATAAATGACACGTGCAGCTGGTACTCTTACGGTCGACTTTGCATCCAGGAAAATCGGCATTGGAATATTCGATCAAGTCAAAGGATGTGGTTTTTGGATACCACAAGTTCATCGTAATAGTGCCTTTAAAGTATCGAAAGATACGCTTAACTGTGGTCATGTGTGATTTCTTAGGGTTGGCTTGATAGCAAGCACATAAGCAAACACTAAATATGATATCGGGACGACTAGAAGTTAAATAGAGTAGACTGCCAATCATACCTTAATACGTACGTTGATTGACTGGTTTGCCGCTTTCAGCAGGTTTTCATTTAGTTGTTGTAGCCATCGGAGAGCTGATTGGTTTGATGTTGTCAAGATCAAACATCTTCAGCATGTCCTTCAGTATACTTTGATTGGCTGATAAAGAATGTTTATGAGTTTTGTTTGACTTGCAATCCAAGGAAGTAGTTAAGCTCCCCAATCATGCTCATCTGGAACTCATTCTATATACACTTGGCAAATTCTTGGCATAAAACCTTATTAGTATTCCCAAAATTGATGTCATCCATCCACATAAATTTGCACTAAAAAAATGGTGTCATCAATAGATTTTATAAATAGTGTCGTGTCAATTTTCCCTTTTGAAAAGCCTTTGTCAAGTAAGAAAGTGCTAAGGCATACATACCAAGCTCGAGGGGCTAGTTTGAGGCAATAGAGAGATTTCTTAAGTTTGAAAACATGATCAGGAAATTTGTGGTTTTCAAAACTAGGTGGTTGTTTTACAAACACTTCTTCTTTAATAAAACCATTAAAAAAGCAATTTTGACATCCATTTGAAAAAGTTTAAAACTTTGAAAGTTTGCAAAGGTACAAAGCATGCAGATTAATTCAAGTCGTGCAACAGGAGCATATGTCTCATCGTAGTCGATACCTTCCTCTTGGTTCTATCCTTGAGCTACGAGACGTACTTTGTTATGTGTGACTGAACCGTCCTCATTAACTTTCTTACGAAAGACCCATTTAGTACCAATGATCGAATGATCAGCAGGTTTAGGAACAAGTTCCCAAACCAGATTTCTTTCGAATTGGTTGAGTTCTTCTTGCATTGCAGATATCCAAAATTCATCAGAAAAAGCTTCTAAAACATTTTTGGGTTCTACTTGTGAAATAAATGTAGTGCTAGCAATAGAGTCTCTAACATATGATCGAGTACTTACTCCTTTTGATACCTCACCTATTACCAAGTTTTTTGGATGTGATGGTGTGAAACAGAATTCTTTGGTAAGCCTTCCAGAGAACTGGTTCCAGGTGTTGTTTCCACAGGTGTAGAAGTTGATGATTTGATGTGTATGTCATTGTCGTCATCGGGAATAGCAGCGGTACTATTATTCTCATCAAAGGTTACATTAGCAAATTCTTAACAATCATAGGGTGCTTGTTGAACACTTTGTATCCTTTACTCTTGGCAACATAACCAAGAAAAATACCTTTGTCAGCTTTGGCATCAAACTTGCCTAAGTTGTCTTTGGTATTCAGGATAAAGCAGCGACAACCGATCACTCAAAAATAGAAAATAATTGGTGTTCTACCAAACCAAAGTTCATAGGGAGTTTTCTTCGAAATAGGTCGAATCAAAACCCTATTAAAGATATGGCATACTGTACTTACAACTTCTGCCCAAAAATATTTCGGACGTAAAAATTAATTCAGCATGACTCTAGCCATGTCGCCAAGAGTTCTATTCTTCCTTCCATATGCCATTTTGTTGGGGAGTTCTAGGACACGAAAATTCATGATTAAAACCATTTAAGTCACAAAACATTTTGAAATCAGAGTTTTCGAATTTGCCGCAATGATCACTTCGGATTCGAGTAATCATGAAGCCTTTTTCATTTTGAACCTTTTTAGCAAAAACTTCAAAAACAGAAATAGTATCAGTTTTGTTTGTAAGAAAGAAAAACTGAGTAAATCAAAAAAAATCATCAACAATTACAAAAGCGTAGAGTTTTCTACCAAGACTAGCTACTCTACTAGGACCAAATAAGTCCATATGAAGCAGTTGCAAAATCTAGTAGTACTTACAGAGTTGATAGATTTAAAAGAGGATTTGGTCACTTTATTTTTCTCACATTCGGCACATACCGTATCATTTTTGAATATAATGTCAGGTAGTCCTCTCACTAGCTTATTGGTTGAAAGTCTTGATATGGTATCCATGTTTGCATGTCCAAGACGCATATACCATAGTAGTCTTTCATCTTTGTGAGCGTAGAGGCATCTTTCTGGATTGTTCGAAAGATACGCAAGCACATAAGCAAACACTAAATATGATATCGGGATGACTAGAAGTTAAATAGAGTAGACTGTCAATCATACCTTAATACGTACGTTGATTGACTGGTTTGCCGCTTTCAGCAGGTTTTAATTTAGTTGTTGTACCATCGGAGAGCTGATTGGTTTGATGTTGTCAAGATCAAACATCTTCAGCATGTCCTTCAGTATACTTTGATTGGCTGATAAAGACTCTTTGTGAGTTTTGTTTGACTTGCAATCCAAGGAAGTAATTAAGCTCCCCCATCATGCTCATCTCGAACTCATTCTGCATACACTTGGCAAATTCTTGGCATAAAACCTCATTAGTATACCCAAAATTGATGTCATCCATCCACATAAATTTGCACTAAAAGAATGGTGTCATCAATAGATTTATGAATAGTGTCGTATCAATTTTCCCTTTTGAAAAGCCTTTGTCAAGTAAGAAAGTGCTAAGGCATTCATACCAAGCTCGAGGGGCTAGTTTGAGGCAATAGAGAGATTTCTTAAGTTTGAAAATATGATCAGGAAATTTGTGGTTTTCAAAACCAGGTGGTTGTTTTACAAACACTTCTTCTTTAATAAAACCATTAAAAAAAGCAATTTTGACATCTATTTGAAAAAGTTTAAAACTTTGGAAGTTTGCAAAGGTACAAAGCATGCAGATTAATTCAAGTCGTGCAACAGGATCATATGTCTCATCGTAGTCGATACCTTCCTCTTGGTTCTATCCTTGAGCTACGAGACGTACTTTGTTATGTGTGACTGAACCGTCCTCATTAACTTTCTTACGAAAGACCCATTTAGTACCAATGATCGAATGATCAGCAGGTTTAGGAACAAGTTCCCAAACCTGATTTCTTTCGAATTGGTTGAGTTCTTCTTGCATTGCAGATATCCAAAATTCATCAGAAAAAAGCTTCTAAAACATTTTTGGGTTCTACTTGTGAAATAAATGTAGTGCTAGCAATAGAGTCTCTAACATATAATCGAGTACTTACTCCTTTTGATACCTCACCTATTACCAAGTTTTTTGGATGTGATGGTGTGAAACAGAACTTCTTTGGTAAGCCTTCCAGAGAACTGGTTCCAGGTGTTGTATCCACAGGTGTAGAAGTTGATGATTTGATGTGTATGTCATTGTCGTCATCAGAAATAGCAGCGGTACTATTATTCTCATCAAAGGTTACATTAGCAAATTCTTAACAATCATAGAGTGCTTGTTGAACACTTTGTATCCTTTACTCTTGGTAACATAACCAAGAAAAATACCTTTGTCAGCTTTGGCATCAAACTTGCCTAAGTTGTCTTTGGTATTCAGGATAAAGCAGCGACAACCGATCACTCAAAAATAGAAAATAATTGGTGTTCTACCAAACCAAAGTTCATAGAGAGTTTTCTTCGAAATAGGTCGAATCAAAACCCTATTCAAGACATGGCATACTGTACTTACAGCTTCTGCCCAAAAATATTTCGGACGTAAAAATTGATTCAGCATGACTCTAGCCATGTCGCCAAGAGTTCTATTCTTCCGTTCCATATGCCATTTTGTTGGGGAGTTCTAGGACACGAAAATTCATGATTAAAACCATTTAAGTCACAAAATATTTTGAAATCGGAGTTTTCGAATTCGCCGCAATGATCACTTCAGATTCGAGTAATCATGAAGCCTTTTTCATTTTGAACCTTTTTAGCAAAAACTTCAAAAACAGAAATAGTATCAGTTTTGTTTGTAAGAAAGAAAAACTGAGTAAATCGAAAAAATCATCAACAATTACAAAAGCGTAGAGTTTTCCACCAAGACTAGCTACTCTACTAGGACCAAATAAATCCAGATGAAGCAGTTACAAAATCTAGTAGTACTTACAGAGTTGATAGATTTAAACGAGGATTTGGTCACTTTATTTTTCTCGCATTCGACACATACCGTATCATTTTTGAATATAATATCAGGTAGTCCTCTCACTAGCTTATTGGTTGAAAGTCTTGATATGGTATCCATGTTTGCATGTCCAAGACACATATACCATAGTAGTCTTTCATCTTTGTGAGCGTAGAGGCATCTTTCTGGATTGTTAGTATCTCTAGACAGATAGAATATATATATATTATCTTCCCTTGTCCCTTCAAAAGTGATGTTTCCAGATGATCTATCATATATGGAGCATTTAGTTTTTCCAAAGTTAATATCATATCCATGATCACCAACAAGACTAATCTGAGCAAGTTATGCTTTAAATTTATTACTAAACGGACATATTTAATGACAAGAGAAGGAGGATTACCAATAGTACCGTTACCTATGATATAACCTTTCAGATTATTGTCGAAGGATATATATCGTTTCTTCTTCATCATAGTGTTGCGAAAAGATTTGTATTTCCAGTCATGTGTCACGAGCACCCACTATCGAGAATTAAATTACTTCTAGAGGATGAAGGAAGGTCCACCTACACCACGAGTAGATGTGACCTTTGGTACCCAAATCTTTGAGGGTCCTGAAAGGTTAGTCTTCGGTACCCATGCATATAGTTTTAAGTTAACTAGTCTTCTAATTCTATATTATGGTGAAGTGTGCCTATGTTTACCACAGTAGTAACATGTAGCATGTATATTGGTGTTAGGTCTAGGATAATAGTGATGTCCATGTGTTTGTCATGATGCATGAGAACGTGTGTTCATAAAAGCATGTATGTGTGTGCCATGTATATATGTGGGTGTTTGTCGTGCTGCATGTGAATACGTGTACATAAAGGCATGATTGTGTGTAGCATGAGTATATGTGTTTTTCTTGTGATGTGTATTCTTGTGTTAAGCAAACTTTTGTCTTGTGTATGTGTTGTGACTGTGAGATTGAGTTTGGGGCTATACAACTTGTTTCCCCAATCTGATCTCTAATCTTTTAGAGGCATTGTATATATTATCATACTTGGCAGTCAAGGCATGAATTCTTAAAGTAGTATTATACTTCTTTTTCTTGTCTGAGAGTTCTTTATTGAGTGATGTGAAATCATGTGTTTGTTTCTCAATACGAGATTCGGTATCGTATAAGCATAATTTAAGCTTGGATACCTCCTCAGTGTTCTCCGTGGGTGGTGTGTCTCTAACATTATCAAGCAAGCATGAGGTTCTATGAATCTTAACTTCATGAGTCTTGATCTTATCCTTTTTATGTTTATACTTGCTAAGTAACCTCTTGTGATCTGTCACTAAAGGCATCTCCAAGTTCATCAAAAGTAAAGTCATCGAGTGGATCATTTGTTACCTTTTCGGACGTTGCCATTAGGCAGACGTTTGCAGTATCTTGGGCAGAGTCCTCTTCTTATTCTGAGTCACTGGCTTCGCTCTCATGCCAGATGCTTGTGTTGGCATACATTCGACAGGTCGGCCTTTTGTATGATATTTCATATTGGCTTCCTTTCTTTGTTGTAGGGCAGTATTTCTTGACATGTCTCGTCTTCTTATAGCCGAAACAGATAGGCTCTTCATTGTCCTCTTTGTGTTGTTCCTTCTTTCTTTGGTTGAAACGTAGAAACTTCTTAAAGTTGCTACCCATGAGCGCTTAATCATCACCCTCGGAGTCATCATCGTCTATTTTTTCTGGAGCAGTCTTTCGGCGACGAGCACTTAGCGTGATTTCTTTTTCCTTTGGAGCCATTTCTTCAAAATCTTTGAGATCAAGCTCATGTATCATAAGTTTGTCCACCAGAGTTTCCATAGACATAGTGGTAAGATCATTGTCTTCGATGATTGTCGTGGCTTTGGGGTTCAAGTTCTTTATTAGTCCCTTTAGCACCTTGCGTACCTTCTCATGGTTGGAGTAGTCCTTACCGAGGGAAGATAGAGGGTTGACGATGTCGAAGAATCTAGTAATCATTTGTTTGATCGTCTCTTTAGGCTTTGTCTCGAATGCCTCGTACTCTTGTGTTAGACGACTGATTTTTGATTCTTTAACCTGTGTGGTTCCTTCATAGATCACCTCCAGAAGCTTCCATAATTCATGTGAGGTGGAGCATATAGAGACCCTATTGAATTCAGTCTTGTCTATAGCACAAAAGAGAGCATTAATAGTCCTAGCATCTAGACTAGCCTGTTTCTTTTCTTGGTCAGTATATTTGTCGTGGGGTTTATCTATGAGATTCCCATCAACAACAATTCTAGCAGGCTTCTTATAACCATCTATGACTATGGTCCATAAATCAAAGTCTAGATACTTTAGGTAGAAACTCATTCTAGTCTTCCAATACGTGTAGTTGGTTTCATCAAGTAGCGGTGTCCTATTAGTGGACAGTCCTTCACCATAGTTGGTAAAGATAGGTTGTGCGGTTGCCATGGATCAGCTATAGGATGTTAATCCTTTATCAAGAGAACAGAGCTCTGATACCAATTGAAGTTACGTGTAGGTAACTCTAGAGGGGGTGAATAGAGTTTGTGTAAAAAATAACCAATTAAAAATTCAACTATATGCCAGTCCAGAAGCAACTACCAATATAAATATATAATCAGAGTAGTAATGTGAAAATTGAGAGAGATCATAAGAGCATACGCATACACAACGATTTAACCTGGTTTCCTTCGTGGAGGACTAGTCCAGGCCTAAGAACTCTCCCTCATGATTGAAATATACTATTTGTGAAATAGGCTACACATACGTGCCTTTACTCAGAAGAGAACGCCAACTTCTTACAACTTCGCTAAGGCAAAACTTAGAATTGTCCAAGTAACTTCTTTTCAACTCTTGCACAGAACTTCTAGCTGAATCGTACTGAGCACCTTGGGGCTTAGTGGCTAGTAGATTGGAAGAGTAAGACATAGAATGTATAAGGCTTAGAAGATTGAGAATGAGAGACTATTTGAAATGAGAGAATTCAAGCCCTATTTATACTAGTCAGGGGAGGCAGAGTTCGGCCAGAATTCGGTCCCAAATATTCAAAAATTTGAACTTTGGACAGCTAGTAGCATGGTGTTCCTAAAAATTAGGTTCCTAAAATTTAGGGGGCAGAGTTCAGCCCGAGTTCTACCTAGGGCAGAGTTCGGCCCAAATTTTGTCTACCTTGGGCTAGAAAGTTTATATCGGCTATATTGGTTTGATTTGGTTCAGGGATTATTTGTTTTGTATGGTAGAGTTTGGAGAAGTAAGTCTAGGGATTGAGATGACTCGGTGCGACTCAACGTACATGTTCCTAGACACAATAAATTAAAAAATTATAGACTAAGTACAAGTACATTTGTAATGTAACAGCTTGTCGAAGACGTCTGTCTTGAACTTGATACGTTGTAGATGATGTTCTGTCTTGAGCCCGATGTGTTATATTGGATTATATCAGATATCATTTTTTTAATTCTCTAAATTAGGTTGACTGTGATCCAGTTTGGATCAATACAGATCAGCATCCAGTATGAGACTGCCCAAAGAGCCAGAAGAACACACCAGGACTAGCACCGCAACCGTCGAGGCCAGCACTACCGGCACCGAGAGCACCACAGGCAGGAGTGGGAGGTATCCATCAGAGGCCACCTCTGCTACCCCAGGCAGTCGTATTCCAGTAGGCTCAGCAGCTGCAGTAAGCACCAGCACGTGTTCGTGGGCAGACTTTTGCCATGACCGTAAAGGAGGAGTAGACGGCGGGCGAGGTCATAACAGGTACCATATTAGTTGCTTCATTACCTGCTGTAGCATTTTTTGTTTCAAGAGCATTGTATTATTTTATTGCCGCTAGCTTCGTAGCCACACATAGAGTAGCGACCTCAGCTCTTCCTAAGGTAATGAAGATTCTGATGGGAGGTGGTATTATTCTGGTTAGCGACACTTGTAGATCTTGTTCGGTAGTTATTCGTGGAAGAGAGATGTGAGCCCAATTCTTGATCTTTTCTATGCCGGACTATGACGTTGTACTTGGTATGGAATGGATGAGTCAATACCATACTACATTGGATTGCCGACTTGGACGAGTTATCTTTAGGCCACTCGGGAAATCGGAGTTTTAGTTTCTTCATAGAGCTAGAGAGGAGGTACTGTACCTACGCTTAAAGCACATATAGCTGAAGGCGAGGTTGAGTATCCGGAGATCATAGCAGACTTTGTAGATGTATTTTTTGATAACTTACTAGGTTTGCCACCTAATCGAGAAATAGATTTCACCATCGACTTGAAGCTGGGGCGGAGCCTATCACCTGAGCGATGTGCAGGCTAGAACCAAAGGAGTTAGAAGAGCTGAAGAAGCAAGTTGATGAACTTCTATATAAGGGGTTTATTAGAGATAGTGTATCGCCATGGGGAGCATCTATCATGTTTGCGCCGAAGAAGGACGGAACGGTTCACTTGTGCATTGACTATAGAGCTCCTAATGTCGTGACAATCAAGAACAAGTATCCCTTGCCATGCATTGATGATCTATTTGACTAGTTGCATGGAGCCTGCATATTCTCGAAGATATTTCTCCGATCGGGGTACCATCAGATCAAGGTGAAGAAAGAAGACATACCGAAGACGGCTTTCAGAACCAAGTTTGGGCATTACGAGTTCTTGGTGATGCCTTTCGGCCTAACCAACGTACCGACAGTTTTTATGAGCTTGATGAATAAAGTCTTCTACCCATATTTGGATAAATTCGTAGTGGTATTTATCGACGACATCTTGTTGTATTCTAAGTGTAGGGAGGAGCACGAGGAGCATCTTCGCATCGTTCTTGAGACCTTAAGGAAGGAGAGATTGTATGCCAAGCTTAGCAAGTACGAGTTTTACATTGATACAGTCCCTTTCCTTGGATACATTATCTCGGGAGAAGGACTTTCGGTAGATCCGGAGAAGGTAGCTACCGTAGAGTCTTGGCCTACACCAACATCAGTTGCTGAAGTTAGGAGTTTTCTCGGACTTATCAGGTATTACCGTAGGTTCACAGAAAATTTCTTACGAATTGCAGAGCCCATGATGCGATTGACACGCAAGGATCAAGAGTTCCGATGGACCGAAAATTTTCATAAGGCTTTTGAAGAATTGATGAAGAGGTTGACCTCAGCACCTATTTTGATGCTTCCTTCTAGATTGAGAGGATTCGTGGTTTATAATGATGCGTCAGGTAGTAGGCTTGGATGTGTTTTGATGCAACAAGGAAAGGTCATAGCTTATGCATCAAGATAGCTGAGGGTACATGAGAAGAATTACCGTGCTCATGATCTGGAGTTAGCAGCAGTGATCTTTGCATTGAAGCTATGGAGACATTATTTGTAAGAAGAGCGTGTGGAGATATTTACGGATCATAAGAGCTTGAAGTATGTCTTCACGCAAAAGGAGCTGAATATGAGACAAAGGTGGTGGTTGGATCTCATGACAGACTATGATATAGAATTGAGTACCATCCTGGCAAGGCGAACGTAGTGGCGGACGCTTTGAGTAGGAAGCCTACTACATATTTCTTGACAGCCCAGCCACAGTTATTAGAGGATCTTCAGGAGCTTGGAATAGAAGTCATTATGCCGGGACATCAAGGAGTACTTGCCAATCTAGAAGTACAGTCGTCGCTCGTGGATAGGATCAAGGCAGCTTTGCTTACAGACGCAAGATTTCAAAGACTTCATGAGAAGACATAGGCTGGAGAGCAGACAGGACTTTGTATTCATGAGAATAGGATATTAAGGTACGGGAATCGCCTATATGTTCCAAATGGAGAATTGAGGCAGGAGTTGATGAGTGAATCTTGCAGTTCTATTTATTCTATTCATCCTGGGAGTACTAAGATCTATCGGGACTTGAAGTAGTACTTTTGGTGGCATGGTATGAAGAGGGAGATTGTACGCTTCATAGCAAAGTGCTTGGTCTGTCAGCAGGTAAAGACAAAACATCAAAGGACCGCAGGTATGTTGTAACCGCTTTCTATTCCTGAATGGAAGTGGAACCATATTACCATGGATTTTGTTACTAGATTTTTGAGGAGTCCTGGTGGGAAGGACGCAGTTTGGGTGATTGTGGATAGACTTACGAAGTTGGCACATTTCTTGCCGTTCAAAGTAGGTCAGTCCACCGAGATGTTGTCATGACCCGCACCCAGTGTAGGGGCACGAAAAGTGGTTACGTCCAGCCTGCGTCGCAGTATCGGCAGTAGAACGCTATCCTAGGTCACATACATCTAACATTTATAAGGTACATGTACATTATATACACTCCGAATGAAGGTGACATAATAAATTACAACTCAATCACAACTAAGGAAGAAAGTACGGTAAGATAGAATAGATGAAATTACAGAATCCACAGATGATAAATACAAGATAAGAGAGATAGCTTGAAGTCTAAGATAAACAACTCCACAAATCTAGAATAACAATCTCCAAATAAGTACAAGTGTATCCAACAAGACATGAAGATAAATAGATACTAGTCTAGCTAACTAGCCTAGTCTACTGGGATAATGTCCTCTGCAAGTGCTGGGTCCTCCCGAGAGTCCAACTTACATGTGTCATCTAGGCATGCTCCGTAATAAGTGGGACACAGCTCCTCAAGGTCATCTGTAATATTTCAACTAGTCAAATCAGGACGAAAGCGAGCACAGTACATCTCACGCAGTTCATATCATGACAGGAATATAATACAGGCAATAGAGTAAGATACATGACACACTAAGAATATACATGAAGTAAAAGAGAAGACTGTAAAAGAAATATCTACTATAAAGAGCTACAGTGAACTAGTAATTTAGAGTACAAGATAGACATATGAACGGCTTGATAAAAAAACATGAGAGGTTGTACATGGCTATACTACTTTGGAAATTGTCCATATGACTATTTATACTCCCCCGTACCCCAATCAATACACAAGGATCCGTTCAAGTTATGTTATTGTGCATGATTTCACATTGGGGCCCATAAATGGGTGCACATAAATATAAACATTGGGGCTCCGTGAACATGAGAGTACTTGAATCACGAAAGTGCATATGAATGATGAAAGCACAGGAATACATGATGAAAGTGAAACACACATGACATGATGTATCCGATGCTCCCAAGGGGGATAACATCGTATGAAAAGATCCATATAGTACTAATATGTGTTTCTATCATGTCAGCATCAAGTAAAATAATCTAGAGCAAGAATATAGTCCTAGCAAGTATGAAACGGTCAGAGAATGTACTCGCTTGATATCTTGAGTATCTAAAATAAAATACTGCCTAAGGAGTGGTGTCTCCCTCCTAATAGAACAGTACAAGTCAGAACATATCCAAAATAGTAAAATAGACTGCTATAATTCATTCTAAATGATGTTTGGGTCAATCTAGGCTAAAGTCAACCTTTGGTCAAACTAGCTAGGGTTGGGTCAACAATGGTCAACTAGTCTAGGTTAGTCAATTCTAGGTCTAAACAAACTAAGTCTATGCAAATCAAGTATCCAAGATAGCCACTAACTCATAGCCTAAGTCACTTGCTAAACCAAGCACAAAACTAAACCATAGGCTAACAAGGCACACAAACTTAGTCATATAATGTATATATATTTTTCACATTGACATATTCATATACATAGATATAGATATAGGAAGGCTATATATATAGGCATATATATATATATATATATATATATATATATATATATATATATATATATATATATAGAGAGAGAGAGAGAGAGAAAGAGAGAGAAGGAGAGGTAAAAGAGTAAGTGAGTGTGTGTGTGTGTGTGTGTGTGTGTGTGTGTGTGTGTGTGTGTGTGTGTGTTAAAGGATATGTGTTAATGTTCTCAGATTTAGTGATAGGTGTAGAAGCATGGAAAATATTGCTTTTAGTCCCACATCGAAAAAGAGAAGAAGAAAGGGCTCACTCCATTCTATAAATAGAGCCCCCTTGCCTCCTTTGAAAATGGCACCAACTTCTCTTCCCTCCTTCCAACTTGGACTCCTCCTACTACGCACCTTCGGGTGCTAAGTCAAAGAAGTCTAGGACAGTGCGGGCCCAACAAGCTCAGTCAACTGTCCCAACTACTGACCATCAGAGAGTCCTGCTAACTATTATGCGGGCCTCTGATGGAAAGTTGTACAGAACCGTCCGTGTCCAGCCCCCGGCGGCAAACGGAAAGGGTGGTTCTCAAGAGTCTTCCAACAATGATCGAGCGCAGTGCTTTACTAGCCTCAGATCAGGGAGCAAATATGATGATCCCAAAAGTCTCCCTACAACGATCGAGAGCAGTGCTTTACTAGCCTCAGATTAGGGAACAAATATGATGGTCCCAAAAGTCTTCCTACAACGATCGAGAGCAAGTGCTTTTACTAGCCTCAGATCAGGGAGCAAATATGATACCCACGCACCCAGGCGCTCGGGATACCTGGGCGCACAAAATGGATGCAAACGTAGATCAATCTGCTCTCGACTTGCGAGAGGTGGTCATTCACAAATACAAGAAGAGAGAAGCAACCTTGGTTTGCGATGAGCCCTTTCCAGAATATCACTGCACCCAAGCCATCATCAACTGCCGCTGCCACAAGACAGTGGCTCCACTATCAAGGCAGTCTGTGTTCTAGCGACTGCGACCTACTATGCCTTTCCAATATCATCTCAGAAATTTGATGCTAATTGAAGATGTTGTAAGGGCATGCTCTCAACTAGATGCATTACTCAGATGTCCCAGTCAAGCGCATCACAATCTTCTGAAGGAGTCCACCGTCAAATCTTCATCGAAAAAGGAGATCAGTCAAGAGGGAGACAAATGAAACTCTCTCAAATCGTGACATTCGGCACATCACCTTCTTCTAGGGCCCCCATACCCATACAGCCAGAAGATATCCTTTATGCGGCTTAGTCATGAACCATTCCTCATGCGGCTCAGTCATGAGATGGCCTCATGCGGCTCGGTCAGAAGGCATTCCTCATGCGGCTCGGTCATGAGACATTCCTCATGCGGCTCAGTCATGAGACGTCCTTCATGCGGCTCAGTCATGCGGCCCGGTCATAAGACGTCCTTCATGTGGCTCGGTCATGAGACATTCCCACATGCAGCTCGGTTATGAGACGACCTTTATGCGGCCCGGTCATGAGACACCTCTCATGCGGCTCGATCATGAGACATTCTTCATGCGGCTCGGTTATGAGACGTCCTTCATGCGGCTCGGACATGAGACATTCTTCATGCGGCTCGGTCATAAGACATTCTTCATGCGGCTCGGTTATGAGACGTCCTTCATGCGGCTCGGTCATGAGACATTCTTCATGTGGCTCGGTTATGAGACAGTCCCTCATGCGGCTCAGCCAGGATACATCCTTCATGCGGCTCGCCACAGAATAGTAGTTGAAACACGTGGCAGAGATTGACCAAGTCTTAACAGTTCAGATTTACTGTAACAAACAGATCATGATCAATCTCAACCAACCTCCAGCTGTCCACTATAAACCGAGTCTCGAGGCACAGTTACAACCATGTGGCCCAAAATTAGCCACATGGTTGTACACCCCATTCCTCATGAATTCCTATAAATAGCAAGGTGCTATTCCCTTGTACACACAGACGGAGACACACATACATACAGAGAGCATTTCTTCACCGAAGCCGAGGTTGCGTTCGATCGTCCAAGGAGTAAGGCAGAGTTGATAGAACTTTCTCGAGCCTCTAGCGTCATCCTCCAGAATCAAAACTAAATAATTGTACTTAGATTGCTTTTTCTTGGTTTTGTTCCTAGGCACTCTTTTGTACAAGCGAGTTTGTAATTGTGAGTTAAAGTTCAGTACTCCTATAAAACTGTTCTGTTCTAAGACAATCAATGGAAAATAATAGGTAGGTATATATGACATGGGATACATGGTATAAAAGGGTATATGAATGCATGTGTGTAAAAGGTTATAGGTTAACTCAGTTTATAGAAATGCATACATACATACTTACATTGCATAAATGCATATATACATATCATATATGCATACTTGCATTCATTCATGCACCTATATATACATACATATTTGAATACATTATATACTTACATACATTATATTCATATATGCATACTCTACATTATATTAAATTTATTCTTGCATACATGCATACATATAATATATCCATACAAACTCATATATTAATTAACTCAAAATATATGTGAATACATACATTACATTACCTTAACATATATATATATATCATTCATTCATATCCCATATACATGCATACTTCAGTTCAGGCATTATATCCATTCACATATTATTAAGTTGCATACATATACTTATTTTTATTACATACATGTCATTCATGCATATTACATACTTAAATGCAGCTATAATTTATATACATTGTATAAAACACGTAAAAATAGAAGAGGGAAAGAAGGAAGAAAAACTGAAATGGAAAGGAAAGGAAAGGAAAAATGTAAGAAAAAGAAAAAACATTGGACATATACATGCTTACATCATATATTCTACATTACCATACATGCTATCATTATATATTGCATTATATTATGTATACATTATGCATGCATATCTATTATTACATGTATACCTTGCATTCATATTTAGCATTCATTATATACTTTCATGCATACATTGTATATCATTCTTTCATTCATGCATTTATGCTATGCTTACATAGATTACATTGATTGCACTCATACATGCTTGCATTCAACCATATATATACATTAATATAAAGAGGATACATATCATATATCATTTCATTCATCTAACATATTATGCTTTACATATTCTACATTTATTTAATATCCATACTAAATAGGCTTATAGGTTACACAAAATGCCTATGTCGTATAGTCACTCATCTACTTAAAACCAATAATGTACCAAATGATCCTTCACTAAATTCTAGGATTAAAGTATGTCATAGCCCTTCGTGTTAGCTTTCCGAAACTTCAAACGGATCGTATTTTCGTGTCCGAAAGCTCCCGGAATCGTGAAAACACCAAAACGCATTTGTCTTTCGGACAGCTGACACTCAAATAATTTTACAAAAAAATTTAGAAAGATTTTGGCTTATTAAAATATATATTTTTGGAAAGCTAACTTCTATACGTTCTTTTAAAAAAACGGAAGATTAAACGGAGTTTTAAGCTAAAAGTTATGACATTTCTAAGTTGCTTTGGTTAATAAAAACGTGGATGAATATTATGACGAATTTGAGTTGTTTTGGACAAAAGAAACACATGTAGGCCAAGATACTTGGATACCAACATAGGTATCCAAATAAAACTCATTCTAACCATCCTAACTAAGATCAATCCACTCTCTAACCATTCTAAAACTGAATTTAAATATCTATTTAACTATTATCATACATACATACATATGGGGTATCCTAATTTGGGATCTATCAACTAGGACACAAGACACATATCTAAAATCCTCAAGAGAGCTCCAAATGGCCTCAAATTTGAATCTAAAGGGGACACATGCATGAGGATGTATCCAACGGATTCAAAACTAATTTATAGGCAAAGAAAATTGATTTTGAGGATGGATTTTACCTATTGGGAGTGGAATCCCAATGAAATCCTTTAGGACACGGCTCCGATACGAAGATCCCTCAAAGTGGACACTCCTTCTTGCACTTCTCTTCCAATCCATGGTAGCACCCTTCCCTTGGAGAATGGGAATGATTGAGAGAAGATTTGGTGAAAGAATGATTTGATTTGGAGATCAAATCAAAGAGAAGGCTCTCTAAAATTAGGAAAAAAACAAAAGGAAAATAAAAGAGGCAAGATTGTAATGAATGAAATTAATCAGTCTCCCCTAAAGGTGGCTGCCATAAAGAGTCCATTAAGACTAATGGGAAATGTCCTAATTGCCCCTCTCTAGTCTCATATGGTTAAGTCTAGACTAGATTCAAGTTTGGGGTCAAAAGGATCTAGTTTTGAGTCTCTAACTTAACCATTCTAACATGATAGAATTAGTCTAACTAACTAACTTAAATGTTGGGTTTTGTGGGCCATGCTTAACTTAATATTGGGTCACATCTAGAGTTTAAGCTACCCGGGTCACAATACAAGTCGAAACGAGACGAAACTCAAACCCGACTAAACAAATCCAATAAAAACAATATTAAAAATATAAAATTTTCCCAAAATATTCAAATATGAAATTTGACCAAAATCATAATACGTCAATTTAAATATTACTAAAATAATCTAAAATTCACCAATTAATCAAAATCCCAAATAATTCAAAAGTCATAAAATGACCAAAATATCCTAAGCATAAAAAGTTGTAAATAGTCATTCTAATCACATGGTTAGGTCCCCACGGTCATGGTTAGTCTCTAGGCTCAACAGTTCTAGGGTTCACTAGCTAACACATCAAAATTATAATTCATAAATTTTAAATATTATTAAATTAATTAAAAATTCTCATAAATCATAAATCCTATTATTAAATAATAAACTTTTATAAAAGTTCAAAATTACCCTCATTTTAGAAAAGTGGTGTTACAAGTCTACCATCCTTAGAAAATTTTGTCCTCGAAATTAAGATGGTCGTACTTCTTCTAGAGTCTCGTCCCCAACAATCAAAGTCTCAGAACTTACCTAAATCATACAATTTAAAAGAATCACATACAGGGTCATGGCATACGGCGGCAGTTGAAAGTCTCATCTAGGTATACTAGTCATGCTAAACCAAAACGGTCATAGGGTATCAAAACATACAAGCAATCTGGGGTGCTAAACTAGAAAAGTTACTGAAAACAACAAATCATCAAGGCTGTAAGGCAGTCTACCATCCTATATAAAAACTGGTCATTATCAAAAATAAAATAAAGATAACTAGAAATTATCTATAATGGGATACTATTCAAAGAAAAATCAAAATCAAAAGTTTAAAAAACGAGAGTCAATATCATTAAAATCCAATCACAATATATATTAAGAAAATTTATTCTCGATACGATCTAAGTTGATCAATTCTGGGTAATCAAGATTTGGACAATATGGAGGACAAGGTCATCAAAGTCTGAGCACGAGCATACAAGGATGGAGATTCAGGTCACAATTAAATTTTATTCAATTGAGTAGGACCCAAGATATTGATATGATAAGAAAAGATGATCAAAGTCGATTGGTCTTGATTAAGGGAGCACTACAAGAATAAGGGCTTTTCTTGACGGTGATTTCCCGTCAAGAAATGGGTATCTTGACGGTTGTTGATCCGTCAACTAGGCCGGAGTCAAGAAAAGACCCCCTTTTCTTGATGGTCACTGACAGGACTTTTCTTGACGGTATTTGGCCATCATATTAAGTAGTTTTCTTGACTATTTTTAGCCGTCAAGATAGCAGTTTTTAGAAACTGTCAACGTAGGAAAAAAAAACTTTACTTGACTCCGGCCTGGATGACAGCCTTTAGCCGTCAAGAAAAGCATTTGTTTTGACGGACCAAACCCATCATGAAAAGCAGTAATTCACGGCTATTATACAGCATGATATGAATTAAAGTTGATGTTTGACAACCGTCAAGAGAAGCTATCCAAAGTACCGTCAAGAGAAGCATGCCAAAATTTTGTCAAGAATTATATAATATCAATCAACCACACATAATATCAATCCAGAAGCTACACACATCAAATTACTATAAAATCCAAATTTTATATTAAAAAACTGTATTGTTCATACAACAAAAATTTCCAACACACATCCCAGCACATGCATTCTTCACTTGTCCAACCACAACATAATCTAACCATAAAGTACACATCCCATGTCTGTTGTTTTCATACAACTTAAATATCCAAACCACAAACATCCATCACTTGTCACCATAAAACAAAACCCACCAACACTACAAAAATAAAACAAAAAAGTAGTAAACCATATCGGAGCACATCCCTATCCATATCCACATCATTTCCCTATTCTCAGCATGCGTGCACCTTCATTTTTCAGTAAGTTCCTGAGAGAACAAGAACACAAAGTATCAACTCAGTATTACAGAATCTGAAGGCTAGCTATATTGAAAAAGTGTAAAAGTTAGAAAGAAATAGCTCACAAAAACTTCTAAGATGCACTAAGATATCCTTATTTGACTGTTGGTTTCCATTCAGCAAGCACTTTGATTGCCCAAACAAGAAAACTTTTGAAGAATTAGAATATTTAGTTTGACTTAATGAAAAATAATAATTTCTTCCTTACAGACTAGCAACAATACCTGCATAATCCTATAGTTGTTGAGTTTGTGTGGTATCTGGGACCCTTGTATCACTTACTTAACCCCAAAGGGCATGAAGTCATTTATTTGAAAAAAAATCCCTTTGAGCATTCATATTGGAGTAGTGAAGAACATACTTTGATCAATGGCTCAGTATGGAACATAGGAGGTAGTAGCATAGTTAGGCCAGTCTCACTCTTTAAATATACTTAGAAGCATCCAGTAGCAGACTTAATAATTCAGTATCAGAACTGAACTGTTCCTTATCAGCATTGTGTATCAGAAAGGAACAATATACAATATGCAATATCACTATCAGCCATCAGTCACTAGCAGATAGGTATGCATAATCGATAGTAAAGGTAATAGCTAGTATCAGAGCTCAAAAAATAGATACTAAAGGCAATAGCCAGTACCAGAGCTCATAAGTAGGGACTCGACACTGAAGACTAGAGTAATTTAGCCTTAATCTTCTTAGAGCTACTAACCACTACATCACCAGCTTAATTCAGCCATTGATAATCTCCATGTCATCATTGCCACATCATGTCATCATTGCCAAGTCTACTAGGTCGGGGACCTATCACCTTGGATCAAAACCAAATATGGTATCAATTTTCATCCAAGCTGGTCATGTGATCAAAACCAACTTTAGAAACTGCCACACATACAACATGGATAGAAAATAATGATCAAATGCATCAGAACCAACTAGTTTTATCCAACATATCAAAAGATAGTAATGCCTTAAAGGCTAAGATATCTAGGTTATGATATACTGAAATGATGCAAGCAAAAATTACCTTAAAGGCAGTAATATCCAACAAATCCAATGGCAGCAAGAACATATCCAACATAATGGCACGAGCCTGATACTAGATTAAGATGCCTCAAAGTGGCCTTTTGAATTTTCAGTTTCAAAGTGTGTAACAAAAGGGCTGTATAGTATCTGGAAAAAATTGAATTTTCATGGAAGTATGGACTATGGAGTATATTAATCTAAAGAGGAGTGTTAATAAGATGTGTGAAAAAATTGAAGATATGAAGATTGCAAGTCAGAAAAATGTGAGAAGTTACGAAAGAGAAGATCGCAAGTCAGAAAAATGACAAGTATACTAAATGCCTGTAAAAATAAAAAAACAAAGTCATAAGTATATATACCAACTTGCACATATGTCAATGGCACAATAGGAAATCTTCTACATGTCATAGTAGAAATTTTCATGCTTGTGACGGATACATGTAGCATTCTCGATAATTAATAGAAATAGAACCCGGTAAACATGTAAACCAAGAACACTCCAAACCTTACTAACATCAATTAGAAATAAAGATTTTATATGGCTACTGCACATTTTATTATGAACAAGTTCACAATTTTGAGCCATTCCTACACCAGTCATCACAGAATATTTACTACCAAGTGAACTTTGGTATTGGTTCATTGGTGAGAAACATATGGTAACAGGAGATACTATTTAGGATAATTCTGGTTCAGTGGTGGAAACTAACACATGGAGAGCTTTAGAACTGTCTGAAATTTAGACTATTCTATCTCAAGGAAAAGGGTACTTGATCTTCTTCAGGATGTGGATCCAGACAGAAATGCAGTAAGTTGGTATTTCTGTTGATGGGGGTATCTCTACAAATGCTCATAAATTAGAGCCGTCCCTTGGAAAAAATCAAATCATTGTTACTGATTCAGAGATAATAAATAAAGATATGCCTCAAGCCAGTGCTTGCAAGAGATTAGAATCAATTCAAGAGTCTGAAGCCAAACAGGAGCTTCAGGCTACAAACAACAAAGTAAATGCCGTAATGGATGAAGGTGCAAATGGCAAACAGAATATAAATGTTAGGAAAGGAGAGTTGTTAAGAGGAACAGAAAAACAAGCAGTACAGTGTCTGGGCACGAGTATTGGTGGCATTCCTGTTATGGAAAATAAGCAGCATACCAGTTACAACTTGCCTTTTGTAGATATGGCTAATTTTTTGCACTTATCTGGGGTAAAGTGAAGAGCCAGGTCAAGTTTTGATCCTTCAGATACATCACAATTGGCTTTGAAGTATCAGAAAAAGGATAACTACCTTTCCCCTATCCATAGTTGGTACCTATATTTACCAATACTGATACCTTAAGGACACGACAGGAATACAAGATACAGATATAGATAATGATATGATACAGATACGATATGGATAGTTTCGTATATGTACAGTAAATAGTTGGTCCGTATTGTACAATACGAACACGATAAGGATACAAATAATGATACCATTATCCAGTAAGATAGTAAAGAATAAATTTTAAGGCTCTGACCGAACCTCATCCAGGTAAACCTGACAATGATCATACATTGAAGCCATGGGCAAATTTATGTATGTAGCATGTGTCCCATTCTCAGCTCGCATCGCATCAATAACAAACCTGACATAGAAGTTAATAGTGCAAGATAAGAACTTTTATGTTCTAATGAATCAAAATTATAAGAAAAGTTGATAAGAAAAACATTATTAAGAAAAATTATGTTCCATAGACAACTTGATTTTCATGGATGACTGGGGAAAAATGATGCTGATCCGTCACAAATATTTATTTGGCTGATTAGAAATGCCTCAGACTTCTGCATTAAGATGTTGGACTCCATCCAATTCTTGCTTGACACTCAACTTGGTTATTGTTGCTTAGCGCACGCATACCAGCTAGTGGGTCATACATGACCCATAGTTAACCTCTATAGAATAAAAGTAATAAATTAGCCCATTCAGCTCTTCATCATTGTTGTTTTTTCTTTCTTTTGGCACAGTAATATAATATAGAAATTTATTAACCATCAATCTGGGAGGACTTTAAACTATATATATATATATATATATATATATATATGGGATTTTTCTTTTGGCACAGTGATATAATATGGCACGAATCACGTTGAAAGTTCCTAGTCCTAAAATGGGATTATTCTTAGAAGAGTAAGAAGGTACATGTTTGTCTAAGCCAGTGATTACACCAGTGGTCACCTCAGTTGATAGCTAAGGTCACCTACCCAACAAGAATACCATGCAAATTTCCTTCAGTGCCACAATTAGTTATGAAAACCCCAGTTCATTTTTCTCCAATTGCCAAAGAAGTGCAAACCAATATAACACCCCCACTTCAACTTGCCTGGAACGGACGACATAGTTGCTCCCAATGAAAGGGTCACCAAGGTTCCTTAATGAGAAATGTTGCAACTGGTCCAGAGCACCATAAAATTTTGTTCTAAGGACCATGCATTAACAGGAAATCACCAGAAATATTTCATTGACTAGTGATATCTAATTCGATTATGCCAAAAACTTCAAGTGCCTTAAACAAATTCTAGTAACTCAAAAAATTTCTAAAAAAAACTTCTGTCGTTACCTAGATAGAAGTTTAACCAAATGTACAGTAGGGTGCTAGCTTGGCTCCATTTGTCATCACCTGGCGTTGTCCTCGAGCAAAGCCGACCTGCAGGAAGTGCATAGAACTAACCAAAAAAAAAGATCAATACGACACAAATAGGTCAACTAATTTGGAAACATATTCCCCCCTTCAAAAGAATTCGATCTTGAGTTCATAGGTACTGAACTTTGTAATCTTCCTTCCTTTCCAAATGGCCTAGGACAATTTGAAAAATATTCAGGCTGAGATCTGAATATTTTACTCCAAATCCCTCCTACGCCAACAAGAGAAGGCAAAAAATTTATAACCAACATGAAATAAAAACTACATTACTCCAATAGCATTTGGAATACATGCATGAAACAACAAACTTCGTGTTACTACAAGAGATGACCAATCTTTCTTTCTCAAACATCGTTTATGGTGTACAATTGTACATGAATGAAAAGTTTGATGAATAATTCCGTGACCATTTAGATATTGAGAAACATTGAAGAACAAATATTCTTGTGAGTAATTGGGGATTTGTTGTAGTTGTAGAATTCTCCAATTAGAACTGTTAAGCTTTCCAACTGGAAAAGGTTATGTACAAAGAAATAGAAGTTCACAGGAACTTCCATTCAATATACTCAAATGATCAAAGAGTCCCCCACCTCTTTGCAGATTATGAATGCTTGGGCTCAGAACCTAACCTTAAGTCTTGAAGAACTTACTCACCAAAAATGCTTATGTACTGCTTTTCAAGAAATAAGCAGAAGGACAAAAGAACACTTAGTAAATTGCCACAAAAATCAATCACAGTTGAAGACTGAGATTAGGAAGTGCATATATACCTGTCAAATTTTGATCTAAAAATATAGCTTAGAATCGTCACTGACTCCTCCAGCTCGACCCTGACCTCGGCGGCTGCCGCCACGGCCGCCACCATCGACGCCGTCAGGCCTGTGCCTTCGAGCCTCACCAGCGGCCTCCTGTACTCCTCCACCATCCTTTTTACCTCCTCCAGTGGCTCCCCGACATGGCCTCCGCAGCCCGGCCTCACCAGCGGTGAGCCGGCTGAGAGCGACGGGGAGGAGGGCGCCGTTCAGGCGGGCATCAGGGAGCCGGGCGGCGGCGACGCTGGAGCCGGACGACGGCGACGCGAAAGCTGTCCGAGCGGCAGCCGACCGCGGTCCAGTTCCTCTCCAGGGTTAAAGTTTCTCTATTTTCTCCTGGCCCTCCATAGAGCATCCAAATTTGTGGAGAAAACTAGGGTTGTGGTTTCTCTCTTAGGGTGGTAAAAGAGGAGAGGAGTGGGAGCTCTTTAGGGAAGAGGAGTGGGGGGCTCTCTCTCTAAAGGAGGAAAAAGTTAGGGAGAGAGGAGGAAAGGAAGGGGACGATCGGGAGAAAGTTTGCTGGGTTCATTCATTAAAAGGAACCACAACCGTCAACACATATAAAAAATTTGAAAATTTTACTAAAATGGCAGTTGAACAAATCCCCTAAGTTTTTGGCACATACATTACTTGACGGTTATCAACAAAATCGTCAATAAATAAATTACTGTTTCTTGACGGAACCTCTGAAACCATCAACATACATGGTATAAAATTGCTAATTTAACAAATAAAAGGGCCTCTCTTGATGTAAGCCTAAATACGGCTTAAATACGTCAAGAAAACCACTATTGTTGACGACTTTTGACGACCGTCATCTTGTAAACCGTCAAGAATCGTCTTGTTTCTTGTTGTGGAGCTAGGATTCAATGATATTAAAAACTTTTAAAGGGTGATTCAAAGATATGCAATAAGTCAAACTTCTCCTTTTAAAGGAAAAACAAGAGAAAAGATTTCAAAGGAAAATCAAGTTAATCATCTCTCTCTGATACTATCAAGTTTATCATTTGCCAATCATATTTTTATCTCACAAGTCCCAATATAAAAATTAACCTTATATGACTACCAGCAAAATTATATCCTTCCGTCATAAAGATTTGACCTTGCCATGATCACCATAGGCTAAATTTTTAAGTTCTGAAACATTATTCATGAAGCATACCCTTCTTTCTAGGAATCAAAACTGACTACTTAATCATCATAAATCTAGATTCTTCCACCTTGTCCTAAATTGGATCCGAAGCCTCTAAATCAAGTTTATGTAATCCTTGAACTTATTCAATTTACTCTCTTTGTATTATTTAAATCTAAACCCACTAGGCCTTACAAAACTTATTCTTCATTTTAAATTCAACCTTAATATTTCTTTCAACGTACACCTTCAATATTATTCTCCTGAAATTTAAATTTTCACAAAATATCTATATTTTATATAACTCAAAATCCTTGCGTTCTTTCTGTTTCTAGCCATTTCTTACAATTTCTTATTCAATTTTGTATCATCATTACATATAGTTAAAATCTCTTCTCTATTACTAAATTCCTAAATTTAACATCATAGCCTTAAAGTGTAACTTCTCAAGAATCAATAACCAAAATTTATCCAAGTTCTCGAAACTAAGTTGACCTCGAATATCCTCATCAGTTATGAAATACATCTATGAATTATTCATACCCAAAAGATTTCTCTAAGTATGACTGTTCCTAAATTGATAATATAAATCTCTTGATTTCATCCTCAAATTCAGTCGCATCTCTATCCCAAACCTATATCAAGGTCCATCATATTATACCCCTAGCAAGATTATCACAAGATAACAAATCAAGTCTTTTTCGAGTTAGATGATTTACGTTACTTCCTCGACCTTTCGAAGGTAAAGAAATATGGATATTCAAGGGTTTCAAAGTATAGCTAACAGAATTAGATACGAGACAGGTGATTGATGTAATCAGGACAGTTTTAAAAAAATAGTAATACAAGAAATAATGGCAAGAAAGAAATAATAATAAAATCTGTTCTTCATCAACTGTTAAAAAGAAATGAACCCATTTAAGATAAAATCTGATACCATACACGTCTTCCTGAAATCATGTTGTCAAAATTTTGCCACGCCAGTAAGCATAGCTGCAATAAACAATAGAGTCCATAACAAAGGTATACACCCTATAGTCATGTTATCTAGAATTCTTACCACGCCACCCGGTATGGCTGCAAGAAAATCTAGATTTCATAACTAGGATATGTATATCTAAATCAGGCTCTACGTCCTTGTCATGCTAGCAAATATGACTGCGATAAATTCTAAACTCCATAAATAAAGTAGACTTTTACCTTTCTCACTGTCCTTATCAAGTATGTTATCAGGTTATACCTTAATTCCAAAAAGATGTATATATATATATATAAATACAAACTCGAATTCAATAACTAACATTAAGATTCAAAATTCAACAATAATCCATCAAATTCAATAACAAGAAGTAAGGATGAATCAAATCAAGAGAAAAAAGAGATTTCAAATCGAAGTTAAATAAGATTCTCAAGGGTCGTCCCAGGAATCTCTCAAAGAATCCTAAATATGATTGAGTATCCTCTCATTATAAAACCTATCATTATCTCTAATTGCAGGTGCGCAGCAGTACAACTAATCGTCGTACTACCACGACTTCGCACAAATGCGAATCTCGACCTGCATGGGCCACCACTAAAAAAATGTGTCACGACCCGCACCCAGTGTAGGTGCACGAGAAGTGGTTACGTCCAGCCTACGCCGCAGTATCGGCGGTAAAATGCTGTCCTAGGTCACATAAATCTAACAGTTATAAGGTACATGTACAGTATATACACTCGAATGGAGGTGACATAATAAAGTACAACTCAATCACAACTAAGGAAGAAAGTATGATAAGATAGAATAGATAAAATCACAGAATCCACATATGATAAATACAAGATAAGAGAGATAGCTAGAAGTCTAAGATAAAAAAACTCCACAAATCTAGAATAACAATCTCCAAATAAGTACAAGTGTATCCAACAAGACATAAAGATAAATAGATACTAGTCTAGCTAACTAGCCTAGTTTACTGGGATAATATCCTCTGCAAGTGCTGGGTCCTCCTGAGAGTCCAGCTCACATGTGTCATCTAAGCCTGCTCCGTAATAAGTGGGATACAGCTCCTCAAGGTCATCTGTAATATTTTAACATGTCCAGTCTGGACGGGAGCAAGCATATTATATCTCACGCAGTTCATATCATGACAGGAATATAATACATGCAATATAGTAAGATACATGAAACACTGAGAATATATACAAAGTAAAAGAGAAGAATGTAAAAGAAATATCTACTATAAGTAAAGAGCTACAGTGAACTAGTGACTTAGATTACAAGATAAACATGTGAACGGCTTGATAATAAATATGAGAGGTTGTACATGGCTATACTACTTTGGAAATTGTCCACATGACTATTTATACTCCCTCGTATCCCAATCAATACACAAGGATCCGTTCAAGTTATGTTATTGTACATGATTTCACATGGGGGCCCATAAATGGGTATACATTAATATAAACATGGGGGCTCCGCGAACATAAGAGTACATAAATTATGAGAGTACACATGAATGGTGAAAGCACAGGAATACATGATGAAAGTGAAATACAAATGACATGATGTATCCGATGCTCCCGAAGGAGATAACATTGTATGAAAAGATCCATATAGTACTAATTCGTGTTTCCATCGTGTCAGCATCAAATAAAATAATCTAGAGCAAGAATATAGTCCTAGCAAGTATGAAACGGTCAGAGAATGTACTCGCCTGATATCCTAAGTATCTGAAATGAAATACTGTCTGAGGAGTGGTGTCTGGCTCCTAATAGGATAGTACAAGTCACAACATATCCAAAATGGTAAAATAGACTGCTACAATGCATTTTATATGATGTTTGGGTCAATCTAGGCTAAAGTCAACCTTCGGTCAAACTAGCTAGGGTTGGGTCAATAATCGTCAACTAGTCTAGGTTAGTCAATTCTAGGTCTAAACAAACTAAGTCTATACAAATCAAGTATCCAAGATAGCTACTAACTCATAGCCTAAGTCACTTGCTAAAGCAAGCACAAAACTAAACCATAGGCTAACAAGGCACACAAACTTAGTCGTATAATGATATATATTATTCACATTCACATATTCATATACATAGATATATATAGGAAAGCTATATATATATATATATATATATGCACATATAATATATATATATATATATATATATATATATAGAGAGAGAGAGAATGAGAGGTAAAAGAGTAAGTGTGTATGTGTGTGTGTGTGTTATTAAAGGATATGTATTAATGTTCTCAGATTTAGTGATAGGTAGGTGTATATGACATGGGATACATGGTGTCAAATGGTGTATGAATGCATGTGTGTAAAAGGTTATAGGTTAACTCAGTTTATAGAAATGTATACATACATACTTACATTGCATACATGCATACATACATATCACATATGCATAATTGCATTCATTCAGGCACCTATACATACATACATATTTGAATACATTATATACTTGCATACATTATATTCATATATGTATACTCTATATTATTACATTCATTCATGCATATAGTATACATATAATATGCATACAAACTTACATATTTAACTCAAAATATATGTGAATACATACATTACATTACCTTAACACACACACACACACACATATATATATATTATATATATCTATTAATATATTATATATATATATATCATTTTTCTATCCCATATACATGCATACTTCAGTTCAGGCATTATATTCATTCACATATCATTAAGTTGCATATATACTTATTTTCATTACATACATGTCATTCACGCATATTATATACTTACATGCATCTATACGTTATATACATTTTATATAACACGTAAAAATAGAAGAGGAAGAAAAACTGAAATGGAAAGGGAAGGAAGGAAAAATGTAAGAAAAAAGAAAAACATTGGACATATACATGCTTGCATCATATATTCTACATTATCATACATGCTATCATTATTATTGTATTACATTATGTATACATTATGCATTCATATCTATTATTATATGTATACCTTGCATTCATATCTAGCATTCATTATATACTTTCATGTATACATTGTATATCATTCTTTCATTCATACATTTATGCATTGCTTACATACATTATATTGATTGCACTCCTACATGCCTGCATTCAACCATATATACATTAATAAAGAGGATACTATCATATATAAATTATTTTATTCATCTAACATATTATGCATTACATACTCTACATTCATTAATATCCATACTACATAGGCTTATAGGTTACACAAAATGCCTATGTCATAGTCACTCTTCTACTTAAAACCAATACTGTACCAATTGATTGTTCATTAAATTATAGGATTAAAGTATGTCGTAGCCCTTCGTGTTAGCCTTTCAAAACTTCAAACGAATCGCATTTTCGTGTACGAAAGCACCCGAAATCGCAAAAACACCGAAACGCGTTTGTCTTTCGGGCAGCTGACACTCAAATAATTTTATAAAAAATTCAGAAAGATTTTGGCTTATTAAAATATATATTTGGAAAGCTAACTTCGATACGGTTCTTTTAAAAAAAATAGATGATTAAACGGAGTTCTAAGCTAAAGTTATGACATTTCTAAGTTGCTTTGGTTAATAAAAACGTGGATGAATATTATGACGAATTTGAGTTGTTTTGGACAAGAGAACACATGTAGGCCAAGATACTTGGATACCAATATAGGTATCCAAATGAAACTCATTCTAACCATCCTAACTAAGATCAATCCACTCTCTAACCATTCAAAAACTGAATTTAAATATCTATTTAACTATTATCATACATACATACACATGGGGTGTCCTAATTTGGGATCTATCAAGTAGGACACAAGACACATATCTAAAATCCTCAAGAGAGCTCCAAATGGCCTCAAATTTGAATCTAAAGGGGACACATGCATGGGAAACTAATTTATATGCAAAAAAATTGATTTAGAGGATGAATTTTACCTATTGGGAGTGGAATCCCAATGAAATCTTTTAGGACACGGCTCTGATACGAAGATCCCTCAAAGTGGACACTCCTCCTTGCGATCTTCTAATCCTTGGTAGCACCCTTCCCTTGGAGAATGAAAATGGTTGAGGAAAGATTTGGTGAAGGAATGATTTGATTTGGAGATCAAATCAAAGGGAAGGCTCTCTAAAATTAGGGAAGAACAAAAAGAAAATAAAGAGGCAAGATTGTAATGAATGAAATGAATCATTCTCCCCTAAAGGTGGCTGCCATCAAGTGTCCATTAGGGCTAATGGAAAATGTCCTAATTGCCCCCTCTCTAGTCTCATATGGTTAAGTCTAGACTAGGTTCAAGTTTGGGGTCAAAAGGATCTAGTTTTGAGTCTCTAACTTAACCATTCTAGCATGATAAAAATTAGTCTAACTAACTTAAGTATTGCATTTTGGGCCATGCTTAACTTAATATTGGGTCCCATCTAGAGTTTAAGCTACCCGGGTCACAATACAAGTCGGAACGAGACGAAACTCAAACCCGACTAAACAAATCCATTAAAAATATTAAAAGTATAAATTTTCCCAAAATATTAAAATATAAAAATTGATCAAAATTATAATACATCAATTTAAATATTATTAAAATAATCTAAAATTCACCAATTAATCAAAATCCTAAATAATTCAAAAGTCACAAAATGACCAAAATACCCTTAGCCTAAAAAGTTGTAAATAGTTTCTAATCACATGGTTAGGTCCCATGGTCATGGTTAGTCTCTAGGCTCAACAGTTCTAGGGTTCACTAGCTAACACGTCAAAATTATAATTCATAAATTTTAAATAGTATTAAATTAATTAAAAATTCTCATAAATCATAAATCCTATTATTAAATAAAAAACTTTTATAAAAGTTTAAAATTATTGTCATTTTAGAAAAGTGGATGTTACAGATGTTAGTTGACTTGTACATGAGGCAAATTGTGAAACTTCATGGGGTACCAGTTAGTATAGTCTTGAACATGGATTCTAGATTTATCTCACATTTCTGGAGGAGTATGCAGGAGAGCTTGGGTACAAGACTCAAGTTCAACACTTCGTATCATCCACAGACGGATGGTCAGTCGGAGCGCACTATTCATACCCGAAGACATGTTGAAGGTGTGTATGTTGGACTTTAGAGGCTCTTGGGAGGATCATATATACTTTGTGGAATTCTCCTACAACAACAGTTACTAAGCTAGTGTACAAACGGCACCATATGAGGCATTGTAATAGAGGAAGTGTATATCACCCATATGTTGGAGCGACATAGAAGAGCGACAAATACTTGGACCAGAGCTTGTGAGCAGACAGTTGAGAAAGTGAAGGGGATTCATTGTCATCTTCAGGCGGCTCAAGCCCGACAGAAGCATTGGGCCGATACGCATCGTTGACCACTGGAATTCAAGGAGGGAGAGCATGTATTTCTGAGGATCTCACCAACGCAGGGCACCATTAGATTCGGGAGTAGAGGGAAGTTGAGTCCAAGGTATATTGGACCGTTTGATATCATTGAGCATGTAGGAGAGGTGGCATATCATCTTGTATTACCCCCATCACTAGAGGCTGTGCATGATGTATTCCATGTCTCACAGCTGAGGAGGTATGTGACTGATCCCAGTCATGTGGTCGATAACTCTGAGATGACAGTGGAACCCAGTTTTGTTGGCCCATTGGTCATATGGTCAACCTGATTTTAATAATTGATCAAACTCTGTCTGGATATACGAAGCAAGTCGGGACATCTCGGACTCTTGAACATGATCAAGAATGGCTATCCACTGAATTCAAGACCGAAGATCTGTTTGCCTACTTAAGTCTGTAATTCCTTATGCAATGTATTTTCATTTTATTTGTAATTCCTTATGCAATATATTTTCATTTTATTTGAGTCTAGAAATATGTTATACACCGAGTCGTACTGGCAAATAGGCTACCCTTAAATGAGTTCAAAATGTTTTAAAATGTCCTTTCAAAAAGGTTTACAAAAGGTTTTCAAAAAGGTTTTCAAAAATCACCAAAATCTTTTTAAAACCCTAACTAAACCCTGACAGAACTCGGCCAGAGTTCGGCCAGAGTTCGGCCAGAGTTCGGTTGGTGGCCGTTGTGATTTTGAATCCTTGTTACTTGGTCCTCCTGCAGTTGCGGATTTGACCGAGATTTGCTCATAGAGTTCTGCCCGAATTCTGTCCGAATTCTATCAGAAGTCTGCCTTTGGATCACCTATAAATAGAGAAGGATTTCGATCATTTCAACTCACTCATTCACTTTCAATCTTCTCTCTATCTAAAGCTTTCAGTCTTCCAAAGAGTTTTCTAGAGCTTTCAATTTCAGATCCCAAGCCAATTACAATCCTCTAGTCGATTTGCTAGTGCGGTACGGTCTAGAAGTTTCTGAGAGATTGTAATCAGAAGGCTTGATTGAAGAATACCTCTTCATATCTGAAGTTGGACGAGTTCTTCGTATCAAAGCTCGTATTGTAGAAGTTGCAAGGACTTCGTAAGAAAACTTGCAGTTTTTCCAATAGTGGATTCAACTGGTAGCAAGAGTTCTAACGACTGGATTAGTCCTCAACAGAGGGAAACCAGTATACATCGCTGTCTTTGCATTTGCTCTCTTAGCTCTGTCTTTACTTTATTTTAGTTGTGATTAATATTCTGTGATTGTGCTGCTAACATTTTTTTAATTAGCATTATTTCGCTGCCAACTCTATTCATCCCCCCTCTAGAGTATTACGCTTTACTATTTCGTTCCTATAATTGGTATCGGAGAAGGTGTTACAGGTAAAGCAAAGGTAACAGTGCAATTATTTATTCATTTTTATTAACTGTTATATAAATCACAGCACAACACATGACAACTATGAAATTCACAAGTGAAGGCCAGGCCACAAACAGACCCCCACTGTTTGATGGTATGAACTATACTTATTGGAAAACACGGATGAGTTTCTTCTTGAAATCACTTGACTTTGATTTATGATCCATTGTTCTTAATGGCTATCAAAAGCACCTCGTATAAATGTTGATGGAGTTTTAGTTGAAAAACTCCATGGCAGATATACAGAGGAAGAAAAGAAAAGGGCCAGTCTTGACGCACGTGCCGTTAATGCTCTTTTTTGTGCTTTAGACAGAACTGAATTTAACAGGGTATCTATCTGCACAACGGCTAATGAAGTGTGGAAGCTACTTGAAGTCACACATGAAGGCACGACTCAAGTCAAAGAATCTAAAGTCAGCAGACTTACTCAAGAGTATGAGGTGTTCAAGATGAAGTCCAACGAAACAGTTACTCAGATGTTCGAGAGATTCTTGGATATTGTAAATCCTTTGTCTCCCTAGGCAAAGAGTACAGTAACCATGAAAAGATTCGCAAACTCCTGCGAGCACTTACCAAGAACTGGATTCCGAAGGCTACTGTAATCATTGAAGGGAACGATCTCACAACTATGTCCCTCAAAGTACTCATGGGTAAACTACTCACTCATGAACTGGAGCTACAAGATTTTGAAGAGCCTGCACCAAAGGAGAAGACGATTGCTTTCAAGGCTCAGCACAGAAAAGCTGCTGAAGGTGACTCAGACAGCAGTAAATCTGATGCTGAAGATCAAGCACTCCTAGCAAGAAAATTCAAAAGATTCATGAGATATGAGAAAAGAGCCAAAGAAAACAACAGCAGCAACAACTGGTATCAAGATGACGCTGTCTGCTACGGCTGCAAGAAGAAGGGACACATGAAGAAGGATTGTCCCACAAACTCATCATCAAAAAAGAAGAGCAACAGGTATGAAAAAGGGAACCTGAAGTGATCAACATCTAGGAGATATGCTAATACCAGCATATAACATGAAAGTGAAGCCAGCGACTCAGAAGACGAAGAATCAGAAGACGCTGCAAACGTATGCTTCATGGCATCCGATCAGGTACCTACTGAACCTGTAGTTGATACTTATGATGACTTCACCTATGAGCAATTAGGAGATGCCTTCAGTGACCTGATGACTGATTACAGGAAACTGCGTAGCAAGTATCAGACCTCTAAGAAGGTACTCAAAGAGTACAAAGGTGAAATAGGTAGACTTACCAACCTACTAGCTGAGGTTAGAAATAATGTTAGTGAGTCTGGTGAGCTTTCTTCAACAAAGCTCTTATTACACGAGACTACCAAGTCATCTGAAAAGAAAGACAAAATTATTGACCAACTCAAGGAAGAACTTTTTATAGAGAAGAAAAGTCTTCGATGTGCACAAATCAGAATGGAAACACTCACTTCTGATTATACTAAGTTGTATGACACTTCCAAAAGATTGGAAATTAGGTTAGGAAAACAGCCTGAGCCTGCTGCTTCCTTTCCTAACACGTGTCACTTACCGAAAAATCAGAACATTTCCAAGCCAAACACTGTCAGACCTAACCATATAAAACCTTTACCCCAAAAGGTTAAGCCCAAACAAGATTATAGGTATGCTTTCTTCTATAGTAGAAAACCTAAACCTACCAACCATGCACACCACTCAGCTTTCAACACTCGACATGCACAATATCATTATTGTGGCCTCATTGGTCATATTTTATCTCCATATAGAATGAGAAAGCTTGTTGATTTAAATGTTTATGCTTGGATACCAAAAGCTAACAATTCAGGACCCTACAAGAAATGGGTACCAAAAGTTTCATCTGCAAACTATTTTGTAGGTGGAACACCCTTCACATGCTAGAAGCAAATTGATCCTCGACAGCGGTTGCTCACGGCATATGACCGGTGACGCTACACTATTTGCAACACTGTCGAAGAAAAAGAAGGAATGCTATGTCTCCTTCGGTAATAACTTGAAAGGGTATATTATTGGTATCGGTGATGTTGGTAAGTCTTTCTATCCTGTGATTAAGGATGTCTGTCTGGTTACCGAGTTGAAACATAATCTACTCATCAAAGTCATCTAGCTGATCATGGTTATGGCATCAAATTTGGCAAAGACAAATGTACAATAGTTGATAGATCAACTGGTAGTACTATCTTTGAAGGTATCAGGGAAGACAATATATATGTTTTCTATTTGTTAGAAGAAACTAACATTTCAGGTAGATGCTTAATGGCCAAGAGTGATGAGAGTCATCTGTGGCATATGAGACTCGGTCACACTAATATGGATACGATCTCAAGATTATCCACAAAGAAGCTAGTACGCGGTTTACCGGACATTACATTCAAGAAGGATTCGGTATGCAGCCAATATGAAAAGAACAAAGCTACCAGATCCACATTCAAGTCAGTAAAAACAGTATGTACTACTAGACCTCTACAATTGCTTCATATGGACTTATTTGGTCCTAGCAGAGTTGCTAGCCTCGGAGGTAAGCTTTATGCTTTCGTAATTGTAGATGATTTCTCTAGATACACGTGGGTATATTTCTTGACACGCAAGAATGATGCATTATCCGAATTTATCGCCTTTTACAAGAAAGTACAGAATGAAAAAGGTTACATGATCACTCGAATCAGAAGTGATCATGGAGGCGAATTCAAAAATGCTGATTTTGAGCAATTTTGTGACACACACGGTTTTGTACACGAGTTCTCCTGCCATAGGACTCCACAATAAAATGGAGTTGTGGAACGTAAGAACAGAACTCTAACCGAAATGGCCAGAGTGATGTTAAACCAGTTTAGTCTACCAAAATATTTATGGGCTGAAGCTGTCAATACAGCTTACTTTGTTCTCAATAGAGTTCTAATTCGACCCAAATCGAAGAAGACTCCATTTGAGTTATGGTTTGATAGAATTCCATCTGTTTCATACTTTAGAGTATTTGGTTGTAAATGCTTTATTCTTAATACAAAAGACAATTTGGGAAAATTTGATGAAAAGGCCGATGAAGGTATATTTTTAGGTTATGCGGCCAAGAGCAAAGGATACAGAGTCTTCAACAAACGAACCATGATCATCGAAGAGTCAATCAACGTCACTTTTGATGAACTAAATCAAATGACTATCGATGACAGTGATGAAGATCTGACTGCATCAAGCTCAACATCAGCTGATCCTCAACCAAGCTCTGCACTAGCTGAACCTCCTAGAGAAGATCCAGGAACCAGCTACCTTCAGAATCTACCGAAAAGGTTGAAATTTATAGCTGATCATCCAAAAGATTTGGTAATTGGTAAAGGAGTAAGTACTCGTACATCCAGTAGAGAGATTGTTTCCAGTGTTGCATTTATTTCACAGCTAAAACTATTGATGAAGCATTTAGTGATAGTTTTTGGATAGATGCTATGCAAGAGGAATTAAACCAATTTGAACGGAATCAAGTTTAGGAACTTGTTCCCTGGCCTATTGATCATCCGGTCATTGGCACCCGTTGGGTATTTCAAAATAAACTAAATAAGAATGGTTTAGTGACTCGTAATAAGGCTCAACTCGTAGCTCAAGGATACAATCAAGAAGAAGGTATCGACTACGATGAGACTTATGCCCCAGTTGCGAGATTAGAATCCATTTGCATGTTATGTGCATTTTCATATTTTCATGATTTCAAACTAGTTCAAATGGATGTCAAGAGTGCTTTTTAAATGGTTTTATAAAAGAAGAAGTTTTTGTAGCACAACCTCCAGGTTTCACGGATTTCAAAAATCTTAATCATGTTTTCAAGTTGAAGAAAGCCTTATACGGTTTAAAACAAGTCCCTCGTGCTTGGTATGATCGTCTAAGTTCTTTTCTTGACAACGTTTTTTCAAAAGACAAGGTTGACACTACACTGTTTATTAAGTCTTTTAATAGCAAACTTCTTTTAATTCAAATCTATGTTGATGATATTATATTTGGATCTACTGATGAATCTCTGTGTCAAGAATTTTCTAAGTGTATGCAGAATGAGTTTGAGATAAGCATGATGGGAGAGCTAAAATTATTTCTCGGATTGCAAATCAAACAAACAGATAATGGGACATTTATAAATCAAGCCAAGTACACAAAAGACCTGCTAAAGAAGTTTGATCTGGACAATGTCAAACCTATTGGCACTCCAATGGCAACTTCAACAAAGCTTGATTCAGATGAACAAGGCAAGCCAGTCGACACACGTAAGTATCGAGGTATGATCGGTAGTTTACTTTATTTAACTGCTAGTCGTCCAGATATAATGTTTAGTGTTTGCCTGTGTGCACGTTTTTAAGCTAATCCAAAGGAATCACATCTGTCCGCAGTTAAGCGTATCTTTTGATACCTTAAGGGCACTTCTTCTGTTGGCTTGTGGTATCCCAAAACTAAGTCCTTTGCCTTATTGGTTATTCGGATGCAGATTTTGCTAGATGCAAAGTTGATAGAAAAAGTACCAGTGGCACATGTCATTTCTTAGGCAAGGCTTTAGTCTCATGGTTTAGTAAAAAGCAAAATTCTGTAGCCCTATCAATAACAGAGGCTGAGTACATCGCCGCAGGACGTTATTGTGCTCAAATTTTATGGATAAAACAAACCCTAGAAGACTATGATTTATTTTACACACATATTCTCATTTTCTGTGATAACACAAGCACTATTAATTTGACTAAGAATCCAGTATGTCACTCTCGTACTAAACATATCGAGATTCGACATCATTTTCTTAGAGATCATCATCAAAATGGAGATATAAACCTTGTGTACATAGATACTGAAAATCAACTAGCTGACATCTTCACTAAACCTCTAGCGGAAGATCGTTTCAATTATTTACGTCGAGAATTAGGAATTTTGGACGCCAATAATATTAATTAATTTTGTTTTATGATTATATATCATTACGCAAAAACTGTGTTAGAGACAAGCCAATAAAGAGTTTGTCTGTCACCACAACTACGGTTGAAGCGAAGCGGTACTTAAGAGTTCCCCGGTGAACCTCCGCCAGCTGGGACAGTACTCCTACAGCTAATCTGAAATAGTCGTTGTGTAACGACATTTAATCTATAAAATAATATTAATTATGTTAATTGAAGTTGAAATGACTAATCTTTGAATTAAATATTTGAAATAAGACAATAAAAAAGAATGACAAAAATCAACTATAAAGAACCCTAGGCGAATTCAACCAGAGCTCTGACCGAATTCGGCCCGAGTTCGGTTGAGGGTGTCAAGTTATATATACAGAACCCGAGAAGCCTTTCTTCTTCATTGCTTCCAACTACATCATAACAGCAGCAGCAGCAGCCGCCGCGAAGGAGCCCCGAACCCTAACTTTTCACCACCCTCCTTCTTCCAATCCAAGTGGTGAAATCAATCCAAAATTTGGATTCGTGCGAAGTTTGTCGTTCTCTTCGACATACTTTGATTTCGGGAGGTATAACTCCATCTTTGTCCACTTTTCAATTAGTGCATTTTTAATTCAATTTGCACAAATGGCACCCAAATTCAAGCCTTCAAAGAGGAAGAAGACGAACCCCAGTGAGGAAGGGTCATCTTCGCATCCGCATACGGATTCCCTCTTCTTGCTGGTCCAAACGAGCGACGGCGCGTTCGACGAATTTTTCTTTCAAACCCAAGACCAAGCCCGACTGTGGTATGGAGACTTCTCCATGAGATCAATATACACAGGCGCTCCAGTCAAATGGACTGTATTTCCTGATCATCATCATTTCTTTGAGGCATTAGGGTTACATCTTTTTGTTAAAATCTGCTTTCCTATAGCAACTAATGCCATTAGATTATTTTATTGCAATCTCATATTAAACACTTTTGATGTGAGCACTCGTGTTGGTGGTATTGATATCAATTTCAATGATGACCTCTTAGCGGAGATCCTTGGTATCCCTAACGAAGGTGAACCGCTAGTTGACATCACTGAATTTGATTTCTCCGAAGGCACGACACTCCCCAGTTTTAAAGCGAAACTCTGTGCACCTGATAGAGTACGTTCTGGAAAGTTCAAGGCTAACAACCTGAACTTGTTTAACTATGAATTGCATCGCTTCATCTATTCCACTATCCTTCCAAAATCTACTTCAAAGGATGATGTGACTTCTCTTGAGCTGTCCGCCATGTACCACATTCTTAAGGGGATTCTATTTTCTACCCCTAAGACCATGATTCAGATGATAGGTGGTTGTCGTACAAGAGATATAAATCTCTCTTATGCGATGATTCTCCCACGCATCTTTCAGCGCTTCGATATCGATCTGTCGACTTGTACTCAGGACCCTGAGCCCAAGTTTCTTCAGTTATCTCATCGTAGCATGACTGCTTTAGCTCCACCTCCTGCTCCTCCTACTACACCTCCTCCACCACCTCATCAGTATGCCATGACATTTGAGGGCATACATCAGTATTTATCTGCTTTGTACGTCTCAATAACGGACATGGCTCGCGAACGTGAGTTCCGCGACGTCACCCGTTATCAGGCGCTTGCAAATTCCTTAGCTGATCTTCGTTTCGCCCAGACTGGTCATTCAGCCGGTTCCATCCCTAGAGATCCAACTTTCTCTGGTTATCGCTGTGAGGATGAGGCTGTTCATGCCTACTTCCAGCCCGGTAACGCCTATGATTGGTACCGTCCTGATCGTACTCCACCTCGTGACTTTGTTGGTGAGTTCTACGCTGGCGCCCCTCCTCATCCTTCTGGCGCTGGTACCTCTGGAGCTGGTACTTCAGGACATGCTGGTCGAGCTGATGATGATGATAAGGATGATGATGAGGAGATGTGACAATATGATTTTGAGTGATATTTTATTGTGCACTTGGAAATGCTCCGACATTCCAAGTTATTATCAGTACTTTTTGATCATTATTAGCACTTTCTAGTTTGCTTCAGTACTCTTTTATTTTCATGGACATGTTTATTATGCCTAAGTTTATGGCATTCCAGTTTATTTCAGCACTATGTTTCAGTTTCAGTTTATGATAGCACTATCTCTTATATTGCTTCATTCTTTATAACTGCCTGTAAAATTACATGCCTGTGAAGATTTTTTTTCTGCGAAAATACATGCCTGTGATATTTCTCTAGTTTTATGCCTTATTTCTTTTATATGTGTTTTCTCACTATTTGTTACTTATGCATTGATTGCGGGGGAGCTTTATCTTTTGCAAATCTTTTGCTAAGTGACAAAGGGGGAGAAAAATTAAAAGATCTAACATTTTTTTTGAGATAATACAGGATATGAACAATTCTACTTTTGATATTTTGAACAAGCTTAATGTTATATCATTCATAGTTTGTCAATTATCAAAATAGGGGAGATTATTGGCCCATTGGTCATATGGTCAACCTGATTTTAATAATTGATCAAACTCTGTCTGGATATACAAAGCTAGTCGGGACATCTCGGACTCTTGAACATGATCAAGAATGGCTATCCACTGAATTCAAGACCGAAGATCTGTTTGCCTACTCGAGTTTGTAATTCCTTATGCAATATATTTTCATTTTATTTGTAATTTCTTATGCAATTACTTTCATTTTATTTGAGTCTAGGAATATGTTGTACACTGAGTCGTACTGGCAAATAAGCTACCCTTAAATGAGTTCAAAATGTTTTAAAATGTCCTTTCAAAAGGTTTACAAAAAGGTTTTCAAAAAGGTTTTCAAAAATCACCAAAAAGCTTTTTAAAACCCTAACTAAACCCTGACAGAACTCGGCCAGAGTTCGGCCAGAGTTCGGTTGGTGGCCGTTGTGATTTTGAATCCTTGTTACTTGGTCCTCCTGTAGTTGCGGATTTGACCGAGATTTGCTCATAGAGTTCTGCCCGAATTCTGTCCGAATTCTGTCAGAAGTCTGCCTTTGGAACACCTATAAATAGAGAAGGATTTTGATCATTTCAACTCACTCATTCACTTTCAATCTTCTCTCTATCTAAAGCTTTCAGTCTTCCAAAGAGTTTTCTAGAGCTTTCAATTTCAGATCCCAAGCCAATTACAATCCTCTAGTCGATTTGCCAGTGCGGTACGGTCTACAAGTTTCTGAGAGATTGTAATCAGAAGGCTTGATTGAAGAATACCTCTTCATATTTGAAGTTGGACGAGTTCTTCATATCAAAGCTCGCGTTGTAGAAGTTGCAAGGACTTCGTAAGAAAACTTGCGGTTTTTCCAATAGTGGATTCAACTGGTAGAAAGAGTTCTACCGACTGGATTAGTCCTCAACAGAGGGAAACCAGTATACATCGCTGTCTTTGCGTTTGCTCTCTTAACTCTGTCTTTACTTTATTTTAGTTGTGATTAATATTCTGTGATTGTACTGCTAACATTTTTTTAGTTAGCATTATTCCGCTGCCAACTCTATTCACCCCCTCTAGAGTATTACGCTTTACTATTTCGTTCCTACAAGTTTATCATACGAGGAGCAGCCGGTAGGTATCTTGGATACGAGTGAGAAGATGCTCAGAGGCCAAACGATTAGACTGGTTTGTGTTGCATGGAGGCACCATTTTCTGGGAGAATCAACTTGGGGGCATGAAGATTCTATGCGTGAGCATTATTCCCACTTATTCATAGATGCTGGTAAGTTTTAGCTTAATTATTCTTATGATAAGTTTTTTCATAAATAATTGTGTTATTTCTAATTCGAGGATGAAATTTTCTAAGGAGGGTAGGTTGTAAGCCCCTTGATTCTTGGATCTTATTTTTAATTATTTTAAATGGATATTTTAATTTATTAAAGTCAATATTGACTATGTTAGTAGTTTGCTGTAGCTTTTATTTTTGAAGCACAACAAATATTATTTTCTTAAGTCCAGTTCCATATTTGAATTCTAGACTCGTCTACCTTCAGTTTCATATATCATGTCCCATCCAATTTTTCTTTTCAATATTCTTTTGACTTCGCGCAACTTCAGGCCAACTTAGGCCAATTTGAGCCATTGACGTAATTTTTAAGTCAACTTCCAATTTGATTTTGGGACTTGACATAGATCGAAATTGTATGATCCAATATATGGTGTTGATCCATTTTGAGTCTATAATGCACATGCCTAGGATGTACCATCCAATTGAGTTCCCATGTGATACTTATTTGCAAATGGCACATGAGACTCATTAAATTGATTTTTGGGTCCAATTTGACAAGTAATGCTACTTGGACCCTAACCTAGTCAACCCTACTAGTTAGAGCCTAACTAGGAGTACAAAACCAAGTATACATATATTTAATAAAATTTTAGAGGTTTAATTGTAGCCATATGCAATATTCCCTTATATATTTGGCTTGGTCAAACATCTAACCAAAATAGGAAACCTATTAATAATAGTATGATTTGGAGAACCAAATTATATCCAAATTAGAACAAACCAAAGCCCACGCCCTAATAATTTATATACCTATCAAACCCTAACCAACTCCCTCTCTCATAACTGCTCACTACTCCATAAACCATCCTCCCAAACCTAGCAGCCACCACTCCAAGGCCGACTCCCCATAGCCGACCCCCTTTCTTTCTCAAAACCCCAGTTTTTCTCAATTTTTGTACCTTCACCACCACTCACGTGACCCCCTAAAATTCCACTCCCACCCTAGCAACTATGGGATCAACTTTACAACCATTAGAGAGGTACATGACGCGCTACTTGGGCCGAAACTCTGTCAAATTAAAGTCCGAAACGTCACAGCAGGTTAGTCGACTTGTAGATGATGTTTCACCCACTTTTTCTTATTAGTTTCTCCCTAAACCAAATCGAGAGTTACCTTTGTGTGTCTACTCCAACCCCTGGTCGCCGGATCCTTCAGTTCCAAGCGATTTGTCCGTGGCCTCGATTCTACAACAGGGTGTCCAGAACCAACAAATTCTGTTGTGAGCCATTTTTACCTATCTAAGTTTAGTTTCTAACCTTCTTATATTTTTATTCAGAATCTAGACGTCGAGACCTTTTCGACGCATATCTGAAACTTATGTTTCGCATCCGTTTACTATTTTTAAAAATTTAAGATAATGTCGTGTCACTGAACTCCGAAAAATTCAGCTTTTCTTATGTCCAAAAGTGTCAAAACTCCATGAGTTCATATTAAACTTTATGTTGTGCAAGATTTAACATTATAAATACTATTTTATCACATTTCTAGAATTTTTACAGTGTTTATTAATTTTATTTACTCATTATTTTGGGACTAAATTAATGGATCGAATTGAGGAAGTCATATGCGGCATTGACATAGGACCTCTTGTGAAAGGGTTTTTCTATTGAAAATATAAATATAGAAATATATAAGTATTTATAGATAAATTTCAGAATTTAAATATATTATTTTGTTATAATTGTAAAGTATTTACGAGAGGATTTGGTACCTATATGTACTTATATAATAGTTGCAGTGTCATAGCAACGCTATGACAACTAGGAGGCGTAGATACTCATATAATTTATATATGATATGTTGATTTAGAATATTAAATATAATGTATTATTATAGGTGAGCTTGGGAGGATCGACAAGGACACTGGAGTTGGTCAGGTTACCCGCAGACAACAGTTACAGGCAAGAGTGCCTTGCCTTCATTACAGATTATTCTTTTCTATTTTGTTGTTCTTTTTTTATTAGCATTACATGGCGCAGGACGTTGATACTTAGTGTCCGTTTATAGACGGGTGCCGATGTTATGATAGTGACATCGAGTATTGATATTTGGTATTACGTACATACTAATATGTCCATTGACACGATTGACCACAGGACACCGACACATTCATGATGCGAGATTTACATGACTATTCATGGTATTGATCTCGTATTATCATTCTAGATTTCTTTATCAGTATTGCTTTCATTTTCGAGATGACTGTACAGACTTGACATTGCTAGATTCTAGACATAGGGATTGGGGAGAACTTGACTACAATATCAGACCTATTGTCGTGCGGCCTATTGTTTAGTAACCTTTATCTCTGTAGCAAAGTAAGGTATTATTATTGTCGATAATTGATTGCCCTTGGTGCCACGACACGGTATTGGAGACAATATCTTGCTGAGGTGCTAGTGAGCCTTAGTGGAAGGGGTCTGGTATTCTAGAAAAGTATCTCACTTGCATAGCACATAGAAGGATACAGTAGATTACCTTAGTTCATATTTTTATTTCTGTACCTTTACGTGTATATTATGCACCTTGCTAGTCCCCTGAGGACTTGGCTATATTCCAGGCTTAGACGAAGTTGAAGACTACCCGGAGGTTTACGGTTCGGGAGCTGAGACCGAAGGCGTACCAGCACAGGAGGACGAGATAGTGCCAGAGGACTTCTCATGATCATGTTACCTTCATATTTAGTCTTGCTACATTATTTTCTTTTTTTCATCAGACTTGTAGTTGATTTGTTCTTTGTTTCTATCTCTGTGGTTTCAGGATGTTTTACCCGCACAGACTTCATTACTTTTATTGTTAGATATTTGAAACATTTTTTATTTATTCTTGATTTCTTTGTGGACTCTATGGATGTGATTTGATGTATATACCTATGGACTGTGTTGTATTTCTGGGTGTTATCATGATTTACAGCTTAAGTATTTCGCTAATGGGCTTGTTGTGTACCTTGGCCTATTAGTGAAGTGCCGCTGGCATATATTCGTATTTCTGGTCCTACGTACTACACCAAAAAGGTCATTTTGGAACGCTAAAATTCTATCCCAAATAATTTTAGGCACACCTATATTGCATGCCTATTTATGGGCTGCCAGATTTGTTGGAACAGAATAAAGGCGTTCCAGTAAACATTTATTGGAACGCTTTTCTGGTGTTCCAATATTGGAACACCAATAAAGCGTTCCAAAAACGAGTTCCAACAAAACATTCCAAATTACTTTTTTTCCACTTATTGGAACGGCTAAAAAGAGTTTCAATGATGGAACATTAGAAATGCGTTCCTAAGAAAGCATCCCAGAATACTTTTCTTGCCAAATTTTGGAACACCTAAAAAGTGTTCCAGTTTTCTATATATGTGTGTATATATATATATATATATATTTTGTGTCTATATATGTGTGTATATATATATATATATATATATATATATATATATATATATATATATATATATATATATATATATATAAATTGTACACATATAGCTTGAAATAATATATAACTAGCATAAGTACTATGACTTACAAAACCTGTAGCGCTGAATTTTATAAGAAAGAATAACAAATGACACAAACTTGTAATCATCTTGAGAATTTATAAACGTAGAACTCACAAAAACATAAAATGAAAGTAAGCGAACTTCCATAGTACAAGTGCATAGAGAATGGATAATGTTAAAGCTACATACACAAAGTAGCCAAATGTCTTACATAAACATTGTAAGTTTAATACAAGTTGTCTATCACATCAAGAAAACAATATCTGAGCTATGAAAATAATTTGAGTCTTTGACACTTGATGTTCTTGTTAGTGAGCGTAGGCCCCGGAACTATGATAGCCGAGGAAGCAAAAAATGTGACGTCCTATAAACATTTCAAAGTTTGTTAAAAATATGATAAAATAATTTGATCACAATTAAGAACTTAGTCATTCAACGAGGCACATAAAGAAAAGAAAAAACAATGAACAACCATGAAGTAGTGCAATAGAAAAAAAACAATGAACAACCATGAACTATTTATTAGTCTGAAAGAGAAGGACCAAACCAACCTAAAGTTCCAGTCAACGTGTCACTAACAACAAAAGATTTCAATAGTGAGTCCAAAAATTTTGATCATTTATTGGTAAGGACAATCATGTCGTATCTGTATCGTGTCAAGCATGTGTATCGGACACACACATAAACTCTAAAATACACTAAGAGGCACCAAAATATGTATCGAATTCATGTCTCTGTGACTAATAACTGCCATGTTGAACACATGTTCATGCAACATAATTTTCTACTTAATCAACAAAACAATTAGTCAACATCCGAAGATTATAATCTGTTTCAAATAAAATTGCTTAAGGCATTAGAATATCGAGAGTTTTGTGATGTAAGAATCGAGAATGTGTCATGTAACGTGTAAGAACTTTAGAATATCGAGAATTTGTGCATAAGATGCTAGTAAGACGGACTTATCTGCATATATTAAAAATAATTGATAGGAGTCATTAAAATATAAATATGTAAAGGCAAATTGTGATAAACTTAGAATAAATGTGAGAAGAGAATGAAAGAGTTAATTAATGTGATGAAATTATTAGAATTAAGACAGACAGAAGCACTAACCTGAGTCTTGTCCACCAATCTTATGAAGGCTTTGACTTTCAGCAGCAAAATTACTGGCAGAATTATCAGAGTTAAAATGTCGCAGTCTTCCATAATGAGGATCCATAGAATCCCTACCCTGAAAATGAGAATATGCAGTCTTCCATAATCAGGATCATCTTGGTCAGCTGGAATGGCGCAACTTAATAGCATCTTTTGATGATAGTACTAAGCTAACTGATGACTCAAATTCTTTATTTGGTACATCTTTCATCCAAGATGCTACAAGTAATGGTGGACAATATAGGGCCAACACTGAAGTTAATAAGCTTGTAGAACCACTTATTCCTCCTGAAGAGTTGAATTTATTATACCGAGATCCTCAAGGAGATCTTCAGGGGCCATTTTTGGGTGTTGACATTATTCAATGGTTTAAACAAGGCTTTTTTGGTATCGACTTACCTATATGTCTATCGGATGCTCCAGAGGACACACCTTTTCAGCCTCTTGGAGAGCTGATGCCACATTTGAAGTTAGATTCTGATTCCTCTCCCGTCTATACTGGAGAGCAATCTGAACCATCAGATACTATGAGGAGTCATACAGAAGCTAATAATGTCGGACCTGATTATACTGCATCTGTTGCGGATGGCGTATAATGGAAATATTCTGAATGCAAGGGTAGCTTGGATCCTCATTTTTAGGGTAGGGATTCCATGGATCCTCATTATGGAAGACTGCCACATTTTAACTCTGATAATTCTGCCAATAATTTTACTGCTGAAAGTCAAAGCCTTCATAAGTTTGGTGGACAAGACTCAGGTTAGTGCTTCTGTCTATCTTAACTCTAATAATTTCATCACATTAATTAACTCTTTCACTCACTTCTCACATTGATTACCATAACTCTAATCATTTCATCGCATTAATTGGACTCACTCAATTTAGATGATACCTCAATTCTGACACAAGAGAATTAGAGAAGGGACAAAACTCAAATTGAGCAACTCAAAACAATATTATTCAACTTAGCTTATACTTCGTCTCTACATTACACTGCATTTACCCAAGTTTAGAACTAAGTTAAAAGCCAGACAAACTTAGAATCTTCATAGGAGAAAATGCAAAAAATTAAACATTAAGTGGACAAACTGACCTGCCAGCAATGTCCTTGATGCACTGAAGGGCCACAACAGGGTGCCTACAAAAAAAATTCTGGTATTAGTTATAATATAAGCATACCAACTACCAAGGTACAACTACGAGGGACATATGTCTGGGTTGTGCAGCCTGTGGATTGAAATCCAGCTGGGTTTCGTGAAATGATTGTCTAATCTACAAGAAGTTCTCGGCAAAGTTGGTAATATAATGAAAATAAAGTTGCTGCAAATCAAATAATGGAAAGAGACATGAACTTTGATCCAGGTTTTATGTCATTCGAAAGTATTTCTCTATGCAGGCAAGGTTGTTCCAGGTTTCCTTTTTCACATATTTTTCCTGAAAGAGTTGCCCTTGTCAGAACAGACTCATGACCACATCCCTTGTGTCCAAGAAATATTTTCACATAGTGGGGGTAGCCTGAACACAAATGGAGTGGGGGTAGCCTGAACACAAGTGATGGAAATCTACATTATGGTATCTATCGGATTTATTCAAAAGTGATATTTATGTTTTGTTTCCTGGGTTGAAAAAAATTGTATTCAAAAGTCAATTTATGGTATGTTTCCTGGTATACTTGTATTTTACTTGTATCAGGAAACATATCGGGTTCATTCAGCAACTTTAACACTTCAACACTATGTATCAGGAAACATACTGGTACTAGGAAACACTTTAACACTATGGTACCTGCCATTTTACATCGGTAGACTTGCCCTCCTAACAAATAACATTCATGTGTTTAGAGTGAACTGAACAATGCAATGTGGATCAACTCAAACTATGGGATTAAATCAGTTAGGATTTAGTCATGGTGGTATTTAAGGCTTGCACCCACCCTAATACCTCTACTATAGGATGTAATTCTGAACCCCCCAAAATGTAGTAGTCTGTATGCAGTGAAGAATTGAAGGTGCAGTAGCTAAAGATGGGTGAATGCAATGGATGAATATGTAGGACATGTAGTGAAGTGTGTATATATATATATATATATATATATATATATATATATATATATATATATATATATATATATATATATATATATATATATATATATATATATATATATATATTACTCTCCAGATTAGCCTATATGCAGTGAATGCAAATGAGGGGCAGGGCTCTAGATAATATGCAGTGAATGAATGTTGCAGTGATATGCAAGTGCAGAACAAGGTATAGGCAATGGCTAATTAAAGTGTCTGCAGGACAAATTATCTACCTGTGTAAGACATCTAAATTGAGTGTAGTGAACTGATTTGTGAAAGGATGAAGGTATAAGTGAAGTGCAGGTAAGTAAAGGATTTGGAATTATCTTCATATGCAGGCAATGTATGCAGGGGATCTATTTGGTTATGCATGATATAATGCCTGATACATGAAGTAAGTGCTTATACAGGCTATGTTGCTCACTGCTCGACTGAACCAAGTTCAGGTCTGAGCAAAGTGTGTAGGCAATTGAGTGGTATGATGTGGTACAGCAAAACTCTAATGTGCTGGACATCTCATATATATGCCTTGCATTGAAGGAAATTCGACATGCTCTGATACATGTTTGTATCAGAGCACAATGACCAAAAGGGTCTGATACCCCACTTTTGTAGTGAAGGTTATTGGTAGGGGTATTTGAATGACTAGGTTTGCAATGTGTGTATGCAAGAGTGTTGCAATTCGGTATAAAATATAAAGTGGATGTTGTATGTGTGTGTCTGCAAACGTTAAACCAAGTGAAATGAACAACAACAGAACAAGGGATAATTAAATGGCTAATTAAATAAAATATTCGGTGGACTGAATGAGAACCATCGCATCTACATTGTAGCACACAATAACTAAGGTAACCATTTACTTTAAATGAATTATTTCTGTCAGATTGACTTGCTTAATTTATACATATTGTTGAACCTTATGAAGGCAAACTGGTAATATTATAGCATAGGGAGTAAGGCACTTTACCTGGACTTCTTTGTAAATGTACCAGTTACTCTTAAAGCAATCAAAAATTTAGTCCAGGTCCTACGAAACAAATATCTCTATTAGTAGACAAAATATATTAGTAAACAAAATATCTCCTAAAGCAAAGGATACGCACAAATGATAAGAAAAATACTCACAAATTGATGCCTCCATAAATTTGATGTGTGATTTGGGCCAAACAAGGAAATCGCCAATTGCTACTTCTTTAATTATTTTTGCATCGGGAGTTTCTTTGTAGAGCTTTGCAGAAAAAATCTTTCGAACACACATGCTCACCTTCATTTCATATTGAGACTCCAGTTGATAATTATGAAAATTACCTCGATATATTGGATCAATTACTTCTTTTGCAACCGCAACACAATTCCAGTTACAATCAAATAATTCGCACAACCTTGTAGTAGGAGTAAGTTCCATGTGTGCTGAAGTCGTTGAATCCCTTTTGCCCAAAGATGGCCCATGTGTATTGTTCAACGTCATTGGAGGCATGGGGGTTGATAGCCCAACAGTTGCTTGCAGTTTTTGGAGCATGGGTGTTGATGACCCACCAGCTTCCTGGGATATAGGAATGGGTGATGATGGTCCACTTGCATAGGGCGCGGGTACTGATGACCCACCAGTTGAATGGGGAATGGGTACTGGTGGCCCACCCATCTGTCCCATCTGTGACTATGGTAAAAGAAAAAAAATTATGAAATTAAAGTTTTATATTTTGATAGGCATGTAGTTAGATCTTAGAGACTTTCATGTAAGAAGTTGTTTGTCTCACCTTACAATAATCAAAAATAAAATTAACCTTTGTTTGCCTCTCATCAACCTTATTTTTCAGACACTCCCTTTCGCCTCTTTCCTCTGTGTAAATTATATGAGCATGAAGTGCAGCATCATACTTTCTCTTGGAAACAAAGCTCCCAACACCTGGCAGCCCTTTTGCTTTCTTGCCGAACACTTGAGTCAAAGGATCATTATCAATCGATAGAGGGTGAACGCTACCATTGTTGCTTTCGCTTTGTGTGGATTCAGCAAGTTTCTCTTTGACTAATTTCTGTAAATCATTTGTTATGAAAAATATTAAATTAAATGCAAGGGGATAACAAAGTTTTATGTTAACTCACCATAAATGGTTCAGCACTAGCCAACGTAGTTTTATTCTTTCTCGTATGGGTTTCTATCCAAACTTGAGTCTGTGTAATAGGGATAGTAGTATCTTCCTGTTTTGCCTTCTGCATAAATCATCGATTACTTATAAGGTGTAAGCTTAACATTGGAAAAACAAAATTAGAAATGATGATGTTGGATGTACAGAAAATTTACCATCTCATACTCTACCATTGCACTACTTTTACGACCTCCAGTATGACCATACACACTATTCTTTCTGCATTCAATGGCAGTAGCTCTCTTTTTTAGTTGTTTTTCATCCGCCTCATTGATACAAAATTGCTCCCAATCTTTCTTTCTAATCCCATTTGGAATAGCCAATATTTTTGCCTCCAAATTTGGATGTTTATCCAAAATACCCTTTCTCAGGGTATGCTTTAGCTTCCGGAATACATCTGGCATTGATCTTTCAACATCTTTTCTGAGATAACATGGAATATCAAATTCTACCTGCAAGTAAAATACTTTATTAGAACAGTTTTAAGTAAGACTGAATAATGGATATTAAAATGAAAGATTGAAAGACTACTAAGAGTGACCAAGTGGCAGGGTTGAGAACAATATTTTGTAAGAATGTTGCATGTGATCTACAAATTTCCAAGTTACTTCATTTCAAATATCTAGCCTGTTAAAAATTGACAAATATCTAGCCTGTTAACAAGGCGCATTGATGATGAAATTGGCTTGGAAATTTCTTACATGTCCAAACTCTGAATGGGTTCAAAATGTATTGCTAGAGTTTGCATAATTTGCAACATAATGTAAGGTTCAAGATACCAGTATTATTCAACATCAATGCTGCTTTATTATGTCAAGTGTGCAATTGGAGTTAGAGTTTATTAGATCATACGGCTTTATTGTGTCAATGCGGCATAAAATCTCCCTCAATGCGGCTTTACTGTGTCAATGATCTAATAACCTCTAACTCCCCATCAAGTTTCAGAGATAGCCACCTGATCTGTGCGCGTTGTTCAACATCAAGCAAGTATTGTTCAACATCAATGCGACTTTATTATGTCAATGCGGCATAAAATCTCCCTCAAGATACCAGTATTTGCAACATAACTTGATGAGGAGTTAGAGTTTATTAGATCATGCCTTGCCACTGAAAATTTGTAACATAATGTAAGGTTCAACATCAATGAGGCTTTATTATGTCAAGTGTGCAATTGGACTATTCTACAGGATTCCTGCAATACTTAGAGATGGCGATCAAGATACCAACAAATCATGTTTTTTGGTAATTGCAATTTCTTGGTAATTGCAATTCCCTTGTCAAATTGTATCCTGTACATAAGATACATATGTCCTGACATTAGTTTTACAAGACCTAGACCCTGACCAGGTATTTAGCTGTCTGCTAACTACATTGGAACCTTCTTAAAGTCAGGTCCAACCCAAAAGTTTGGATGAAAGACTTCGTTTCTGTCATTAACCATCATCCAAACTATACCTTTCAACTGTACACTAGGAAGCACGGATACACTAAAAATTAGAGACATCGTGTCGGACACACATCAGATTCTTTAAAATACAGTGTGACACCAAAATAAATGATGTACCGTGTTGAGTGGTATCTGAATCTGACCAACATAGAGTGCAAATTACAAATCAGTCAATTAGCATTTAGCATAATGAACAAGTGAAATTTTGCTGATCTTCGAGTCTGTTGAGAACATGAGTTCGCATGATATACCTGGTAAAATTAGATCTCTTCAAAGTATAGGGTATTGCAAGTGCCAACAGTTTCAAATGCAAGGACATATGAAGAAAGAGAACTCATCTTTTGATCCAATACAAACATTAGACTGATCGAATTGGTCTAGTCGTGTCAAAATTTGATCTCGGTTGTGCTATCTCATGGAGAATATTCAAGAGCTACATCCTAGAAAAAGAAACAGACTGCCAATGTCAATACTCAAAAGCCATAATACTATATGCCCTTTTATGTTGTATGGACACACAAAAATGGTGTCCGTATCCATAGCATGTCCATTCCTATATCTGTGTCCGTATTCTGCAACAGATGTGACTACTATGGCACCTATTTGAAAATGTTCGTATTCCGTATTCATATTGTGTTCTTATCCATGTCCGTATTCATGCAACATGCATGTACATTAACAGCAGGATTTGAACCCATATCCAGTATAAAACATAGATGTGTTTCGCATTGTTAGAGTGGTACATCTCTTGCCTATACGTAGTATAACAAAGCATCATAGTATAAAGTGTGTTTGGTGTATAACCAACTACTCACAGGTAGGGAATGAACCATGGTATCAGACAGAGAAAAGTTAAAGCATCATAGTATAAAGTGTGTTTGGTGTATATATATATCAAACTGAAACTGGTGTTTAGCTACTTTCAGTTAAAGATCATGTTCCTTGAAACAATCGGCAATACTAATAATGACAGAAAAGTAATAAAATGATGTTACCAACTTGACAGAAAAGTTCTAAAAGGTTATACTCACTACTATCTCATTCCAAACATCATCCTTGTAGGTCTTGAGTACCAGTAGCCAACTTTTATACCTGATAGGCACATATGTCTTCACGTATTTACCAACTTGACTCTTGAAGTGAGTTGCGTTGGGTCCAACTGCTTGTCCAAGATGATTAAATTCGATGATGTTCTTAGATGTTGGCTTTTGATTGAGTTCCATTGATATGGGATCCTCTTCCCTCTAGTTAGATGTGTCAGCAACACTCGAAGACATTGTGCAATAAAAGAAAGTCTGTTTATAAATTCAAGGATATACAAGTAAATTAGTCATGTCATTTGAAAGTTGTATACATAAAATAAAGTCATAGTACGTACACCACATTGTTTTAAGCAAGAAAATTATAATTTGATCACAACTTACATTCAATAAGGCACATAAAGAAGAAAGAAGTCTGGAGTACAAAAGACCATAATAGGACTTAGTTCAATCATCGAGCATCAACAAATTCCTTAAGTTGGGGTTGTCCTTCAAACAAGATTGGTAGTCAGTTGGAATGTCTATTGCGTCAACTTATTTAGTTAACCTTTTTGGAATATTTCTAACCACATACCACCCATTAGTCTTTTGATCTTTGGAATAAAAAACTGATGTTGCTTCTTGAGCTAAAATGAATGGATCCTCCTCAACTCTTTCCTTATTCCTGAGCTTCTTCAAGTTTACCATCACTTGATTCCAAATTGGATCAGACTTACAACCATTTTTAGAATCCTCCACTTTAACCCAATCACAATAGAACACTGTTTCTTTGAAATCAAGATAGTCCAGCTCCAATATGTCTCTAATAATTCCATAAAAGGTTATCTTTCCTTCCTTTGGGTTCTTGTCTTTTGACTTGAAACAAAACTTGAATATGCTTCCATAGATACCCCACTATCTTGTGTTACCAAGCATTCATCGGAAGAACTTGGTGTAAATATAAAACCATTGACACGATATTTTTGAATCATGTAGCTCTATGTTGTGGACCATTGGCTAATCTCCATAATATTGTATTGGTTTGCCCTGCATCCAATAACTGCATAGAAAAATGCTTAATTTGTGCAAAAATACATAAGCACATGAACAAATAAAAAAATATTACCTCATCACACAACCAAGGAATGAATTCCTTAATTGTCGTATTTTCACTTGTCGAACCACCTTTCCGATTCTTAGTTGAAATGCATTGGTAATAACGGTTGTACTTTCTGCATGGATAACCACATTTATGTCATGCACATAACCATATTATGTTGTAATACTTATTATTTATGTCATGCACATCCTTATAATTATAAAAACATATTTAGCTTTTAGCAAAAGGGCACACATACTCTTTCCATTCCCTCAAATCTGCAAGTCGATTGAGAACCCATCTACGCACTTGCTCAAATTGAACATGGTTGAGCTCCACAACTCCTCCTATTTCCAAGGACTTCTTATCTGTGAAATCAATACTCTCATCCAGCCAGTCTTCTCGACTAAACTTGTGACCAAAAGCGCTCGAGTTTGGCATATACTCCATACAATATATTACAGATTCATCTACAAGGTAAGCCTCAGCTATCGAACCTTCAATGTATTGCTTGTTAAGGATATATTTTTTGTAGCACTTCATCAATCTGTTATTAAAAAATATACATAAGTTCTGTCATCAATAAATTAATTCTAAAAGTAAAATATGGAATAAAACACTAAGAATGTACCTTTCAAATGGATACATCCAGCAAAATCCAACTGTCCCGCACGACAAGGCCTCATCAGCTAGATGAATCATTAAGTGGACACTTATAACAAAGAAGGAAGGCAGAAATTCCTTTTCAAGAATACATATTGCCTCAACCAACGCCTTCTTTGCTTGTCGAAGCTCTTATTTATTGATCACCTTGGTGCATAAAATTTTAAAGAATAAGCTAATCCTCTGAATTGTAATTCTTATGTCCCGATCTTTATGAAAAAAATGTCTAAGCAATACTGGAAGCAAGTATTGCATAATCACATGATAATCATGTTAGTCCCGGGGGCTTGATCAAAGATGAAACTAATGCAATCGAGATCTGAGATGTCACACAAAAACTTTGTGATGATCAAACTCAAGATCTACGAATAAAACTAAATAGCCAAATTACAACATGAAGGAGAAAAATAGCAAAGAGAAGATCTCTTGTTCTTCCTTGCAAACGTGTTGCAATTGGGACAGAACAAGTTACAATAATCTAGAGAGATGAGAAGAAGAAGAACAATGCTGGGGTGTCAAAACACCGTTGCTCAAAGCAAGATTCGCCCCACACGATCTGCTTCCAGGAACCAGCAAGTTTGAAGAACTTGTGGAACGCTCGATGTCACCTCTGTTCTGACTCCTCGGATGGACTTGCAATGGCAGCAGCAACTCTCTCTCTCTTTCTCCTTTTCTGACTTGTATTTTCGTGGGTACTCACAAAGGAGGCCAGAAGAGAGTATTTATAGAGAGGGGGGAAACCCTAGCCGCCTCATCAGTTATGGAAAGATTGAATCAAATCACAAAAAGATAGCAACGAATTAATTCTAATCCCACAAAGATAGGAACTGAATTAATTCAAATCCCACAAATATAGTAACGAAATTAATTCAAATCCTACAAAGATAGGATCTGAAGTAATCGCATTGATTCACCCTTTCCATAACCGATTTGAAATCTGCACAGTCAGCGTAGCCCTCCATACGGCAGCAGCAGCAGCAGCAGCAGCCTGGCCGCATGGACCGCTTGGGCCGCATGGACCGCTTGGGCCGCATGGACCGCATGTGCCGCATGGACCGCATGAACCGCATGAGCCGCATGGACCGCATGAGCCGCATGAGCCGCATGGACCGCATGGACCGCATGAGCCGCATGAGCCGCATGGCCGCATGGCCGCATGAGCCGTATGAGGCCGCATGCCGCATAAGACCGCATGGCCGCATATGAGCCGCATAAAGACCGCATGACGTGCTAAGTGCAAAGTGCGCCAACAAAACGCCACATTACGCCTCATAAGCCCATGAGCCCGAGTCCGAGTCCGAGTCCGAGTCCGAGTCCGAGTCGCTAAGCCCCTTTGGGGCTTAGCTCCAAGTGGAATTAATCCAAGAGAATGACAAAAGCATTAATGCTTAATCCTTGGAGCCTTATTCTTACCTCCTAGTAAAATCACCCACATGGTTCCCTCCTTAGGGTCACCACCCCATGTGCATCTCTCAACAACACACCCAAGTATATATGTTGAGATAACTCATGGTGCTTTTCCAATATGGGACTAAAATTTTACAAGGCATGTTGAGAGCAAGCTCTCTCCATGTAAATAAAGCACCAACAAATCATGTGATTTGAGCCCCCTTAGTTCAGGAGGTTGGATGGTAACACAATTACTCAAGTTAGAGGAAAATCACGTAGGAAGCTTTAAATCTTTTAAGGTCCGACAAAAATCTTCCTTTTCCTTCTTTGTCAAGGCATACGATGCCTTTGGCATTGTTGTTATTCATGTTTCTTCATCTTCAACTACCCACAACTTCTTATTTATCCCTAATTTTTTATTTCTTTTCGACCTTCTATCCCGTCCTTTGTTTTCTTTTTCACACCCATCAACATGTTCAATAAGTGGTCTGTGACATTCTTTTCAGTGTGCATAACGTCAATGTTGTGTCTGACTTCAAGAAACTTCCAGTAAGGCAAATCAAACAAAATAGACCTTCTAGACCATGGTGCTACTTTAGTAGACACATCTTCTTTATTGTCTTCTTCATAGGCTTTGCCTTTATGCTTTCGTTTTTGTCTCTTACGCTTTCCATGAGTAACTTTCTTCAATCGTGCCCTTTCATTATTTTCAAGAATTTTGGCTATCTTTTGTTCAACTTCTTCTCCGGACAATCTTTGTGGAGGAGGTCGTTGTTCGATTATTTTGTTGAATCTTTCATCAGTCCTAAACTTGTGAACAGACTTCAAGAATCGTCGATAGCCGTGATAATATACTTTTGAAGAGTCTCCTAGCCGCATAGAGTCGATATCATCAGCGCACATGGGACAAGCCTTATAACCATGAACAGTACAACCAGACAGATTCCCGTATGCAAGAAAATCATGGACCCCCCAAAACAATATAGCCTTCATAGTAAATGTGGTTTTGGTAAATGCATCCCATGTTGACACGCCATTAACCTATAGCTCTTTCAGCTCTTCTACCAAGGTTCCAAGAATACGTCAAAATATTTTCCAGGTCCTTTGGGCCCTGAAATTAATAATGTCAGCAAAACAAACTCTCTTTTCATGCACAACGATGGTGGAAGATTTAATGGTGCTAAAATTACTGGCCAACAACTGTAATTGCTACTTAGAGTTCCATGTGGGTTGAAACCATCAGTTGATATTGCAAGTCGTAGGTTCCTAGGATCTGCAGCAAACTCTGGCTAATGAACTTTGACCGAATCCTATTGGCATGAGTCACAAGGATGTCTCATTAGATTTCTATTACTCTTTGCCTTTTGGTGCCAAGTCATTGCCTCTCCAATCCAAGGAATACTAAAGAATCTTTTTAACCTCGGAATCAAAGGAAAATATTTTACAAACTTTGCAGGTTCTTTCTTAAAATTCTTTTTTGCCTCTGTATCACTTCCAAACACAAGTTTATACCGACTCACTCCACATTTCGGACATATATGGATATGTTCGTATTCCTTACGATATAGGATGCATCCATTCCTACATGCATGGATGGTTTCACATTCCATTCCTAAGTCCTTAATCATGTTCTTCATATGAGGATAATTTTTTGGAAGATTGCAGTTTACTGTGAGCAAGCCCTTTAACCACTCTAGTAATGTTGTTACACTAGTACCTATCCACCCATATCGTGTCTTCAAATTTTGCAACTCGATAATGGTATACAATATGGTCTTCCCCTTAGGACAACCCGGATACAAAGGTTCTGATGCCACATTCCTCAACTTTTTGTATTTTTTGCTCTCTTGTATCCCAGGCTCAACAATTGTGTCATCTTCCTCGCCGTCTTCATTTGTTACACTCATATCCTAGGCTGATTTTGTCGAGATCTATGTGTCCTTTCGAATTCTTACAATGCTTACATGGACATGGAAATTGTGTTTGTCTGGCTGTATTCTCCTTAACAAAATTCACAAACTGTTCAACACCTTTGATATAACTTGCACCACCCCTTTTGCTCATCCATGATTTGTCCAAAGTTATTTCTATTGGTAGCCAAGTTGCCCAATCACTTCAAAAAAATAGATCCTACAAAATGTACAAACATTTACCAAGTGAAATTGAAAATAAGAACAATATGAAATTGAAACTAAGAATTTGTCTAACCAGTAGCTTAATACAGGAAAAGATTCCTCCTAAAACTAAGTTTTTCACAAACTTGAATTTGTTTATATATTTACAGCTAGAGCATTATTATATACAAGATTAGAATTTTTTATTTGATTTCCTCTATTACAAAAAAATATCTCAACTTTTATTGGATCAGGTGATCATGTCCTCATATTCACATCAAATAAACTCCAATCACTAAAAACCTATTACAGGATATGTATACATGACAGACAGGCAGACCCATGCAAAGAACAGTCAACAATAAGGGCATCTCGACATTGACCGTCACAGCAATCACCTTGGACCAGGAACGCATACCATCTATGTTATCAGACTTAAAACCAAACCATGGGGGAAAAATAGTAAGACTTAAAACCAAACCATTTACTGAACAGAATTCTATTCATACCTATAAAACAATATGCCATATATATATATATATATTTATATATTTATATATATATATATATATATATATATATATATATATATATATCTTTGGGAAAAAATAGTAAGAGAATTTCGGATGCTTACAACGAGTAGGAGAGTCGAGATCGGAGGAGTGTGGATGGGCGGTGTGGAGCCGATCAGACGAGGAGCCGATAGGAGCAGACCGGAGCAGATCAGACGAGGAAGCGGAACAGATCGAAATGAGCAGATGAGAACGAGGAGCTCAGAGGAGTGTGGATGGGCGGTATGGAGCCGATCAGACGAGGAGCCGATAGGAGCGGACCGGAGCAGATCGGACGAGGATGCGGAGCAGATCGAACGAGGATGCGGAGCAGATCGGAACGAGCAGATGAGAACGAGGAGCGAAGCATTTTCTTCAGACGAGCATATGGGGAGAAAATTGTTCCCTTCTTCCTCCCTTTTCCGTGTGAATATTTGGTTTCCCCCCTTTCCCTGTTTTGGTTTCCCTCCCTTTTTACTTTTTCGTGTGGGTTTGGGTCGGGAAGAAGGGGGGTTTGGAACGATTTACAATAAGAGAGAGAGGGGGGGATTTGGAACGACTGGAGGGTTTTAATGTGAATTAATATTTTATGCTTTGAAACGGTTTTGGAACGGTTTAAGTGTGTTCCAAAATAAATAAATTTAAAAAATATATAAACTTTTATATTTGTAACAATTTTTTATTCTGGCACACTTATTGTCCGTTCCAAACCATAGGCACGCCGAATATGTGTTCCTAATTATCCATTTTGGTGTAGTGACGTATTTTGAGACTGGGGTGTTACATATTGTTCCATTCTCTTCCTTTTATGATTCTAAGCTTCTTTAGAACTTGGCATTTTTGGTTTTGACAGATGGATTTTTGTAGATCTAAGTCTTAAGATTTTCTTATTTTCTTTGGTCTTGATCTATTAAAACATGATATTTTCAAAAAAAAAACCAGTTGCTCCATGTTGTAGGAAATTCCGTTCTACCCAATTTTGATCTTTGAAAAGCTTGATTTTGACTCTTTTGGAGGAGTTGTGCTATTTTAAAGTTTAAGAGTTCAACTACACATTATGTGCTGGTTAGAGAAGATGAACAGTGCGTGCGCACTCTTTAGCGATGTGCCATCTTGTTGCGTGTGCACACCTTAGCACTAAGCTATTTTAATTTCGGTCGTGCGCTCTTTAGCATCGCGCTCCTTAGCGCGCCACCCCACGCTTCTGGCCGACCGCCACCTAGCGTCGCGCACTGTTTAGTGTCGCACTCTTCGGTTGTGCGCCACTTGGCCCAGCGCCACTTGCTGTGTGCCATCCCGTGCTTCTGATCGAGCGCCACCTAGCGCCGCGCTCTTCGGTCGCGCACCACTTGGCCCAGCGCCACTTGTCGTGCGCCACCCCGTGCTTCTGGCCGAGCACCACCTAGCGTCGCCCGCTCCTTAGCGTCGTACGCTATTTAGCGCCATGCACCATTCTCGTCACGTGCGCCAATTATCGTGCGCCTAATAACCAGTGTATCTCCATGCTTTTTCTCTTGTAACGTTTTGTTATGGGCATGTACCATGTACTTGGCCTATCTTGTAACGACCCGACTTGAATAGTATCCACCATGGAACCAGTAACTTGAGCATGACAATACTTGACTTTAACCAGAACCTGACCTGAACACGACATGGCAATATGATCCCGACTTGATAACTTGTTAATACTACGCATGATAGAACTTGAGCTTGATGAGATTTGAACTGAATATTGACTTGACTTGAACATGATAACATGAACCCGTCTTGTATAATCTTGATTGTGGCCCGTCGAGGCACACTCCTGACAAGTACTTCTGACATGACGTATAATCTTGATTGTTGTTGCGACAGTTATTCCTGTCTTGCTAGTGTAACTCTTGCCTTGACTCCGTAGTTGATTGTGTCTGTACAAACTACCTGTCTCATCTTGCATCATGTTTAGGACATGGATTCCTGGTTACTATGGTCAGGGATTCATAATGAATCTGACTAAGTTAATGACTAGATTGAACAAGTAGTTCATTTAGAGGGATTTTCCAATTACAGGCGATTCCGTTATTCCGGCCACACATGTGGACTTGTAGTCGGCCGACGAGTAGGGTATATTTCTAGCACACTATCATGTGTTGCATTTCTTGAATCATAAGTACTAAAGTACACCAGTAATCTTGTAACTCTTGTAACTCTTGTAATCCCGCCTGGATAACCTGGATAGTCTGAAAGGGCTTGTGACTGCGGAAATATCTCATTGCATCTTGTTAGTAACTAGGCCTGTGATAACCCTAGTTAGCTAATGATAGCAAGCCGTAGGACTTGATTGGCTATGCCAGAATGATTTCTCATGATTAACATGGGAATTATATTCCACCTCTTGTTTTCTTAATACAAGCTAGTATGTTCTTTAAAGCATGTCTTTTGTGTTATTTAATTATGTTCTTTTATCAGTTCTTCTATTCTATTTATGCTGGTTTTAGTTCCTAAGTGGAGCCCCCTTGTGGCACTTGCTCTTTCTGGGGCATGACCCAGCTGGTTTTGTATGGCCAGATTTTGGAGTGATACCCGAGGATCTACCTGTCTTTCAGCCAGTTGGTACACACTAGGCGTAACCGTGGCAACGAGTAGATTTTCTTATTTTTGCTCTCCCACTCTAATGTAACTTATTCTTTTGAGGCATTTAACCGCCGAACACGTGTTAGCCCGTGTTGGAATTTTCTTTCTGTCTACCTAAGGATTGTAACATGATTGACAATTCCTAGGGTTGATCATGTATGACTTAGCTAGTCTCGCATTTTGTATGACTAGCTTCATGATCATCTGAATATGTAATATTTGGGACGCCTTACTTTGTATGTCTGATGATCTAACATCTTGTAACAATTATTTGTTTGCTTAAGATTGAGACACTAGGCTTGTTCTTGACCATAAGAGACTGATGAATTTTAAATAAACCCTCATGCATCTAGACAGTCGTGACTGTATTGCGAGGTGCGGGTGCACTTCAATGTACGTAGCTGGCTGTGTCTGTCCTTTCGCTCTCTAGTATTCTGGTTCTAGGGCGTGACAAATCTCGCCCAAAATACAATAAGTAGGCACATAGAAGTTATGCGTCTAAATATAGAGTTTCAAGGTTGAAGTAGTCCCTGAAGCACTACGGGTTTGTGAATATTGATTAAAAAGATGCATAGTCGAAGACAAGTTAGAGAGATGCATGGTTCGTTTGACGCATGACATTTTTTGTCTCTCGTATGAAAAGATGAACCTCGAACAGTGTGCAGAAATAAGACTACGAGAAAGATGTCAGTAATTACGTCACCATCATTATTACACTTCGATAGCTGTAAAAGAGCAGCCTTATGCGACTACTTCCGAGACAGTTATTTACAGTATGCATTTAAAAGCTATGCGTTCAAGTGTTAAATGACAAGCTTCATCAACCTACAAATAGGATAAATAGCAGTCTTGATCATTATACACTTCGACAGCAGTAAAAAGAGCATCCTTATGCGACTATTTTCCATGAAGAGATCGTGTCTGGCCACGACAATATTTCGTGTGGCCGTTTAAAGCCACGTGGCGAGTCAACGTGAATTTGTACACGTTCACTCACACATATTATTAGGTGCTCATGCGCCTATCCATTTTTATGCGTCTCTGAGGTAGAAGATAGTGTATATTCTACACATACGCGCATAGCTATTCCAGTGAAGAAAATCAATAAATAGAGGACAGTGTCGTCCTTGCATACAGACGTATACACAGGTAGAAGCTACGTATGCTATCTTTGCTAAGAACTTCCAGATAGAGAGAGCTTTCAGTGATGGAGTTCTCTTTGCTGTCAAAAGTTCATCAACAGACAAGCTTCATCAACCTTCACATCGGATCATCAACGGAGTAAAAAAGTTGAAGTAGACTTAAACTCCATCGCCCCAATTCCCAGATTTTATTGTACTCAAATTTCTTGTTAAAGATTCTTGTTGTACTCTTTTCTTACAATAATACAAAGATTTCAGTCTTTATGGACATTTTGTGTTGAAACAAGGTCTTATGACAGTAGACGAGTACGGCGTCGAGTTCAGTCAGTTAAGTCGTTTTGTCCCTAGATTAGTTTTAACAGAGTTGGAGAAGGCCAAAACATTTTACAATGGATTGAGCATTGAGCTCCAGAGGTATACCAGTTCTGAGTCCGAGTCTCACAAGTAGCATTATTGGTCGAGGCTAGGACTTAGGAGGCCATAAGCAAGAAAACGCAACAAGACGATCTACTTCGACAATTGGATCAGTTATGGCAACCCAAAATGACCCAAAATATCACCTCCAGTTTTAAATTAGGGGCATTTTCGTCATTTTTCAAGTTTTATAATTTTTAGGAATTTTATTGATTTTATATGATTTTTAGGATTTATTTGGTTTGGTTGGATACTAGCTG